>CM062818.1:556789052-557429052 GCA_031772625.1 Pinus tabuliformis
GCTTAGGGTTTTCACTTGGGCCTATGGTAGACCCTGTTCAGTGGGAGATCTACGAGATCGATTCTGGTGGTGAAAGAAGATGGCGAGTAGTGGAAAGATAGAGATCAAGAAATTTAGTGGTCAGAGCCTTGAGTTGTGGAAACTCAAGATGGAGGATCTATTGGTGGATAAAAATCAGTGGATCATGGTAGATCCGGGTACTAAACCAATGATAGTGTCTGATGAAGAATGGAAGAATTTAGATTGGAAGGAAAAGAGCACAATACGATTATGTATCTTAGATTTAGTATTTCTGAATGTATCAGGGGAAGCTATAGCTAAGGCTTTGTGGGAAAAGTTAGGGACTTTGTACCAATCTAAGTCTCTGGTGAATAAACTGTTCATGTGGAAAAAGCTGTATAACCCGAGGATGAAAGATGGAGACTTGGTAACACAACATCTAAATGCATTTAATATTGTGGTAAGTCAGTTATTATCTGTTGATATTAAAATTTTAGATGAAGATAAGTGCATCAGTTTTTTGTGTTCTCTACTAGATTTGTGGGATAATCTGGTTATTGCAATAGGTAGCAATACAACTGCTTTGCAGTTTGACGAAATAGTCTCATCCTTGCTGATGGAGGAGATGAGATGGAAAAATATGGAGAGCCAGAATGGTGATACCTTTTCTGTACGAGGACGGTCCCAGAACAAAAACAGAAATAAGTCATCGAGTGGGAGATCTAAATCTAGAGGGAGATCTAAATCTCTAGGAAAACCTGTAATGGCGGTGTGCTGGAAATGTGGAAAGGAAGGGCACTAGAAAATGGATTGTAAATCTAAAGCTCCTGATAAAGGAAAGAGATCTGATGATGCTCCTTCTGTAGAGGCGAAAACCAACTCAGAGGAAGGTGGGGATGTGTACTTGGCTTCTTCAAGTACACATGTAGATCATGAGGCATGGTTGATTGACTCAGGTGCATCCTTTCATTTCACTCCCCACAGAGAGTGGTTCTGCGAGTATGAGAAATATGATGGTGGTGATGTCTTCTTGGGGATGATAGGAAGGCTAGAATCGTTGGTTGTGAAAAGTAAAGTTGAATTTGCAAGGTGGAAGGGTTAGAACACTTCCAGGTGTTCTTCATATTCCTGCATTAGCTAGAAATATGATTTTTGTAAGCAAGCTAGATGATGTAGGTGTAAAAATAGTGTTTGAGAAGGATACTTGCAAGATGGATCGGGGGGCACTAGTATTGATGCGGGGAGTTCGAATTAGAACTCTGTACAAGCTACAAGGTAGAACTGTTGTTGATGGGTGCAATAGTTCCGTGGTTCCTGAAAGTGGAGAAGGAAATCTAGTGGTCTCTAGAGATAAGAGCATGTTGTCACATCAAAGGCTTGGACATATTGGAGATAAGGGCCTTCAAATACTTCATGGTAAAGTTATGGTAGAAGGTATGAGTAATAGCTCTCTAGATTTTGATATCTGTGAAAATTGTGTATATGGGAAGCAGAATCGGGTGAGTTTCCCCTCTGGTGGTAAGAGGGCGAAACAGATATTAGAGCTTCTGCACAGTAATGTGTTTGGACCTGTGAAGGTTCCATCACTAGGTAAGTCCGTGTACTATGTATCATTTATAGATGACTTCTCAAGGAATACATGGATATATTTTCATAAGAAGAAATCTGAAGTCTTTGACAGGTTTAAAGAATTTAAGGCTCTGGTGGAAAACCAGACAGAGAAGAAGATAAAGGTGCTAAGGACATATAATGGTGAAGAGTTTTGCAGTAAGGAATTTGAAGAATTCTATAAGAGTGGTATAGCACAACAGAAGACTACTCCATATACACCTCAGAAAATGGAGTTGCAGAAAGAATGGACAAGACGTTGATGGAAAGGGCAAGAAGCATGCTCGGTGGTGCTTAGTTAGGAGAAGAATTTTGGGTAGAGGCGATGGAGACAACATGCTACCTGGTCAACAGATCACCTTCTATAGCGTTGGAGGATAAGACTCCACAAGAGGTATGGACTGGTAAGAAACCCTATCTTTCACATCTGAGGGTATTTGGATGTGATGCATATGTACATGTTCCAAAGGAGAAATGAACCAAGTTGGATAGTAAATCTAAAAAGTGCATCTTTATTGGGTATAAGGATGGTTTAAAGGGTTATAAGATTTGGAACGCAGTAACAAGGAAGGTTGTGTACAACCGAGATGTGGTGTTTAGAGAGGTGAAAGATGTTATTAAACATGACGTCCAACCAAAGGAACTTGAGAAGATAGAGTTTGAGGTAAAGGAGGAAGAATCAGACTCTACAACAGAGGAGGAATCAGAAGATGAAGAGCCACCAAATCCAGGTGTGAGAAGATCAGTTAGAGAAAGAAGGTAGCCGTAAGGGTATAGTCCATCTGCTTTTTGTTTAAATTTTGATTTATCTATTACTGATGATGATCCCAGAATTGTGAAGGAAGCAGTAGATTCAGAGGATGGAAAACTCTAGAAAGAGGCCATGGTTGATGAAATGGAATCTTTGCACAAAAATGAGGCTTGGGATTTGGTGGAGTTTTCGGTTGGAGGGAAACCCATTGGCAGGAAATGGGTGTTTAAGAAGAAGAAAAATTCAGAAGGAAAGGTGGAGAAATACAAAGATCGGTTGGTAGCAAAAGGTTATTCCTAGGGGCCGAGAATTGATTTTGGTGATATTTTTTCTCTTCTTGCCAAGGTAACTTCTATTAGATTACTTTTATCTGTTGCTACTGCTTTTGATTTTGAGGTAGAACATATGGATGTGAAGACAACATTTCTTCATGGGAATCTGGAAGAAGAGATCTACATGAAGCAACCTGAAGGCTTTGCGGTGAAGGGTAAGAAAGAACTAGTATGAAAGTTAAATAAGTCTTTGTATGGGTTAAAATAGTCACCAAGGATGTGGTATTAGAAATTTGATACATTTATATAGGGACTTAGCTTCACCAGAAGCAAAAAAAATCACTATGTGTATTTTAAATTAATTGGTGACTGTGTTATTTATCTGGGCTTGTATGTGGATGATATGTTGCTAGTTGGAAAGGACAAAGAAATTATCTAGGATTTGAAGACCCATTTTCCTCCAGATTCGACATGAAAGATCTTGGTTCTGCAAACTATATTTTGGGCATGGAAATTAAAAGAGATCGGATAAAGAGGAAGCTCTGGTTAAACCATAGGAAGTATGTCGAGACAATATTGGAAAGGTTTAATATACATGATAGTAAACTGGTTAAGAAACAAGAAGAGGAAGAGGACATGTCCCGTGTTCCATATGTAAGTGTAGTCGGTAGCCTGATGTATGCGATGGTCTGTACTAGACTAGACATTGCACATGAAGTGGGAGCATTGAGCAGGTTTATGTCAAAACTAGGGAAGGAGCACTTGACAACAGTGGAGCGGGTTTTTAGGTATTTGCGTGGTACTAGTGATTATGGTTTGTGCTACCAAGGAAGACCAGGATTGGACATAGTGTTGGATATTCATGGCCTTGTCGATGTGGACCGGGTTGGGGATTTGGATCAGAGAAGATCTACAAGTGGGTATGTGTTTAACCTATTTGGAGGTGTAGTTAGTTGGATGAGCAAGAAACAATCTGTAGTGGCACTATCAACTATAGAGGTAGAATACATGGTAGCCACTCATGAAAGCAAGGAAGCAGTTTGGTTGTAGAGATTGTGTTCAAGTATGGGGTTAGTACAACGAGATATAATGATAGAATGTGACAACCAAAGTGCAATTTTCTTGGAAACGAGCACTGCATATCATTCAAAGACAAAGCACATTGATTTTTAGTATCACTTTGTGAGAGATATGATAGAAAACAAAAAGGTGTTGCTGGTAAAGGTGGACACTTTGAAGAATATTGCAGATGCATTGACAAAATCTGTGAGCTTTGAGAAGTTCTCTTGGTGTAGAGAAACAATGGGTGTTGCAAGGCTGGATAAATGACTAAGCTATCTTGTAGCCCCCTATGGAAAGAAAACAACAAGTGGGAGAATGTTGGGTTGTGTTATATTTTTTCCACAACTAGCTCACGTAGTTAATCGGGGGGTTAGAAGGGGGGTGGATCCCCCCCTTCGTTGTGAAGATTGCATAGCGGGGGGAGTCACAGGGGGTTTGAGGGGTGTAGGTAATCCCACTCTATGGGGTCTGGGGCAGTGCCTCGGGAAATTTTGTTTTTGGACCCTATATTAGGTTGGGCAGACCTACCTATGGTTTTGTACATTATTTTTCTCACATGGTTTTGGACTTGATAGTTTTTGGTCCATGGTTTTGGATGTGATGGTTTTCGGTCCATGGTATTGGATGCTTTGGCATGTACAAATATGTATTGTAACATTGAAAGGAACATAATGTAAAATCAAGTTGGTAGTCCCGGTTTTGGGATCCAGGGGAAAATCTCTGTGTATATGTGTTTTATGTGTTATGCTCTCACATTGTTTATTTTCTGTGTTTTAGAACTCGTATGTAGGTAATTTCTGTATGAGGTTAAAACCTACACAACTGGGTTACCTATCTATCCAAATAATTTTTGACAGATTGCAGGGAAGCACAGGAAGAGGGAAATAAATTCCATTATACCCGGTTGATAATTCTCATCGCATTGATTTCATGGAAAGAACTAGAAGACTCACATTTTCCATCTGTTTAGGTGGATGTTTGTGAGGCAGCGAGGTATGCCTCCCTCTGGTTTACAAAGGAGCCGACACGCGCAGGAGAAAATCATATCTTCTTTGTAGAGATGGTGATGGATCTTGATATGGTGGTGAATTAGTATCCCAGATTGTCACTGATCTTTATTAAACAATACTATCATATTGCAGAGTTCAAGGAAAAATTTCACAAGGCATATATGAAAGAAATGAACCCAACGAGGACATCACATCCATTTCCATACTTGGTAACACAGTATTATCTCCTCCTATTAGTACAATATTGGTCAGAGGAATGGATGACTCCACCCAGTGGAGTGGTTGGAGAAGTTGGAACAGAGAAGGGTACCTCGTATGGTGCGGGTATGAGTAGAAAATATGTCGATGAGGAAATAGAGGAAACATGACAAGGACAGGAACATGAATAACACCTCAACAATGTGGGGGAATCAGAAGATTCACCCTTTGTTGTGAAAATGCGGCCAAGAAAGAAGCAGAAGGTGAATAAGGGTAAGAGAGCAGTGCTTCTCATCCTACTGATGGGGACATCGATGAGATAGAAGAAAATATACAGGAGATCAACATGGAAACCTGGGAAAAGATTGATGATCGTTGAAAAATGTTCTCGGTTGAGGTGTGACAGGGCATTGTAAAGATGAAGGCATTGCCAAAGAAGAATCTAGAGTAGGTAAACAGCTGTTGCAACTAGAACAAAGACTAGAAACAACTTCCAGGCTTATGATGTTACAAGTGCCAGTTGGGACACTGAAGTTTGAAGAAGTAGCAGAAAAGTAGCAAGCCAAAGCATGACCCAGTGTCTAGATGAATGTCGCTATGTTACCCCTTGAGGTGCTGCATGAATTTCACCAAGGTATCACCATATAATTGCAGGAATGAGAGTAGTGTATGTTGCTATTAAAATAAAAGGTGGAGTCAGAAAAATCATTGATGAAGAAGGAACCAGAGAAATTGGCCAAGGATAGGGAGGAAGCAAGGCAACAATGAGAACAACTAGAGAAGGCCATTTTTGAGACTTGCAGCATAGTTCCAAACATGCAGGTCCATGAGGATGAAGCACCAATAGAAAAGGTCGCAAAGCTCACCCTCGTGATCAAGGACTAAAATGATACTATGGCTAAGTTGAAATTTGAATATGAAGTGCATATATCAGAGCTGCGAATAAGTTTCAACTAGTTACGCCACCATAGTTTCATGAACAGAGACGAAGGGACCTTAGCACAACATTGAAAGGAATATTTGATATGGTGGAAGATTGTGGAAAACTGCATGAGAATACAATGGAGATTTGGACCTCATTGTAGGAGGATCCTAACATCCTGAAGATTGAGGAGGAATTGTAGGCCAAGTAGAAGCGATGCGATGAGATCCTAGCAGGAATGAAGACCTTACTAGTCTTGCATAGGCTTTTCAACATTACTGAAGGGAAGAACCTCTAGGTGAAAATAGAAGATCTTCGGAGAAAAGCACATATCTTGTATGAGAGGGCTCAACCATGGAAGGAGGAAGCCTTGCAACTTTCGTAAGCAGTGGATGAGAGGCTAAAGGAATTAAAGACAAGGGAAGTGAAAATACTGTAAAAGACTACAGGCCCTACTACAAAAGCTTTGCTGAAGGAGGCGCGCTAGGAAGAAAAATTGAAGGTAGAAACGGTCCAACAATACAACGCATTGTACAATGGGATGAAAACAAAAATTAAGGGCACCGATGCTGAGTGACTCAGGATGAGTCATGGGTGAGTGTTGTAGGCCCGTTGGGCATGGCCCAACTTGGACCAACTTTTGGGTAAAATAATTCAAAGAAGAAGGAGCGGACCATGCAAATCTGGCAAAGATATATTCATCACGTGATCTTTTAGGGATTTTGGGATGGGACAAAGACCTTATTTTGTAACGGGTATCGGGTATTACTCATTTTGTGGATCCATGGTATGTGGACCGTGGTTTTTGTAAAGATGAAATTTATTTAAGGATGAGTAATACCTTAGCGGAGAGGAGGTAGAATAGAATAGAAGATATTATTCGACTATTGTATCTTTCTATCTTCTGTATTTGGAGAAGGGTCCGTAGCTGAGTGCACAAAGACCTTGAAGAGTCTGAAGCTAAGTGTGTAGACCACCTACAACTGGGTGCGCAGGTCAAAGAAGTGAATGTAATTGAAGACCCTTTTAATAAAGAATAAATTTTTGCAAAGTGTTACATCTATTTATGTGTTTATTTTCTATTGTTATGTATTCGGTTATCCATGTTTTTCACTGAATTATGTGAAAGAATATAAGATATACTTTTATTTGTTAGAGTTTATGGGTTTAATGTGAATATGTCAAATTAATCATCTGTGCAAAGTTCTTATGCATGTGAAGTTACAAGATCAATATAAAGTAGAAGTAAATACATGGTGCCATTGCACGGACATCCCTTCGGTTGCAGAAACCTGGTTTTGCAACCTCCCATAACTACTTCAGGTGACACTGCAACATGCTTGCAGGTCATTACTAAAAGGGCTAGTAGTTGAGGGTTTTTTTGGTGCACAAAACATTCTAAGCCTGGGTCAAGCCCCGTCAAGTCAATAGGTCATGAGAATCTATGTGCTTAGTTCTCCACTATTTCTGGAAATTCTTTACAATCATCATCCACTTGTGACTAAGCATAGTGGGATTCACCAAATTCTTCATTTTCAACTGGATAACTCCCCCTTATACAAAAAATCCTTTCACGGGTATCCCAAGCCTCCTTAGCTATCTTGGCATCTGAAATCAGGAGTAGAATGTTGCCATATTTAGATGATTTTATGCATTTGAATGTGAAGCGTTATTTTTCCTTTTGATTTCCAAATATTTCAAAAATATCTCAAACATCTCATGTTTTCACTTTAGACTTCTTCTTAGCCTCTTGGCTTTTCCCATTTGTTGAGCACTGGCTCATTGTAGCTCAACAAGAAAATGTACTTGCAGACATAGCGATTACTTGCAATAAAAACATATTTATGGTGGCTTCTCTACTGCACAACTTCAAGCAAATTCAATTGTCAACTCTGATTTTGGCACTGGCTCATGGTGGCTACATGCAACAATGGTGACTCAAGAATCTAAAATGAATTCTCCTTCAATAAAATCTCTATTGAAATTTCTCATAAGAACAAAACTTCCAAAAATAATTTTGCAAAACCCTTAAAAAAACTTTTTACAATAATGCCCTTTTTCTTTTTACAAACTCTTTTTTTTTAATATTTCAATGCGCTTAGTCGATTGGAACAACAACCCCTTTGTTTTTTAAGAAACAAATTACATGAGATTTATGGATCATTTAAGAATAACATGAGCCCATTTTAGACAATAACTTGAAGCCCTCTTGTAAAAAAGAACTTTGAAATAAAAATCCCTTTTTTATCTCAATAACAAATATTCTCTCTTTCTAAATTTCTTTTGTATAATCCCCTTTTAAAAGTATTTAAGTAGAACTCTTAAATAAATGAGGAACACTTTTAAAATAATACCTTCATTCTTCGAATGTAATTAAAAATTACCTTTGTGACTTTCAAGAGTCTTCTTACCATGCTCCAAATAAAATTTCATGCGCTCTTTGGCATCGCTAACACAACTTATTTTTTATGTTACGAGCCTTCGCACCTTCTGACTTGGTTGTGTGTGAAATATTTCAAACTTTTCTCACCAAAAGGATGTAGCAACCAAGAAAATCTAACAAAATCGTAAGCTTTTACTTTTTTGTGCACTTTTATTTTTTCTAGGCTACGAAAATGATGCATTGGACTCTCTTCGTAGGTGCGAAAATGATGCACTTCTCTTTCTTCACAAGTGGGAAATTCAAGTTTCTTTCACACTTTATCCTTAGCCTCTCATCTATGAACTCTAATGACATGCTTCTCTCTCTGGAGTCTTATGTGTGACATGGGGCTCTAATACCATGACAAAGAATGGAAAGAAGCATGGAGCACCTATTTCTCTTCTCAATATTATGTATTAGTTAAATAAGAGTACATTGGAGACATCAGTAGTAAATGACTGCAGTGAGATTGAACTGAATTGAAGATACTTGGACTAAACTAAAACAGACTGTGACACTTGGATGGACAATTGTGACACCTAGCAAATGGTTGGAATTATATTATCCAACACCTTCATCTTATTGGCCCCTGAGCACAATATAATCCCTATTGTCCACGTGTAATTCATCAACTCTAGGAGCTACCAAAGAGTTCTTTCCATTTCCATTCACTAGGATTTTTCTCATGATAATAACAAAAAATTTCACAAAAAATGATGCCTCCATGGATGGGCATGGCTGCCTCCTTGTTGCACCTGACCCCCAAGTGTTATGTGTCCATTTTTTTCATCGTGGTCACTTGATCTAGTTATACATTCGATTCCTATATCTAGTTACTATCACTTGATCCAATTATGAATTTGTTTCTTCTAGCGCTAATCTGAATATTTTCTTGGTGGAGCTTCCCTTCTCCACTTCTAGCCATAGAATTTTCTTTGTGCTCAATTATGTTTCCCTTGTCTAAAACGAACATATTGCACACATCCACATGCCAGATCCATATGTCACTACCAAATCCTTCTCTCACACCACCAACCATGCCCATTTCCACTCCATGCACTAGCTCTTTAGTTGATCCACCAACTCTAGTTTCCTTCAACTACTGTGCATAATGGTGTTTATTATGAACATAGTGGCCTACTATGAACATAGTTAATTTCCTAATAGGTCTAGTTCTTGGACCTCTTCTTGTGTTTTTGTTTTCATTCTTGGTTCAAGATCTACATAGATCCTCGTTTTTGCTCATAACTCCATTAAATTATTTGGGTTAATCACCAGATCCAAAAATTCAAACTCCATTTTTCATACCCATGTGCATCTCTCACACTCACCAAGAAAAAACACACCTTTAGTAATAGAGGAAGTTATGAGAGAGAAACATATAGAAAGAGGAATATTAAACCAATTCAACAACACTACAAACATTAAACACAATATGCACACAAATTTATCTGGGATGAACAAGTTGGTGAAGTATGATGGATAACCAAAAATAAATAGTAATATTAAACCTATCCAACAAAAATACAAACATTAAACACAATTTAAATCCCCAATTCTAGGGAATTCTATTAGTCCCTAGAGTCCCTAGGAGAAAAGTAGACAAGGTCGGCCAAGTACGTTGGACAACCAAAAATCCATAGCTCCAAAAATATTACTGTTGGCCTGCTCAATTTTGATTCTTTCCCCAAGTCAATTTTACCCAACATGTGAAGCAACTCATTCTTGAATAAAACTTCACAACCACCAATTTCAGTGGAAAACATGTGGGATTTTAAAGAGTAAACACCAAATTGAATGTAATTTTTTTTTTTCACAAGAAGCCCCAGATTTCATGGAACCTCCATTGATATGGAAGTTTCTCACCATATGGATACAAAAATGTCTCTCTTAGTTAACCTTGTAGTGAATAAAGTTACAGGTGTTATCACTTTTAATCATGATAATCATATTCCAATGATTGATGTAGACAATTTATTTAAGGGCTTGGGGAGTTGAAATACTTGTCAAGGAATGTATGGATATTTGGGGTTCCACATCTATTTGATTAAAGGGAGGAAGGTTATTAGTGGGCCAAGGTTGAAGGTTTGTAGTTGAGCAATATCATCATCTTCTAACATGTCCTTTGAAATGACCATAAAAAGTCTATACTCCTTAATTTATACTCTAGAAAATATTTTTCATCACAAATATAACAAAGACCTTTAAGTTGATGCTTTTCCATTTAAACATGGGTTAAGTTGTGGATGTTAAGAAGAGGAGAGGGAGGACATAGATTGGATGGGGATAGGGAATAAATGATGATGTTTCAATTTGAACATGGACAATTTGTTGGGATTCCTAAGCTTCATGAGTGGCTTAAATCAAAGTGGTAGGTTAGCCATTAAAACTTGGGCACATATGTCTTTCTTAGAATAGTAATAAAGAATTATTGGAAGTAGGTATTGAACATGCCTTTAGTGTGGAAAAATTGTTTCTCAAAAGTAGTGATGTTGTCTTCCATTATACGTAATTTTTTAAAGCTTATTCAAGTGATCCAAATGATGAGTGTCAACATCAAAATGTTTGTAAATATGGACAACAAGTTGACTCCAAGAAATATAACTTTTGTGGTAATTCTTATGTCATTTCCATCATTTTCATCACTTTGGGGATAAATACAATACACTCACAAAAAGTTTCATTATGTCATTAGGGAAAATTTATATTAAAGTGAAAAGACCTTGGTGAATCTTACTCATCCTTAATATGAAAACTAAAAAAAAAATTGTAAATCCTTTTATAAAAAATGAAAATTTCTAAGGTATTATATAGTTTATAAAAAAAAGGGTGATTTTTAAGGTAGAATGATTTTATCCTAAATAATTTAAAAAAATGGAAGTGATTGAATCATCTTTTTCTTGGAAAAGGTATAGAAAATTAGCCCATGGGATAAATTTGGTCCCAAAAATTTTCTTTGCAAGTGATCAATGATTCCATGGAGTGAAAAATATTGTTCCATTTGAATGAAACAACTGGTGTGGTTAAGGACATAAACTTATTCATGTCACTTTAGGAAGGTGTAGATCAAGGAAAATGGGTTTGAGTGAAACAACAAAAAATTTATTGGCTCAAATCCCTATTGGTGAATAAGTTGTTCTGATGGGTCAGTGGCTAAGAATTAGGTCAAAAAGTTAGACACTTGGTTAGGTAGTTTTTTTTTTTTTTTTGGTAAGCTAGGAATTAGTGATAGAAATTTGGTTTTTAATTGGTTACAAATTAAGGTTGTGTTAATATCCCTTGCAATTTACTACATATTTTACCAAGTTTGTAATGTAGTTTCCATAATATTGGTATTGAATTACCATTTGAATGGGGTGTATAAGAAAAAAATGATTGGAGGGTGGGGCTAGGGATAGGGGTGTGGTTAACTGGGACTATCGAGTCCACATAAAAGTGCTTACTAGAAAGTTGTATGAATGTAAAAAATGCAAATTTTTGGAGGTTTTTAGATAGAAAAATAGTAATGGGGTGAGGGATTCCAAAAAAAATGGCTTTTGGAAGACGAGGATCATTGCAATTAACACAACATAAGGAGTATATTGTGATAGGCCATCAATAATCAGGTGAGTGGATCCATACAAAACAAATTCTTACAAAAGAGGTGGACCACTATGATTTGAATGACACAAGGATTCCATTGAGATAACTCTAAAATAACGGTGTTGGTGAGTCCATTTTATAGCACTACTTTTTTTCTAACCCTTATAGAGTTATACTCCCATTTGAATAATACTACGCTGGAAAAATTCTTATATTAATAATAGTGGAGATTATGTAGCAAGTTATGAAATTGGAAGAATGAAGCAATGTTTCTATTTGGACATTCAAAACTTGATCATAACTATTCTATTTATAGTTTTTCTCATTTGATGAGAAGGATTAAATTTCAAGGGTCCTAAGGACAAGTGAGTGCTCTATGCTATATCTCACTAATATATTTGTGGGGTCCAATAGCAGTACTTTACCCAATATATCAAGGTGATAACTAAGAAAGTTTGACCATGCCCTTATCCACACTACCTACTTACCCAAGTCCTAGATGGTAACCTTCCTAAGTGTTTTTATCTGTGCCACTAAAAAAACAAGGTATTTGGGTGGATTATCTAAGGATAACTTTAGGAATCCTATAGGACCTCTAGTAGACTCAAGTGTATGTAGAAGTCAATTTTTTTGTTACATCAAGCATAGTGAGGATTTAGGAATATCATCCATGGAAAATATTTTGAGTGATTTTTTGTTTCCATTTTTTGGTTATTTTCAGCACACAATTTTCTCTTTTATTAGTTTTATGGCACATGGTGATTTGTCCCATGGCTTTGTAATTTAAATTATGGAACTACAATTGTGTTTTAGTCCAAGGTAAATGGTTTGATCATTTATGGATGCCACATGATATACATATTTTGTTGTATCACTGTAAATATATAATATATTGAATTTTTTCTTTGGTTTTCTTGGTTTAGGTCTCCAACATAAAATATTTGTATTAATGTGTGTGCATCATTACATATTTTTCATTTTTATTAAGAATCTATTTGCATGAATTAATTGTATAGGGTTATATACATTTGGTATTAGAGCAGTTTGTTTTCAAGGGGATTCCTTTGCAGAGAAATGATTTAGATCAAGCCTACAAAAAACCTTTTTATAGTGGGATATATATAATATTTATCCTTATGTTGAAAGGAAATGGAAAGAACTTCGAAGATAGAGATCAAGAAATTCAATGGGTAGAGTTTTTGGTTCTAGAAGCTCAAAATGGAAGATATATTGATGGATGATGGTCAGTGGATCACTATGGATTTGGGTATTGCATCAACAAGAATGTCAATAGAGGATTGGATGAAGTTGTATCAAAAGGAAAATAACACAATACATTTTTCTCTTTGAGGTTCAATATTATTGAATGTTTAAGGAGAAGCTACAATGAAGGAATCGTGGCACAAATTAGGGGCTTTGTATAATATAAGTCCTTGGTGAACAAATTTTTCCTATGGAAGAAGATATATAAATTGAGGATGAAGAATGGAGACTCAATTATAAAGCATCTAATTTCCTTCAATACTATGCTAACTCAACTATTACATATAGATATTAATATTTTAGAGAGGATTATTGTATCAATTTGTTGTGTTATATATGAGAATCATGAGATAATCTACTTGTTGCCATAAGTAGTATTGGAAATACTTTAATATTTGGTGAAATAGTCTCATCCTTGTTATCAGAGAAGATGAGATGGAAAAACATGGAAAATCAAAACACAAATTCCTTGTTTTTAAGAGGACTCTAAATAGGTGTACAAATTGGAACGCTTTCAACACTCTTCTATAACCTTGTTGATACCATTGTTACAATTTCCATCATATCTTTATGCACCCTTTATCCCTTATCACCCGATTCATAATGTAGGTATGACTATTCTCTTTTCTTACCAATTTATTCTTATTATTATGCATTGTATTATGATAATGTTATCTATAACATACCCCCTACTATCCCTATCCCCTACAAAGGGTAGAAGGAGGTAGTTACTACGCTGACCCAACCTCCAAAGTCTAGTTATGGAAATGGGGTATAAATGTATTGACCTTCTTAGAATTCCTCAAAAATTCACAAATATGACATTGTTGCATTCATATCAAAGAGAAATTTTCAACGATATAAAATTGAATCAATATAACTCATGGACTGAAAGATAGGGCTATTTAAAAACCATCGTACCAGTTAGTGCAAGTCACTCTAGCTTTCCACATGGCACCCACGTGGTTGTCCAATATATCTACCAAGTTGCAGCTACCAAAACGCTCATAACAAGTCATGTATAATCCCATTTCTATGGTCCATATGAACCAAACTACCACATATACAATTTAGACAAGGTACACGGGTGTAGGCTCTCCATAGCCACATCACCCTGAGAATAAAATCCTCGTGGGTCTCATTACTACTACCTATTGAAAATATTTAATATGACCTTTCAAAATATGCGGGAACACACATTTCACACTAAGACTTAACCACCCCCTTTCCTAGTAATTAACATGTTCATGCAACATGGAACTCGGGTCCCACATCTGAAATCACCCCAGGAAATAGATCCTAGTGGGTTCTACGATGCCTTATGTCCAAAATATCGAGGGTCCAACTTCTAGGGTGACATAATCATTCCTAAATGTTGTAGTGGCATCATCCTTCATCACGCCCTTCATGTTGTGTGCCACATGACTGTGGGTTCCACTATACCCAACATCATGCAATTGACATAAAATCACATTAAAAAAGGGAATTCTAGATTTTTTTTGTTTATTTCCATTTATGTCATACCCATGTGACATGATTTATTAGCGACCCACCAAGCCACATCCTCCAAGTGATTAAATCCTGGATTTTACCCATTGCGCTTCATTTGAAAAACCCAAGGAAAATCCTCTGGGGTCATTCAGTGGAAATAACCACTTTCCCATCAATGGCCTAGATCTCGCCTTGGTTAAGAAATTGATCATTGTACTTGGTCATGGGATTAAATAGGGTTTATTCCATTCCTATGAATTATTATACTTTTGAATTATGAATTCCAATTCTTCACCTTGTAACTATTGATGTACATATAAGGACCTTCCCCCAGGCCCTCGATGTGTAGTCTGCAAACATACAAGGGTTTTATGCAAGCCTTCCCCACTACTCCTCCTGAGCTTTGTTGTGACTCGACCATGAATATTAGGCCACTATACACATACGTTCATATATTTATATTTATATAAAATTACACTATCTCTTCTAAGATTGCAATAACTCTTATGTCATGCCCATGCGACATGCTTGATTAGCTCATTTCCTTTGAATATTTCTAAACTAGAATTTAGCTTGAGAATACATGAGCATGAAGATACGAGAATATTTATTAAAGACTATCTATCAAAATGTATCATTGCGTTTATTTATTCATTAATAAATATTACCATCTCTTTATGCTCATGTATTCTAAAGTTAAATTCTAGTTTAGATATATTCAAAGGAAATGAGGCAGTCCTAAAAATATTTATGCAAGATATTAATATTCCTCATTCATGAAGGAAAACAATAGTCCTCAAAATTATCATCACATTAATTCAACACAATAAACAGATACATGATAATGACATGCACAAAGACATAAAATAGTATTTATGTTGTAAGCAATTCATAAATTAAGATTGAGACTTCAACTCTCCACCCAAACATAGACAAGCTGAAACCAAGCCTTTCTTATAGTTGTCACCCTCGAGCCATATTCTAGAGATTGAGGTAAATTTTTTCAAATGAGTTTAAATTGATATTGTTAGCTGAAATAGGGTGTCTCAATGCTACTTTATCTCCACCCAACAACTACCAAGAATCAAATAACCATAGTGAACCAATTCACTCACATACATCCATCATCCACTCAGGGGACTAAACCAATATCCTTAGTTTACATAGGGTGTCTCAAGGCCACATTTCATTCACCTACCAGTTATTTAACAATTTCACACTAGGGAGCACATTATTTTATGTAAAGGGATTTGTAAATCAGCATCCCAACTTATCTGGGGATTTGGACATAGAGAGTCTCAATTCAAATGTGTAGAGAGAGATATAGTTAATGATACGTATGTTTTATTAGCTATGATACATCTGAAGGAATAAGAGTGCATTCTCCAGTAGCTTATTAGTGGAACTTGTACCTGTATTCTCATCCCAACCCCATGGAACTGCCACTAGGTGTTATCATCCCACTATCCCTTTGTGCCTCCACCTCTCGAAAGCTATCAAACAACATAGATTCCAATGGATTTATCAGACCTATAAGGAAAAACCACTTAATAATGATTATCAATAAGCAAGGCCTTTGGGTTCCTCAGTTGAACTATCATCTAAGCTTCTTTCTCCATGAATTCTCTTAATCATCTTATTCTTTTTTTCCCTCTCAGAAATGAGCTTTATCATCAATAGCCTCTCTACCTCTTGTATTTCCCTATTCCCTCCTCTTCCTGTTCATGTGAATCATGTATCCTTCTTCTTTTTCCAACATAAGCCTCTCATCCTCCCTTTTCCTTCCTTCCCATGATGATTGAGTCAATCCTCTATCATGAATTCCTGTATGCATGAATCTTGAATTATGTTTTCTTCTTCTCCCCAGAGAATCTTCTTAGCCTCCACCAAATTCCTCTATTTTAATCAACCAACTTCCTTGGTCTTTTCATGGGTTTGTGTAGGCCTTCCTCGTGGCCAACGCAACCCATACCTCTTCATAAATTTTGACCTTTTCTTGGCTTTTAATTTTTCCCAAAATACACATGGCTCCATCCTTTATTTTTCCAGCTGAATTTAGTAACATAATTAACTCCATTAAAATAACTCATTCATCCCAAGATTGATATTTAAAATAGCCAAATTCCTCAAGAAATCTCCCTCAAATAGTGGAATCTATGTCCCTCTCTCTCAATGTTATGAAACCAACTCAAGAAAAGATAGAAAAGATAGATCAACGCCTTAGAATTCAGCCTCTTCGAGGGGGAAACCTCCTTTACATTACATAAATGAACAATTCTTGGATGATTCAAATGACCAAACCTCCTTTCTATATAAGAGTCGAAGGAGTCACAATATAATCCAGCCAACCTAACAATAATAATATAAAGCCACAAAAATAACAATAGAGGGATTCTATGGGGCACAGTAATAACAATATGGGGGCAATAGGGGCACAACAATATTAATAAGGGGTATAACTACAATAGTAATGGGGTAATCACTAGTATTATAGGGACCCAACATGCCCCTCTCCTTCAAAAAAGTGTTGTCCTCAACGCTTGAGTAGTTCTGCATAAAATTCTCATCCTCCCATGTGGAATCTTCAGCAGATAAGTTCTTCCACTTGATAAGATACTCTGAAATTGATCGATTTTGTAGCTGTCAAGTTCTTGTTTCTGTGACTGCTTCCAGTTCCAATATAATTTTTTCTTCCTCGTCAAGTTTTGGCAATATTGTTTGAACTGGGAGCTTGTCACCTATAACCTTCTTTAAACATGAAACATGGAAAACTGGGTGCAATCGAGAAGCTGCAGGAAGATCCAATTTGTATGCCATAGTACCAATCTTTTGCAACACCTTGTACGAACCATAATACTTTGGTGATAATTTATTATCCTTCTTAGCTTGCTTGAGGGACATTTTCTTATATGGTTGTAGCTGTAGGAATACCCACTCACCTACATCAAAACTTCTTTCACTGTGATGTTGATCTGCCTGTTGTTTCATTCTATTCTGTTCCAACACGAGGTTATCCTTTAAGAGTTGGAGGAATTGTTGTTGATGTTCAATGTGATGTTACACTGCCTAAACCTTAGAATTTTCTCTTAAATATGATGTGATGGATGGTGGTTGATACCCATAAAGTGCCATAAATGGGGTCATTTGTTTTGCTATATGGAAGGAAGTTTTATACCACCATTCAGCCAGAGGCAACCATTTGACCCATTGTGTCTGTTTATAAGATACAAAGCAACGAAGATATCCTTCCAAACATTTGTTTACTATCTCAATTTGCCCATCAGATTGAGGATGATAAGATGAGCTATGAGCTAACTGAGTACCAAGACAAGAAAATAATTTTGTCCAAAAATTTCTAGTGGAAATGGGATCTCTATCACTTACAATAATCTTTGGGTTTCCATGTAGATTTTGAATTGTTTCCATAAATTCAATAGAAACTGTACTAGCTTTAAATGGATGTGATAATGCACAAAAGTGTCCATACTTGGTAAGTCTGTCAACTACCACCATGATGACACTCTTTCCCTCAGACTTGGGTAAACCTATGATAAAATCCATTGAAACCTCCTCCCAACGTTGGCTTGGAATGGATAAAGGTTGTAATAGACCCAGTGTCTTAATTGTTTCAACTTTATTTTGATGGCAAACCAAACATTCTACCACAAACTTTTGAATATCTGATTTAAGGCCATCCCAAAAAAGTTCCTTCTTAACCCTGTGGTAAGTTTTTAAAAATCCTGAGTGCCCTCCTAAGGGAGAAGTGTGAAATTCCATAAGAATCTTTTGTTTTAGCTGGGAATTCTTACAGAGGTATAAGCGATCTTTGTACCATAACAAATCATTTTGCCAGCTAAATGTATCAGAAGTTTTGGAATTTTGTTGTAACTTTCGAATAAGTGCCCACACATCTTCGTCATTCTTCCATTCCTCCCTTGCTTCATTTATCCAATCTGGTTGGATAATAGAAATGGCGCACAACAATGCTTCCACATCCTCATCCTTTCTTGAGAGTGCATCTGGCACCACATTTTTCTTCCCTTTTTTGTAGATGATTTCAAAGTCATAACCCAACATCTTTGTGACCCACTTTTGTTGCTCTTCAGAGGATAATCTTTGTTCTAAAAAGTATTTAAGGCTATCATGATCCGTTTTTACCTTGAAGTGTCTTCCCATTAGGTAGGGTCGCCATTTCTTAAGTGCATGGAGTATTGCCAACATTTCCTTCTCATAATTAGCTTTGCTTAAAAACTTTCCCTTGATTGGACGACTTTCAAAAGCAATGGGTCTTTCATCTTGCATTAGAACAGCACCAATTCCATTTCCTGAAGCATCACATTCCACAATAAAGGAATTTGTGAAGTCTGGTGTAGCTAAGACCGGTGGTTGGCACATTTCCTCTTTAAGATGTTCAAAGGCCTTTGTTGCTTCCGGAGTCCATGAAAATGCATATTTCTTCAATAATGTTGTTAGAGGTGCTGCTATTCTCCCATAATTCTTAACAAACTTGCGATAATACCTTGTCAACCCGAGAAATCCTCGCAAATGCTTTATGGATGTGGGGATTTTCCATTCCTTAATGGCTTTAATTTTGCTAGGGTCTACCTTAACTCCTTCATGAGATACAATATGACCCAGATATTCCACCTCCTAGACTCCAAAGAAACATTTGGATCTTTTTGCATATAATTGTTTCTCCTCTAATAGTTGTAGCACCCTATCAACATGTTCAACATGATCCTTCCAAGAATTGCTGTAGATTAGTATATCATCAAAAAATACTAACACAAATTTTCTAAGGAATGGTTTGAAAATTGAATTCATCAAACCTTGAAATGTTGAAGGTGCATTGGTAAGGCCAAAAGACATGACCAAAAATTCATAATGACCCTCATGAGTTCTAAATGCTGTTTTCCGAATGTCTTCAGTCTTCATTCTGAGTTGATGATATCCTGAACAAAGATCAAACTTGGTGAAGTAAATTGATCCATGCAATTCATCTAGTAATTCATCAATCACAGGAATGGGGAACTTAGCTTTAATAGTGAGCTTGTTGAGCTCCCTATAATCCGGACACATGCACCATGATCCATCCTTCTTGTGCACCAATACAACTGGAGCAGAGAAAGAACTTTGACTCGGTTGAATTATACCAACCTCTAGCATTTCTGCAACCATACGTTTAATTTCACTCTTTTGGACATAGGGATATCTGTACGGCCTAATGTTTGGAGGAACACTTCCTGGAATCATATGAATAGCATGATCATGATCACACATAGGTGGGAGACCTTTGGGAGTATCAAATACCTTGGAATGATTGTCCAGGACTTTTTGGAGATCTGGAGAAATAGATGATTCCGGTGTGGAAACATCTAGCGAACATAATTGTGCAATTACACCTCATTGCTCCTTTTTTGGAAGCTTTGTCATACCATTAGAGTTAATTATCTTTCCTGGTTTCCCTGCAATACCCCTTAATTCAACTTCCTTTCCTTCCGTAGAAAATTTGATGAAAAATTCTTGAAAATTAAAAGCTATTGTACCCAAGGATTGTAACCATTAGACTCCTAGTACAACATCAACACCTCCCATTGGGATGGAAAGCATTCAGCGAGTCAATACATATTCTCCCATGGATAGCTTGATATTATGGCACTTTCCAGAGCAATTTATTGTTTCTCCATTTGCAATCATCACTTGACACTCTGGTGCTGGATATAGGAAGCAATTCAATTCTTTTGCTACCTTACAATGAATAAAATTGTGTGTGCTTCCTGAATCAATCAACACTATTACCTTTTTCTTCTTGATTTGTCCTTCTATCTTGATGGTTTGAGGAGTGGTAATTCCCGCCAATGCATTACAAGATATGGTTGGATATATTTGTTCTTCATCTAAGCTTTGTTCCTGAAGTATATCCTCTTCTTTTTTTGAATCAGTGATCGGAGAATCCACAGTTTGAACATCAGAAGCATTGAGGCAAGAATTTTCTCTCATCATGAGAAAAGCCAATGCTCCCAAAAGCAACCTGAGTAAGGAAGAACAAAAAGCTTTCAAATCTTTGCGAAACAATGACAAGGTGGTGGTTCTTAAAGCAGATAAGGGAGGAGCAGCAGTCATCTTAGATAAAGAAGACTATGTGCGCAAAATGAATGAACACCTAAACTGTGGCAGTTATAAGAAGTTGAACAGTAATCCCATTTCCAAAATCATGAAGGATGTAAAAAAGATCATCTCAAATTCTAACCTCGATGAGAAATTAAAGAAGAAATTAACCCCATCCTGTGAAACCGTCCCTAGAATCTATGGATTACCCAAGATCCATAAGGAAGGGGTTCCCCTTAGACCGATAGTCAATACTATTGGCTCCCCTACCTATGAACTTGCTAAATATGTTGCTAAAATCCTTAAGCCCCTTGTCGGAAATACTGATTCCTTCATCAAAGACTCCCAAGACTTTGTGAATCTAATTAAAAATGAAAGGATGGAGCGTGATGACATTCTTGTTAGCTTTGACGTGGTATCCTTATTCACAAAGATTCCTCTTGATGAAGCCATTCAGGTTATAAAAGGCGTTACTGATCCTGAGACTGCAAAGATGGCTGAAATCTGCTTAAGGTCTACAGTGTTCACCTTCCAAGGAATATTTTATGAGCAGACATCAGGTGTGGCAATGGGATCACCCCTATCTCCGATCGTAGCCAACCTATACATGGAGCACTTTGAAAAGAAGGCCCTGGAATCTTATCCTTTAAAGCCGGCATGGTGGAAGCATTTTGTCGATGACACCAACATAAAATGGACGCATGGTAGAGCTGAACTTGATAAGTTTTTCATTCACTTAAATTCCATCTCCCCAGAAATAAAATTTACAATGGAACTTGAAGAAAACATGAGCATTCCATTTCTCGACATTCTAATCATCAGAAAAGAAGATGGCTCTCTAGGCCACAAGGTTTTCAGAAAGTCAACCCACACAGAAAGCTACCTCCATGCGGATTCCCACCATCACCCGGCCCAAAAGTTTGGTGTTCTAAGCACCCTTGCCATCAGGGCCCTTCGAATTTCCGACTCAGAACACCTGAATGAAGAAAAGAAACATTTGGTTTCAGCTTTTAAGAGGATAGGCTACAAAGAGCATGAGATTAAAAAAGCCTTTGAGAGAGCTGAAAGAAAGTTGTCATCCCATGAGCATAAGACGCAAGACCAACCTCAGGGTAAGATTTTTCTACCTTATATCCATGGTGTTACTGACAAGATCGCTAAAATCCTAAGAAAGAAAAACATTATCACTCATTTCTCAGCCCCCGGTACCATCAGACAAAGATTGAAGTCCGTTAAAGATGATATTGACAATCTTCAGCTTAAAGGAGTCTATAAAATAGACTGTTCTTGTGGAAAAAGCTACATAGGTGAAACTGGTCGCTCCCTCCAGACAAGGCTCAAAGAACATGGCGCTGATATCAGAAATGGAAGATCTCGTACCTCAGCATTGGCGGAACACTCTTTGAAGGCTAAACACCATATTTGCCTAGAAAGCGCATCCATTATCGCAAAAGAGGAACATTATCAAAAACGAAAGATCAGAGAAGCTCTTGAGATTATTAAGCATCCTCAGAATCTGAACAGAGACAATGGTATGGAAATCAGCGGAAGCTGGCTCCCCTTGATAAAAGAAATTGGAAGTCGCCATCCCATCCCCAGGTAATGTATCCCTCTGGTATGTTGTCCCCTCTCCTTTCCTTTTCTTATTCTATTTTTACATCATTAGACTTTAATAATAATTTAATTAATATTAACTATTTATAATTACTAATATAATTTAAATATATTAAATAAAAATTTATTTTATTTTATTTAATAATTATTATATTAATTAATTATTATAATATTTTTAATCATCATTATATAAGAATAATGAATTAATAACAATTATTATGTTAATATTATCTAATTGATTTTTGAATTATTATATTAGTTAACTATAATTATTAATTATAATTATTAATTAATAATTAATAATTTGATTATTATATTAATTAGTTAATATGACTTAAACCTATTAATTTGTTAATTATTATATTTGTTACCTATTATCCTAGTCATTTAAATTTACTAATATCTTTTGTATTATTTACTTTATATAATAATTATATTAATATATTAATTAGTATATTATTAAATAATTATTATTATATTTAATTATTAATATACAATAATAATTAAGTATTTATTATACAATATTAATTAATTGTTTATTATATAATAATTGATTACTATTGTTTTAGTTTCATATTAATTTTATTAATTAATATATTATTTATAAATATTAATTATGTTTAATAATTAATAATTAATATGAATAACATGAAAATATGATTATTATTAATTATTTATAACAATTAATTTATTGTAAATATTAATTAATTATTTATAATAATTAATATGTATAACAATAAAATATATTATTAATATTAAATAAATTATTTATTTATAACAATTAATTTATTATAAAAATTAATTATTTATAATAATTAAGATGAATAAAATTAAAATAAAATATATAAAAATTAAAAATAATAAAATTAAATTAAAAAATTAGAGCCGACTCTTTGTTCCTCCTTATTCTTCCTCATTAGTATTTATTAGGGTTTTTTGCTCTTCTTGCTTCATCATTCTTCTACCCTGATGATGGATCCCACTTGGGATTTGAAACGTTTGGTAGAAAGATGTTCAAACTGTGGATTCTCCGATCACTGATTCAAAAAACACAAGCCACAGATCTCTTAAATCCAATATATCCTCTTCTTTTGACCTTTCTTTCTCCTTTTCTTCTTCCTCTTCACAATCTATGTAGAATAATTTCTTCTCAGCACACTTATGAAATTTAGTGTATTTGCTATCACAACTGTAACAAAGCCATTTTTCTCTTTTTTCTTCCAATTTTTGTGGTGCCAACCTTATAGGTTGTGGAAGACTAGGGGCAACAACACTTCCGTCTTTATAGTTGTGAGTGGTATGCTTCCCGGCTGCCATAATTTTGCTTTCCATTTTTCTTGCTAACCTGAATGTCTTCTCTAATGAATCAGGTTCCCAAAGGCGAACATCATGTTGGATATTATCCTTTAAAGACCCTATGAACACATCAATCCTATGCTCCTCTGGAATATCTTTTACCCTTATGTTCAATTTTTGGAACTCCTCAATGTGCTCCATTATTGATCCCTTTTGTTTGAGACTTATCAATTGGCTAAAAAAAGAGTTGCTCTTTGTATCCTCATAATGTGCTATCAATTATTCCATAAAAATTGCCCAAGTGATAAATTGTTTACGACAGCAAAGCCATTGATACCATACAAACTGATTTGGTTCCAAATATAAAGTTGCCATACGTACCTTTTGTGTGTTTTGCACATTATTGAGATCGAAGGATTGCTCCATCTGTAATATCCATGTTGCGGGATCCTTGCCATCAAACTTCCTCATATCGATTTTTGGAATATGGTGGGTCTTCGATCCAACATTAGAGTCTATGGAATCATGATTAATATTTCTTTTGTTCTCATCATGAGTTTCCTTTACTACCCTTTCACCATTAGTGACCCTTTCTTGTAGCAATTTCTTCAATTCTTCCATGTCTGTCTTCAAATCTATCTTCAAATCGTCCATATTAGCTTCTACGCCTTTCTTTAAACGATCCATCTTAGCTTCTACATCTTTCTTTAAACCATCCATCTTAGATTCTATTCCTTTTTGTGCAAGTGACACTTGTTGCACTTGGTCTCGTAATTTTGCTGTATCATGTTGCATTTCTTCCTCTTCTTCATAAGTCATGCTAGAGTTTTCAGGTTGCTTACTAGGTGTTTGCATTTTCTTTCCTCCAGGCATCAATTACGGATAATAATGCTTTACTATTCCCTTTGAATTCCTTCAAACCAAGCTTATGTAAAAATTTAAAAAAAACTACACACCGTTTTTCACTTTGTAGAAGCCTGATATTGAATCTGATGTATCTCTGTAATTTCGAATCATCCAGTTCTAAAATTGTGAGTTGTAGTATCCTTCTATGTCCTCTTTCCAATGCCACTAGTCTGATCCAAATTGGATTCTCTAAGAAAGAGTTATGCACAATCTCCCGCAGTGACCTGATTATAGACTAGTTCAGTAGAGCGAACTTGTATGAAGAGCCACGTGTCACTGTTTCGACCTTTGACTTTAAAAAATATATAAAAAAAAACTAAAGTCCATCCTCTTTCGGTAACTTCTTATGAAATTTCAATCCGATGCTCAGAAAGAAAGTTATGATGATTTTCCCCAGGTCACCTATTTGGAATGCAATTCAGGAGTCTGCAAAAAGACCAACTTCCTTAGATCCTATCTCCACAAATATAGCGTGAAAAGATCTAAAATTTGGACGCAAGGTTTAACACGATTTCTTCTCAAATGGGTTTTTTTTTAAACTTCTGAAATGTTGTAGAAAAAAAGTTATAGCGAAAATTCCACGATGAACTGTTTGGAGCAGCAAAACCCTAGAATCCAAAGCTCTGATACCAAATATTATGAAATCAGCTCAAGAAAAGATAGAAAAGATAGATCAACGCCTTAGAATTCAGCCTCTTCGAGGGGAAAACCTCCTTTACATTACATAAATGAAGAATTCTTGGATGATTCAAATGACAAAACCTCCTTTCTATATATAGGAGTCTAAGGAGTCACAATATAATCCAGCCAACCTAACAATAATAATATAAAGCCACAAAAATAACAATAGAGGGATTCTATGGGGCATAGTAATAAAAATATGGGGGCAATAGGGGCACAACAATATTAATAAGGGGTATAACTACAATAGTAATGGGGTAATCAATAGTATTATAGGGACCCAACACTCAACCATTTTAATTTATGGTCATATAATTACAAGGAATTAATTTCAATGTTTACAAAGGTAATTAAGTTGTAGGGGATGTCACATTATATTTCATACTAATATTGGTAGAAAGGATAAAATGGGCATTGCAACTCCTCCATAATGTCGAAACTCTAGCCAAGAATTCACAGCAGGTGTTTCAACTCCACACGCTATGATCAAAAGGGTTCTGAAACTCTCTTCCATTCTGCTGCTGTAACTTTTCCATAGTGTTGCAACTCCAAATCGAGCATAAGAAGGGGTACTGTAACTTCCCTAGGACCAACGATGTTGCTGCAACTCATGGGTGCCATGACTTTTGGTTGTTGCAACTCTCATTTCCACAAATCCTATAAAAAAAGTTACTATTGTTGCAACCTCTACTACAACTCTGACACATGAATGGTAAAATTCTCTAACTATACAACAAACATGTGTTTATCGTAGTGGAAAGGGATGAAGGCCAGTGGAGGACCAATGGGGAAAGGAATTCCAACTACTAACAACACTTAGATGTTTTGAGTTATATTTTTCCTAAAATCGCACCAATTCTAATCATAAAATTGTAATGGGATGTGTTTCTTGATTCACTCAACTTTCCATCCATGATACCACTTAGTTTAGACATTTTCATCTTTGTATAATTACAAGAATTCCTTCAAAGCCCGAGAGGAGATATTATTTCCATTTGACATATAATTCTCTATTATTCTAATAAAAGGACTTTTCTATTATGATCTTTTGATGCTCATCTTGTGATTATGTGATTGAGGATTCTATAATACCTTTTCTAAGGAGATAGAGCCCCATCCTTAGCCTAATAATGCAACAAGTAGCTTAGTATGTTTATTTGCAACTAGTTCATATTGCTATTATTTAATTTGTATTTATTGTAATTATTTTGGTTTTACTTATGTTGCAATTCGTAGCTTTCCTTTTTTGCAACACCGTTAATGTTCTTTCATTGCAACTTTGATATTTTGTACTCCTATAATCATATTAGTCACTAGTTGTTTTCTCTCCAAGTTAAAGTGTTATAGGTACTAATCACAATATTAACAATTTCCTAATGGAATTGATGACTTTCCATCAAAATGGTTATTGTTGCAACTCCCATTACAACGAATCATACGTAGCATGATTTTATTCTTTTTCCAGAGACAACAATCATGCTATGAATAATTTTTATTTATAGTTTATTTTTCCATAATAATTGCATTCTAGCCACATGATATTGCATCCTTTTTATAACAAATCAAGAATATCATTACATTGGAACAGGTCATTTTTAATAGTTCGTGTGTTTTCTTTTCTGCTAGCATGATTTACATTTCCCAGAATTTACTTTTCATGCAACCTACACGTGTTTTTTATTTCTTGTAATTGTGGTGTGATAGATTAGTGACCTATGAAAGAATTTAACTCTTCAACTCTGGCAGGTATTACATTACTACAACCTCCTGACACATAATAGGCCACACTAGCATAAATTGTGCATGACACTTTGCAGGTTCCAAATGAACCTTGAATTGACAAATTAAATGAACAATTGACCAATTACTCATTAAGGTAATTAAAATTAATTGAAGGTACCATTATTTTTGGCACTGATGTCGGGGAATCGTCAGTAGTATAGTTAATTTTGTGTCTACATTTTTGTAAATTAATTTTCTAGTTTTTGATTTTTTTTTAAGGATGCATTTCCCTAACCTTTTATATTTCAATATGATTTGTTAGATTCCTAGGAGTAGGGAAAATTTTGATAGATTTATCAAGAAAACTCTTCATACTCACACTGCAGGATATTCACAAGAGGGAAAGGAACTAGGTTTGCAAAATTATTTAAAACCAACAACATACTCCCTTGCCAAGAACAAACCTAGACCTTCCATGGCACAAAGCCCTACAAAAAAAATTGAAGTTGCGCAAAGATCTAATAAATAGTATATTTGATCTTGGATAATCCATATTTCTAGATCATCAGGAAAATCTCTTTAGAGAACGAACAATATCTTCCTTAAAATTAGTTTGGTGATTAAAAGCCTCTAAATAGTGAACCACATCTTTCTAAGGAGTAACAACCTAAAAGTAGAAGCTCTCCAGAAATTATGAAGGCTCCTTCAAAAGTAGAAGAGACTCCTTTAGAAGAAATGACACATTAAGATGTTAAGGAAGAAGCTGACTCCTTTAGATTCCCCATCATAGAAATGGAATTGGATGCTAAAATGAAGAACATTCCTCACTTTTCACTAACAAACATCCACAGTCTCTCTAAGGAAGACAATTATACCTTGTTTTTTGAGTTTGATGTCCTCTATCAAATCTATGATTATGTAAATAATGCTCATAATCGAAAGATCTTTCTTTCCACATTAAAAGATGAAACATTACGTTATTTCATGGGCCTCTGTCAAGGTTGCATCAGTTCATAGGAGTAGTTGAAGTAGAAATTCCTGACCAAATATTAGGATTACTACAAAGTCAAGGAAAAAAGAGGTCTTTAGAATTATCCAGGAGGAATATGAAAGTATTGAGGATTATGTTGAGAGATTGAACTATAACTTGTGTAACTAAAGACAAGAAAACTTAACCCCTAAGACATAACAAGTTCTTCTATTACAAGCAATTTGAGATGAGTGCATGGACCTCCTTAATCTGATGGGTGAGAAGATGTCTCTTAGTTAGAATATAATGAAATCATAGAACATTGTCAGAGATATTCTTGAAGAGAATCTAAAATAGATAAGGGACTATGGGAGAAGATAGTGAGACATACTAAGGTTGCTGCAAATGTAGTGTCTAGAGCCAAGCTAGGGAACTTGTTGGAAAATTTTAAAAATGACAAGCTCATGTCCTTGGGATCTCACTTTAATCTATTAAATATTAGTAAGAATAAGGAGGAACCATAAGTTTCTCTAGAACTCTTCTATCTGAAATGTAGAAAAGTACATTCCCTTAAGGAATGATGAGTAAATTAGGTAGTGATTTGTGTTGTATGTGGGAACAACCACAACATAGAAAATTTCCCATCTCTACCCAGTTTTAAGGATATATGGAGAATATGAAGAGAAATATCAACCATACTTCATTTCTTCAAAGAAATCATGAAAATAAAAAACCCTAGGTATGGTGCAAGTCCTATCCTAGTTTTATAATAATTCTTATTGAACTGACCTTGTTATGCATTACACCTCATACCTATAGAATCTGCCAACCCAATCATGGGATCCTCCTTCCCCAAACCAAATTTGGAACTAGGGTGGAGGAATCGTTGTTGGAAAATGCAATGAGGAAACTATTATTTTCAATTTTCCTTTAACCTTGATACTTTCTTTTGAATCTTAGTTAATCTTCTTTATGTTCATTTAGATATTTTCATTAAGAAAAATATCAAGAACGAAACAAAAATAGAGGAAACATAAATTATGCTCTTAGTCAGGGAAAAACCCTTCCGAGGGTAAACCCAAAAAATCTTCTCTTCTTAGAATTTGCTTCAATTGAGACACAAAGACCCAAACCATAGACCAAGTCCTTCTCCATCTACCAAGTAATCCCTCCAACAATTCTTTTCTTGATTCTTCATGAACCAACTTCAAACTGCAACTTCGACCTACCATCTTTAATACTACAACTCATCCTGCTACTTCAATCTTGCAATTTCTATGAAAACCCTAATTATGCCTCCTCTTGAGACCTTCCTAGAGAAAGATAACTCTTCCCAAGGTCAAGGTAGGGTTTTCTTTCTTCCAGCTAGAATATTTCATGCTTCGTCCTACTACAACTTGGACTTGCTTCTGCAACACCAGAAACTCTAGAACTTAACATGTGTGAGAGAGATAGAGCCCAAGAATAATATATTTCATCCTTTTTCTTTCTCCTAGACCTTCATACTTATTCTTATTGCTTCTCAACTACAGATTGAACTTATTTCTTGATATATCGAACTTCTGAGTGAGTGAGTGCTAAATGAGGTAAAACTACTTCTTTATAGCCTTCTCAACGGGTTGAATTCCTTCCTTTAGGAAAAACTATAATTTTTAGGCCCGACTTGTAGTTTTGGAGTTTCCATGTCTTCCAAGAATAAAAAGGAATTCTTTTTAATCATGAAAATAAATCATGACCTAATAAACCCTAGAAGCATGAAGAACATGCTTTTACCTAGAAGACCATTAATAAAGAGCATGAAACCCATTCTTTAATAATAATAAAATTTTCTCTTTATTCTCTTGTTTGTTACATAGGATACATATTGAAATCAATACATCCACAATTATGAAGAACGAAACTAGTTACATTTTCAAAACTCCCTCTTAACTAGGGAGGTATTCATAATTGTACAACCAATACACCATCATTCTCAAATTGAAGAGTTCTCATAAGGAGAGTTATATTAATAAGGCATACTGTAAGCATCATCATTATGACCAACATGGTCTCTGAGGCCTAACTAGACAAGCTCTACTTTAATCGAGAGCATTATGCTGGAAGGTTTTACTTGTGACACCGCACTACCTCTACAAGGTACATATCCCATCAACATAGTTACCGATCAAACGAGAAAGTAAACCGGTACCCATTATTTTGAGGTAGCAAAAAATCAATTGATTTTGAAAAGTCGTGATGCCAGAATAAACTTTTTTTTTTGAGCATATTTTTGGCACTTTAAATTTTCTTATGTATCAGGTATGAACATTTTTTTGATGTTAGTGATTTTCATGCTGATTTTGAAAAGTGTTGATGCAACATCAACCCCTTTTTTTAGAGGGTTGATTTTTGACACTTTAATATATATATATATATATATATATATATATATATATAGCAAGTACAAACACCTTTTTAAATGTTAGTGATTTTCATCTTGATTTTGGAAAGGGTTGATGTTTTTGCTTAGAGGGCTTATTTTTTACACTTTAAATTTTGTAATGTATTAAGTGTGGATATGTTTTTTAAATGTTTGTGATTTTCATATTCATAATAAAACATAAAAAAAATAAAATTAAAAAACATGACAAAAAAACTCAAATAATAAAAAAAATATTTAAAAAAAGAATAAACTTAAAAGAAAAATTTCAATATTAATAAAAAGAAAAACATCCCTAATGATTTTTTAAGTTAAAAAAAAAATACAACCACATAATAATAATTAAAAAAAATTCTAAACCAAATTAAAAAAAAAGATGGATGAAAAAATATTAAATATTTAAATTAAAAAAAAATTATATTAAAAAAGTTAATTTAAAAAACTAAAAAAAAACTCATAAAATTATAAAATTAAAATTAAAAATAAAAAAATATTTAAATTAGAAAACAAAAAAAATCAAAACTAAAAAAAAGTTAAAAAAAATATTTAACTTTTATTATTTTTTAAAAGTTAAAAAACAAAAGTTCAAATAAATAAATAAAACAATTAATAAAAAATAAAATAAAAATACATAACCAAAAAAATTAAACTCAATTAAAAAAAACAATTAAAAAAAATAAAAAAAAATCAAAACAAAAAATTAAAATAAAAAACATTAAAATTTAATTAAAAAGGAAATAAAATTAAATTTCAACGAATATATATATATATATCATTAAAAAAAAAATTGCGCCACCCCTCGGGCAGGGTTTGCTGTGAGCGCATGGGGGAGGCGACTGCACGCGGTGACCTCCCCGCCCGCGCCCACGACCAACCCCTCCTGGGGGGTGGCTGACACATGTCGGTGGCCAACCCCACCCGGGGGGTGGTTGGCTAATTAACACAGCATGCCTCCCCACCCACACCCGCATCGAATGTCGCCTGGGGGGTGGCACAAATTGTTTTAATTTTTTTTTAATAATAGGTTTTTTTTTTTAATTTAGTTTTAATTGTTTTTTAATCAAATTTAATTATTAATTTAGTTTTAATTGTTTTTTAATTAAATTTTAATGGTTATTTTATTTAATTTTATTTAATTTTTAATTTTTTTTGTCTTAGATTTTTTTTTAATTGCTTTTTAATTGTTGTTGTTGTTGTTGTTTTTTTTTTTTTTTTTTTTTTTAAATTCAATTTAATCTTTTTGGTTATGTGTTTTTTTTAAATGTTTTGTATTTAAAAAAAATGATTTTTATTTTAAAAAATGACTTTTATTTAAAAAAAAAATATTTAAAAAAATATTTTTTTGTTTGTTTGTTAATTTGATTTTTTTTATTTAAATTATGTTTTTTATTTTTTTTTTACTTATTTTATGATATTTTTAATTATTTTATTTTATTTTTTTGTCTAATTTTTAATATTTATAAGTTAATTTTATGTTATTTTTTATATAGTTGATATTTGTTAATTTGTCCATTTTTTTATAGTTGATATGTTTGTCATACTTTAAAGTTTTTTTATGCTTTATTTCTTGTTATTATTTAAATATATATATGTTTTTTTATTGTTTTTTTCTATATTTGAATTTTTGGTGTTTTTGTATTGTTTTTTGTGTTTTTTTTTCACTGTTTTTAATTTTTATGGAGTCGTCTACTGAGATGGAGGAATTGCCTCGATGGTCAAAAGTGGCCAGAATCTGGGTAAATTTTTTTCAAAAAGACTTGTAGAGGAAGTGTTTGAATCATGTTTTTGATGGTGGAAATGGATTTAGTATCATCAAAAATGTCTAGAACTCCTAAAATTTTGCAGTTTAACAATTAGAACTTGGATTTACAAAATTCCTTGCCAGATTTTCTCTAAATATAACCGGAATTTCCATAACTTTCCGGGCAATTCCTCCGGCTAGTTAGACTACGAAAATTTTTATAATATTCATTTTTTTGTTGTGTTTTTCGTCATGTTTTTTTTTCAATATTTTAATTTTGTTTTCTTTTTTATTATTTTTTGTGTCTTTTTTATTGTTTTTTCAATATTTAAAATTTTATTTCTTTTTATTATCTTTTTGTGTTTTTTTCGTTGTTTTTTCTTTTCATCAATATTAAAAAAAAAAATTGTATTATTTTTTTTTGTTTTTTTTTTTTTCTCAGTATTTGAATTTTTGTTTTCTTTTATATTTTTCATTTTTATTTCTTTATACATTTATTTTTTTATTTTGGTTTTTATTTTCATTTTTTTCGTACAGGGTTTGTGTTGATGCTCATCCAACAACCCGATCCCATTATAGGCAATTTGATAGTTGATTTTAAAATTTTCATTATAATGAATCAAGTCTGCCCCTACAATGTATCAATTTCATGGTTGGTCTTTAAGTTTTGATTACAACAAGTCGAGTTCACCTACACTGCGTGTCAATTTGATGGTTGATTTAGATTTTTTTTTTTGTAATGTATCGAGTTGTCTTAGGTTAAGCTTTTAAAATCGCTATATATTTTGCATTTAAAAAATAAACTACTCTTGAGTGTTCATTTTTAAAGTTTGTTGTCATAATTTTTTTCCATAATTTCATGCTTAAAATATTTTGAAAACTTGAGATTTTTTTGTAGTCATAATATTTGGTTTTAATTCAATGGTTGAAAAATTGTCAAGATTTTAATGTTTTTCTAAGCCATGATATTTTATCTTTAATGTTATGGTCGAAAACAAATACAATTTCAAGGTTTTTTAGAGTCAAGATATTTTAACAACATGGATGGAAATAGTTGGAATTATTAGGATCCGAGACATGATATTTTATCTTTAACATATTGTTCGAGAATTGTTGGAATTTTACAGTTTTTCAAAGTCCTGATATTTTCTCTTTAACCCATTGCTAAAAAATGTCAAAATTGTAACCCGATTTTTTTTTTGTTACTCTAGAATAAACAAATTTTTTTTAAGGCTGGTTTTTCATCCATTAAAAAATTGGTTTTTACTTCCATTTAAAAAAAATGTTGAAAATTTACCCTAAGAAAAGAACATCGTTCTGGAATAAACAAATTTTTTTAAGGGTGTTTTTTCATCCATTTTAAAAAAAAAATGGTTTTTACTTCCATTTAAAAAAAATGTTGAAAATTTACCGTAAAAAAAACGTCATTCTGGAATAAATATTTTTCATTTTTGGGTTGTTTTTTCATGGTTTTTTGGGGTTTTTGGGCTCGAGTACCCGTTTTGAGGTAATAGTTCCCGTTTCATCCGTAACTATGTTCATCCAAATTTCTACAACATATGTCCGTTTAGGACTATTATTATATTGGATCTCGATACCTATGTCCTCAAATAATATCAGTCTTCTTCAATGACTGTTCTCTTGGATACCTATCATATCCTCAAAGAGTGTCAGTACCTTTCCTTTCTTGGATGTTATATCCTCAAGGAAACCATAGATTCTTATCCAATCCTCCATCATTATCTCTTAATCACCTGAAGAAGAGAATGCACATGTGATTTCAAACATCACTCCCTCTCAACCAGTGAGGACATCCCTATTCTCTATTTTACTTGAGAATAAAACCTTGCTCCTATTCAAGTAGATTCCTTTTACTCCCTCTCAAAACTAGAGGAGAACCAAACATCACAAGCCTTTTATTTTTTCTTTGTAAGAGTACCAACTACTAGTTCTTCACAGCTGCTTGACTCCCGCTTTTCTCTACACCTCATTGTGATTCATATCGAGCTTGATTCCTCTTAAGGTATCATGGAGCCATCTTCACTCTTCAATCATGTGACATGTTACAGGTCATTCTTCTTGCTTTTTCGAATTCTTCTCAGGTTCTCCCATTATGTCAGCTACATGAGATTCACTCCGTTATTTTATATTGTTATTTTTTTGGATTGGACAATCCCTCTTAACGTGTCCAAACTCATTACATTTAAAGCATTGAGCCTTGGACATGTGGTATTTTATTGTACTTTCCAAACTTTCCCTTCTTCAACTTCTTGACTCGGGCCAGAAAGGCTTGAGAGTACTCATCTTATCCAATTTCATATTTTTCCTTGATACTACTTATCATAGAGTGCATTGAGCCCACAAATCATTAAAAGTAGTTGAATATTTCTTGGAGTAGATTCTTTTTGCAAAGCTGCTCCATTCTTGTGGTAGTACAATCAATACATAGATGGTTATTTCTGAAACAAATATTGTTTCCCCAAGTCCTTGCAAATGGTCTCTTAGCTGAGAGACTTTCATGAGAAAGGATGTCATATACTAATCATTTGATTTATTAATTATCTATAACTTATTCCACAAATAAATATTTTGTCATGATGTAATTACAAAGTACAAATTCACTAGCTTGTCTTACATAGCCTTGGAAGTCTTCAAATTTGCAACAAATGGAACAAGATAATATTTAATGGATTCGACTATGATCCTTTGAGTCCTTACTTCCCCTTTATTGTAATTCTTTAGTTCTTGTGTCTTGTATTTTCTAGGTTCAATAATTTCCCCAATAACATACTCGTTACTTCTTGTTTTGTGAGTCTCAAATCAACCCTTTTTTTTTCCATGCTAGATAATTTGATGCTCCAATGAGCTTATTGATATCCTTGAAAAAAGAACCCATATGACCTGTATATTTAGACATGATGTAATAATATGATACTTACTAGATGACCAATATTATCCTTGATGATGTATTCAAGCTTCTTGATGGCTTGAAGATTGTTAGCTTAGAGGGTCCTGACCCATGTTCAGAGTTAGTTGCACCAAACAAATCCCTACACTACTGGCCCTTTCAACATCAATCCATAGAGCGCAGAATAAAGTCTCACCCGAAGTAGTATGGGGGGATGCTGGAACCAAGTTTATGCACCCAGAAATGAGCGTGATGTTGTTTTAATCCCTAAATCTGCCTTCACGTAGATCGATAAGCCTTTAAGGCTTATCGATGTAACTTCCTGTAATTAGTCTCTAGAACTTTGCGAAGGTCTACGACTGTCTTTCACGGACCCTGAATAAATGGATCCACTACTTATACACATCAAAGATTACTTATAACCCAATAATTTCTCAAATCAGCTTAAGTGTTCAATAACTTCAACATAGAACAAGATAATCTTCACGTAAATAGTTAACAGTAATTGTGTTCATATAACAGTATAAGTCATGTAAAGTCACACATCAATACATCATTATTTCATAAACCCATTATAACATAAGGCACATTCATATAAACAAAAGTAAAGAGATAAATACAAGTATTTTTGCAACAAACTTCTTTACTAATACTCAATTCTTCTTACAGACTCAAGAATTCCCTGCGAACTTAGTTGTAGGGGTTTGCGCACTCAGCTGTGGACTCTACTCTAGGCCTCTATGCACATAGCTGTAGAGCCTTTCTTCCTACACTTCTCCGCTAAGTCTTTAGAATTATCCCATAAAGAAAACTTCATTTCTTCCCCATGACCATGCCTTAGACTCTCTAAGACACACCTATTTATATAATCCCATGGTCCACAGACCATGGATAGATCTTCGAAATCCGACTCAACTTACATAGAATAAGGGTAAAACCCTTTATGACTCTTTAATTATCTACGCACTCCATGACCACAACTTGCGGAGACTTTACAACTTTATACAACAAAACTTGGGTTTTTTCCCCAAAACTTGGGCTTTTGCCCCAAAATTGACCTTAGGGGACCCCATCCCAACAAAGATATTTGAAGAGACTTGAAATATGTTCCCTAGGATTCCTCTAAAAACAACTTCCAAGAGTAATGAATGATAAGATCCTTTTATGTTTCCTTTAGATATTCCTTCCAAACATATATTCTTTCAAGTGAGATCAACAACCTTCTTGTAGTCTTGATTTTCTTTAGTGTAGAGACCCAAAACAAGATATTCCATCCTTCTCTTACACATTCACTCTTCTTCTCTTGGTTCTCAGCTACAGATCAAAATTATTTCTTGATATATCAAACTTGTGAGTGAGTGAGTGCTAAATGAGGCCAAATTGCTTCTTTATATAGCCTTCTATGGGGTCGAATTCCCTCCTTTAGGGTGACTTGTAACTATTAGGGTTAACTTGTACTTTTGGAGATTCCATGACTTTCTAGACTCAAAAATAATTATTTTTACAATTACATTTTGCTTTCAAGGGTCCTATAAACATGAGGTTGACACCTTTAACTCTTAACAATAAATCATAAGACCTAAAAAACCCTAGAAGCATGAAGACCATGCTTTTACCTATAAGACCATCAATAAATAGAATGAAACCCATGCTTTAATAATAATAACTTTTTTTATTGAAAATAGCAACAAGAAAAGCTAAAAATAGAAATTCTAAAAATAACATTGTTATAAATATAATTTTAGGATATACTCCAAATCTGTTGGAAATAGAAAAAAATAGAAATGTTAAAAACAGAAATTCTATAAATAGAATTTCAGGATAGATTCCAATTTTAATTAGTCCCTGAATTAAAATCGAGAATTAAAATTCAAATTTAGTCTCACTAGCTATTTGAAAAATAATTAATTAATTTATCTTGAGTTAATTAGTTGGAGAAATTCAAACATGAAGTCTTTGTGAAGACATGCAATAGTTATCCCTTTGATTGAGGAAGTTATCCCTTAATTAAGGAGATAAGGATGAGTTGTATTTGAGTTGTAATTAGTTAGCTCAGTTAACTGAGTTAAGTCTAGTTAAATTAGTTCCAAATAGTTGAAGGAACTAATTGTGAGTTCAGTTAGTTAATGCATGCATGCATGCAACTAGTGTACTCCAGATAACTGAAGATTCTCTCATAAATAACTCATGCATGTCTATTTAGAGAAAGACCTAGTTGAGATTAAAGACATGGACATTGTACTATCAGTTAGAGGAATTTTCCTATAAAGGAAACTCATCCATGTAGAAGGAATTATCACCTTCAGGATTGCGCAGTTATTTCAGAGGCTAGTGTTGTGTGTGAGGTGAGAATCACACAAGTTGCAGCTAGAGGACCCATGAGAAACTGCGCAAGGAAATAGGAGGCTTGGAGGACTGAAGGAAGGCATATGTGTTGTCTATTCTATCTATGAGCAGCAATGAGGGATTGTACTGAGAGCTAGATAGCTTGTGAGCTAAAGCTTTGTGTAATATTGAGATATTTCCACTTGTATGATAATACAGATAGCGGGGTTTTTAGCTGAGACTTTTCCCAGAGTATTCTTCTGCGTTTCATATGATTGACTTTTTCTTCATTTGTTATATGCGTTCTATTTTATCTTGCTCAAAATCGATTAAGCTTCCGCAAGTTTGTTTGTAGAAGTAGATCAAGTATTTTTCTTTAGAATATTGCATTATCAGGTGATCTACAGTGAAAATTTCTACATGGTATTAGAGCCAAGTTTATCGGATCTAAGTTTATCGGAGCTGTGAACAGTATACAAAGAAGAGAATTCGAAGTAAAAATAAAAATTCAAAAAATAAAAATAAAATAAAAAAAAATAAAAAATTTGGGCCGCGAGTTTGCAGAGAATATTTGAAAATTTTTGTACAAAATTTTTAGAAACAAATAACCGATCTGGATTCTTTATGAAAAATTACCCAAATTAAAAAAAAAAATCAACTGAATCGTTGTTCGGATGAGGGAGATATTACTGATTTAAAATCAGCTTCTTTTCCAGGAAATTTCATGACAACGGGAAAGATGAAACAGCTTGGTGTGCTAGCCAAGAACATGTATGCTCTTGAGGTTCAATATGCATGCACATCCTTGAGGAGCAAGGCAAATGTTAGAGACTTGGTGGTTGAGAGGGAGAGTACATTACATATCAACATGCAGCTCCAGGAGAAGTCTCATACAATTGTGGAGAAGCCACAATTGGTGGAGCAACTTCAGGAGGTTGTGGAGCAGCCACAACTGGAGAAGCCAAGAGAAGACTAAGTGGAGGCATCAGCTCATGTAGAGACCTCCAGTAGGGGGGAATTTTGATCCAAGTCAGCAGAGGGATCACATGTAGCCATACTTCCAGGTGTGAGGTGGGGCAATGTGAAGTGATAGTCCCTAGCAGGCTAAAATAGGGGTAGCAGGACTGCCTAAGTGGGTAGAGATAGATGTGGATGGAGTGGCAGAGGGAGCTTCATCATTAGAGGGTGTTTCTAGCCCAACAGGGAGGTTAGTTGGGAGATCAATTACTTACTTCTTAGTAACTGAGTTGTAGTGCAGTATTGGGCAGCATGATGCAACACGATGAGAGGAGGTGCAGTGCGGATGCATGCTGGGAGATAAGACCAACAGCAACACGGATGTAGCAGGAGGAATCAATGTGATTGATGTAGTCAAAGATCAAAGTGAAAAATGCTAGAGAAGTTAGATACTGAATAGCACAGTGGTGCAGAGTTTTCCAGTCGATAGAGGCAATAGCAGTCAGAGACTTTGATGACAAAGGCATCATTCTAATTAAGGTTGGATATTTTTTGTGTTTCTAGAGTTGTTGGAGCAACAAAACTTGAGAGAAGTGTTGCATGCAGAACATTCCAAAGCTTCAGGATCGTGTTTGAGTTGAATGCCTTTCTTGTTGAGAGGGAGTGTTGAAAATAGAAACAAGAAATGCTAAAAATAGCATTGCTATAAATAGAATTTCAAGATATACTCCAACTCTGCTGGAAATAGAAAAAAATAGAAATGATAAAAATAGCATTGCTATAAATAACATTTCGTGATAGATTCCAATTTTAGTTAGTCCCTGAATTAAAATTAAGAATTAAAATTCGAATTTAGTCTCACTAGCTGTTTGAAAAATAATTAAATAACTCATCTTGAATTAATTAGTTGGAAAAATTCAAACATGAAGTATTTGTGAAGACATGCAACAGTTATCCCTTTGATTGAGGAAGTTATCCCCTAATTAAGGAGATAAGGATGAGTTGTAATTAGTTAGCTCAGTTAACTGAGTTAAGTCTAATTAAATTAGTTTCAAATAGTTGGAGGAACTAATTGTGAGTTCAGTCAGTTAATGCATGCATGCATGCAACTAGTGTACTCCAGATAACTGAATATTCTCTCATAAATAACTAATGCATGTCTATTCAGAGAAAGACCTAGTTGAGATTAAAGACAGGGACATTGTACTATCAGTTGCAGAAATTTTCCTATAAAGGAAACTCATCCATGTAGAAGGAATTATCTCCTTCAGGATTGCACAATTATTTCAGAGGTCAGTGTTGTGTGTGAGGAGAGAATCACATAGGTTGCAGCTAGAGGACCCATGAGAAACTGCACAAGGAAATAGGAGGCTTGGAGGATTGAAGGAAGGCATATGTGTTGTCTATTCTATCTGTTAGTAGCAGTGAGGGATTGTACTGAGAGTTGGATAGCTTGTGAGCTAAAGCTTTGTGTAATCCTGAGATATTTCCACTTGTATGATAATACATATAGCGGGGTTTTTAGCTGAGGCTTTGCCCATAGTATTCTTCTGTGTTTCATGTGATTGATTTCTTCTTCATTTGTTATATGTGTTCTATTGATCTTGCTCAAAATTGATTAAGCTTCCGCAAGTTTGTTTGTAGAAGTAGATCAAGTATTTTTCTTTAGTATATTGCATTATTAGGTGATCTACAGTGAGAATTTCTACATTTTTTTCACTCTCTTGTTTGTTACATAGGATACATATTCAAATGAGTACAACAATAATTATGAAGACATAAACTAGTTACATTTTCAATAATATCACTAGTGGAGCACCCCAAAAAGCTATTATACAACCTCCATCACAACTCCTTCCTCCTCTACAATTGAAAGTTCCCACATCTAACCCTTGCAGACCTCAACTTTCTGCACAAATAGTTCCTAACCCAAATAATGGAAGGGAATCACAACTTGCATATGTTACAACCACCTATCCCACTTACTCCATCTACCCCATAGATTGCAATGATATTAATTTTGTGATCTGAGAGGTCTCTAGCCAAAAACCAACCTTGAGTTCTTATTGAAGATCTAAAAAAAGAGGCATGGAATGAAGAATCAAAACAAGAATCAACTCCAAAACCTACACCTCTTGAACCACAAACTTTGCCTTACCATGAAATATTAAGTATAGAGAAGCCTACTATTCAACCTAAATTTGATCCCTTGGAAGAAACTAGAAATGTATGTGTGAAGATACCATTGCTTCAAGTTATCAAGGATGTGCCTATTAATTTTAAGTAAATTAGGGAACTCTATTTGAGGAAACTTGGGAGACATTGGAAATGTAACTAGTTTCGGTCTTCATAATTGTTATTGTAGTCATTTCAATATGTATCTTATGTAACAATCAAAAGAAGAAAAGAAAAAGTTGTTATTTTAAAGCATGGGTTTCATGCTCTTTATTGATGGTCTTCTAGGTAAAATCATGTTCTTCATGCTTCTAGGGTTTGTTAGGACATAGGATATATTTTCATGAGTCAAGAGAGTCAACATCATGATTATTAGACCCTTCCACAAAAGATGTACCATTTAAAATTATTTATTTTGAGTCTAGAAGGTCTTGGAAACATCCAAAGTACAATCTAGCCATGGCAGCTATAACTCGGCCTAAAGGAGGGAATTTTACCCCTTGGAAAGGCTATAAATAGAAGTAGTTTCAACCTCATTTCAGACTCACTCACTCACAAGTTTGATATCTCAAGAAGAAGTTCAATCTAAATCTAGAATAGGCAATAAAGGAAGAGAGGAATTATAGGAGGCAAGAAGAATCTAAGAAGAAGGAAGAAATTATGTTTTTGGGCTTTATCTCTCTCACATGTAGAAAATCTAGCATTTCTGCAACTTTTAGGAAGGATGAAATTGCAAGTCTGGATTGCAAGAGATCAACTTGCAGTATCAAGTTGATAGAAGAGTGAATACTCTATTTTGACCTCATTGACCTTGAAAGGATTTGACTTGCTCAAGGCGAACCTCTTATAAAACTGAATTAGGGTTTCTGCAATAGCTATAGGGTAAAACTTGTAGGTTGAAGTTGCAGGTCAAAGTTGCAAGGTCAAAGCTGGGGATGAAGTTGAATATAGAAGTTTAATGAAGCAAGATTGATCCTTGTTGATATGATCTATCTAGAAGTACCTCTTGAAAGGCTAACTTGGTACTTGGAGGAGGATTTGATCTAGGGTTTGGGTCTTGAATACTTTATTTGAGGCAGATTCTATAAAAAGAGAAGAGATTTTCCAGGTTTTCCCCTTGGAGGGATTTTGCCTTAGCTTAGAGCCTAATTTTTGTGTCCAATGTATCTACTATTTTCCTCTTGATAATTTTTAATGAAAAAGATATAATAAATAAAACACAATAAGATAAATAAAGTTCACAAGAAATTATTAAGGTTAAGGAAAATCTGAATTAATAGCTTCCATACTATATTTTCCAATATGGTATCAGAGCTTAGGTAAACAAGAGAAGGAATCTAAAAATATAATCTTGTGGACACAAAGAAGGGTTTTATTGTCAAGGGAAATCATTTGTATAATAACACAATAAGACCTATTAATCTAGAAGAAGGGTTACCACATCATGCCTTTTTTGAAGAAGACTATATCAAAGAAGGGCATGAAGAGGAAGAATACAAGTAGATTATTAATCTCTCTTGGAAGGAGATCTATTGAAATTATCATTGGAAGGCATCTCTGAAGGAAGCATCAAATGAATCTTGGTGTCGTTGATCACTCCTTGAAGTTGTTACTGAAGGTATCCCAGAGGACATGTTTCTAGGACATTATTGAATTTTTTTTGAAGATATTGAAAGCCTCGAGATAGTTTAAGACATCATCAGAGAATGGAAGAATCTTGATTGATAAATAAGGATCATATTGTTACTATATGTTTGAATCTACATTTGAAATGAGTTCTTTTTGCAAGGTAATAAATAAGCTCTTAGGCTCAACAAAGTTCCTAGCATGGAAGAAAATGATTGATCTGGAACATACAAAATATGAAGTAATGGAATATGTTCTTGGTGAAATTACTAAACCTAGCAAAGAAAAGACTCAAGAACCAGAAAAATACAAGAAAGGAGAATTAAGGGCACAAAGGATCTTTTTTGATTCCATTAAGGATCATCTTGTTCAATTTGTTGCTAATTTGAAGAATTTTAAGGCCATGTATGACAAGTTAGTAAATTTGTACTCCATAAGTACATTAGGTCAAAAGATGTCTTTGAGAAATATACCATATAAATCGAAGAAATCAAAGGATGAGTACATAGCCTCCTTTCTAATGAAGATTTATCAAATAAGAGATTAGTTGCAGGTGCTTGGGGAGACAATTTATGATTCTGAAATGACCATATGTGTACTAAATGAATTTCAACCAAAATGGAGCAGTTTTACAACTATCATTTAAACTAAGAAGGACTCAAATCCCTTTTATGAGTTTTAGGCTCAATGAAATTTTGAAGAAACTAGGATCAAGGAAAAATATTACATCGAATCAAATGAACAATCTCAAGCCTTTATTTCAAGGACCACGAAGCTAAAGAAGGGAAAGGGTGGAATGTCCAAAAATAATATAGATATTTCCAAGGTTCAATGCTTTGTATGCAACAAATATGGACACTTTAAGAGGGGCTTTCCAAATAGGAAAAATAAAAAAGAGGAGAAATAAGTGAAGCCCGCATAGCCAAATAAGTTGGAGAACCTAAGAAGAAGTTGAAGAAAGAAGATATCAAAGATCTTTACCATTGAAGAAGGCATCCTCTCTAATAGTGATGCAGGAGCATTTAGCTCAGAAGAATCATATTATTTTAGTATAAATAGGGGGGTCTTGTGTTTTAAAAAAGAGGATTTCTAAGTGTTAAAATTAATGTAATTATTAAGGTTTTGAGTGATTTTAACGAGAGAAGCTATAATAGGGATTTAATTAAGTATAATGAGGCATATTTGTAAATGTTCTCAAATGTAGGAGAACATGAGAGAATTAGGATTGTTGAGAGATTGAGAGATTTGAGAATTAATTGTAAAACTTAGATTAGGAGTTAGTTCATGATTTTGTGGATTAGAGAGGATCCTTAGAGATAAGGAAGATATTTTAGGGTTTTGTTGAGAATTTTATGGATCTAAACCAAGAATTGGTTATAGAATCCTTTTGTATAAATGTAATCCAAAAAGATAGAGAAAGAGTTTGTCAAGTTAGATAGTTAGCTGGTTAGTTAGTCAAGTTGAGAGTTAGATAGGTTTGGTTGTAAGCCTACGGTAGGTAGGAAAATAGAGGCCGTTGATTAGAAAATCAGGCCAGAGAGATAGAGAGTCTCATTATGTAATCATTTATTTTTATGTATATATATATATATATATATATATAGAGAGAGAGAGAGAGAGAGAGAGAGAGATAGAGAGAGAGAGAGAGAGAGAGAGAGAGAGATAGAGAGAGAGAGAGAGAGAGAGAGAGAGAGAGAGAGATTCCTAAATTGTGTAACTGTGTAGTTTGAGTAATTGAATGATAAATGGTGTGTGAATTAGAGGTTCTGCATAGTATATGTATGCAAGTGGAGTTCGAGTAGAACATAGAGAAGAAGAATGATGAGAAGAATCATAATGGGTCACTTGAATCCTTTCAAAGGACCATAGTCGAGATTCAAGAATGACTGTGTTAATAGGATGTGGAGTTAAATCAAGAGGAAGTTGTGATGCAAGATATCTAAAGACCGAAACCCTGGGAGAAATCCAAACCCACAGAAGAACACTAAAGAAATGATATAAAAACGAAGTAAAGGGAAGGACGAATAAGAGAAGTGTCAATGCATAGGATCCATCAGATCGTTTAGAACGACATATATTAATGGTGGAAGAAGAATGGTGGAGTAATATATCTAGAACGTCAAATCGACAGATCTATTGAACGATGATGATTAGCAATTATGGGGGTAGAAGAGTACATATTTCCTTGATCATGGCTGAAGTCCCGCACTCACTCCTAGCCGTCGATCTCATATTCAAACTCTTACATCATAGTCAACTGCGGGATTAAGGGAATGTTCAATCCATGAGCTAGTTGAAGTCCCACAAACCGTAGATTTGACGGCCTTGTACATATAATGGTCATCGCGTGCCAATCAGCTCGTGCAATAGTCAAGGAAGAAAGGCAGTTTTGTCAGAAAAGTTGTTTATCAGATGGAGAAAAAGTGGTAAGTGGTAATTCGTGGTGCTCACCTGATTCCATTTAGTAGTTGACACATAGCACGTCAGAGGAGAGAAGAAACCACTTTCTCAGGTGGTAATCCTCGTGGAAGTGACTCGACCGATATCTTTGTTGATCGTTGGATCAAGTGTGCCTTGATCAAATGGTGGAGGATCGTTGATTAGTTTCGCATCGCAATATTTCATGAGTGAATGAACCTTGACTTAGGAAAATGCGATTTGTGATGTGCGATGCTCGGGTGTATCATCAACCATTAGATTGAAGGGTGAAACCGACAATGGAAAAATTGAATCGGTAAAGGTGAGCCTCAGAAAATGTATCAAAGCCCTGGAAAAGTGGAAAGGTAAGGTTAAGTGTGTTTTATGGTATATTTCTATTCTATGAGTTTATAATAGAAATAAAATGAATTAAAAGGTTAAATAGAGTTAACCAAAGTTAAAGAGTGGGGTTTGGTTAATATGCGTGGGGTATAGATTAACTAAAGTTTATGAGGTTGAGTAGAGTTCCACTCAAAGGTTAATTGAGGGTCAGACTATTGAATAGTCAATGAAACATTTCTACATAAAACTTAATTAAGAACATTAAACCTTGGATGAAGAAGGTTTTCACCATGGATTGGGTGATTAAGGCCTGGGACCAGTAAAATGCAATTTTATTTGCATAATGTGGGTATTTCGGCTTAGCCCGACATCATTTTGGTATCAGAGCAGAATTGTGGTTGAAACATTTGGTATCAAAGCAACACAAAGAAATTCTGTGTGAAAATTTATTTGAGAAATTTAGAACAGAGTTATGTTTTAAGATGTGTATGCAGGCAAGAGGAGATCAGATTTTAATTTGACAAACAATAGGCACACAGAGATAATGTGTATTAGAACTTGCAGATGCAAAAGAAACATAGAACAATCCATTCAAAGTGTAGGAGAATGGTAGAACAAGATCATGAAGAGGTCTTGAAGGTGAGATGATATGTTTTGTTTTAATTTTATTTGAATATTGGAGAGTTTGTAGTTTTTATATTGTTGCACAGGTAGCAACATAAGAAGGTGAGAAGATTGCAGCAACCTAGAGCAAGGAGTGTTCAATTGGTTCCAGAGGAAAGAACCAGAGAGATGCCAAAAGACTAAGCTTAGAGGAGAGAAGCTTAGTGAGGCATATGTAGCAAGAAGGAGACTTGTTACTACAGAGGTATTGTTGGAGCTCACAAAGGAAATTCCACTGAGGATGTGGTAGAATTGCTACGTAATGAAGGAAGTTGATAAGAGTTTCTAAGTGAAAGAAGAGGTGGTCAGAACCAAGTATTTCATTGTGATTGAAATACAAGAGGATAGTTGTGTTCTTAGAAGATACATATTAGTTGAGCCTAGAAGGAGCAGAGAGACGTGCTCAAAAGAGGTTCCAGAGATAGAGAACCAAGTGCTTGCCAAAAGATCAAGTACAGAGGAAAGCTTGGTGAGGGAAGTGGTAGCAGGGAGGACTTGTTGTTCCAGATGCTTTAATGCAGCTCATATTAAATGAGTAAGGAGCTCATGAAGATAGAGAAGGAAGAAATGACTACTAATAGTCATAATAGAGGTTCTAAGGAAAACCATAGTAGAAGAAAAGTGAAGGAGGATGCCAAGGCAAATGGCAAGAGAACGAGTCAAGAGGAAATTGACAAGGAAATTGTAGAGATAAAAGAACAACTTGATGCTTTAAGGATGATACTTGAGGAAAACTAAAGACTAGGTTGGGTATTAAAGAAGAAGGCAGTGAAGTGGTCTAAGTTACAGAGAAGGCTACAACAAAAGTAAGTAAAGTTGCTGATAGAAAAACTTAGAGAAGCTGAGTTGGAAATGGAAGTTTCTATTTGTGAACCAGAGAAGGGTGAAGTTCTGGGTGAGGAAGAAGGAATTATTGATGATTTTCAGAACTGTTGGACAAATACAGACTAGCAGAAGAATGTAAAACCTTATATTGTTGAATCTAATAATTCTGATGTGATTACAGGTTTTGTAGAGGATGAGCAATCTTTTGAAGCTGTCAAAAGTATGGAAGAGTATATTTCAGAAGATAAAAACTTTGAAGTAAAGAATGATGGAGAATGTCTCTTGAATGAGAAAAGTAGTGAATTATTGTAGCAGAAATAATTTAGTAATACATTGATGTTTGAAGCTACGAAAACACATGAAAAATTTCTTGTGAAAGAAGATGAAATTCAGTCTAAAAATTGATATGTGAAGCAACAGTTGAGACTATTGAACCTTGTAATTTTCAAACTGATAATTTGTGTATAGATGCAGGAATCATAAGTAACGATGAAGTACTTATGAAATGTCAAAGAGAACTCAAATTGCTGGAGCATTTTATGGGAAATTCAGAGTATGATAGTGTGATTACAGAGGAAGGAGTTCGCTACAGTGGACATGAGCAGAAAGACATCATTAGAGTAGATGATGTGGAGGGGAGACTAACTGATAGTCTTGAGAGTAAATTAGAGAGTTCTTTAGAGAATTCTTTAAAGAGGTTGAATAAACATACTAGTGTGCTAATAGAAGAGGAGAAACCAAAGAATCATACTCAAGTTTTGCCAAAGGACGAAGAGGCATTGAGGCCTTATGTTTTTTATTTTAATAATTGTTTTGTGAGTGTAGGTTTAGTTGTAGATGCTGGAGGAAATTTGGCATAGATGGGTAGACAAGTAAAGACAGTAGAAGAGAATTTTGTGGAAGAATTTAATCCATGGAACAAAGATGTTCAATTGCTGGAGAGAACGTTGGGAAGTCAGGATTCAATGCAAAAAGAGATAATGATGTAAGAGGGTAAGGATGAAAAAGAGGCAGAAAAAGTAAGAGTAAGAGTAAGAATTCGACAACTTCAAAGAGAATAACAGTAGTTTTAAGAGTTAGTGAACAACAAAAACAACCTCAAACAAAGAGAAAGAGGTAAGAGTAAGTGGCAGAGTATGGACCAGTCCAAGGATGTGTTGGAGATGAAGATTGAAGAATTATGGCAGTTAGTGATGAAACAATCCATAATGAGGGAAATGACAACAGGAAGAATGATCAATCAGAACTTGAACCTGATTGACAAGGACAGGAAGATGAAATAGAAGACAATAGATATACAGCAGCAACAAAGGTGCAGATCTTTTAGACAACTACAAACTAAAGTTTGGGACCTTGGAGGTTTTCTATCAACATATGAAGACATATGATCATGAGATCATGAATATTTTCTACTTTGGGAGTCTGATGCAGGAGCATTCAGCTCAGAAGAATCATTGTATTTTAGTAAACATAGGGGGGTCTTGTGTTTTAAGGAAGTGGATTTCTAAGTGTTAAAATTAATGTAATTATTAAGGTTTTGAGTGATTTTAATGAGCGAAGCTAGAATAGGGATTTAATTAAGTATAGTGAGGCATATTTGTAAATGTTCTTGAATGTAGGAGAACATGAGAGAATCAGGATAGTTGAGAGATTTGAGAATTAATTGTAAAACATATATTAGGAGTTAGTTCATGATTTTGTGGATTAGAGAGGATCCTTAGAGATAAGGAAGAGATTTTAGGGTTTTGTTGAGAAGTTTATGGATCTAAACCAGGAATTGGTTATAGAATCCTTTTGTATAAATGTAATCCAAAAAGGCAGAGAAAGAGTTAGTCAAGTTAGATAGTTAGCTGGTTAGTCGGTTAGGTCGAGAGTTAGACAAGTTTGGTTGTAAGCCTACGACAAGTAGGAAAACTGAGGCCACTGATTAGAAAATCAGGCCAGAGAGATAGAGAGTCTCATTATGTAATTATTTGTTTATATATATATACATATACAGAGATTCAATTCCTAAATTGTGTAAGTGTGTGGTTTGAGTAATTGAATGATAAATGGTGTGTGAATTAGAAGTTCTGCATAGTATATGTATGCAGGTGGAGTTCGAGTAGAACACAGAGAAAAATAATGATATGAAGAATCATAATGGATTGCTTGACTCCATTCAAAGGATCACAATTGAGATTCAAGAGTGTCTATGTTAAGAGGATGCGGAGTTAAATCAAGAGGGGGTTGTGATGTAGGACATATAAAGACCAAAATCCTAGAAGAAATCTGAACCCACTGAATAACACTGAAGAAATGGCATAAAAACGAAGTAAAGGGAAGCACAAAGAAGTGAAGTGTCGATGCACAGTAGCCATTAGATCATTTAGATCGATAGATATTAATGGCGGAAGAAGAATGGTGGAGTAATAGATCTGGATTGTCAAATCGACAGATTTGTTAATCGACGGTGATTAGAAATTGTGAGGGTAGAAGAGTACGGATTTCCTTGATCATGGCTAAAGTCCCGCACTCGCTCCTAGCTGTCGATATCATATTCAAAATCTTACGTCAAAGTCAACTGTAGGGGTTAAGGGTGTTTTCAATCCATGTGCTAGTTGAAGTCCCGCAAGTCGTAGATTTGATGGCCTCGTACATCTAACGGTCATCGCGCATCAATCAGCTCGTACAATAGTCAAGGAAGAAAGGTGGTTTTGTCAGCAAATTTGTTTATCAGGTGGAGAAAAAGTGGTAAGTGGTAATTTGGGGTGCTCACCCGATTCCATTTAGCAGTCGACATGTAGCACGTCAGAGGAGAGAAAAAACTGCTTTATCAAGCGGTAATCCTCGTGCACGTGACCTGACCGATATCGTTGTTGACTGTTGGATCAAGTGTGCCTTGATCAAATGGTGGAGCATTGCTGATTAGTTTCACATCACAATATTTCATGAGTGAATGAACCTTGACTTGAGAAAATGCGATTTGCGATGTGCAATGCTCTGGTGTATCATCAACCGTCGGATTGAAGGGTGAAATCGACATTGGAAAAGTTGAACCGATAAAGATGTGCCTCAGAAAATGTTTCAAAGCCATGGAAAAGTGGAAAGGTAAGGTTAAGTGTGTTTTATGGTATATTTTTATTATATGATTTTATAATAGAAAAAACGAACTAAAATGTTAAATCGAGTTAACCAAAGTTAAAGAGTGGAGTTTGGTTAATATGCATGGGGTATAGATTAACTAAAGTTTATGAGGTTGAGTAGAGTTCCACTCAAAGGTTAATTGAGGGTCAAAGTATTGAATATTCAACGAAACATTTCTGCATAAAACTTAATTAAGAACATTAAACCTTGGATGAAGAAGGTTTTCACCATAGATCAGGTGATTAAGGCCTGGGACCAGTGACATGCAATTTTATTTTCATAATGTGCGTATTGTTGTCTTAGCCCGACATCAGATAGGTTCTTTGTGAAGTTGGTCTTCCTTTAGATGGAATGCACTGTTTTTTACATATAAGAGTATTGATTTTGTATGGCATCATAGATATAAGCATGTCATAGTAGCATTGTTAGAGTCTACTTGATTGAGTTACTTTGTAGGAATCATCTAGTATTTAAAATTGGACCATTTTGTATCTTATTGTTTGTTGTCACAAAAAAATTGATCATGCAGCCTAATTTACTAGATGGATCGAAGTACACCATGTAAAGCCAATTTTACCATCGTAAAATTGCTTTTACTGTGAGAAATTACTTAGTAAACAACCTTTGTTAAGTAATTTATAGTTAAACCCATGAAGAATAATTAAATAAATCACTATTTATTTGATTTTATTCTAGGAATAATTAATTAAACCATCATTCAATTATTATTCCTTGTCATATTTGACACAATCATGAAAAATAAACAGATAAATCATTAATTATCTTATTTTTCTCTAAGAATAATTAATTAATCACTAATTAATTATTATTCTTTGTCAAAATTGACTAAATCCCTTAGGAATAATTAAATAAATCCTTATTTGCTTATTATTCCTTAACTAATTCCTTGAGATGATAACTAAATCATTTATTTATTTATTATTTCTATATAAAAGTTTAAATACTTTTTCCCTCCTAAACAAATATAATAAAATATTCCAAGCGGTTATTTCAAGAATGGGATCAATAATATTTTATTATTGCTCATTATTCGAGAATAAATCAATATTTTGTTATAAATAGAAGGGTTTTCCATTCATTATTCACTTTTTATTATTTTCATTATTGCACTCATTATTGTAACTCTAATTATTTTCATTGTCACACGCCATATTTTTGCTGGGTTTACACATTATAGAGGAGAGAGACTCTACACAAGCTGAAGACATTTGAGGATAGCCAAGAACCCATCCCATAGAGGGGGACTGATAGCATCTATTTCTTCCCTTCACAAGTGTTATAATAAAAACTATTCTTTGTATATTTGGTTTCCATTGGATGATTGGAGTTATTACTCTTTCTTTTTTCTATTTAATTATGATTGTACCATATATCCAGACTTTGGAAGGTTTTGTTTCTATCAGTTGCTGTAGATCTACACTGTTTAGTAGCCAATTATGTTGTTGAAATTGTTTGTCATCCACAATCTTAAGTGGTTTATTTTCGTACATTTTTTAGAAGAAAACACTACAACAAAATTGGCGACTCATCAACGTCATATAAAATGCATAATCATAGTATGTATCATAAAAGTGTTTGGAGCCATAGCTCTAAATGCATCCGAAATGCCCATAGCATGTTACAAAAATCACAATCAATGAGACGCACATGTCCCTACATCTAGTCATTATCCTTTCGAACGGTGTGTGCATTGGATCTGCCACAAATAATCAGGCCGAATATGATGTAGCAATAGGTTTGTTAGTCGATGCCATTTCTCATCACATCCTTCATCTTCATGTTTTTTTGCTACTTGTCATGCAAGGAATGGTGTGTATCTTGTTCATAATGAAGTATTATTTAGAAAATATCTATGAGTTAAGTTGTTGGTACGTAAATTTGAAACCATTACATTCAATCATGTTCCTAGAGCCCAGAATCACTATGTAGATACCATTGCAAACAACATTCTAGATTGGCATTTATCACATGTATACCATAGAAGATAACCATAAACAAAAAATGAAGAACCATCATCATGATATAAAATGCATAATCATATTATGTATCATAAATTTTTTTGGAGCCATAACTCTAAATACATCCAACATGCCCATAGCATGCTACAAAAATAACAATCAATGGGACCCACATGTCCCTGCATCTAGTCACTATCTGGTGGATCTCACACCAAAGGCTCCACTCCACCTGCGCATAGATCACATGCTTCTTGACCAACCATCGCCACGCGCCGCATAATACCTCGCCACTCTGAGGGAAGAATGGTACACTCATATGTGTACTGATCTTATAAGTCATGCCATCTGTGCTTTGAAACTCCAGTCGAGAGTACATCAAACCTACAATGAAGATCAATGAGCAACGTAGTATCCTATAGACCCTGTTGTGACGATGATGTCCCCCAATCTGCAGCCCTAGGCGTTGCAGCTCGACCTGGATATCCTGCCGAAGTTACGAGTGCTATCTCTACATACAACATATTTTACACTTAGTACCATATACTTGTGATAAAAATATGAAATGCACCATAAGAATAACAACTTAATACTTACCGTCTCGTCACCATGCTCACATGGGTGGAAGAGGCAAGTTAGGATCTCCCTGATAGTTCATCCCTCTATAAGGGTAATCGTCAATGTAAAGGGTCATCTGATCCCAATGTGCGAAAAAATTAGGTCAAAACACCCATCTGACTTCCCCTCCTCCTCGTCTTCATAGTAGCTACCTCCAGCGGCGCATCCTGGGCTCCCGTGGGCCCCCATATTAGATCTATACATCAAGACGGATAGTGGGTATCTTGTCAAAGAAGAATGCACACAATATTGTACCAAAGGCGTAGTCATGATTCACCAACCTAATGCAAATACTCAACTGTCATTTCACTGACAACCACATCATCTGGACCCACCCATTGATTGTAGGTCCCGACCAAAAAACTCTCAACCAAAATCATCTTCTCACCAGTGATGTGGTCGAACGCTTGGCTAACCAAGACCGATAGCATAGATGTGACAATAGCGTGTGTCTCTAGCCTCTCTAGATCAACAAGCGGGATAGTCATGCCCTTGACATGAACACCCCGTCGACAATGGCACTCCAAAAGTTCAGTAATGTTCCTCCCATGAGGTAACACTGGATGAATATTTCCCACCACTCCAAGGGGAGGCAGTTTGGTCAAGAAGTAAATATCCTGTAATGTGAGCTCGATCTTGTGCCCCTTCATGACAAAGACCTCCTGGTCTTGATCCCAATAGCTCACAATTCTTGATAGTAAGGGCTCACCTACCCTCATCAGTGGTTTCTCTACCAACTTGAGAACCCCATAATCAGCCAATGCCCCTCGAACCACGTGATCCCCCTGGATCTTGGATTGAAGGGTATCCAAGTCTCATTCATGGCAGTTGATTTTCAACTTTGCGATGCCTGCAACACACCACATGTCTTGTCAATTCAGAGAAGAAAACAATGGTCTACATTGATCAACTTATAGCCCCCACTAGGATAGAAAACCAACCCTCTCTCCAGCCCCAAATCGTAGTTTTCAACCCAAAAAGTGTGAGCTTGTAGGTTTCTAGCTATTTCCTATGAGCCAGATCACACTTCTGGGCCTAGAAAGTGCGATGCAACTGTGAGCAAGAGCAGGGGTCTCTCAGGGAGCTGCCAGGTGCCAAAAATAATGAAATAAACCACTAAAGTGAGGAGATGAGTAAGACCACCTACTTGAAAGTCACAACTTTTGATTCCGACAGTCGATTTTTCTACTACGATATCCACAAGATTTAGGGATTTTTCCTCCTCTCCAAATTCATCACAGCTCACTTAGCAAATGAATCCAAATTGGATGGAAAACATCCTTTCATAAAAAAAATCCCCAATTTTTCTATCGCCCATTACGACTAGTCCATAACTCAGTTTGACGAACCATCATCACCATTGGAAATCTCTCACTGATATATATATATAATGGGTTTTCCTCAGTTTTTGATTATTTGATACTTCACTAGGAAGCCATTTTTCCATGAAAGGTCACCTTATTGCCTCTCAAAATCAAATTTCGTCATAAATAGACACTTGTACTTTGAGGTCCACCTCCTTTTAATACTTGTCATAACTTATGTCGATTTTCGTCATGAGTAACCATCATTTACTCATGTTTTGATGGTCCCCACTAGGCCTAGTCTATGTGGCAGTGTCATCAAGTCACCCTTTTTCAGAGCATCCATGATGAGTCACCCTTGCATTCTTGCAGTATGTTTTATATCCCATTCTATCATGTCATAGCATTCCATCCATATTTGCATACTATTCATCCTGTGTTGCTCATTTTGGTCTCCAGTCATACTATGCCCATCCCCTCCAGAGTTGAGTCAGTCACTGCCAGGTCAACCATGCACTTTATGCTCTAACAAGGGAAGTTGTCTATTTGTCCCTCAATCCCACTTTTTCCCCATCATCCATGGTGTCATTCCATCAGTCTCATTACTATTTTCCCTCGTGCTTTAGCTGAGGATCCTCATTGCCTCATCTATTGTAGGCCCTATTCTATCGAAATTAACTCATTTATTCTAGAAGAACAACCTAGAGGGCGATGTATCTTGGTCCTAGCTTCAATTCTTGTTCGGTGCTTTGGATCGAGCAGAGGGTCTCATTATTTCCCTTTGACTTGGTTGTTTCATGTTCATGATCCATACACTTGATGGTCTAATGATGCAATAGATTGTACCAGTGATTCTTGGGTGTGTGTGAGAGGTTTCAGACCTCATGAGAGGGTCGCCCTTCAAGTATCCCCCCACATGCCTGGATGCATTCCTATTATGCTATGGCCTAAAATGAAGTTCCATAGAGTTGATGGGTTCAGTGCGTACTGATTTTAGTATTCATAGCATGCATATCTCCTCTAGATGATCCATTCAGTTTTGCAAAGCCCTTACTTATTTAGCAGGGCTTCTCCAGTTGTTATACCTTCCTTCCCACACATTTTTTTAGGGAAGGGCCTTTTTATCTCATGTACTTAGATATTATTGTATTCAATATTGACTCATATTTTTCCAAGTGCATTATATATGTGGGACACATTGTATTATTTTTTGGCTCTTTTATGCTATCATGTCATGTACCATTCAACATGTACTTCACTGTTGAGTTTTTTTATTTTTGGGCGAACCATTATTTTTGTAATAAGTTATCTCGGGAGGTATGGGTATGCCTCCCTAGCCTCATTGAGGTTTGGTACCACAACATAAAAGGAGACTTTCATTAGTCTCACCCCCTCTATTGCTATCCTCTTTCAATTTAGCTTCATTGGTATCTCTCTCTCTCTCTAACTCCCTTGTGTTGTCTAGTGATCGCGTCTTTACAACGTACTTGATGAGCCTCATCATTGGGTAATTATATGGGCCTTAATTGGCCTTAATTCACCTCCTAGCTTAGCCAAACCAACTATTCTCACAAATTATTGCATACTTTTGATTATATTTTGTTTATGAGATGAGTTAGAGTTGGATATTTTGCTTTGTGGTCTAATGTGCATGTAATGCAAGAATAAAGGATAAAAGCAAGGAAAAATGTAGGAATAAAGGATAAAGGAAAGGAACTATGGAAAAGACCTTGGTCAAAACTCGAATGGGACAAGGGAGAGGAATTATAGGAGGTAAATACTCCTCGTTTACTACCCCTCCATTGGAATATTCCTCCATCAGCTCGGAGTGCAAACAACTAAATCATGAGGACTAGAAGACAACTGAGCAAGTGAAAAGGATAGAAACTAGTTATCTTGAGTTGGGAGCCAAGCCTCCCTAATTTGGAAGGAAGTCATTAGAGACTTCAGATGTATAAGTAGAGAGGCTTAGGACCTCAGGGGGATTTAGATTTTTATTGTAAAACTATACTTTGTTTTTGAGTTGTAAGGCTTGTGATAGTGTTGTTATGTAATCCATGGTTTTTATAATAAAGATGAGTTCTGTTTCGAGCCAGCACTGAGTTAACTCAGAGGGCTGAAGCTCTTGGGTTAGGGCCCAACCTGAGCGGCCAAATCTCCTCTTTATTGTACATGTATGATAGCATAGATTTCTAGTTCTGTTCATTTTCTTAAGTAGCTGCATTTTCATTACAACAGTATAGCATAGATTTATGGTTTATTTTTTCATTTTCTTAAGAAGATGCATTCCCAATACAATAGCATAGAGTAGATTGGTTGTGCTTTAGTTTACATCTATTTGTGCCTTATTTCAGTTAGCAGGTTAGCTAGGAGGAAAAGATCACCATAAGGTTTTCTGCAGGTGTCTCTACCTCACCTCCTCCCTCTGGGACCATGACTTGAGGAAGATACCCTTTAGCAACCCCAAAAACACAGGTTTCTAGTTCTCACATGGGCTTTGGAGTTTGTTGTTTGATGTAGTTACTTGTTTTGCTTCACTGTCATCTTTTTCCATTACTCTCGGTCCACCCGCACCCTCACTAGTTTTTTTTTTTTTTTTTTTCTGTCATTTTCATTTGAAACCTCCTTTAGCACATTATTCATGCATCGTTTCCCCATAATCTGATCCACAAAAAACCTGATCAATCACCATCTGATTCATTAGTTTACCCAATGGCCATCACATGCGAAGTATTCCACCTACTTTATACACTCTAATCTCCACCGTCGATCTGTCTCTTAATAAAACGGCTATTATGTCACCTCAATACTTTATGCGCCCCAATCTCCATCATCAATCTGTCTAGCTTGATCCGTCGTCTATCGTGCAATGTCGCACGGATTCTTGTACAACTGTTATCCACTCGAGAGCATGTGACAAAAGTGGTTTTCTTGTGCCATGTGTCACTCAGTTAGGATAATCATGTGAAATTTAGAAATAAAACTTACAACTTTGAGGGTGCGCGAGAAACTGCTTACTGCCTTCGAAACCCGCTCCATCATTTCTGCATGTTTTCTTCCCACGATACGATCTCTGCCATCCATCTACTTTGTTAGCCTGTTCGTCCATCCATTCACTTAATTCCCTTCGATAAGATCTCTATCATTCATCTGCTTCGTTACCCTATTCGTCCATCCATTCACTTAATTCCTCACGATAAGATCTCCACCATTTATCTGCTTTGTTACGTTGTTCATCCATCCATTCACTTAATTCCTCACGATAAGATCTCTGCCATTCATCTGCTTCATTACCCTATTCATTCACCTATTCACTAAATCGCCCATGATAAGATCTTCGTCGTTCATCCTATTTGTTAACCCTGTTCATCCATATATTCACTTAAGGCCCGCGATAAGATCTCCACCGTTCATCTTCTGCTCATTCATTGATCCAACGGTTCTTATGAACTGCTGCTTACTTACATCCTCTTTTCATTGATTTCAACCTCTGATTGCTTTTCTGCTTGAAAACTGATTTAGTTTAGTAACTTTTCTTATGCCTTAGTATAATTTAACGCTCTTTACTTCTGCAACTTAGATAGTAGCATTAGGTTAGTGTTGATTTAACAATTCTATTTAGCATAGCTGTTTAGATGGTTAGTTAGGTTATGGTGTGGTTTAGCATTACATGTTGTTTTCTTCATTACTGTAGTAGAGTAACTCTCTCTTAGAATAGATTTTCTCTTATTCCATCAAAGAATTAAGCTTCTTCTAACCCTATAGAAGTCTGGCTTGGAACCCTTGGGGTCTCTTGCCATATGAGTAGTGACAACAGGCATGACCTTCACTTTTACTTGTGCATACACGGTCACTTCCATGTTTGTACGAACCCTGGGTTGATAAGTAAAGATGGTAGCCTTGGGAGTTGCAACATTCTTGTTGCAATACCTAGGCTCATCACTTTTTGGCACTGTTGCCGGGGAGGTGTCAAAGTAGAATGTGATTACTACTTTCTTCTTTTTCTAGTCTCCAACTTTCTTTTATTCTACTTCTTATCCTCAATTTTCTTCCATTAGTTTATTTCTGCAAAAGTAATCTAGTAGCTTCCTTTCTTTCATCTATCATTATCTGCTTTCCTTTCAATTTAGCAAGTAGTTTCTTTGTTAGTGGTTTTCATTGAATCAACAATTTCATTTCTGAAAAGTACTTTCCTGCTAAAAAAGAGCTTCCAAAAATCAACCCAAAAACATTTCCTTTCATGCCTCGTAGGAATATGGACAATTTAGGGAAATTCTTGGTCTACACACCCTCCTTTGTTCTATGCATCTCAGTATCATTCCTAGCTAGGCAGCCAGTCATTTCAACCTTATGTTCAACCACAACATCAGTCGAATACCCCACTCCAGGGGTGGAGGCCCCAATTAAATAATGTTCCAACCCTATTGCCTCCACCACCTACCTAACCACAACTCTTGCACTTTTCTCCACCAAAGCAACCCCAGATGCCTACCCAACCAAATCCAAACCCAAACAATAGGTAGGCTCTACAAGTATACAATGGAGAGACATCATACCCAGCTTATGCTGTATAAATCTAGGAGATCAACCTAAGATATGGGAGAATTCTCCCTGATAACAAACCTCCCTCTCCACATAGGGAGGTTGAGGAAGAAAGAAAGGAAAGGAACCTTAAAGTAAATCCACCCTTTCGTGAGAGATTATCCCAACCACTCCAGCCTACCCCAAAAGGAACTGAACTTCTAGGAGAATTGAAAAATCTATGTGTAAAGATCCCCCTTCTCCAGGAAATCAAAGATGTTCCCATTTACAATAACATGATTAAGGAGAAGTGCTTCAAGCATCTAGGAAGAAGAAAAAGGGATGCCCCTATCATTAATGTCATTTGGAAATTGCTTGAATTAATGTTGGGGCAGGTAATATGTCCAAAATATTTGGACCCTGGAAGCCCTGTAGTAGATGTGCACATTAATGGCACAATTGTCCCACACACTAAGATTGATCTTGGGGCTACCATTAATGTGATGACCAAGGACACCATGCTCAAGCTCAACCTACCCTAGAGCACGATTTACCTTTACGGCTGGAGGAGGAAGAAGATGAGGTTTATTATGCCCAAATTTATGCTTTGGAAGCAACCATAAGAGGAGGACAACAAGATGAGGATGACTTAATTGAACACCTGCTCCAAATTCAAACTCCTAGTTCACTACCATTAGAAGAAGAAGTAAGGGAAACCTAGAAGAATCATCCAATTAACTTATGCTTGCACAATTCCAAACCACTCTGTGTCAAAACCATTGAATTTGGCCCAGAGAAAACTTTAAAAACTAATCCATCTCTTTCTGCTTTAGAAGAGGAAAAGCTATGCAACATGTTGAGAGAAAACCTATAAGCGTTCGCTTGGAGTTATAAGGAAATGAAGGGAGTACACCCCTCAGTGTGTACTCACCACATATACATCAAAGAAGGTTGCAAGTTAGTCAGACAACCACAAAGGAGGATGAATCCAACTCTTAAAGACATAGTGAAAGAAGAACTGCAAAAACTACTAGATGCAAGGTTCATTTACCCTATCTCAGACAGTGAGTGGGTCTCTCCTTTAGTGTTAGTTCCCAAGAGAAATGGTAAGTGGAGGATTTGTGTTGATTATAGGGAGTTGAACAAAGCCACAAAGAAGGATCATTTTCCCCTACCCTTCAATGACCAAGTGCTAGATGGCCTGGCATGGAAGAAGTTTTTTTCCTTTTTAGATGGATTCAGTGGGTATAAACAAATCCAAATCTTCCTAGAAGACCAGGATAAGACCACATTCACCTGTCCTTGGGGTAATTTTACCTATAGGGTCCTTCCTTTTGGCCTATGCAGTTCTCCTACCACTTTCCAGAGAGTAGTCTTGAGTATTTTTGCTGAATTTGTAGATGATGCATTGGAAATCTATATGGATGACTTTACACCTAATGGATGTGGTTTTCAAGAAGCCTTGAATAACCTAGGAAAAGTATTACACAAATGCATTGAAACAAACCTATTTCTCAGTCCAGAAAAATTTGAATTCTCAATGACTGAAGGGACCGTGCTAGGTCATTCAATATCTCAACAAGGACTACAGGTGGACCCATACAAAATAGCAATCATCCAAAGGGTCCCACCTCCACAAAAGCAGAGAGATGTTAAGAGTTTCTTAGGGTTAGCTAGATACTACTGAAGGTTCATAAAGGACTTCAGCAAGTTGGCCTCTCCTTTGTTTGGGTTGTTGGCCAAAGATTCTGAGTTTATATGGTCAAAGAGATGTCAAGAGGCCTTATACATTCGAAAGGGTAAGTTAGCCACTGCACCAATCCTTAGAGGCCCAATCTGGGCCCTCGCTTTTCATATTCATGTTGATGCCTCACACAAAGCCATAGGAGTAGCCTTAGGTCAAGAAGAGGACAAATTGCCAAATGCCATCTATTTTATCAGTAAGAAGCTATCAAAGGCTGAGATAAACTATATTGTGACTAAAAAGGAACTCTTGGCCATTGTGCATTCATTAAATAAATTTAGGAATTACATTATAGGCTATCAAACATTTGTGCATACTAATCATGCTACAATCAAATATTTAATGACCAAACTAGATGTGAATGCTAGAATTATAAGACGGTTGCTTTTATTACAATAGTTTGATCTAACTATTGTTGATAAGCCTAGTAAGGAAAATGTTGTTGCAGACTTTCTATCTAGGATGAATTTGCGTGCAAGTGAAGAAGGAATGGTGGATGACTAGTTTCTACACGAGCATTTGTTTGCCATTTTAGTTCTATCCCCATGGTTTGCTGATATAACAAACTATTTGGTATCAGTGCAGTTCCCACCAAACTTGCCCTCCAAAGAAAAGAGCAAGATAGCCAGGAAAAGTGCCCCCTTCACTTAGATTGGGGGAAATCTATTCAAACTTGACCCAGATCAAATCTTAAGAAGGTGTGTAAGGGAAGATGTTAGGAATGGAATTCCCCCAAGGCATGTTTTTGGGCTCAAAGCCCAAGTTTTGACCCGATATTGTTGTAAAGACTGCGAATTGTGGGCGCGGAGCGCGAAATGTATGACAAAGTCACAGGGTTGTCCACCCTAGTGTTTTAATGTAATTTCGGCCTACTCATGGTCCGTGGACCATGGGATTGTATAAATAGAGCGAGGCTCTAAGTTTAAAAGATAACTAACGAATGAAGAAAAAAGAAGTAGAGAGAGAAGAGCAAGGGTCTAAGTGATTAAGTGTGTCTTTGGGTCAAAGGGTAGGAGAAGGCTCTGCAGCTGAGTGCGCAGAGGCCTAGTAGTCTACAGCTGAGTGCACGGACCCCTGCAGCTAAGTACGTAGGGTGGAGTCGAGTATGTAACCAAGGATGAAAATAATAAAGAGAAGTTTTATCTGAATTCTGTGTATCTTTTCTTGGGTTACTGCATGCTTGATATAAATTACAAATATACTATTTATTTACTATGCACACCTATATGAATGGTTTGTATTGTTAAGCATAACTTAAAGCTTGCAAGTAGACTAAGATAATCAACTAATGTTGAAGTATCCATAAGGACTTGGGTAATAGCAGCATTCAGCCCCCGAGTAGGGCTATGCGAAGGCAGCATCTCAGGCTGCGAGGTATGGGAAGGTGTGCGTAGCAATGTGCGCACAGGGTTGAACCGCGAACAACTTGAACTCATCAGACATCTCCAGGGTGCGGAAACCTAGTTCTAGCACCCTCCCATACTACTTCGGGTGAGACCTCAGTCTGCGCTCCATGGACTGTTGCCGAAAAGGCTAGTAGCATTGGGATTTATTTGGCTAAATCAACTTTGAACTTGGGTCAGACCCCAATAAGCCAACGTAAGAGGAAGTATTTTACATCCTTTTGACTTGTCATGATGGGCCTTGTGGAGGTCACTTTCTAGCAAAGAGGAAAACATTCAAAGTGTTGCAAGCAGGCTATTATTGGCCTACTCTTCATCAGGATGTGAAAAAGTACATTAGTCAGTGTGATCTGTGCCAGAGGATGGAAAAGCCTACTCCAAGATATGAAATGCCCCTACAACCTCAAGTGACTTTCAAACCATTTGACAAGTGGGGCATGGACTTCATTGGGCCTATCAACACTCCTTCCAAGAAAAAACACTACATTATTGTGTGCACTAATTATTTGACTAAGTGGGCTGAAACCAAGGAAATTAAGGCAACAACAGAAGAGAAGGTGGTTGAGTTCCCAGGGGAGAATATATTCTACAAATTTGGGTACGCTAGAGAGCTAGTCACAGACTAAGGCAGCTAGTTTACCTCCAACATGATTGAATAACTGCTCAGCCATCACAAAATAAACCATAGGACCTCCACTCCTTATCATCCACAAGCTAATGGGCAAGTGGAGGTGACCAATAGGGCACTGGAGAACATCTTAACCAAGGTAGTGAGCAACAACAAGAGGGATTGGGTAGAGGGACTAGTTGAGGCCACCTGGGCCTATAATACAACATGGAAGACCACCACTAGATTTACACCCTATGAGATGGTCTATGGGAAAAAGGCTTTGCTGTCCATTAAGTTTGAATATAGCACATTGAGGATGGAAGCCCAACTGTATTTTGATCTCAGTCATGCACAAAAAGAAAGATTTTTCCATTTGAATGGCTTGGATGAATTCAAAATGCAAGCCCTCCTACATACAGAGATAGTTCAGCTTTAAAGGAAGAACTGGCATGACAAACATACTAAGGAGAAGCAATTTCAAGAGTAAGACTGGGAATTGTTATATGACTCTAGGTATAATGAATTCAAGGGCAAGCTAAGGACAAGATGGCTTGGACCTTTGTGGTGAAAAGATGCCATAATAATGGTTCAGTGCAAATTAGAACTATAGATGAAGAAGCCATTCCATTGCTTGTTAATGGAAACCAATTGAAAATGTATAAGAGGCCTTTATCAAAACAAGAGTTCATTGACAATATCAATAAGAAAGTGATGATGGTGGAGCAAGTTCCATCTCCTCGGTCATCAGGGCACTGAAAAATAGAAAAAAGAATAAGGATTCAGGTGAAAACCTCCATGAGGTGCCTGAGTCCCATCTTTGGGTTGAAAACCTCATGAGGCAGCCCAAGGATGAGAAAAAATGAAAAAGAGTAAGAAGATCCTCGGGTGAAAACCTTCCTTGAGGCACCTAGGGCAGATATCTAGGGTGAAAACCTCTCTAAGGCAGCCTAGGTGTTTTAAAAATATATATAAAATTATAAAAGAAAAAAGAAAAAAAGACATAATTGCTATTTGCAGGTGGGTGAGAAAGACAATCAAGGAGAAAAGAGAAGATCCAAATGGAACTTTGCCTCACATATATTCATCTCCTCCACTCCTTACCATGCATCCCTCCATCAATTCCATTGTTTTTCACTTTTGTTAGAGCCTAGATTTGCCTCAGGCTGAAAAGGCAAGGTTCTAGGTCCACATGAAACCACACTCCGCCTCATAGCTAGCCCTATGAGGACAAGAGAGGGCTCTCTCCAGGTCAATCTCAGCGAAAGATAATCAATGGGGCTTGAGATGACTGATTTAAAAATTGATCTTAGGCTAGGTATGAAGTGCAAGGATTTGATTTGAGTTTTTGAGATTTTTGTTGCAAAAATGGGAATGGCAAATTCGGGTCGGGGAATCAGGCCAATTTTTTTTCAAAGTTCTCGTTGGGGCGAGGTAGGCAATAGTTTTGATGATTTAGATTAAATGAATGGATGGAAAAGACCACTAAGGAGCTAAATAGGGAAAGAGGGTACCAAGAATCCTCTTCAAACTGAAGAAAACATTGAAAATTAAACAAACTAACAGGCAGAGCACATCAAGCTAATGAATTCTACCTTTCGTCACTCATTTGTTTAATTTTAGAAGAAAATAGAAAGGAAATGGCATACATGAAACATCAATGAACTTAAAATTGCATGAAGAAAAACACCATCAAAACACAGAGCCACAAGGATCCCAACAAGTGCTGCAAAACACTGGTCTTTTCTTTGCCAAAAATGCAGAAACCAAATGTACACTGAAGTCCAAGCAATCCCTAGTGTCCAACCCTGAAAATGACTCAGAAAATACATGATATAGACTAGCTCAACCCATTCCCATGCCTCGAGGGGGTGAGCTCATCATTCTAGGAGTTGTTCCAACCAATTCTAAACAAAGCATTGAAATCTAGGCAATCAAACAACTTGCCTCTATATGGTAGGACACTGATTCATTCATTTAATTTTGACTTTTTAGTGAATGAATCCTCTAGAACAAGTAAATATGTACCAAAATTACATCATGGTTATGAAATTACATCATGGTGGATCAAGATTTACATGAAAAAGTGAAACTAGTCAAAACTGGGCGAATTTCTGAGCTGTACAGCGAAAAATAGGCAAAAATCCTCTATGTGCCGCGCCTGATTCTCTATGCATCATGCCATTTTGGAGCTGAATTTGAGGCCCTTCCCAGAGTCCAAATTGAGCTCATGATAGCTTGTTGGAAAGCCCTCCATGTCTGCTTTCCAACTCAAGTGGAACTTTTCAATTTGGTGTCCATTTGCCCCTCCAAAAACCAAATCTCCTGAGACTTCTTCTTGTGTGTCAAAATAGGGGCAGTGAGGTCATTTTTTGAGTGTTTTTGGCCTCTTGAGCGCTGAAAACCTGCCCAAATTTCTTGGCCATGCACAAGAAACCATAATTTTTCATGCCAAATCAAAAAATTTAATGTTTTGGAGATTTGGAGCCCTCTGGAAAAAGCGAGTGCCACGTGGCGCAGCACATAGGGAGGAAAAACCTGTTTTTTAGAGCAAAAAATTTCAAAACGCCAAAAATTGCTCCAAATTCCTTGAAATTTGAGTTGGACCTTCTCTATCAAGTGTCATGCTGGGATAAAGAGGCTTCGGCCAATATTTGAAGACGATCATGCTCCTTTTGCCTCTTTTGCTTCCTTATTGCCTTCTTTAATTTTGCCTTTAGATTCCTTATTCGTGCCTTGCAAACCTTGTTCCGTGCCATGTAGTGGAAAGCCATGTGTCTCAGAAATGCTTTGTCTCTATTGAACTTGTCCAACAGTCTCTATAAGTGGATTTTGAATCTTTCGAGCCAAGACTCCCGATCATCACTAATCTCTTGCTCCAATGAAGTGAATTTAATCCTCCTCCTTTGGGCAGCTTGACGATTCTCCCTAATGTTTTGTAATTCCATAATCACCCGCTGATCCTCAAGCTGCTTATTCCTTTGCTCCAAGTATTTTATAGTCCACTTAGTCCTCTCCAAGTTGAGGAACAAGGCTTTGATCTTTGTCTTCTGCTCCTGGATGATATCTCTAAGGTTGGCACTTTACGGGCCCATGTCTGTATCGTCATCCTGAATGAAAATGAAGTCGGTCTCTCGTTCACCTGAAGGCCCCTCATCCTATATTGGCCTCTTGCCTTTGTCTTGTACCTATAGTGCTGATGTTGAAAGCGAGGCCCCTTCCACACCGGGTGGAGATAACACTCTCTTTGTTGCCGCAAACAACTGCCTATTACCCTTCTAATAAGTAATGAAAACCGGTATAGTAACAGTGTGTGGATCATGGTCTTCATGCTCATGAGAAGTTCCACCTGTCCCATGCCCAGCCTCTAAAGGTCCTTGTGAAGCTCTGAAGAAGTCACGAGAGATGAAATCATCCCAAGTGATGACCTGTATTCCAAGCTGATGAACCACTAAAATTTTGATGACAACAAAATAGAAAATACTATTGAACTGCTGTTGAGGGGTCTTGTGCCGCACAAGGGTGGTCATACTCTCTATCTTTCGGAATATGAAATAAGGAATGCTCATCATCTGTACCTGGGTGAAATGCATGAGCAACCTGATGTGATAGGCATATAAACAAGAGAACCGACCTTCACAACTGAAATACTTCATGATTAATTTCATTAATGGAGCATATTCATCTTTAAGATATCGGAATGGAAACACTCTCTTGAGATGCCTCAAGAAACCGAGTTTAATATATGGCTCATAATGCTGCCATTCAATCTTCTGCCTCTTGTTCCATGGTTCTCCAATGTTTGGTATGCCGGTTGCTAATGAAATGGAATCTGGTGTTAGTGTGAAAGTGACACCAGCTAAAGTGGCCTGATCATCATGTAAATGCAGTACAACAGATGAGCCAACTCATGATGAAATTGAACATTAGAAACCTTCTCAGAAAACTCATAACATGACTGATGCTGAAAACAGGAGATGGCAAGAGGGCAAGCCTGTAATTCAGTAAGGGTGGTTGGTTCTTCTCTGAAATTTCTGCCACCTCTATGAGGCCTCCTGGGTGCATGTCCCTCTGTGGGTGAGTCACTTTGGGTCTCCACTCCATAATCAGATGAATGACCGGATCACATAATTGCTGCTATACAAATTGCCTTAGAGAGTAGATGTTGGTGTATGAAATTGTGTTGGATTTCTCTTTAGTGATGTGCTTAACCTCTGCCACCAAGGGGAAAACAGTGAAACAAGGGACTGTTAGGAGAGAGGAAAATAGTGAGGGATTAGATTTTGTTAGGGAAGTATGGGATGGTTTGGGATTTTATGTATAGGATTAAGGTTTAGGGTTTTATATTAGGAAATTTGGGAAAGGGAACTTGAGATAGGGGTTTAATGATTTTAGAGGGTAGGGAACAATGAAATTAGGGAAAAATGTGATAAGGAAAATAAGGGAATGATGGAAAGAGGATAAACTTGGTGGCAAATAGTTGTTAAAACCCTAGGAAGCAACCTTTATGTGAGGAATTTGAAATGGTAGGGTTTGATAATTTGTTTAACCATTTCCACTCATCAATCATCATACCATGGTACAAAATTGGATAAATCACAGAGATCAAGGCTCTACCTATCAAATCCGTGCAAGTTCTTGGTGATTTGGAGCAAAGGTTAGCAGTTTCAGGCCTTTTAACTGTATGCACCCTGCACCATACCAAATGCACCACGCCTCCCTAGTGCGTTGCGCCCATGTAAAATAACACTGCGTGTTCGCTCCCAGTGCGTCGTGCCTCACCAGTGTGCCGCGCCGACGATTTACAACAATTTTTGCCCAATATTCTCACTTGTTCACAAAAATCGATTGGTGTTGCTTTCTATTTTCTCTTGGCATGCAAATGAGCTTTCAAAACTTGGAGACATGTTTTATACATTGGATTTTCAAATTAATTTTTCCAAATACCCACTTTCATAATGTTTTGGATTTGCTTTATCTTTCAACTCTGTTTTTGGAATTGTTCACTGCCTTTTCATTTTGCAATGAGCAAAATGACCTGAGCTTGGCTTATCTTTGCAGGTGATGGAGCTTCTGGGCTAAGGAAAGAAGCCAGGGTGCAGATGAAGGAATTTGCAATGAAGAAAACAAAATTTACATGATTTTTGTACAAACAAGGATAAATACTCTGTTTTTTCCTCAAAACTCTGTTTTGAGGAAAAACACATTTCTGAACACTTGTTGATGAAATTTATTGATGTTGAAACATCCTCATGGCCTGCTGGCAATTTTTGAACATTTTGACACATTTTTTGACAAAACCCTAATACAACCCTAGACCTAAGTGACCATGAAACCCTAAAGACAACTTATGCAGTTTTCAAAATAAAAAGACTGTATATGTTTTAAAAAAAAAATAAACACACACAAATGAGCCAGCAGGCAGATAACATGAGGGGAATAAGTGACAAGGCCCTTCCATCAGACTATGGCATGCCCCCTAACAGAATGATGATGAATGGACTATATGAGACACCTAAAAAATGAAATGCAATAATAGAAATGATCTCTGATGGAGGGATGTAAAGATCGACTCTAACATTGGCTCCAATGGGGATGGTAGCTCCTGGGAGGTGCCAAGAATGGTAGATCTCTAGGAGAGATAGACAGTGCCTTCGTCCATTGGGCTATGGTGTCCATTATTTTGACAAATTAACACAAGACTCTTGACTTATTTATTGATTGAAACTTGATTGAAACTGACTCAATTATGAAACCAAAATGACTGAAAGACTGACTCGACAAACTGAACCCAAAACTGAAATCTTTCTTCAGAATTATAGCCTTCACTTCAGGCCCCAAACTGAAGAAAAGACCACAACACACACTTGCAATGAAACTGAAATAAAATGGTATTTACAGTGACAATGTAAACAACAGAAACAACTCAGAAATAATATTGCTTGAGCAGTTGACCATTGATCGGCCGTCCTGGACAATCTTCCCCGCTCATCTCCTTCAGAAGAAAGGCATTCTGACCCCGATATGCTGCAATCTTAAAGGGACCTTTCCAGAGATTTTCAAACTTACCATGCTTGCCCTTTTCCTCATTCCTTGCGTCCCACTTCAACACCACATCATCCAACTGAAATTTTTCCACCTTTGCTTTTCTGTCATAAGTTTTCTTAATTCTCTCTTGCAAGTTAAACGTGTTTTGAAAAAATTGTTCCCGTGTTTGCTGCAAATGGATCATTTGATTTAGTCTTCTCTGCATTGGATCATCTTCACTACCAGCCTCCTAAAGAAGTTTGACTACCGGAGCTGCGAGAGAGGTAGGAAACACCGTATCAACTCCATAAACTAGCTCAAAGAGGGACATACCAATGGATTTCTTCTGACTAGCTCGATCTACCCAAAGTGCATGGACCAACTTCTTATGCCAACTCTTCTTGTTTATTTCCAGCACCTTTTTAATGATGTTAACCAAATATTAGTTGGAAGACTCCGCCAATCCATTGCCTTGTGGATGATAAGCGGTTGAGTGACCCAAAGTAATGTGATATTTATGAAAAAAATCAACCATCCTTTTTGATTTGAAAGCTGTTGCGTTATCAATGATTAACTTATTTGGGCAACCAAAATGAGACAAAATATTATTCTCAAGGAATGAAATTATTACCGCATCCGTAGCTTGTCTTGTGGGAATTGCTTCGATCCATTTCGTGAAATAATCTGTCTCCGTGAGGATCCATATATGCTGACCTGAAGAAGTAGGGTGAATTTCACCAATGAAATCCAACCCCCACTGCTGAAAAGGGGCACTCACCTCAATGGGCTTAAGCGGCAAAGGCTGTAATTTCTGCCTTCCTTCAAAAATCTGACATTTATGACAGCTCTTGATAGTATTAAATACATCAACAAACAATGTTGGCCAATAGTATCTCGCTCTCAGAATTTTATTTGCCGTCATTTTCCAAAAAAGGTGACTGCCACAATCTCCTTTATGGAAATCCTCCATGACCTGCTTCACTTCTTCTTCCACCAAACAATTCAACAAAACACCACCGGGATCTTTCCAATAAAGTGCAGAATTCAAAATACAAAAGTTAGCAGCCTTTAACTTAAGAGTTCTAGCTTTGTTTCTAGCCATGTCGGGTGGTGGTGACAAATTCTGAAGCACATATATGATATATGAATACCATGGAGAAAGAACAAAGATTTCTGATACCTGAATTTATGGATCTTCCTCATTTTCATCAGACATAGCAGCAATCAGATTTATGTCTAAGACGTGCAGATTCGATTCAGCCATTAACTTTGCCAATCCCTGTCCTTTAACAAGCTTTGTGGGTTTTATCTCCACATCATACTCTAGGAAAGCTATAATCCACTTGCCTCGTCTTCCTTCTGGATCTGTTTGTACCAAAATATCTTTGACAACAGCATTAGGAAGATAAGCCAAAATACAGGAATGCAAAATATATACCCGAAAATCTTTCAATGCTTTTACAAGTGCAAGGGCTTGCTTTTCAATGATGTTGTACCTCAAGGCCGCATCTCTTATAGTTCGGCTGAAAAAATAAATTGGTCTTTCATGCTCATATTTATTCTGCATTAATACAACTGCCATGGTATGCTCTGAAGCAAGTGAAAACAATATAAAATCCTGAGTGTAATCCGGGCTGATTAGAACCGAAGCTGAAGAAAGAGCCAATTTTACTAGATTAAAATATTTTATAGCCTCTTCGGTCCACTTCACTTGGCTGTCCTTTTTAATCATGTTTGCAATCTCTCTTAAGTGTTCAACAAGATTAGGCACAAAGCGACGTAAAAAATTCATCCATTAAAAGATTGAATCTCCTTCTTGTTCTGGGGAAGGTCAATTTGCTGAATCACTTCTACACGTGCTGGATCAATACGAATGCCATCTTTTGAGATAATGTGTCCAAGTAGTTTGCCCTCATCCATGGCAAACAAGCTCTTCTTCAGATTTAGCGACACACCATATTTTCTGCACTTTTGAAAGACAACTTTCAAATGATACATGTGTTCTTCATCTGAATTGGAAAACACCGTCAAACCATCAAGGTACACAACTAAGAAGACATCCTTCTCATTTTTGAAAGCCATATCCATTGCCCGCTGAAATTTGGCACCTGCGTTCTTCAAACCGAAAGGCATTTTAGCGTAATGAAAAGTCCCCCACAGAGTGCTGAACGCTGTTTTGTCTCAGTCATCTTCGTGGACCAAAATTTGGTTATATCTAGAATAAACATTGAGTAGTGACATACGAGATGCTCCAACTACTCGTTGAAGTATGTGATCCATTTTTGGCAGTGGATAATTGTCCTTCAATGAAACTTTATTGATATTTCTAAAATCAATGCACAAACGAATCTCACCTATCTTCTTTCATACGGGCACCATATTAGATACCCAATTGGAAAATCTGATGGGAACAATGATTCCTGATTTGTACAACCTATTTACCTCCTTCTCAATTGATGGCAGCAGTTTTGGATTTAGCCTTCTCAACTTTTGCCTGAAAGGATTCTGATTAGGCATAATAGGAATGGTGTGGTGAATTATATTGGTATCATATGTCTTCAAGTCGGAATAGTCCCAAGAAAACACATCAGCAAAGGATGACAAAAAACTGATATATTTGGCCTTTACCTTTTGTGGCAATGCTTTGGACAGCTTTACCATCTTCGGATGTTTAGCTGTTCCAATATTCACCTCTTCAACTCCCTTCTCTGTTGGCTGCAATGTTGGTTTACGGGCTACATCATCGTGATGAAAGAGTTCTTCTAAAGGTATCAAGGCTTTAGGAATAATATTATCCTTAAGCTATAACACTTCCATTTGATTGATTTGCACATCATCTTTTCCATCATCATGTTCTACATCAATTGAGGTATCTTTAAACTTACCTTTGTTTTGCAGAAAATAATCAATATCCTCGTCATCTTGGAAAACTTGCCAATATCTCTGATTGTCCGAGACAATTGGACAATGTTTCACATGGATTTAAAATTTATTACTTGAGTTCATAGGAATCTTCAAATTACTCGCTGCCTTAGCAAGTGCATCTGCAATACTATTTTGAATACGAGGCACACACGTCAAGGTATAATATGAAAACAACTTCAAAATATCTAGAACATCATTCTGGTATGCCCACATCCGAGGATTCTTTGCTTGATATTCGCCTTTGACTTGCTTAATCACCAATTCGGAGTCACCATGTATAGAAATCCTCATAGCATTCAGCTTTCTTATAATTTTTAGGCCAGCAATCAAAGCTTTGTACTCAGCCTCATTGTTTGAACAATCAAAAGAAAGCTTGTAAGAACATACCTGCACATTACTAGGCACTTTGTTCGGAGCAGAAAAAGGACTGCATACACAAATACCAATTCCAGCACCATCATTTCCCACTGCTCCATCGAAATCCATGGTCCATAGACCATCTTCCTCTTCTTCTAAGTGCTAAAACTCTGTTTGCTATATTTTTTCTGCTTGCTGTCCATTATATTTTTTCTGATTGCTGAATGGTATGGTCCTGTTCTTGTTTTTGTTTCTTCAAAACTTCTTTTAAATTCTTTGCTATTTCTGAAATATCATTTGCTACAACTAACTGACTATCAATATCATTGAAGCTATCTGAATACAAAACAAAAGACTCTAAATCTATATGTACATAATTAATCGGATGATTAATTGATTTCTCCTTGCTTGTAATCATGTATTTCATTTTTTGTTCTTGATATAGATTTTTAATTTGGCCAAACACATGAATTGTTGCATAGGAGAAATCTAGTTGTAATGTCCCTTGCAATTTTTTTCCCTAGGACTTGGAAAGAAGCATACCAAACCTGGGAGGAATGTCTGCCACAACAACATCCATCAAGACATTCTTCGTTGGAATTTGATCCAAACTTACAACCAAGTCTTTAATGAGCCCAATACATCTCACCCTGCTAGAATCAAATGAATAAAGATCATGGTATTTCCTAGTGATGTCCAAACCAAACTTCTCCATAATATCCTTCAGCATAAGATTGTGGGAAGCGCAAGAATCAAACATAGCATTATGCAACACAAACTCATGCAATCTCAAACTGATATAAAAAGGAGGCACATCACTGTCTGGAGACTCACCATTTAATGCTGGTCCAAAAATCAGTTCAGGTTGATCATCTTCCACACTCACCATATCAGACATTGGGTCAAAATTCAAAATTTTAGAGACTTGACCTCTATAACTACTGTTCCTCATCAGTTCAGTCAAAGGAATGGATACCTTCAATTTAGAAATTTCATTTTCTAAACTAAAAGCAGAGGTCTTTTCTACCTCTTTGGCTGGAACATCTTTCCTTTCAGCTTTATCTTTTGATACAATTGGCTGATTTACTCTTTCATTTGTTGGTGGAGACTTGCTAGTAGTAAGATCAACAATTTCCTTTCCTTTATTTGGTACAGCAGGTGGCTCATTCTTATATGCTGGAACTTCCTTTCTCTTTTGGATTGGATTGATGGGGAAATTTCTGTTTCTAATTGAATACTGATGTTTCTGGGTGGACAAAGCATTCATAGAACCTCTCTGATACTCATCCAACTCCTCTTCAAGAGCTGTGTCATTTGCCAAGATAAAATCTGCATCCTTCTGTACAGTTGAATTTTCTACATACTCATCATATTCAGTGATAAAGGTGGGCATATCATCAGGAGTAAAGAAGTGATTTTCTTCTACAGTTACATTGTATTCATCATCAGATTCGGGACCAACAAAATTCTGCTGAAGAGGGGTCTTTACTTGCTGTTGTTGTGATGCCGGTTCTTGTGCTCGCTGCTCACATTGTTTGATCCTGAATTGAGGTTGCTACTGGCCACGGAAATTAGGATTCCGAATCTGCGGTTCAGGCCTATCAAGTGTTAACCTTTCAATCATCTTTCTTACCTTGCGGAGCACTTGGTTTGAGGTAGAAGCTTCTTCCTTTATTGAGACTCTCTTCTCGGATTTCAATCTAGCTCTCTTGTCATTCAGATTTGCCTCAACACTAACGACAATTTTCTTCATTTCTTCTAAGGTATCTGGATCTCTCTCTTGTAATTGATACGCCATGTTCGGATAAAAACCATCCAGGAACTTAAGAAAAGCTAACTTTCTAGATGGCCTTAAATCATCAGGAATTGCACTATAAACCACATTGAATCTAATACAATAGTCTTGCACAGACTCACCAACATTCCGCTTGATCTTGGTATATTCAGAAGTGATTTGAAGAGGATCTTTCTTTACTTCCCAATGATCCAAGAATTGTCTTTGAAGCTCTTCTAATGTGGGAATACTTCTAGCTACCAAATCTCTGAACCATTTTCTTACCTCACTGCCGAAAGTCTGCATGAATAATCTCATGGTCACTTTTTCTGCATCAATCTCATGAAGATCAAAGAAATCTGTCATTCTGTCCACATGTTGCTGAGCTGTGGTACCATGAGGAGTGCCATCAAATAAAATAATTTTACTCTGATAATCTGCGAGAATGTCATCCAAAACTTGAGGCAGCGCGAGAGGTGCAAAATGAGCAGCCATTGCTCTTGGTGGATTTGCAATCGATCTTGGTGAAGTTGGGGGAGTGGGTGCAGCTGATGTGTGAGGTGTATGAGGAGGTGTATGCAGAGGTGAAACAATCTTGGGTATTTTAGGAGTAGAAGGAGTAGATGGAGGCGATACGACTACAGATTTTTGATCAGAAATAGTAGGCTGCGGGGGAAGGGTAGGAATGAAAGGAGGTTCGGTGGGAATTCTTGAACTAGATGCAATTGCGGATGACCCAAGGGTTGCAGAAGCAGTCTCTAAGAAATCAGCAATATTAGAATCCGTAATTGAAGTCTGGAGCTGGTTCAAAATGCAATCATCAATAGATTTATTAGCCCTTTCAGTTTCAAGATTTCGAACAAACCCAAGATTTAAGACAGTGGAAGCAGTAGCGCTCTCAGATTTGGTTTCAAACAAAGACAACTCAAACTGCTCATCAAATTATTGATCCTCAAGATACTCAAAATAAACAGGACATGGCTGAGCTTTGAACATGAGAATGATATAACTTCCTTAGCGAATGATCCTTGGAATAAGGTTAGGATTTTCGTAGACAGGAGGGGGATCAGGATCTAGATTTTCTCTGGTATGTCTTCTGGAAGCCAGTGTGTTTTTATTTCAAGAAATCAAATGGACATAAACAACTTGTTCAGCCTATCAAATTCTAAACTTATCATCCAAAAGCTTAGAATTCTTGGATATACTGGGGTGATTTGTAAGTTAGATACTCCGTTTATAGACTAGACCAGAGATTGACTGAAGTAGCATTTATCTACTTGCACTAATGCAAAGCAAAAGCGTTTCGAAGGCTACCTGGCTAATCTTTAGGCTCCGTCTGTAGTTTATAAAATGAAGAATACCAACAAACAAATAATTTAATTCCCCAGTTGAGTCAGCACTATGTTAAAGCCTAGATTTGCCTCAGGCTGAAAAGGCAAGGTTCTAGGTCCACATCAAACCACGCTCAGCCTCGTAGCTAGCCCTACGATGACAGGAGAGGGCTCTCTCCAGGTCAATCTCAACGAAAGATAATCAATGGGGCTTGAGATGACTGATTTAACAACTGATATTAGGCTAGGTATGAAAAGCAAGGATTTGATTTGAGTTTTTGAGAGTTTTGTTGGAAAAAAGGGAATGGCAAATTCAGGTCCAGGGATGAGGCCAAATTTTTTGCAAAGTTCCAGTTGGGGCAAGGTAGGCAGTAGTTTTGATGCTTTAGATTAAATGAATGGATGGAAAATACCGTTGAGGAGCTGAAAAGGGAAATAGGGTACCAAGAATCCTCTTCAAACTAAAGAAAACATTGAAAATTAAACAAACTAACAGGCATAGTACAACAATCTAATGAATTCTACTTTTCCTCAATCATTTGTTTAATTTCAGAAGCAAAGAGAAAGGAAATGGAATACATGAAACATCAATGAGCTTACAATTGCATGAAGAAAAACACCATCAAAACACAGAGCCACAAAGATCCCAACAAGTGCTGCAAAACCCTGGTATTTCCTTTGCCAAAAATGTAGAAATAAAATGCACAATGAAGTCCAAGCAATCCCTAGTGTCCAACCTTGAAAATGACTAAGAAAATACATGATATAGACTAGCTCAACCCATTCCCATGCCTCTAGGGGTCGAGCTCATCATTATAGGAGCTATTTCAACCAATTCTAAACAAAGCACTGAAATCTAGGCAATCAAACAACTTGCCTCTATATGGTAGGAAACTGATTCATTCATTTAATTTTGACTTTTTAGTGAATGAATCCTCTAGAACAAGTAAATATGTACCAAAATTACATCATGGTTATGAAATTACATCATGGTGGATCAAGAGTTACATGAAAACGTGAAAATAGTAAAAACTAGGCGAATTTCTGAGCTGTAGAGTAAAAATAGGCAAAAATCCTCTATGCACCGCGCCTGATTCTCTATGCGCCGCGCCACTTTGGAGCTGAATTTGAGACCCTTCCCAAAGTCCAAATTGAGCTTATGATAGCTTGTTGGAAATCCCTGCCTGTATAATTTCCAACCCAAGTGGAATTTTTCAATTTGGTGTCCATTTGCCCCTCCAAAAACTAAATCTCCCAAGACTGCTTCTTGTGTGTCAAAATAGGGGTAGTGAGGTCATTTTTTGAGTGTTTTTGGCCTCTTGAGGGCTCAAAACCTGCCCAAATTTCTTGGCCATGCGCAAGAAACAATAATTTTTCATGAAAAATCCAAAAATATATATTTTTTGAGATTTGGAGCCCTCTAGCAAAAGCAAGCACCACGTGGTATGGCGCATAGAGAGGCAAAACTTGTTTTTTAGTGCAAAAAATTTCAAAATGCCAAAAATTGCTCCAAATTTCATGAAATTTGGGCTGGAAGTTCTCTATCAAGTGTCATGCTAGGCTAAAGAGGATTTGGCCAATATCTAAAGAAGATCATGCTCCTTTTGCCTCTTTTTCTTCCTTATTGCCTTCTTTAATTTTGCCTTTAGATTCCTTATTCATGCCTTGCAAACCTTGTTCCGTGCCATGTAGTGGAAAGCCATGTGTCTCAGCAATGCTTTGTCTCTATTGACCTTGTCCAGCAGTCTCTCTAAGTGGATGTTGATTCTTTCGAGCCAAGACTCTCGATCATCATTGATCTCTTGCTCCAATGAAGTGAATTCAATCCTCCTCCTTTGCGCAGCTTGACGATTCTCCTTGATGTTTTGTAATTCCATAATTACTTGCTGATCTTCAAGCTACTTATTCCTTTGCTACAAGTATTTTATAGTCCACTTAGCCCTCTTCAAGTTGAGGGACAAGGCTTTGATCTCTATCTGCTGCTCCTAGATGATATCTCTAAGGTTGGCACTTTGCGGGCCCATGTCTGTATCATCATCCTGAATGAGAATGAAGATGGTCTCTCATTCACCTAAAGGCCCCTCATCCTGCATTGGCCTCTTTCCTTTGTCCTGTACCTATGGTGCTGATGTTGGAAGCGAGGCCCCTTCCACACCGGGTGGAGATAACACTCGCTTTGCTGCTGCAAACAACTACCTGGTACCCTTCTAATAAGTAATGAAAACTGATATAGTAGCAGTGTGTGGATCATGGCCTTCATGCTGATGAGAAGGTCCACCTATCTCATGCCCAGCCTCTAAAGGTCCCTGTGAAGCTCTGAAGAAGTCACGAGAGACGAAATCATCCTAAGTGATGCCCTGTAATCCAAGCTGATGAACCACCAAAATTTTGATGAGAGCAAAATGGAAAATACTGTTGAACTGCTGCTGAGGGGTCTTGTGCTGCACAAAAGTGGTCATCCTCTCTATGTTTCGGCATATAAAATAAGGAATGTTCATCATCCATACCTGGGTGAAATGCATGAGCAACTTGATGTGATAAGCATATAAATGAGAGAATCGACCTTCACAACTGTAATACTTCATGATTAATTTCATTAGTGGAGCATATTCATCTTTAAGATATTGGAATGGAAACACTCTCTTGAGCTGCCTCAAGAAACCAGGTTTAATATATGGCTCTGTTGATGCCCCGAAATTCGTTGCAACAACATCGGGGAAACCACCCGGTCCGGAACTTAGTGCAGCTCCTTTTCCGTTTGGAATAGTGGCTCCGACTGGGGATAATGGGACCAGTTTCCCAAAGATTTATAAGTAAACGGGATGGATGGATGATTTTAGGATATGAAGTGATAATAAACAAATAACTAAACTATGAAAGAAATACAATAACTATAAGCTAATCCCGGGACTTATTGATTCGGACAATGCAGCGTTTAATAACCTATGCTTAATGGCAGGCATATAGATGTCACTAACAGTAAGCATAAATGTTTAAACCATTTAAGATTGCTCTGCATAAATAGTTATGCAGAGCGATAATAGCGAATTACTGCACTTAATCATTTATATCATTGTTACATACATGAGTGAAAGAGATAACAAATCACAAAACATTCAATAGTGATATGAAATGTAAATTTGTTGTTATAACGCATACATGTAATCAATAATAGCAGAGTAATAACACAACAATTTATATAACAGAAAAGAGAACAGATACAGATAATAGTACCATGCAAGCTGTTTGATCAATCCAATATATTAATCGCCTTGTCGCGGTCCTTCCTTCCAACCAGAAAACATTCCAAGCAAACGACAATAGTGCACAGTTTACTTAAAACAGCATTCCAAGTAAAATTAAGGACCAGTGGTCGAGTTTCAAAAAGAATATAGACTGAAGCAAAATAGTGCAAACTTCAGCCTTTTAGTCTTTTACAAAATTTTACGACCCTTTCCAAAACAATGAAAGGGTCTATAAATACTATATTAATCTAAAAAAATATCTAAATATCTAAAACTGAAAAACAACAAAATCGGCATTAAGAAATATCATTGTCCATTTGGATGATTTGGCAGTCGGCGATGATGCTTCAGGCAGAGGTCTCTTTGCCTTTACTCCTTTGCTGACATATCGCCAGCATTGGCTCTACTTCTGGTGGAGTATTGAGGCGCGAAGTCAGCTGTGCATCGTATGTGGCATCTTGGAAATCGGCAATCAGGTATCGGAGAGCATCGGTTAGGTAGTTAAGAGCCGACCTTTGAGAATGTGGCTTAATCAGGAAAAGCCAGTATGCGTCGGCGGTCAAGGTATTCACTCCAGCAATTAACCGCCCTTGTTCTTCCAGCTGAGGATAATTCTTGTGCTCTAGCATATTCGCGGTTGTTATGTTTCCAGGTGTGCATTGTGAAATCATGTTAGCCAGATACAATGTATCATTGACTAGATTGATCATGTTTTTGGAAATTGTTTTGCACCTGGATGTTGCCCTTTCCGCCTTCATTACCTGTGTGTTCCATTCCATAAAAAGTATGTCTTTATATGTTACACAGATTCGGGAAAAATTTGACGCTTTACCTTCTGGAGTGTCTTGCCATTCAATATAATCTGTTATATCTTCCTCGGCCTGATCCAAGTTACTCTTGGCTTTCTCGATTTGCTCACATACTGCTGTAGATGTGTCACAGAGTATCTCAGCTTCGACTAGTTGTTGACACAAGAGTCTGGTCTGAGATATCAATGCGCCGTTTATTAGAATTGCCTCTGTTTTGAAATCGTCAATACTCTTGGCACTTTTGATACTTTCAAGCTGTGCTGACAGCTGAATTATCTGCTCCTCTTTAGATTTCAACAACAGCTCATTCGCTGCCTCCAACTGAGATAGTGCTTCTGACAATTCTTGTGCCTTTTGAATGTCACTCTGATCTATCTTCAATTTTTCAATTTGCTGGGTTAACAAATGATTTTCTTGTTGTTGGACCAGCAATTGTTCTTCTGCCTATGCTGCCTTATTCCTCGCTTCAATCACTTCTGCTTGCAATGCATAGACCTCATGCTCTTTAGTCTTCAAAAGAAGACTAACTTCGGATGCTTTGTCAATGGTTGCCGCTGAATAAGCTCCCGCAAATTGCGACAGCTTTGTCAGATCTTCAGAGGGACTTAATTCTCCCTTCCAGACGACATTGCCCGTGACTGTTTGCTCATTTGAAACAGAAGGTTGATCAATCCTTCATCTCTTTCTTGAGCGTCTTACAACGGCTCTATGTTTAGGGCTGTAGAAAATGTCTAGGGGAGGAATTTCCTCTACCTGAAGATCAATTTGATCAGCTGGGCTTTGAGTAATTTCATCAACACTTTGTGCCAAGGGTGGGCCGCTGGTTCCTTCAAGAACCGGAGAAAGAGTAGTATCGGGAGTCTTTAAGGCATCTGAGTCTTTGGAGGCTTCTTTACCACTTATAATGGAATCAAATTGATTCCATTCTTTAATCAATTCAGTATCAACAGAGACTTGCTTACTCTGTTCTTTCTCTTTTTCTATCCTCTGCTGTTCTTCAAATGCCTCCCGCTGTTGCTCCTCTTGTGATCTTCGTTGCTGTTCCTCCAATTCCTTTTTCTGCCTATCTTCCAGTTCTTTCTTTACTTTTTCTTCTTCCTCTCTTTTCCTCTGTTCTTCTATCTCCCTTTGTCTTCTCTGTTCTTCTTGCTCCCTTTGCCTTCTTTGCTCTTGTTCAATTTGTGCTTTTTGCTGCCTTTCTATTTGTTCTCTTCTGTGCCTTTCTGCCTGCAGCTTTCTTTGACTTTCCTCCTGTTCTCTAATTGTAACGGGAGGTGAATTTATTTCTGGCTGATCAGGCTCGCTTGAGGATGAAGTTGGGGTTGTGGATAATAACTTTAGAGGCAAAGTTTGCAACCTTTGCTTTCTAAGTTTATTAAATTCAGTTAATTCCACATCTTCATATCTCATCGCAGCAAGTTGTTTGACTTGGCTTATTGAATCAGCACCCATGAACAGGTCGTCGAACTGGTCTTCTTGATGAACAACCTTTGTCAGCTTAGCCTGTTCTAAGGCAATGAAAGCAGTCTTTTTCGGGTCATAGAGTCTGTTGGGAATAGAAACTAGAGATAGCATTTGGAGTTTTGCTGCTTCCTTTTCTGCATGCTTATAATTTAGCAGCGTATAAACTCCAATTCTTAAAGGAAAAGATGGCCATCCTCTCTTCTTCTCCTCTTTGAGAGTTTGGGTGACACCTTCAGACATGATCTGATAGGAGATTTCTCGGGCTAGCAATTTGTCTGGCATGTATAAGGGGAGAGCATGTGGCCTGGCCTTGCTTCCAAAAACTCTGATATAAGAAAAACATTCTTCGCCGAACCAATGGGCTACGGCTGGTAGGTCAAAGGAGGCTTCATAGGAAATCCTAGGGATAGGTCTGTCAAAAATAGAATAGTGAACGGGAACCATAAAACCATTACAGATTTGGTACAAATGGTCTTTGTGAGAGGGTTTCCACAATTTACGATGATACAAATGAATAGGTGTTGGGTCATGGGTTGTCCATCTCCAACCAAGGACAGGAAACTCAGAATTAAAACAAAGGGCATCCATAATGTAGGCAGAGTAATAGAAAGGTGGGATTTTTCTCTCAGTGACTCTGGTTTTGGCCCTAAACTCACGAATAGCTAAGATCAACTTATCAGACAGGATAGTGGCCCAATCCATAATTATACTATTGACGGCTGCTTCCATTAAGGGAACCATATCAACATGGATATTTGCAGAATCATGAAATCCCCACAATCTACACATCATAATTCCAGCATAGCAGTAAGGTGAAGCCAAAGAAGCATTGGAGTACTTACCCGACATATCCTGCTTGTGTTTTGCTGGATTTTGCCTCCAATCTCGGAGAGGTTCGGCTGGTGATTCATTTTCTCTGGCGAATTTCTCCACAAATGCTCTATTATAGACTTGCTCGGGATTGGGCAAATGATACATTCGTCTCAAGTCGTCAGGCTTGAAGGAGCCGAAAATCCTTCCATCCTTAGAAATGAAGGTTCTATTAGTGAGAGGAATTTCTTCAATTGCCCAACGCACCACATCAGTATAAGGCAAGACTTGTTCCCTGGCTGCTATTCTGTGCCGAAAGGAGTCAGCCAAATCTTTAAGAGTTGCCTCAGACTTTCTTAGTTCATCCACACTTGCCTCCGTTACTATCGCTTTTGGTTGTTCTCCTTCTAGCAAATTGTATGTCCCTTGCCATGTAGTACCAGTAAGACCAGTGCATGTAGTATCTGAGATTAAGCCTTTCCTTGAAGCTGTAGCAGCTTGGCCTGAGGCAGGTGTCGCAGTAGAACCTGCCACCTTCTTGAACTTCTTTCCCATCATATTCAGACTTCTCTCGGTAGTTGAATTCTACACAAGTGCAAGAGAAATCGTAACAAAGAAATAACAATGACAATCCATAACGGGATAAATATATGATTTGAAGCGTGGCGAGATTATTCCTAAAAGAGGCTGCGGATCTAATGATTTGAGAAGGCATCGTAGATGCAATGATGGTGATTTTACGGCCTGCAGCTTCATAAATGACCATTACTTAAGTTATTAAACCGAATGACCCCTTAAAGCGTGTAATATATTTTTTCAAAGGTCTAATCGTAATTGCTCGTTAATTCGAAGGGGCAAAGCTTTAAATACGCATGCATTACCTTATCCCTTTACTTAACGGTATCTTGAGATCTGTGTTGTTGTCAAATCGGATTTAAATATAACTTTAATGCTTTGAAATAATCACCTTTTGGAAACTGAGGTCATCATTAAGCGTCATCAAATCGCATCGGGAGTGTAAATGACATTATCATTTGGGAAAGATCTTTAGCGAACGCCGATTGCGACATTGTATCGGCGCGCGAAAACAATTCCCAATTGATTTACCGAATGCCGATAGCGATATCGCATCGGGGAAAAGATATGAACGTCTTATGAAACTGCGCAGGATTCTACCGACTGCCGATAGCGATATCGCATCGGGTCGGAGCGTTAAAACATTTTTCACAAGACATAGTGCCGTGCCGATAGCCGATCGCCGATATTGTTTCGCATCGGGAAAAAGGTATGTGCTTTTCCTTTGTGTGCATTGGTTATTGCCGATGACCGATAGCGATATCGCATCGGGAAAAACCAAGATGGCAACCAATCTTGCGATTGCTTTTTCTGGCCTTAACCTCAAAAATTGCTCATTATTTGTTCAACAAGGGTTTTATGCACAAATTCATTTGATTATCATACCTTAACTGAACAAGTTTATTAATGCCAATTAAAATTTTTTAAAAGGGACCCATTTCATATGTAAATTGTTTATGATAAAAATGTTATGAAATGGGGGGTTGTTGTAGGGCACAACAATTGGCGATTCGCTGGCAGAACCAGTTATCTCTGGACTAATAAATATACTTACATCTTTTCAAATAGAATCTTTATAAAGGAAAGGAAATTTCTAATATAACTAGATATCAATTGATTCTGAATAAAACAGGTTTCTTCATTTGACTTCCTCTTTTTTATAAATGCACTTCGAGTATCAAAATAAGTCCTTATTGGTTTGTAAGAGTAAAAATAGAAAACTTTTCCATATCAGCTTTTAAAATAAACTCCTCTGTCACAGGTAGAGCCTCTGCTGCCAGCAAACATTCATAGTCTCGGCAGGGTTACCTTTTAACCATGTTGTTGTCCATTGTTCCATTCACCTTTGAGTGTGACTAAACAGAATGAATTCAAAAATAATTTTGTATTTTTTTTTTTTTTTTGAATTTCATTTTCTTTTTTGGTTAAGATAAAAGCCATTGTCCTGGTTTGGTGGCCAGATAAATGACAATGCCATTCACGGGTAGTAATTTAAACTGAACAAGCTGGCTCGTGATGAGACCCCTTGTCTTGGACTTTCAAGCCATTACCCTGTTTGATATGCAGTTTTGGTAATGTCAGTTAAATTATTTTCCTATGAACATGGTAAGCAGGCTTGTAATAAGACCTCTTATCTTTAATCTTTTATATTTTAGAATTACACTCTGAGTAATCATAAACTTTTGGTGAATGGGATGAACAACTATCTTCTTGAGAATAAATGGATGACAGGTTTAAGAGTTAAAGATGCTGAAGATGAATTAGCTCTTATTTTCATATGGATAACCTTTGGGGACTAGTTTTGAACACTCAAGATGACTCATAGAACTTTGTTCAGAGTGAAGTTTTACAAAGGTTAGACTGTGATGTTCAGAATAAAAAGATATCTAATTTCCTAGAAATGATCTCTCTTGCTATTATCCAAAAGTAAATACTAATATTGTCATGGCGAGACAGCTTTTAATTACAGCGAAAGGTCAATGGAAAATGTCCCACATTCTTATTTCTACAAATCCTACAAACTATCTAAAACTATCAAGCTACAAAGAGAAGGGGTTACCTCCTCAATTAAAGAATTTCTTCAAGATTAGACCATTGACAGGGAGAGAATCTCTCACCCCTGATAGATTTTGAAGTATGAATGTGGAATGGCCTACCTTTTCACAGATCTGAAATGGTCCTAGCCACAGTTTTTGGAATTTGGAATGTTTACCTTTGTCTTCATGGGCTTTGTCCCATTTCAGGACTAGATCTCCGACTTGAAATTGTCTAGGGCTGGATGAGGCTAGATCGAAAGCTGCTTTAATGACTTGTTGATGTTTCGCATGTGTAACCTTGGCTTTATCCCTTTCTTCTTCAAGTTTGAGAATTTGATCATGTCTAAACTGTATAGAAGAAGAAGGAGTTTCATCGATAAATTGCACTAAGGCTAGAGATGGAAGAAGAAGGTTGGTTGGTACGACTGCTTCTTTTCCGTATACAAGATTAAACGGAGAGGTCCCTATGGAAGCTTTCTGTGTTATCCTGTCGGCCCATAATGCAAATACCAAGGATTTATGCCAGTTCTTATGATTCTCTTCAATTGTCCGCTTAATGATTTTGATTAGATTTTTATTAGTTGATTCTGCTAGGCCGTTGCCCTGGGGGTAGTAGTTAGCAGAATACTTTAATTTAAATCCTCTTTTGATAGCGAAATCAATCATTGCATTGCCTGAGAAATAAGAAGCATTATCAAAGACAAGAGCGTTAGGAACACCAAACCTGGTAATGATGAACTGATCTATAAATTCGATGATTGCCTCAGAGTTTGTTGTCTTCAACGGAATTGCTTCTACCCACTTTGTAAAGTAATCAGTAGCTGTAAGGATATACTTGTGTTGCTTGGAAGAAGAAGGATTTATTTCCCCAATGATGTCTAATCCCCATTGTTCAAAAGGTTGTTCAATGTTGATTGGTTGTAAAGGGAAAGCTGGCTTTTGTTGTCTTCCACTGGCAGTTTGGCATTTGATGCACTTCCTAACATATTCATGAGCGTCTTTAAACAAAGTAGGCCAATAATATCCAGCATGGATGACTTTATGAGCTGTTGTATCAGCTCCAAAATGTCCTCCTGCCGATCCATCGTGTAGCTCCTGCAAAACCTTTTGAGCTTCAGGTTTCTCAAGGCATCTTAATAGGACAGAATCATAGTTTCTCCTGAAGAGCACATCATTAATAAGGGAAAAATTCTTAGCTTTCAATCTAATGGCCCTTTTGTTCTTGTAGGACAAATTGGTAGGTGCATAACCATTCTTTAAATAAAAGATCAGATCTGAATATTGAGATTCGGAATCCGATATACTTAGCTGATTAACTTCTTGGGTTTGCTCCGTATCACTTGATTCAGGAATGTTTGATGCTCCTGCTAATGTCCTGCAAAAACCTTGACCTTTAACAAACTTTGCCGGCTTTATTTCTAGGTCATATTCTTGGAGGGCTGCGACCCAGTTTGCCCTCTTTTCTCCCAATTCTTTTTGGATTAATAATTGCCTAACTGCTGAGAAAGGAACTATTACTTTAGTATGGGTTTTCAGAAGAAAGGGTTGATAATGTTTGACTGCTTTAAAGACAGCAAAAGCTTGTTTCTCAATTTCGGAATAATTCAATTCGGCGCCTTGAAAGTTAGAACTGAAGAACGAAATGGGCGCTTCCAAATTGTCATCATTCAACTGAGTTAGTACTGCTGCGTAAGATAAGTCGGATGCAATAGTATATAATGTAAAATGATTAGAAAGATTTGGAGTATTCAGAGCTGGGACATTGATTATGGATTGCTTAATATCATGAAAAGCTTGCTTTTCTTCTAGTCCCCATCTGAAGGTTGAATTCTTTTTAATCATCGTTTGCAGTGGTAGTACAATCTGTGAAAAATCTGGAACAAATCGTTTAACGAAATTAATTTGTCCTAAAAACGACTGCATCGATTTTTTGTTATGTGGAAAAGGAATCTCAGAAATTTCTTTAATTCGATCAGGATCCACATAAATTCCATCTTTAGAAACAATAAACCCTAAGAGCTTACCTTGATTAAGGGCGAAGAAAGACTTTTTCGGGTTAAGAGAGATACCATATGTTTTACATCGTTGAAAAATCTGATTTAAATCATGCAAGTGGTTATATCTCTTTTTAGAATACACAGTAATATCATCAAGGTAGACGACTACTGTCCGGTTAATTAACCCTCTAAAGGCTGTATCCATAGCTCTTTGGAATGTCGCTCCTGCATTTATGAGTCCAAAAGGCATCTTTTGATATGCGTAAGTTCCCCATTTTGTTCTGAATGTAGTTTTTAATTGGTCATCAGGATGAACCAATACTTGATTATATCCTGAGAAGCCATCAAGAAAAGACATCAATTCAGATCCTGCTACCGATTGAAGGATTTTCTCCATGGTAGGCAGAGGGAAGTTATCTTTCAAGCTTGCCTTATTCAAGTTTCTGAAATCAATACAGATTCGAATGTCGCCGTTTTTCTTCCTGACTGGTACCATATTGGAGACCCAGTTTGAGTGTCAGACAGGGAAGATAATCTTAGCTTTTAAAAGCTTATTAAGTTCCGACTTTATCTGGCTCTCCAAATTTGGATGTATTTTTCTTAACTTCTGCTGGATCGGTTTTTGATCGGGAAGCATTGGAATAGTGTGTTGTATGATAGATGTATCATATGTCTTAAGGTCGTCATACTTCCAAGCAAAAACTTGTTTGTTTTTTCTTAAAAGTTTGATGAATGCTTCCTTTTCTTCTATAGAAAGTCCTAGTCCTAAATTAATATTTTGAGGAGCTTGATCTGTTCCCAAATTGATCAATTAAAACCTAAGAGTAGAGCTTTGGAGTTTTGTATTAATTACAGGCTTGAACCTATCTTTAATGTCATAAAGGTCTTCGAGCTTTACTACAGGCTTAGGAATCGCATTATCTTGAGATGTTTCTTTCATTTGAGAATCATGGTCATGTTCTTCAATGATTTGATTGTCATAGGACTTTTCAGAGGTTAAGAATTGCAAGATGTCCTCGTCATGGTTGAAAACCCTCCAGTTAGTGATGTTATCAGGAACTGAAGGTCTAAAAATTAATTCTATAGAAAATCTATCAAGACTATAGTCTTCGGAAGGGAGGAGTTTTGAAGCTACGTTGGCTAGTAAATCAGCCGCTGAATTTTGTGATCTTGGGATTGAAGAAATGTTGAATGCTGAGAAATGCGAAGTAAGATCTTGCACTAGCGTTTGATAATGCTTAAGGTGACTTGACAGGCAATGAATTGTATTCCTTACCTGTTTAACAATGATCTCACTATCGCCGAATACCTTTATATATTGGACTTTAAGGTCAATTGCCTTATATAGTCCCTGGACTAAAGCTTCGTATTCGGCCGTGTTATTGGTGCATTCAAATTCTAATCGACAGGATAGCATTGTTCTTTCGCCTTGCGGACTAACCAAAATGCAACCTGCTCCTGAGCCCTCACCGGACTTAGAGCCATCAAAATATAAAGACCAAAATAAAGGAGAATCAACAAAAATATTTACATCCTTTTGATTTATATTGAAGCATTTGGATAAATTTGATTGTGAAAAATTTTCTACTTGAGATGTACAATGGTTTACTGAAAAAGGGGAAGATTGGGCAACAAAGTTGCCAAAGAATGATTCTGAAGAATAATTTCCCAAAATGTTGTTGTTGAAGGCCACAGGCTGGTTTTCTTGTTCGAAATCTGTTACTGTATGAGTCATGTGCTTCTCACGGTCGATCTTTATTTGATTTGGCTTACCCTTGTAGGGGAGCCACATATGTGACCAATCCGTGGAAATATATCCATGCAGTTTCTCAGACCAATCTCTGCTCAAAATTAAACCGTAGAATTCAGGTATGTCAGCTATCAAAATATCTATTCTTTGAACTATTCTGGGATCAGCAGCCAACCTGATAGTCACGGAATTAATTTCTCCTATAACCTGTACTTTCGTTCTGTCTAACTGTACAATGTGAATTGCGGACTTCTGGGGTTCTATGTTCAGTTTGGAACAAACTGAAGCTGGCATAATATTAGATGAAGCCCCTGAATCAATTAAACAATTATGCAGATTTCGATTATAGATTTCATAGGTGAGCAAGAAAGGTGGAGTATGTGAATTGGATCTATCTCCAATCAGAACCGAATCGGTAGTTTCGACCATATCTGGAGGGGGTTGTCCTGAATCATTAGCAGCTTTTGAACTTGGAAGAGGGGAAGAGGGGACAGCGTTATATTCTCTTAGGAGCAATTTCTGTTGATGTTTTAACTTACTTAGTTCAAACATGGTTATGTTTGCCTTAGTCTTTTTCATATCATCAACAATATTATACTCCATGGAGTCAGGTACTACTAGTGTCTTGGATGTTGAAGGAGAGTTAGAAATGGGAGGCTGGTTTTGAGGGGCTGCTACCGGAGATTTCTTTGGAAGAACTTTTTCTTTTGGTGTGGCAGCACCTGTGCTCCTCTTTTTTGTGGTTGCTTGAGTAGGTTCAGAAACAATTTTGCTTCTCGTGGTAACAGGAAATGCTTCTTCTTGATTTTCAGTGTCAGAATTTGGGAGTATAAAATCCCACATACCGTGACACTCAACTACTTCTTCTTCTTCATCTTCTTGAGAGGTTGATTCTTCTTCTTCATCTTCTTGTTCAGAGTCTGCATTAGATATAACATTGGGTGGCTTTGTTTCAGTTTTCTTGAAAGTTCTGAATGGTCTCTTGTTTGAAGTTTCAGCCACCTGTTTTTTTATCTCAACCATTTCATTAGACAATGTTTTAAGGACCTTTTGTAAACCTTCCATGTCGTATGGATCTTTTGGGGTCTTTTTCTTAGAATCTTCTTTAAATGAAACTTTTTTGGATTTTCTATCTTCTAAGGCTGCTTTTTTCTCTAAAGCATTAACACGCTTTTCAACGGCAAGTGCTTCCTTCATGTTCTCGGCTAAGGTAGGTTTGCCAGCCCTGTCAACAAAAATGGCTATGTTGGAAGGGAGGGCAGTAATATACCATTCGCTCCTGATTTGTTCACTTGGCTTCGAAGCGGTAGGGATTTTATTTAGGAGTTTATTAAATCGAGCATTAAACTCCTTTATTGGTTCCCTATGTTCTATTCTCAAATTGGAGAGGTCATTTATTAAAGTCGCCAGAGACCTGTCATCTCCATATTTGGTAAGGAACTGCTCTTGGCATGTAGTCCAGCTGGTAATAGAACCAGAGGGTAAAGAGAAGTACCAGGATCCTGCCGATCCTTGCAGAGTATAAGGAAAAAGTCTTACAACCACATCTTGTTCTGTCACTCCTTTCAAGTTAATTGCTAACATGAAATTGTTAATATGTTCTTCAGCTTGTGTTCCGTTATCTGGATTAAATTTAGGCAACCATTTTTCGGGAGCATCAGGTAGATCATGTAATGGCCCGGGCATATTGACTGCACCTGGCTGAGTCCATGGATTTGCCATTATGCTGGCGATATTAGTTGTTACTACTATTGGTATTCCAGATGAGTGAGGAGAAGAAGTTGTTGGAGAGAGAGTAACTTGAGATGCTGTAGTACTTATTCCCTGATGAACAACAATGTGTAATGGAGGAGTGGATGGTTGACTTCGCTGAGGAGGAGTTGAGATGGAAGATATGGAAGAAAGATCTTCACTATCAGATACTTCAGTGATCTTCTTAGCCCTTTTATTTTTGGGTAAAGGGAACTCAGTAGGTTCAATACCAAGTTTTTCGCTCTGAAGTCTGGTAAGTGGATGAGATAAGTTTAACTGCGAAGTCACACTGCTTTGTGATACTTCAGATTTCTGAGGTGAAATTGAGAAGCTCTGAAGTTTATGGATAAGAGACTGAACTTCAGAGGATTCAAGACTTAAATGTTCTGAAATATTATGGGTGTGAGTAGTGGTGGTTGATTCTTCTTTTTCTTGATCATGTGCTGGAGAACCAGCATGTGATTGAGAAGGAAAAGAGGGTTTGGAGGGGGAATTACTCTTAGAATGGTTTGTGGACTTGGACCTACTTGCCATTCACAGTTGATGGCCCTCCTTCTAGCACCAAAAATGTTGATGCCCCGAAATTCGTTGCAACAACATCGGGGAAACCACCCGGTCCGGAACTTAGTGCAGCTCCTTTTCCGTTTGGAATAGTGGCTCCGACTGGGGATAATGGGACCAGTTTCCCAAAGATTTATAAGTAAACGGGATGGATGGATGATTTTAGGATATGAAGTGATAATAAACAAATAACTAAACTATGAAAGAAATACAATAACTATAAGCTAATCCCGGGACTTATTGATTCGGACAATGCAGCGTTTAATAACCTATGCTTAATGGCAGGCATATAGATGTCACTAACAGTAAGCATAAATGTTTAAACCATTTAAGATTGCTCTGCATAAATAGTTATGCAGAGCGATAATAGCGAATTACTGCACTTAATCATTTATATCATTGTTACATACATGAGTGAAAGAGATAACAAATCACAAAACATTCAATAGTGATATGAAATGTAAATTTGTTGTTATATCGCATACATGTAATCAATAATAGCAGAGTAATAACACAGCAATTTATATAACAGAAAAGAGAACAGATACAGATAATAGTACCATGCAAGCTGTTTGATCAATCCAATATATTAATCGCTATGTCGTGGTCCTTCCTTCCAACCAGAAAACATTCCAAGCAAACGACAATAGTGCACAATTTACTTAAAACAACATTCCAAGTAAAATTAAGGACCAGTGGTCGAGTTTCAAAAAGAATATAGACTGAAGCACAATAGTGCAAACTTCAGCCTTTTAGTCTTTTACAAAATTTTACGACCCTTTCCAAAACAATGAAAGGGTCTATAAATACTATATTAATCTAAAAAAATATCTAAATATCTAAAACTGAAAAACAACAAAATCGGCATTAACAAATATCATTGTCCATTTGGATGATTCGGCAGTCGGCGATGATGCTTCAGGTAGAGGTCTCTTTGCCTTTACTCCTTCGCTGACATATCGCCAGCATTGGCTCTACTTCTGGTGGAGTATTGAGGCGCGAAGTCAGCTGTGCATCGTATGTGGCATCTTGGAAATCGGCAATCAGGTATCGGAGAGCGTCGGTTAGGCAGTTAAGAGCTGACCTTTGAGAATGCGGCTTAATCAGGAAAAGCCAGTATGCGTCGGCGGTCAAGGTATTCACTCCAGCAATTAACTGCCCTTGTTCTTCCAGCTGAGGATAATTCTTGTGCTCCAGCATATTCGCGGTTGTTATGTTTCCAGGTGTGCATTGTGAAATCATGTTAGCCAGATACAATGTATCATTGACTAGATTGATCATGTTTTTGGAAATTGTTTTGCACCTGGATGCTGCCCTTTCCGCCTTCATTACCTGTGTGTTCCATTCCATAAAAAGTATGTCTTTATATGTTACACAGATTCGGGAAAAATTTGACGCTTTACCTTCTGGAGTGTCTTGCCATTCAATATAATCTGTTATATCTTCCTCGGCCTGATCCAAGTTACTCTTGGCTTTCTCGATTTGCTCACATACTGCTGTAGATGTGTCACAGAGTATCTCAGCTTCGACTAGTTGTTGACACAAGAGTCTGGTCTGAGATATAAATGCGCCGTTTATTAGAATTGCCTCTGTTTTGAAATCGTCAATACTCTTGGCACTTTTGATACTTTCAAGCTGTGCTGACAGCTGAATTATCTGCTCCTCTTTAGATTTCAACAACAGCTCATTCGCTGCCTCCAACTGAGATAGTGCTTCTGACAATTCTTGTGCCTTTTGAATGTCACTCTGATCTATCTTCAATTTTTCAATTTGCTGGGTTAACAAATGATTTTCTTGTTGTTGGACCAGCAATTGTTCTTCTGCCTGTGCTGCCTTATTCCTCACTTCAATCACTTCTGCTTGCAATGCGTAGACCTCATGCTCTTTAGTCTTCAAAAGAAGACTAACTTCGGATGCTTTGTCAATGGTTGCCGCTGAATAAGCTCCCGCAAATTGCGACAGCTTTGTCAGATCTTCAGAGGGACTTAATTCTCCCTTCCAGACGACATTGCCCGTGACTGTTTGCTCATTTGAAACAGAAGGTTGATCAATCCTTCGTCTCTTTCTTGAGCGTCTTACAACGGCTCTATGTTTAGGGCTGTAGAAAATGTCTAGGGGAGGAATTTCCTCTACCTGAAGATCAATTTGATCAGCTGGGCTTTGAGTAATTTCATCAACACTTTGTACCATGGGTGGGCCGCTGGTTCCTTCAAGAACCGGAGAAAGAGTAGTATCGGGAGTCTTTAAGGCATCTGAGTCTTTGGAGGCTTCTTTACCACTTATAATGGAATCAAATTGATTCCATTCTTTAATCAATTCAGTATCAACAGAGACTTGCTTACTCTGTTCTTTCTCTTTTTCTATCCTCTGCTGTTCTTCGAATGCCTCCCGCTGTTGCTCCTCTTGTGCTCTTCGTTGTTGTTCCTCCAATTCCTTTTTCTGCCTATCTTCCAGTTCTTTCTTTACTTTTTCTTCTTCCTCTCTTTTCCTCTGTTCTTCTATCTCCCTTTGTCTTCTCTGTTCTTCTTGCTCCCTTTGCCTTCTTTGTTCTTGTTTAATTTGTGCTTTTTGCTGCCTTTCTATTTGTTCTCTTCTGTGCCTTTCTGCCTGCAGCTTTCTTTGACTTTCCTCCTGTTCTCTAATTGTAACGGGAGGTGAATTTATTTCTGGCTGATCAGGCTCGCTTGAGGATGAAGTTGGGGTTGTGGATAATAACTTTAGAGGAAAAGTTTGCAACCTTTGCTTTCTAAGTTTATTAAATTCAGTTAATTCCACATCTTCATATCTCATCGCAGCAAGTTGTCTGACTTGGCTTATTGAATCAGCACCCATGAACAGGTCGTCGAACTGGTCTTCTTGATGAACAACCTTTGTCAGCTTAGCCTGTTCTAAGGCAATGAAAGCAGTCTTTTTCGGGTCATAGAGTCTGTTGGGAATAGAAACTAGAGATAGCATTTGGAGTTTTGCTGCTTCCTTTTCTGCATGCTTATAATTTAGCAGCGTATAAACTCCAATTCTTAAAGGAAAAGATGGCCATCCTCTCTTCTTCTCCTCTTTGAGAGTTTGGGTGACACCTTCAGACATGATCTGATAGGAGATTTCTCGGGCTAGCAATTTTTCTGGCATGTATAAGGGGAGAACATGTGGCCTGGCCTTGCTTCCAAAAACTCTGATATAAGAAAAACATTCTTCGCCGAACCAATGGGCTACGGCTGGTAGGTCAAAGGAGGCTTCATAGGAAATCCTAGGGATATGTCTGTCAAAAATAGAATAGTGAACGGGAACCATAAAACCATTACAGATTTGGTACAAATGGTCTTTGTGAGAGGGTTTCCACAATTTACGATGATACAAATGAATAGGTGTTGGGTCATGGGTTGTCCATCTCCAACCAAGGACAGGAAACTCAGAATTAAAACAAAGGGCATCCATAATGTAGGCAGAGTAATAGAAAGGTGGGATTTTTCTCTCAGTGACTCTGGTTTTGGCCCTAAACTCACGAATAGCTAAGATCAACTTATCAGACATGATAGTGGCCCAATCCATAATTATACTATTGACGGCTGCTTCCATTAAGGGAACCATATCAACATGGATATTTGCAGAATCATGAAATCCCCACAATCTACACATCATAATTCCAGCATAGCAGTAAGGTGAAGCCAAAGAAGCATTGGAGTACTTACCCGACATATCCTGCTTGTGTTTTGCTGGATTTTGCCTCCAATCTCGGAGAGGTTCGGCTGGTGATTCATTTTCTCTGGCGAATTTCTCCACAAATGCTCTGTTATAGACTTGCTCGGGATTGGGCAAATGATACATTCGTCTCAAGTCGTCAGGCTTGAAGGAGCCAAAAATCCTTCCATCCTTAGAAATGAAGGTTCTATTAGTGAGAGGAATTTCTTCAATTGCCCAACACACCACATCAGTATAAGGCAAGACTTGTTCCCTGGCTGCTATTCTGTGCAGAAAGGAGTCAGCCAAATCTTTAAGAGTTGCCTCAAACTTTCTTAGTTCATCCACACTTGCCTCCGTTACTGTCGCTTCTGGTTGTTCTCCTTCTAGCAAATTGTATGTCCCTTGCCATGTAGTACCAGTAAGACCAGTGCATGTAGTATCTGAGATTAAGCCTTTCCTTGAAGCTGTAGCAGCTTGGCCTGAGGCAGGTGTTGCAGTAGAACCTGCCACCTTCTTGAACTTCTTTCCCATCATATTCAGACTTCTCTCGGTAGTTGAATTCTACACAAGTGCAAGAGAAATCGTAACAAAGAAATAACAATGACAATCCATAACGGGATAAATATATGATTTGAAGCGTGGCGAGATTATTCCTAAAAGAGGCTGCGGATCTAATGATTTGAGAAGGCATCGTAGATGCAATGATGGTGATTTTACGGCCTGCAGCTTCATAAATGACCATTACTTAAGTTATTAAACCGAATGACCCCTTAAAGCGTGTAATAGATTTTTTCAAAGGTCTAATCATAATTGCTCGTTAATTCGAAGGGGCAAAGCTTTAAATACGCATGCATTACCTTATCCCTTTACTTAACAGTATCTTGAGATCTGTGTTGTTGTCAAATCGGATTTAAATATAACTTTAATGCTTTGAAATAATCACCTTTTGGAAACTGAGGTCATCATTAAGCGTCATCAAATCGCATCGGGAGTGTAAATGACATTATCATTTGGGAAATATCTTTAGCGAACGCCGATTGTGACATTGTATCGGCGCGCGAAAACAATTCCCAATTGATTTACCGAATGCCGAGAGCGATATCGCATCGGGGAAAAGATATGAACGTCTTATGAAACTGCGCAGGATTCTACCGACTGCCGATAGCGATATCGCATCGGGTCGGAGCGTTAAAACATTTTTCACAAGACATAGTGCCGTGCCGATAGCCGATCGCCGATATTGTTTCGCATCGGGAAAAAGGTATGTGCTTTTCCTTTGTGTGCATTGGTTATTGCCGATGACCGATAGCGATATCGCATCGGGAAAAACCAAGATGGCAACCAATCTTGTGATTGCTTTTTCTGGCCTTAACCTCAAAAATTGCTCATTATTTGTTCAACAAGGGTTTTATTCACAAATTCATTTGATTATCATACCTTAACTGAACAAGTTTATTAATGCCAATTAAAATTTTTTAAAAGGGACCCATTTCATATGTAAATTGTTTATGATAAAAATGTTATGAAATGGGGGGTTGTTGTAGGGCACAACAGGCTCATAATGCTTTTGGTCAATCTTCTGCCTCTTGTTCCATGGTTCTCCAATGTTTGGTATGCCGGTTGCTAATGAAATGGAATCTAGTGTTAGTGTGAAATTAACACCAGCTAAAGTGGCCTGATCACCATGTAAATGCAGTACAAATAGACAAGCCAACTCATGATGAAATTGAACATTAACAACCTTCTCACAAAATGCATAACATGACTGATGCTGAAAACAGGAGATGGCAAGAGGGCAGGCCTGTAATTCAGTAAGGGTGATTGGTTCTTCTCTAATATGTCTGCCACCTCTATGAGGGCTCCTGGGTGCATGTCCCTCCGTGGGTGAGCCACTTTGGGTCTCCACTCCATAATCAGATGAATGACTAGATGACATAATTGTTGCTATACAAATTTCCTTAGAGAAATAGATGTTGGTGGATGAAATTGTGTTGGAATGTTCTTTAGTGATGTGCTTAACCTCTGCCACCAAGGGGAAAACAGTGCAACAAGGGACTGTTAGGAGAGAGGAAAATAGTGAGGGATTAGGGGCTATTGGGATAGATTTTGTTAGGGAAATACGGGATGGTTTGGGATTTTATGTATAGGATTAGAGTTTAGGGTTTTAAATTAGGAAATTCGGGAAAGGGAACTTTAGATAGGGATTTAATGATTTTAGAGGGTAGGAAACAATGGAATTAGGGAAAAAATGGGATAAGGGAAATAAGGGAATGATGGAAAGAGGATAAACTTGGTGGCAAATAGTTGTTAAAACCCCAGGCAACAACCTTTATGTGAGGACTTTGAAATGGTAGGGTTTGATCATTTGTTTAACCATTTCCACTCATTAATCATCATACCATAGGACAAACTTGGAAAAATCACAGAGATGAAGGCTCTACCTATCAAATCCGTGCAAGTTCTTGGCGATTTGGAGCAAAGGTTAGAAGTTTCGGGCCTTTTAACTGTATGCACCGCGCCACCCCAGTGCGTCGCGCCCGTGTAAAATAACACTGTGTGTTCGCTCCCAGTGCGCCGCACCTCACCAGTGTGCTGTGCCTCCTGCTCAGTGTGCCGCACCAGCAATTTATAATTATTTTTGCCCAATATTCTCACTTGTTCACAAAAATCGATTGGTGTTGCTTCCTCTTTGCTCTTGGCATGCAAATGAGCTTTCAAAACTTGGAGACATGTTTTATACATTGGCTTTTCAAATTAATTTTGCCAAAGCCCCACTTTCACAATGTTTTGGATTTGCTTTATCTTTCAACTCTGTTTTTGGACTTTTTCATTGCTTTTTCACTTTGCAATGAGCGAAATGACCTGAGCTTGGCTTATCTTTGCAGGTGATGGAGCTTCTGGGCTAAGGAAAGAGATCAGGGTGTAGATGAAGGAATTTGCAATGATGAAAACAAAATTTACATGATTTTTGTACAAATAAGGCTAAATACTCTGTTTTTTCCTCAAAACCCTGTTTTGAGGAAAAACACATTTCTGAACACTTGTTGATGAAATTTATTGATGTTGAAACATCCTCATGGCCTGCTGGCAATTTTTGAACACTCTGACAAATGTTTTGACAAAACCCTAATACAACCCTAGATTTAAGTGATCATGAAACCCTAAAGACAACTTATGTAGTTTTCAAAATAAAAATACTGTATATGTTTTTAAAAAATAAAAATGAACACACACACATGAGCGAACAGGTAGATAACATGAGGGGAATAAGTGACAAGTCCCTTCCGTCAGACTATGGCATGCCCCCTAATAGAATGCAGGTGAATGAATTGTATGAGACACATAAAAAATGAAATACAATAAGAGAAATGATCTCTGACGGAGGGATGTAAAGACCGACTCTAACAACTTCATTGCTTCAATTCAAGTGAAGATTGTGTTTTCTACAGGATCCCCTGAATGGTAGATTGTTAGGTTGTCAAAATTCATTCTATACATGCTCTAAACCCTCACCTCATCCATTACCATCATCCCTGCATCCACACACACTCCTATTCTCTTTTTCCATTCATTACAACATCCTCACAACACCAGCCAACAACATGGTCAAGAAATTATAAGGGAGACACCAAACATTTCCAATTGGTAATCTAGGAGCTACACAGTAGCAAAAAAATTAGATCTCTAGTCACAAACACCTCCAAAAGACAAGAAACCATCAACAGACAGCAGAGGAGGAAGAAGAATGACCATGCCACAAATAGACAATATAACAACTCTGATCTTTGACAACTACAGCATGTCATCAAAGACTATTAGGTCCCTATAATACTAGTGATTACCCCATTACTATTGTAGTTATATCCCTTATTAATATTGTTGTGCCCCTATTATCCCCATATTGTTATTACTGTGCCCCATAGAATCCCTCTATTGCTATTTTTGTTCCTTTATATTATTATTGTTAGGTCGGCTGGGTTATATTGTGACTCCTTAGACTCCTATATATAGAAAGGAGGTTTTGTCATTTGAATCATCAAAGAATCATTCATTTGTGTAATGTAAAGGAGGTTTCTCCCTCAAAAAGGCTGAATTATAAAGTGTTGATCTATCTTTTCTATCTTTTTGTGAGCTGGTTTCATAACATTTGGTATCAGAGCTTTGGATTCTAGGGTTTCGCTGCTCCAAATAGGTCATCATGGAATTTTCGCTATAAATTTTTTTTCTGTGATGTTTCAAAAGTGAAAAAAAACCCCGTTGGAGATGAAATCACACTGAACCTTGGGTCCAAATTTCTGCTCTTTTCATGCTATATTTGTGGAGATATGATCTGAGGAATTTGGTCTTTTTGCAGACTCTTGAATTACATTCCAAACAAGTGACCTGGGGAAAATTGTCAAAACTTTCTCTATGAGAATCGGATTGAAGTTTCATAAGAAGGTATGCAAATAGGATGGATTGTAGTTTCTTGTATATATTTTTTAGAGCCAAAGGTAGAAACAGGGACACGTGGCATGTCATACAAGCTCGCTATACAGAACTAGTCTATAATCAGGTGACTGTGGGAGATTTGGTATAACTCTTCTTTGGAGAATGCAATTTGGATCAAACTGGTGGAATTGGAAAGAGGATACAGAGGGATACTGCAGGTCGTAATTTTAGAACTAGATGATTTGAAATTACAGAGATACATCAGAGGCAATATCAAGCTCCTACAAAGTGAAAAAAGGAGTGCAGATTTTTTGAAATTTTTGCTTAAGATTGGTTTGAAAAATTATTTTGAAGGAATTCAAAGGGAATAGTAGAGCATTATTATCGGTAACTAATGCCCCGAGGAAATAAAATGGAAACACCTAGCAAGCAAACTGAAAGCTCTAGCATGACTCATGAAGAAGAGGAAGAAATGCTACATGATATATCAAAATTACAAGACCAAGTGCAACAAATGTCACTCTCACAAAAGCTAATAGAAGCTAATATAAATGGCGTGGAATCTAAGATAAAGGGCATGGAATCTAAGATGAATGGCATGGAATCTAAGATGGATGATTTGAAGATAAATTTGAGGACAGATTTGAAGAGAGACATGGCAGATTTGAAGACAGATTTGACAAATTTTCTATAAGAAATACTTACAAATGGTGAAAGGGTAGTAAAGGAAACTCATGATGCGAACAAAAGAAATGTTAATCATGATCTCATAGACTCTAATGTTGGATTGAAGACCCACCATATTCCAAAAATCAATATGAGAAAGTTTGATGGAAAGGATCTCGCAACATGGATATTACAGATGGAGCAATTTTTCAATCTCAATAATGTGCGAAACAAAAAGCAACACGTTTTTAGCCAATTGACAAGTCTCAAACAAAAGGGTTCAATAATGGAGCACATCGAAGAGTTCCAAAAATTGAACATAAGGGTAAAAAATATTCCAGAGGAGCATAGGATTGATGTGTTCATAGGGACTTTAAATGATAATATCCAACATGATGTTTGCCTTTGGGAACCTGATTCATTAGAGAAGGCATTCAGGTTAGCAAGAAAAATGGAAAGAAAAATTATGGCAACCAGGAAGCATACCACTCACAACTATAAAGATGGAAGTGTTGTTGGTCCTAGCCTTCCTCAACCTATAAGGTTGACACCACAACAATTGGAAGAAAAAAGAGCAAAAGTTCTTTGTTACAGTTGTGATAGCAAATACACTAAAGGTCATAAGTGTGCTGAGAAGAAATTATTCTACATAGATTGTGAAGAGGAAGAAGAAAAGGAGAAAGAAGGGTCAAAAGAAGAGGATATAATCCAGGAACAAAGCCTAGATAAAGAAGAAATGAATCCAACCATATCTTGTAATGGATTGGTGGGAATTACCACTCCTCAAACCATCAAGATAGAAGGACAAATCAAGAAGAAAAAAGTAATAGTGTTGATTGATTCAGGAAGTACCCAGAATTTGTTCATTGTAAGGTAGCAAAAGAATTGAATTGCTTCCTATATCCAGCACCAGAGAGTCAAGTGATGGTTGCAAATGGAGGAACAATAAATTGCTCTAGAAAGTGCCATAATATCAAGCTATCCATGGGAGAATATGTATTTACTAGCCCAATGCTTTCCATTCCAATGGGAGGTGCTGATGCTGTACTAGGAGTTCAATGCCTATAATCCTTGGGTACAATAGCTTTTAATTTTCAAGAACTTTTCATGAAATTTTTTGCAGAAGGAAAGGAATTTGAATTAAGGGGTATTGTAGTGAAACCAAGAAATATAATCAGCTCTAACAGTATGACAAAGCTTCTAAAAAAGGAACAAAGAGGCGTAATTGCACAATTATGTTCACTAGATGTTTCCACATCGAAATTATCTATTTCTCCAGATCTCCAAAAAGTCTTGGACAATCATTCCGAGGTATTTGAGACTCCCAAAGGTCTCCCATCTATTGTTGATCATGATCATGCTATTCATCTGATTCTAGGATGTGTTCCTCCAAACATCAGGCCGTACAGATATCCCTATGCCCAAAAGAGTGAAATTGAACGTATGGTTGTAGAAATGCTAGAGGCTGGTATAATTCAACCTAATCAAAGTTCTTTCTCTAATCCAGTAGTATTGGCACACAAGAAGGATGAATCACGGCGCATGTGTCCAGATTATAGGGAGCTCAACAAGATCACTATTAAAGATAAGTTTCCCATTCCTGTCATTGATGAATTACTGGATGAATTGCATGGATCAATTTACTTCACCAAGTTGGATCTTCATTTAAGATATCACCAAATCAGAATGAAGACTGAAGACATTCCAAAAACAACATTTAGAACTCATGAGGGTCATTATGAATTTTTGGTCATGCCTTTTGGCCTTACCAATGCACCTTCTAGATTTCAAGGTTTGATGAATTCCATTTTCAAAACCTTCCTTTGAAAATTTGTGTTAGTATTTTTTGATGATATACTAATCTACAACAAGTCTTGGAAGGATCATGTTGAACATGTTGGCAAGGTGCTACAACTATTGGAGGAGAAACATTATATGCAAAAAGATCCAAATGTTTCTTTGGAGTACAAGAGGTGGAATATCTGGGTCATATTGTATCTCATGAAGGATTTAAGGTAGACCCTAGCAAAATTAAATCCATTAAGGAAAGGAAAATCACCACATCCATAAAGCATCTGCGAGGATTTTTTGGGTTGACAGGGTATTATCGTAAGTTTGTTAAAAATTATGGGAGAATAGTAGCACCTCTAACAACATTATTGAAGAAAGATGCATTTCATGGACTCCAGAAGCAACAAAGGCCTTCGAACATCTTAAAGAGGCAACGTGCCAAGCATCGGTCTTAGCTACACCGAACTTCACAAAAACCTTTATTGTGGAATGTGATGCTTCAGGAAATGGAATTGGTCTTGTTTTAATGCAAGATGAAAGACCCATTGCTCTTGAAAGTTGTCCAATCAGGGGTAAGTTTTTACAAAAAAGCCATTTATGAGAAGGAAATGTTGGCAATACTACATGCACTTAAGAAATGGTGACCCTACCTAATGGGAAGACACTTCAAGGTAAAAACGGATCATGATAGCCTTAAATACTTTTTAGAACAAAGATTATCCTCTGAAGAGCAAAAAAAGTGGGTCACAAAGATGTTGGGTTATGACTTTGAAATCATCTACAAAAAAGGAAAGCAAAATGTGGTGGCAGATGCACTCTCAAGAAAGGATGAGGATGTGGAAGCATTGTTGTGCGCCATTTCTATTATCCAACTAGATTGGATAAATGAAGCAAGGGAGGAATGGAAGAATGATGAAGAAGTGTGGGCACTTATTCAAAAGTTACAACAAGATTCTAGTACATCTGATACATTTAGCTGGAACAATGATTCATTATGGTACAAAGATCACTTATACCTCTGTAAGAATTCCCAACTCAAACAAAATATTCTTATGGAATTGCACACTTCTCCCTCAGGAGGGCACTTAGGATTTTTAAAAACTTACCATAGGGTTAAGAAGGAATTTTTTTGGGATGGCGTTAAATCAGATATTCAAAAGTTTGTGGCAGAATGTTTGGTTTTCCAACAAAATAAAGTTGAAACAATTAAGACCCCAGGTCTATTAAAACCTTTATCCATTCCAAGCCAACCTTGGGAGGAGGTCTCAATGGATTTTATCACAGGTTTACCCAATTCTGATGGAAAGAGTGTCATCATGGTGGTAGTTGATAGACTTACCAAGTATGCACACTTTTGTGCATTATCACATCCATTTAAAGCCAGTACCGTTTCTACTGCATTTATGGAAGCAATTCAAAAGCTACATGGAAACCCAAAGATTATTGTAAGTGACAGAGATCCCATTTTCACTAGAAATTTTTGGACATAATTATTTTCTTGTCTCGGTACTCAGTTAGCTCATAGCTCATTTTATCATCCTCAATCTGATGGGCAAACTGAGATAGTAAACAAATGTTTTGAAGGATATCTTTGTTGCTTTTTATCTGATAAACAGACACAATGGCTCAAATGGTTGCCTTTGGCTAAATGGTGGTATAACACTTCCTTCCATACAGCAACAAAAATGAACCCATTTATGGCACTTTATGTATATCAGCCACCATCCATTGTATCATATTTAAGAGAAAATTCTAAGGTTCAAGTAGTGGAACATCACATCGAGCATAAAAAACAAGTCCTCCAACTCTTAAAGGATAACCTCGTGTTGGCGCAGAATAGAATGAAACAACAGGCAGATCAGCATTGTAGAGGAAGAAGTTTTGATGTAGGTGATTGGGTATTCCTATGGTTACAACCATATAAACAAATGTCCCTCAAGCAAGCTAAGAAGGATAATAAATTATCACCAAAGTATTACGGTTTGTACAAGGTGTTGCAAAAGATTGGTACTATGGCATAGAAATTGGAGCTTCCTGCAGGTTCTTGAGTGCACCCACTTTTCCATGTTTCATGTTTAAAGAAGGTTATAGGCGACAAGCTCCCAGTTCAAACAATATTGCCAGAACTTGACAAGGAAGGAAAAATTATATTGGAACCAGAAGCAGTCACAGAAAAATAACTCGATAGCTACAAAATCGATCAATTTCGGAGTATCTCATCAAGTGGAAGAACTTATCCGCTAAAGATTCCACATGGAAGGATGACAATTTTATATAGAAGCATCCATAACTACTCAAGCATTAAGGACAACACTTTTTTGAAGGAGAGGGGCATGTTAGGTCCCTATAACACTAGTGATTACCCCATTACTATTGTAGTTATATCCTTTATTAATATTTTTGTGCCCCTATTGTCCCCATATTGTTATTATTGTGCCCCATAGAATCCCTCTATTGTTATTTTTGTGCCTTTATATTATTATTGTTAGGTTGGCTGGGTTATATTATGACTCCTTAGACTCCTATATATAGGAAGGAGGTTTTCTCATTTGAATCATCAAAGAATCATTCATTTGTGTAATGTAAAGGAGGTTTCCCCCTCGAAGAGGCTGAGTTGTGAAGCGTTGATCTATATTTTCTATCTTTTTGTGAGCTGGTTTCATAACAAAGACCACAGGTAAGTATCCCACTCACTCACTCATATGCATCATTTGATCAAAATTTGTAAAGGTTAGGAGGTAGTTGGTTTGTAAGTGAAAAGGAGGCTAGTTAACTTGGCCACTTTCGTTCAGTCATCACATACAAAGAAGGGTGTCCTCTCACATGTGGCTGCAGTCAACTCAAAGAACAGAGGAGGAGTAGGACAAGAAGTGGTTAAATATGGATTTAACAACTATGGGAGCTGATTTTGAGGAGAGGGAATGATGAGGTGGTATAAAGGAAAACAAAACATGATTTTCATGCATTCCACCTCCTTGAAACTCGCTCACTCAAGTAGCTCTCATAACTCTGGCCACCCACTTGGAAGCAAGGATCCATTGTTCTACAAGAGAATTTCTATAGGAGCATGCACAGGTTCCTACAGAAACAGTCTACAGAGGCGGTCTACAGGATAGGCTAAGAAGGGTTCAAGAGGTCCCCATTTACATGAAAATGAATTAGAAGTGCTTTAGAAGCTAGTGGATTACATACACAGGAAACTCTGTTTTCTCCCAAATTTAAAATTCTTATGTCACACCTCTCATTTCCTTCTCAAGCCCCAGAGGAAAGATGATAGGAGGGTTTAATAGGTGAAGAACCCACAGAGGATAAAAATGGAGTAAAGAGGGACAACCTACCATACCCATGGAGTGAGGTAGGCTACCAACTCATCAAATACATCTCATGTGAGGGTAGATACAGTGTTTTTTATGACTACCATTTTAGGATGCTTGAAGAATTAATATTTTGGGTAGAAACACTAGCTCAAAAAAGACTCAATATACCCTATTTTATGATGCAATCACTCATGAACTCCAGCGGCAAAGTAAAGGAAGGAATTCCCAACAGTTAGTTTACCATGGTTGATCAGGATCGTCATTAAGGATGCCTCCAAAAACATCAGGATCCCTATAAAATGGTCAGTCTTGAGAGACTTACCAGTAGAGGATGAGATGGATGAATAAGAAACTAATAGAGAGGAACATGATGAAGTAGAAGAGAAGGAGGGTGATGCTGAAACATATAGGAAGAAGGCATTGAAACAGAAAGGGAAGAACACAAGGAGGAGTCACCTAGAGTGTCTCCAGAGGCCCCTGAGAGGACAGCTGTAGGAAAGGGAAAACCAACTAGAATATATGGCCAACCTCTCCTTGGAGGCCATCTAGTGTAGGATGCCAGCTAAATCCTATGCTCTTTACCTTAGAGAATAATGGCTACAATTTCATATTAAAACACTAGCACAAAGGGGCACCATACCATTTCGGGACTGCAGGCAGTTTATTGATCTTTGTGATTAAAGTGCACTAGAGGATAGGGCCAAAATGGATGATTTTTACTTGCACAACATGGCCCTCACAGACATGAATATCTGGGATCCTAATGTAGAGGTAGGAGATCTACAATTAATGGCTTTGGCATCATCGATGAACCATGAGAAGTCAAGAGCTACAGAGATGAAAAGAATATTGGCAAGAGAGCAAAATGAACCACATTTCATCAAAGCTGAAAAATAAAATCCCATGGCCCTATTCAGCACCCATGATCTAATTGCAAATGATCCTCAGATGGCACCTAGATATCTTTCTTCCCAAGAACAAGCAATTTCACATTTTGAGGATATGTTTAGGCTGCTAAGAGATGATAATATACATGCCTGCTAAGGGATATGGAACACACTGCCAAAAAACTTGAATATCAGAGAATATCACTTCCCTCAAAGGTTGAGAGAGGTGCTCAATAGGACACCTATGAATAAGAAACCAATGCAAAGGTTGAAGGTCAAATTGGATAGGCCTAAAACTTAGTCCACCACTACTCCTAGTGATGCTAGAAGGGAGAAAAGAAGAAGAGGAAAAGAGGTAGTGGGAAGAAGTAGAAAGGAAAGCATGCTTCTATAAACAAGAAGAAGAGACCATAGCAGAAGCATGGGATGTCAGAGAGGCTACCAAAGCCATGAAGGACATGGACATCGACTAAGTTGCTTAGAGGATGAGAAACACTTTCAGTAGGGAGGTGATGATGAGCCTCATCATTGGGTAATTATATGGGCCTTAATTGGCCTTAATTCATCCCCTAGCTTAGTCAAATCAACTACTCTCACAACTTATTGCATACTTTTGATTATATTTTGTTTATGGGATGAGTTAGAGTTGGATATTTTGCTTTGTGGTCTAATGTGCATGTAATGCAGGAATAAAGGATAAAGGCAAGAAACTATTGCAAAGACCTTGGTCAAAACTTGAATGGGACAAGGGATATGAATTATAGGAGGTAAATACTCTGCGTTTACTACCCCTCCATTCAAATATTAATCCATCAGCTCAAAGTGCAAACAACTAAATCATGATGACTAGAAGATAGTTGAGCAAGTGAAAAGGACATAAACCATTTATCTTGAGCGGGGAGCCAAGCCTCCCTAATTTGGAAGGAAGTCATTGGAGACTTCAGATGTATAAGTAGAGAGGCTTAGGACCTCAGGAGGATTCAGATTTTTATTGTACGACTCTATTTCTGAGCTACAAGACTTGTTACAATTTTGTTATGTAATCCATGGTTTTTATAATAAAGATGAGTTTAGTTTTGAGCTAGCACTGAGTTAACTCAAAGGGCTAAATCTCTTGGGTTAGGGCCCAACCCGAGCAGCCAAAGCTCCTCTCTCTTGTACATGTATGATAGCATAGATTTCTGGTTCTGTTCATTTGCTTAAGTAGCTTCCTGGTTCTGTTCATTTGCTTAAATAACTACATTTTCATTACAACAATATAGCATAGATTTATGGTTTATCTGTTCATTTTCTTAAGCAGCTGCATTCATAGTACAGTAACATAGAGTAGATCGATTGTCCTTTAGTTTACTTCTCTTTGTGCCTTCTTTCAGTTAACAGGTTAGCTAGGAGGAAAATATAACCATAAGGTTGTCCGTAGGTGTCTCGGCCTCACCTCCTCCCTCTGGGACTATGACTTGAGGAAGAGACCCTTCAACAACCCAAAAACATAGGTTTCTAGTTCTCACATGAGCTTTGGAGTTTGTTGTTTTATGTAGTTGCTTGTTTCACTTCAATATTGTCTTTTTCCATTACTCTCGGTCCACACTAGTTTTTTTTTTTTTTTTTTTATTTATTTATTTATTTATTTATTTATTTTTTTCATTTTCATTTGAAACCTCCTTCAACACGTTCTTCATGCATCATTTCCTCACCGTCCAATCCACAACAAACCTGACCAATCACCATCCAATTCATTAGTTTACCCAACAACCATCACGCGTGAAGTATTCCACCCAATTTATGCACTCTAATCTCCACCATCGATCTATCTCTTGATCCAATGGCTGTCACGTCACCTCAATACTTTATGCACCCCAATCTGCACCATTTATCTGTCTAGCATGATCCGATAGCTATTGCGCAATCTCATGTGGATTCTTGCACGAATGTTATACAACCGAGAGCACATGAGAAAAGTGTTTTTCTCGTGCTACGTGTTGTTCACTTAGGCTAATCGCATGAAATTTAGAAATACAACTTACAGCTTTGAGGGCACGTGAGAACTTGCTTACCACCTTCGAAACCCACTCCATCATTTTTGCACATTTTCTTCCCACAATACGATCTCCACTGTTCATCTGCTTCGTTACCCTGTTTGTCCATCCATTCACTTAATTCCTCGCGATAAGATATCTGCTATTCATCTGCTTCATTACCCTATTCGTCCATCCATTCACTTAATTCCTCACAATAAGATCTCCGCCATTCATTTGCTTCGTTACCCTGTTCGTCCATCCATTCACTTAATTCCTTGCGATAAGATCTCTGCATTCATCTGCTTCATTACCCTGTTCATTCACCTATTCACTAAATCACCCACAATAAGCTCTCTGCTAGTTGTCCCATTCGTTAACCCTGTTCATCCATCTATTCACTTAAGCCCCACGATAAGATCTCCATTGTTCATCTTCTGCTCATTGATCGATCCAACGGTTCTTAGGCACCGCTTCTTCCTTACGTCCTCCTTTCATTGATTTCGACCTCTGATTGCTTTTTTGCTTGAAAACCAATTTAGTTTAGTTCCTTTGCTTACACCTTAGTATAGTTTAATGCTCTTTACTTCTGCAACTTAGATAGCAACATTAGGTTATTGTTGATTTAGCAATTTTTTTTAGCATAGATGTTTAGATGGTTAGTTACGTTATGGTGTGGTTTAGCATTACACGTTTTCTTCATTACTGCAGTAAAGTATCTCTCTCTTAGAATAGGTTTTCTCTTCTTCCATCAAAGAATTAAGCTTCTTCTGACCCTATAGAAGTCTGGCTTGGAACCCCTGGGGTCTCTTGCCAGATGAGTAGTGACAATAGGCAAGACTTTCACTTTTACTTGTGCATATAGCACTATCACTTCCAAGTTTGTACGAACCCTAGGTTGATAAGTAAAGCTGGTAGTGCTAGGAGTTGCAGCATTCTTGTTGCAATACCTAGGCTCATCAGTACTTCAATCATATGTTTTTCTCCTAACACTTGTATGTTGGGGGGAAATATGTTATCACCAAAAAATTGATCATCTAGCCTAATTTACTAGATGGATCAAAGTACACCATGTAAAGCCTATTTTACCATAGTAAAATTTCTTTCACTTTGAGAAATTACTTAATAAACCACCTTTGTTAAGTAATTTATAGTTAAACCAATGAAGAATAATTAAATAAATCACTATTTATTTGATTTTCTTCTAGGAATAATTAGTTAAACCATTATTCAATTATTATTCCTTGTCATATTTGACCCCATCATGAGAAATAAATAGATAAATCATTAATTATTTTATTTTTCTCTAAGAGTAATTAATTAATCACTAATTAATTATTATTCTTTGTTAAATTTGACTAAATCCCTTCAGAATAATTAGATAAATCCTTCTTTATTTATTATTCCTTAACAAATTCCTTGAGATGATAAATAAATCATTTATTTATTTATTATTTCTAAATAGAAGTTTAAATACTTTTTCCCTCCTAAACAAATATAATAAAATATTCCAAGTGGTTATTCCAAGAATGGGATCAATAATATTTTATTATTGCTCATTATTCGAGGATAACTCAATATTTTGTTATAAATAGAAGGATTTTCCATTCATTATTCACTTTTGATTATTTTCATTGTTGTAACTCTTATTATTTTCATTGTCGCACACCATATTTTTTCTGGGTTTACACATTATAGAGGAGAGAGACTCTACAGAAGCTGAAGACGTTTGAGGATAGCCCAGAACCCATCCCATAGAGGGGGATCTATAACATCTATTTGTTCCCTTCACGGGTGTTATAATAAAACTGTTCTTTGTATATCTGGTTTCCATTGGATGATTAAAATTATTACTCTTTCTTTTTTCTATTTAACTATGATTGTACCATAGGTCCAGACTTTGGCAAGTTTTGTTTCTATCAATTGTTGCAGATCTACAATGTTTAGCAGCCATTTATATTGTTGAGACTTTTTGTCATCCACAATCTTAAGTGGGTTCTCTTCGTACATCTTTTCGCATAATGGGATTAGATGCCCCTTTACATTGACGATTACCTTTATAAAGGGATGAATTATCAGGGAGATCCTGACTTGCCTCTTTCGCCTAGGCGATCATGCTGACCAAATAGTAATTATTATGTTGCTATTCTTATGGCGTGTTTCATATTTTTATCACATGTATATGGTACTGAGTGTAAAATATGTTGTATGCAGACATAGCACCGGTAAAGCCGACGGGATATGCAGGCCAAGCCGCAGTGCTTGGGGCTACAGATTGGGGGACATCATCGTCACAACAGGGTCCAGAGGATACTGCGTTGCTTGTTGATCTTCATTGTAGGTTTGATGTACTCTTGACCAGAGTTTCAGAGCGTAGATGACATGACTTAGAGGATCGATACACAGATGAGTGCATCGATCTTCCCTCAGAGTGGCAAGGTATTGTGCGGCATGTGGTGATGGCTGGTCAGGAAGTACGTGATCTATGTGTAGGTGGAGCAGAGCCTTTGGCGCGAGATCCGTCAGACAGTGACTAGATGCAGGGACATGTGGGTCCCATTGATTGTGATTTTTGTAACATGTTATGGGCATGTCAGATGTATTTAGAGCTATGGCTCCAAACACTTTTATGATACATAATATGATTATGCATTTTATATGATGATGATGGTTCACCATTTTTTGTTTATGGTTATCTTCTATGGTATACATGTGATAGATGGCAATATAGAATGTTGTTTGCGATGGTATCTACATAGTGATTTTGGGCTCTAGGAACATGACTGAATGTAATGGTTTCAAATTCATGTACCAATAGCTTAACTCGTAGATATTTTCTAAATAGGACTTGGTTATGCACATGATACACACCATTAAATTGCATGATAAGTAACAAGGAATCTAAACAAACATGAAGATGAAGGATGCAATGAGCAAGGTCATCGACTAACAAACCTATCACTGCATCATATTCAGCTTGATTATTGGTGGTAGATCCAATGCACATGCCATTCGAAAGGACTAACATATGCAAGGGGGTAAAAATGGCCCAGGCTACCAAGGCTAGATTTCGAGAGAAGTGACTCACACCGTCGGCATGACCGATATATGGTGTGGATGATGGATCCATCTGAAAGGTGCAAAAGAAAACATATGAGATGATGCAATCTACCTAACTTCATGGCAGAAATAAAGACACGCAAATCAAAGGGATGTGCTATGAGCGAAATTTCTTGACGTAGAGCGCATTGGGAGAATTAGGAAGGAACTTTCCTTCAAAATCCTCTGAAGAAATGCCCCCTTGCTTAAGCGCAGAGGTAATCAGAGGTAGACATAGCTTCCATGGTGTCCTCATTAGGTTGGGAGATGGGAGGACAGGAGAAAACAATGTAAATTTTGAAACGGGAACTGATACTGTTACCCGTTTTGTAGAGATAGCAAAAAAATGACCCGATTTTCAAAAGTGGTGATGCAGAATACACATGTTTTTTTTAGAACATGGTTTTTGGAACTTTAATTTTTTTTCATGTTCAAGGATGCAATCAAGTTTTAGAATGGTAGTGATTTTCATGCTGATTTTAAAAAGTGAGTATTCTGCATCACACCCTTTTTTTAAAAGACCTATTTTTTGATTTTTAATTTTCTAGTGTGTGAAATGTAAAAAACTATTTTCTAAATTTGATAGTTTTTGAAGTCATCATTTTATTCATATTTTCTTGTTCTCTATTTAATTTTTTTTTTTTTAGGGGGGTTTTTAAAGTTTTGCGTTTTTAAATTAGAAAGTCGATAGTTTGAATTTTAGATAATGTACATATTTATACATCCTTAATTAATTTTTCAATCCACATGAAATAATTGTTTCTAAAAAACAACATTTTTTAACAATGGATATAAAAATAACCATTTTAAACATAAATATAACAAAAAAACTAAACGTTTTGATAATTTTTTGCTAGAATTAACATGTCAAAATCACAATTTTTATACAAAAATATTAACTAAAAATGGTCAAATAATAGTTTTTTTTATGAATTTCATGTCAAAAAAATAATAATAACAACTTTTTTTTCAAAAAATAATAATTAACTTAAAAATCAATGCGAAAATCACAAATTACAAATATTGAACACATAACAGCTTTAATTCATTGATTATTCTTTTCATGAAATGTCAGAGTCAAAACATTGCAAAGCTTGATTTCCAGGTATAACTTAAATTTAATCAACAATGTCACGTAATCCAAACTCTTAGTCCTCTAGAGTTTCATCATTGTCATCTTCCACAATATTTTCTGCTTCCTTTTGTGCAATTTCCCTTCTAATGGGTCTTTGATGTCTGCAAATCTCCCAATATATGTCTTTCCAAACATTCCATGTAATGGTGGTTGGGGTTCCTTTGCCTTTTTTGCCACACGTGATTCATTAAAGTCCCCTTTCCTCAATCCAATTTCTTGCATTTCATCTGGAAGAAATTGAAGAGCATTAATTCTTTGCTGAATGAAATTGCATTGTAATGGATCTTTCTCAATTGCAATGCATTTTCTTCCTTTTTGAAGGCAGCATGCTAGTGTTGTACCTAATTATCAAGCACAAAAAAATAATGAAGTAAATTAGTACAATGACATATTAATTAAAAAAAAGAACATATTGAAATTCAATTCCATGTGGAAAAACCTACCTGAGCCAGAAAATAAATCCAAAACCCAATATCCTTCATTTGAACATATGTCTATAAGATAGTTAATCAGTAATTGTGGTTTCTGATAAATGTTAACTATCTCTACTTTCGTTTCTTTGTCTTCATATGTTAGTTTTCTCACAACAACATCATAAGTCAGTATTTGGCTATGACTCTTTCTCTCCACCCGATTAAAAATCATAGACATATGGCTATCATCTTTTGCCCAACTATCAATATGAATGAACTCACAGTCATTTATAAATTGTTGATCTTCATTGTTAAGAATATTTGACTTTTTCCTGTAACATAAAATAGTAAAAGTTCAATTAAATTGTACATAAATGAATTTTTCAACATTAATCAAATATACCTTTAAACATCTTACCATGTAAGCTGCATCCTTGAATTTGATTTCCCCTTGAAGCTTGACAATACCATTGCCAATTGTGTGTCTGAATGAAATGTCACAAATCTCCATAATGGTGATGACGTCACTTCCATAAATCCCGCCACCACTTTATTAAAATCTTGATAAGTATAAGGGTCACTGTCATAGTAAATGTTTGGAATATTGAAACCATGGGGAATATCTGCAATAACCAGGGCATAATCCCTTTTTGGTACGAGTTTAGCAATGTCTTCACAGTTGCCTTGTATTACTTGATATTGAATAGTGTCTAGCCCATTCCAAATGAAATGATTAAGAGTTGGATCAAGTACAACATTCTTAATACGTTGCTTTCTCAGTCTTTCAATCTTTATTTTTTCAATAAAAGTCTTGAAACTGTCTGGTGCTCCATTATCTTCTTTCTTCATCTTTTACCAAACAAACAAATGTATGTGTAAGTTTTAAATTAAAAATAGTACACAGATGATTAAAAATGAATGTATAAATCAAGTTACCTTTTTAAATTGAAGATAAAAAGCTTTTAATGTTGATGTAGAACTTGAATCTAGATAGTTGCGTACAACATCATCCCAACTATCTTCATTCAACAGTTTAACCATTTGTTCCTGAATTTTCATGTAAACTTTGTGACTGCATAGATAAAGTAAGAAAAATTTAATATAATGATATGTATAACAAATACTACCAATAAAAACATGTTTTATTTAAAAGATAACTATAATCCTGGAAATAAGTAAAAATAATTCAGCAAACTTACTTTTGAAATTCTTCAGACATTTCTTCCAATGATAATTCCCCTGACCTCACACGAGATAATATTGTTTTGACAATTTTTTCATCTTTCACTCCTTGCATCGCCCTCCAAGGCGTGATGGTCATATCGTCTGGAAGTTGCTTTAGTTCAGGAGCTGATTTATTGTTGCTACATATCAATGGCTTATACTTTTTGACCCTCTGGTTTTTAATGCCAATGTCTTCCCACATGCTAAAAATGTCATCAATCAAATTCCAAATATCTCCAGTTCTAAATGCCAATTGGAAAATGTTATCAATACCTCTGAATAAATCACTATATCTGCTGTCTTTTCCACCTTTTGAATTGGTTTTCTCTTCAATTTGATAGCCTATTTCCATACAACATTCCATTCGGAAATCTGCAGTAATATTTATCTTATCCCCACCACATTTTTCTAGGAATTCACTATGAATAAATCTAACCTTTTGGATCAAAGTCATAGACATCCTATATTCATTATCTGAATTATGATCCAATGCCACTAACTTTGCTTATGTTTCATTTAAACCAGCATAAATGACACATTTCATTGTTTCAAAACGTGGGTTATTAGGATATTCCTCCATCAATTGTCTTTGAGCTTCAATAGAATGGTTCCCCCCAAGCACATAATAATTGTATTCAAAACATTTTGACTTATCAAATGCTTCTTTGTTGGGAACTTGAAGTGGATCAACAAGAAGCACATAACTAACCACATGAGCATATGGATTGTACCTCATCAATGTCTTCAAGTTGTGAACATGCAGATGACGTGGCTTTCTGATTTGATATTGGCATTGTCCTTCACTTGCCTTATAGGTTTGTCTGACATTTAACTGAAATGTACGACCACCATAAATTAAGTTTCTCTTTGTCAAATTCTATCGAATGGCATTTTGTTTTGTTTTGATTATGCCATCATCTAAATCAGCTCCTGGTGTAATGATTTCTTTGCTTTCTTTTGAAGTTTCACTAGGTTCTTGACTACTGGTAATGACTACTTCAAGATCTTCAACTCTACTTTTTTTCGTCATAACATTCTCAAGAGATCTATTCTTGGGCATTGTTACTTTTGGTCTTTTACGACCTTCTTCAGTTCCAATGTCATCTTCAATAATGGCAACATATGCTTCATTGTCAATTTCAACTTCATCGTCCTCAAAAGTGACTTGTTTACCCTTGCTAGATTTATCCACCAGAGGCCTTTTTTTCTGATTCTTTGGATGTAGTTTTGTAGCATCATCAATTACTACATTTTCCATGTTTTCCATATCTTCTTCTGACACTGAGTAAAAATGGCTGACAACTTTCATGATATCATTCTCTATGTAATGAATGCCTCCCAACCTAATTGAACGGCTTTCAACAAAATTATGCCAAACAAAATATCATATGTTAATATAAACAAAGTTAAAAAAATATAGCGAGACACTTTCAAAATGTAAAATAAAAATACAAATAAAAATACTTACGATGTTTTGTGTCATCTCATTTATGATTTGTTTACGCAACTTTGTAGATACCTCTCTCGTGTCATATAATGAATATGATAGTCAGTATTTAATCCTTTCATGTGACTTGGGAGCTTTTGTAAGTACGTAAACAACTTCAGTGTTTGTTACCGAACACATATCTATGACTCTTCCCTTCACCTCCAAATTTTCATTATTTTGGGATATATCAATGTATAGATATATATTCACAGTTGTGCTCTCTCTTTCTTTCACATACCAGACTCTTGATTGAAATTTCACCTCTTTTGAACTTTTCCAATATGAGATTAGCTTCTTATCACTTGAAGCACTTGAAATATTTGTAGGCATGAGATTAGGTGGAGTTCATTCACCAATGTTTTTTGAAGATACACCTTTAAGACTCTTTGGTCCAGAAAGATTCACAGAAATTTTCCTTGATGCCATTTTCCTAAAAAAAAACACATAAATTAGTAAATAAGAAAACATATTAACTTAAATTAATAAAAAAAATATACCATAAATTTTTTATTTGTATAATCAGAATTGCCCAACCACCTCTAATGGGCAGGCAGGTCGATGGGCGAGCGGGAGGTCAGGTGAGGGATAATGAGGCTAAGTAGACATTTAGGCAAGTATGAGTGAGCCCCTACCCACGCGCCCCCTACAACCCCCTAAGCTTCCTCCCTCCCCACCCCTCACCCCACCCCCTACCGTCCCCCCACACCCCCGCCCCCAAAACCCCCATCCCACGCCCCCAAACCCCCTACACCCCCCAACACCTCCCCGCAGCCGCCCCTCCCCACTGCGCCCAACGCTCCCCACACCACCCACCCTACCCCACCCCCAACATCCCTGCGCCCTAAACCCCCCCCCAAACCCTTATCCCCCCCCTAAACCCTACCCGCGCCCTACCCCTATCCCCCCTACCCTACCCTACCCCCCCATCCCCCTACCCTACCCTACCCCTACCACCCCTACCCTACCCTACCCCTACCCCACGCCACCCCAACCGCCCCTACCCTACCCTACCCCACCCTACCCTTACCCCCCTACCCTACCCTACCCCGTCCCCACCCCCCATCCCACCCGGCCCACCCGCCCTCCCCACCCACCCGGCCCTCCCCGCCCTCACCCACCCCCCACCGGGCCCTCACCCGCCCCTCCTCGCCCTCACCTGCCCCCAACCCGGCCGTCCCGGCCCTCACCCGCCCCTCCCCGCCCTCACCCGCCCCCCACCGCCCTCACCCGCCCCCCACCAGGCCCTCACCCTCCCTCACCCGGCCCTAACCCGCCCCTCCCCGCCCTCACCCGCCCTCACCCGGCCCTCCCCGCCCTCACCCGCCCCCCACCCGGCCCTCCCCGCCCTCACCCGCCCCACCTCACCCGTCCCCCACCCGGCCCTCCCCACCCTCACCAGCCCCCCACCAGGCCCTCCCGCCCTCACCCGCCCCCCACCCGGCCCTCCCGCCCTCACCCGACCCGCCCCCACCCGGCCCTCCCCCCCCTCACCCGCCCCCCACCCGGCCCTCCCGCCCTCACCCGCCCCCCACCTAGCCCTCCCCACCCTCACCCGCCCCCCACCCGGCCCACCCACCACCCCCGCCCTCACCCGGCCCTCCCCGCCCTCACCCGCCCCCCACCCGGCCCACCCGCCACCCCCGCCCTCACCCGCCCCCCACTCGGCCCCCCCGCCCTCACCTGCCCCCCACCCGGCCCCCCCGCCCTCACCTGCCCCCCAAGCGGCCCACCCGCCCACCCGCCCTTCCCCCTCCCCCTCCCCTGCCCCTCCGCCTCCCCCTCTGCCCGCGTAGGGCCACCCCCGAGCCGCCTTGCCCCGCCCGACCGACGGCGGGTCGATTCCGGGAATCGACCCGCCGCCGGTTGGGCGGGGCAGGGCGGCCTGGGGGTGGCGCTGTGCAGGTGCAGCGCCACCCCCGGGGCGCCCCGCCCTGCCCGACCGGCGGCGGGTTGATTCTGGGAATCGACCCGCCGTAGGTCGGGCGGGGCGGGGCGGCCCGGGGGTGGCCCTACACGGGCTGAGGGGGAGGCGGAGGGGGCCGGGGAGGGGCGGGGGAGGGGGAGGGGGAGGGGCAGGTGGGCGGGGGGGGGGGGGGGGGGGGGGGCGGGTGAGGGCAGGGAGGGCCGGGTGGGGCGGGGGGGGGGGGGGGGGGGGGTGGGGGGCGGGTGAGGGCAGGGAGTGCGGGTGGGGGGCGAGTGAGGGCGGGAGGGCCGGGTGAGGGCGGGGAGGGCGGGTGGGCCAGGTGGGGGGTGGGTGAGGGTGGGGAGGGGCGGGTGGGGGGTCGCTGAGGGCGGGGAGGGGCGGGCCGGGTGGGGGGCGGGTGAGGGCGGGGAGGGGCGAGCCAGGTGGGGGGCCAGGTGAGGGCGGGGCGGGCCGGGTGGGGGGCCAGGTGAGGGCCGGGTGGGGCGGGTGAGGGCGGGGGGGGCCGGGTGGGGGGCGGGTGAGGGCAGGGAGGGCCGGGTGGGGGGCGGGTGAGGGCAGGTGGGCTTGGTGAGGGCGGGGAGGGGCGGGTGGGGGGCGGGTGAGGGCGGGGAGGGGTGGGCTGGTTGGGGGGCGGGTGAGGGCGAGGAGGGCCAGGTGAGGGCCGGGTGGGGGGCGGGTGAGGGCGGGTGCGGGCCGGGTGGAGGGCGGGTGAGGGCCGGGTGGGGGGCAGGTGAGGGCGGGGAGGGCGGGTGGGCCGGGTGGGGATGGGGAGGGCGGGTGGGGGGTGGGGATGGGGGGGATGGGGGCGTGGGGGGGGGACGGGATAGGGGGGGGACGGGGTAGGGTAGGGTGGGGGGGGTAGGGGTAGGGTAGGGTAGGGGGATGGGGCGGGTAGCGTAGGGTAGGGGGATGGGGGGGGGACGAGGTAGGGTAGGGTAGGGTAGGGGGGGTAGGGGTAGGGTAGGGTAGGAGGATGGGGGGGGTAGGGCTAGGGGCAGAAGGGGGGGGGTAAGGGTGGGTAGGGGTAGGGGCATAGGAGGGGTGGGTAAGTGGGCACGGGGAAGGCGTTAAGGGGTGGGCCCATGGGGCCGGCGTTAAGGAAGGGGGGGAGGAGTTGAGATTGGAGGGGAATGGGAATTAGGGGCTTGGAAAAATTATTAATTAAAAAAAAAAATCTTCTTCGACGTTAAATTAATTTAATATGAAAATTTTGAAAAAAAAAATTGAACTTACCTTTCAATTGCGATAATTCTTCGTTGAATATGTTGTTGATAGCAATATAGCTGCTCCACAAATTCATGTCTTTCAACGAACTTCATGTTGTTGATAGCAATATAGTTGCTCCACAAATTCACGTCTTTCAACGAACTTCAGAAAACCTGGATGTGAGGTAAGTAATAGTGATAACGAAATTTAATATATAAGTGAAAATACGAAGATGTTTTTTTGTACAATTAATGTGGGATAATTTGTTTTAAATTATTATAGAGCGAATATTGTAGATTTATTTTACAATGCATTGAATGTGGGATTAATTTGTTTTAGAATATATTATAAAAATAAAAAAGAAAAATTAGTTGTTTAGTAAATATTATATACTTTAACTATAATTTGTTTTAAATTATTATAGAGCGAAAATTGTAGAGTTATTTTACAATGGATTGAATGTGGGATTAATTTGTTTTAGAATATATTATAAAAATAAAAAATAAAAAAAAAATTAGTTGTTTAGTAAATATTATATACTTTAACTATCAGAATAATTAATATAGAAGTTGTTGTTTACAATTTGAATTTCAGTGATTGATTTCATAAAAAAAAATTAGTTTATGTTTTTCAATGAATTGTAGAATAAAATAATAAAGGTAAATAAATCTAACAAACTTTTGGAGGGAAATATTTTCGCGAAAATTTTTGGAGGGAATATTTCATTCTTTAAGCTATACAATATTCTTAGGAGACTCCATTTGTATCATTCAACATCTTCTATTTGAAAGGGATGGATTGTTCTGATGGTGAAGTTTCGGTTTATACACCATCAACATCTTCATCGCGTAACAACTCTATTCATATTGATGAATATAGCGGGAATTCTTCCACTATGAATAGAAAGTCAATTCTTCCACTTAGTCCCGATTCTAAGGACTATGAAAGCAGCGGTGATGAAGAGCATGACGGTGAAGCTCAAAAGAATGGAGTGTCACGATGTCCACTTAGTCCTAATTCTGAGGACTATGAGAGTAGAAGTTTTGAAGAGCATGATGGTCAAGTTCAAAATAATGGAGGGTTACTGTGTCCACTCAGTCCTAATTCTGAAGACTATGAGAGCAGCAGTTTTGATGTGCATTATGGCGAATTTCAAAATAATGGAGTGTCACGGTGTCCACTTAGTCCTAATTCTAAGGACTATGAGAGCAGTGGTGATGAAGCGCGGGATGATGATTTTCAAAAGAATGGAGTGTCAAAGTGTCCAGTTAGTCCTGATTCTAAGGACTATGAGAGTAGCAATGATGATGAGTGTGATAATGAATTTCAAAAGAATGGAGTGTCAAAGTGTCTAGTTAGTCCTGATTCTAAGGACTACGAGAGCAGCGATGATGAAGCGCGGGATGATGATTTTCAAAAAAATGGAGTGTCAAAGTGTCCAGTTAGTCCTAATTCTAAGGACTGTGAGAGCAACAGTGATGAAGCGCGGGATGATTATTTTCAAAAGATTGGAGTGTCAAAGTGTCCAGTTAGTCCTGATTCTAAGGACTATGAGAGCAACAGTGATGAAGCGCAGGATGATGATTTTCAAAAGATTGGATTATCACAATGTCCTCTTAGTCCTGATTCTAAGGACTATGACAGCAGCAGTGATGAAGCACGGGATGATAATTTTCAAAAGATTGGAGTATCATAATGTCCTCTTAGTCCTGATTCTAAGGACTATGAGAGCAGTAGTGATGAAGCGCGAGATGATGATTTTCAAAAGACTGGAGTATCACAATCTCCTCTTAGTCCTGATTCTAAGGACTATGAGAGCAGCAGTGATGAAGCGTGGGATGATGATTTTCAAAAGATTGGAGTATCACAATCTCCTCTTAGTCCTGATTCTAAGGACTATGAGAGCAGCAGTGATGAAGAACAGGATGAGAGTAGCAGTGATGATCCAATGATGGAGATGTTGCCAAGAAATATTGTATCGAGGAGTAGGAGCAGACCTTTTCATATCAATGCAAACTATTCTAGTTATACAAGGGGTAGAGCAGAATATCTGGCGAGAAGAAGTTCTATCAGCGCTCTCATTTCAAGTGAATGTTGCCAAAAAAATTGCTTGAAACGTATGGATTTCACATTTGCATTAGAAACCAGGAAGAGATATTTGTCAATGAATAAAAGCATGCAAAACTCATATTTAGTTGGCTGCATGCAATCTACATTGTCAGGTTATGATTATCATATTAGGAATTTATTATTGTGTAGAAAAGCTTTCAAAATGTTTCATTCAATTGGGAATTTTCGTCTCTCGAGAATTCAAGAAAATTTGGAAAAGGATCCCACATTTTATTGAGAAGTACGTTATAAAAGACAGTTTGGGCCATTATCAAATACTGCAATGTCATGGATGAAAGATTTCTTTTCAAAGCATGGAGAGTGTATGCCAAATACATAGACAATAAATATTCCAGATAATTTTTCAAGACGAGAAATCTACAACTTATACAAAGAATATGCAAAAAGTGTTGAGGGACAGGGCCAATTTATTACATATCAATATTTTGTGAAGATATGGAAGAAAGAATTCAATAATGTTCGTATTCCTAAGAAGAAAAGGATGGGGATTTGCAGTACATGTGCTTCTCTTAAATAAAAAAGGGACAAATGTGAAGGCTCAGAAAGAGGTAAGTGTTCATAACTTTTACTTTCAAAATTGTATAGTCATCAACTATGAAAACATATTTCTTAATGAATTTCTTTTATGTTGTGTAGATTTAATTTTCAAAGAACTTCAGGAGCATCGCGAACAACAAACAAATGAAAGGAAGAAGTTGTACAAGCATCGAAAGAAGTGTTATGATAATCCAAATAAATATTTGGGTTTGATAATTGATGGTATGGACCAGAAGAAAACACTTTTACCACATTTTGTTTGCACACCCACAAATCTACAAGAGGAAAATTTTATTTTGTTTCACTTGGTCGGTTGTATGGTCTTCAATGGGAAAATGTTGCCAAGGGTGTACTTCATAGCTCCAAGTATTCATAATGATGCAAATCTGACCATAACCATAATTCATGATGTGATTTCTCATTGGTCTGGTAATCTTCCTGAAGTTTTGTATCTACAATTGGACAACACTTGCCGTCAAAACAAAAATCAGGCTGTTTTTGGGTATCTGAACATGCTTGTTGAATTGAGAATTTTTCAAAAGGTAAAGGTTGGTTTCCTTCTTGTTGGGCACACTCATGACCATATTGATTAGATGTTCAGTCCTTTTTCAGTCACATTGAGGAGGAAGGAAGTTGGGAGCTTGCCATTACTAATTGAATGTATTAAGAAATCATACATGCCAGAGCCTGCTTTTGAAGTGTTGGAAGAAACTGTTGACATGCGAAGGTTTATTCTAGGATCATATGGTGAGGGGAAATGCATTGAACAACTTAATGATAATAGCTTCCAACATCAATTTTGTATAAAAAAAATTGATGGGAAAACACTAATATGGGGCAAGAAGTTTTCAAGAATGGGCACCGTCATCAGGTTTGCAATTTTTGAAGTTCATTCCAAATTGTCCAATATTTGCATCAAAAATATTGTTATTACAATCAGTTGGTGAAGTTCAGAATGCACGCAGACAGAATAGACATATAAATTATTCTGATTGCCTAGAATAAATTAAAAAATGTATTAGATATACATATGAGTACTTTGACATTGCTGATTCAGTTTGGTGGGAGTCATTTTTCAATAATCAAAGTGATATCATTTCAACAACAACCAATGAAGATATACCTTTGAAAAATCCATTTATTTGGCCACAAAATGTGTCGAATGAACAAGAGGAAGTAAACATTGTTGAACAGCAACAAACTCAAGGTATTATTAATTCTTCACAGGCAATGGAAAGAGAGATGTATATTGGTTCCAGAAGATCTCATGCACAACGTGAAGCCATGGAAGACCTTTATAGGGGTTCAGTACATGATATTAAGGAGGGTTGCATGATTGCAGTGCTAGTAGATGGAGATCCCAAAGGCTATCCATTTTGGGTTGCTAAAGTTATAAAGGTCTTTACAGAAAATGAGGATGTTACAAGTGTTGAAGTACATTGGTATGCCACAAATACACATGCATTCAATGGTGTGTATAAGCCAGAGATGGTAGTTGACAAAAAAAATGGTGGAAAAAGAAAAAGAAAGGGTACAAATATAAATCGCCGCCGCACAGACATATTACAATTGGAGGATGTTGACATACTTGTTTATGACTTCAATTTAACAAAGAGAGGAACTCTTCGCTTCAAGACGATAGAGATTCTGAAAAGGTTGTTACCAGAAGGAATAGTGTTGACATGGGAGTCTCCTAAACCAGTCGTAGATCTAGAAGAATTTTGAAACTTGGAATGTTGGGCATGCATGTGGACTCAGATGGGGCACTAGTTGATGAAAGAGAAGAATATGGAACATCTTCGTCAGCATCCAGTCACTCATCTGAAGATGTGAATTGTGATGGTGTGCAAGAAAATATGATTGATTTTGAATAATTGTTTGAGACAGATTATATAACTGATGTATGCATCATATCTTCAAATAAAATTAATGTTTTCCATATGTTGTTAAATGAGAAGTTATGAAGCATTTTTATGTTGTTGGATTATGTATTAATTATGATAAATTTTATTGTATAAATATCTACAATGCAATATCAAATTAGAGATATAATGTCTGTTTTATTCAGTATACAAATAAAGACTTTTGATTTCATTGACTGATATACTTTGTTCATAATGTCATGGTTTTTTAATTTTATAGTTGAAAACATTTCAATTTCTTTTGTATCTACCATGGTGTGGTTGAAAACATGTTAAATTTATACTTAGGAAAGAAAAATGATATTCTACCAGAAACATTAATGTGTTTTTTCCTTAAAAATTAACTTTGTTTGAGACATAAAAAATTGGTTTTATTAGCATTTTTTAAAAAGTTTGAAAATTGACCCTAAAAAAAAAAAACGTTATTCCAGTAGCATCACTTTCGTTTTGAAGCTATATTTTGCACGAAAGTTTCGTATTAAATTTCGTAGTCACCACCATTTTTAAAACACGTTCAAAATTGGCACCTAAAAAAAAACATCATTCCAGTATACACACTTTTCGTTTTTAGCACTGTTTTTGATGTTTTTTTGGGGTTTTTGGGCCAGAGTTCTCGTTTTGAGTTTATAGTTCCCGTTTCAAAGTTTACATTATTAGAAAGACTCACTACATGATGCGGCGGCATTACCTGGTGCATCAACCTAAGAAATGAGGTTCATATACACATCATCTGGAATGGTAGACGACAATCTAGTAGATGGAGTATCTAAGAATGTTGAGACTTTGGATTTTGTTGCAAGAGGTTTGATAGAAGAGTGTGCAAAAACCTCAGAAAGGTTTTCCTACGAGGAATCAAGGATGACAACATGTAAAGGATATGGCCTGTGGTGTCCGTCATCTCGACATCGAGGGAAGGGATCACAGTGGTGGGACCAGAGTCCCCCTGTTTTGGTTTACTAGTGGTACTAGAATCCATGGGTAGAGGAATAGATGATCCACTATGAGTGACCTCGTATTCATGAATCACCTCAAGGCAATCATGAAATTCATCAGATGAGGGAAACAATGGAAATAGTGACGATGATGATCACAAAGGGGACAAGGGTGATTTATGCGCAATGTTTTGAGTTTCTTGGGTGGGCCTGGTAAGTTAACATGGACTTCTAGGATATTTGACTCAGGGAATGCTTCAATAATCAAAGTTTCAAGTTGAGGAAGTGTGAGACAATTATTGGTGGCATGCCCAACAACCTTACACAAAGTGCATGGGTTTGTCGGCTTTGGGGCCTTATGGGCTGGAGAAGCTTGCAGAGCCTTGTCTTTAAGTTCTTTGCTCTTATATTTTCCCCCTGTCAGGATGCTTTCGTAACAGGAGCTGGTTCCTATTGAGGTTGTGCAGTGACAGGGCTCATGGGGACTAGTTGAACCAGGGTCAAAAAATGACAAGGTATTCGCTGACCAGGCGAAATGCTTGCAAGGGGATCGATGTACCATACTGTGATCCCCAAAGTCATGTTAGGAAGGACCAGAAAAGCCATGAAAAGGATAGAAAATACACCCGGAGGAGGGAGTAAGAAAGGTATCCGGCCTGCAGGGTAATGTCTTGGTGGAATAGCTCTTGGATGGTTGAGACCTAGAGGAACAGTTCCTAGTGGAAACATAGGAGAGGCACTTGCAAACATAGGAGGTCCTGGGTGGGTGGATCTAGAGGGCTCAGTGGGAAGGGAAACATAGGGTGCTAAGGAGCTGGTTGTTGGTCAGGTATACCGGACTACTTAAGGGTAGCCCGTGACACTTGTAACATGCAAACACTCATATAGTTAGGCTCTAAGATGGGAGGGGAGGACCACGGAAAGCACCCAACAATGAGGAATATTTATAGACTCTGGGTGAAACACTGGTGGGAGGAGTTGAATACTGTTTGTTGGACATTGATGAGATAATGGACTCGGGGGAGGTCATAGATGCCGGCTCGTAGTAAGTCAACTGATCGATGGTAACAATCTTCCCTTCACAGGGGAAGCAAATCTTGCATAACAATGCAAACATGAAGGATGACATGGCATATGTGTAACTACGACCTAAGATAATGTTGTAGTCCAAATGGGCATCAGTGACTTCAATGTCGACATCGACAGTCTTTCCCACAAGGGTCTCTAGACAGTTGCGGTACATGCCAAGGGGCAAGGAGGATTTTCCATCCCAAGCACATAAAGTGATCATGGAGGGGGACAACTTAGGTGACTTAATTTGTTTCCAAATAGTAGTGGAAATCACACAGGTGGATGCACCTTCGTCAATAATGCATTGGGAGATGATGGCATTATGGACTCAGACTGGTATCTGGAAAGCAACAAATGAAGGCAATGGGGGATGTTCTAATGTATCAACCAGAAAGACAATCAGATGATCGTCAGAAGGATCTACTGCACCTAAGGCAGTTAGTATAACTTTCTTTCAAGATGGGCATGACTGGAGGAATTCCAGTGTGGACATGGAAGCATGTGATTGTGCTAAGTCATCTACTACACTGTATGTATGGGCAACTCTATTAGAAGACACATTACGACGTAATAGTCCCTTTGGGATATTAGGAATGGCCTCAAATTTAGGTTGAAGGATCCATAAAGGACCATTTGGTGTCATAATAGGCTTAGCAGATACTTTTGTTTTGGACTCAATGGAAAATGAAGTCAAGGGCTTCTAATATTGGCGTGACCAAGTTTTCATGTTGATATTGGAGGGATTAACCTCATCAGAGTTCATTATAAGGATCTGATAGTCACCAGGCCTAGAAGGTTGGAGGGGTGGGCTGCTTGACCTGGTTGAGGTTGAGCAGCAACAAATCCTTGTTGAGGCAAAGGATTTGTGAGCACTGTGGTTGAGATGGTGTAGGATTTTGAGGTGATTGTTGACCTCTAGAAGCTGCTTGAACTTCTCACATTTGGCGCATCTAGGGTAAAATAGGGAACTCATGTGTATAATAGACATGTAGACCACAACATGCAGAAGGATTTTTCATATGAATATCCTTGTTTTGCTTGGGCTGGCCACCCTATTGCTAGTTGTTGGTGTTAGGCTAGTTCCTTGGGGTTCACTAGGTTGGTTACCTTGATTACCCTGGTTACCGTTGTTACCCTTCCCCTTATTATTTTTCTTTGAATTTTGGGGATTGGTTGCACTCTGCTGTGCACAGACTTGATGCTGAGGGGGTGGTGGTTGCTGGGGATGAGGATGCATGGGAGGCTGTCATGCTAATGCTTGAGGGGTTGGAGCGCTAGGATGTGCATAAGAAGGAAAAACCATTTGGTAGATGGGTTGGGGCCCTAGAAACATGTTGCTAGTAGGAGGGAAATAAGTGTTGGAGGAACTAGTGCCCCCTTGCAGGTAGCCATAACTTTGCTGAGTATATGGTGAAGAGTGTGAAAGGGATCCAATGATACCATCGGCGGCGTGAGATTCCCCCAGTGCATTAGCACTTCCAGGACGAGGGAGGTCTGGAATGATGGTATAGACATAACCAGATTGTGCATTAATCAGGTCATATCTCAAGGCGGTTTGGAGAGCTTCTTCCTTAGTCTGAGGAAAATGGGACGTGACTTCTTTTCCAATGGGTGCTAGAAGGCTCCTATGAAACCAGTCTAGATAGAAATGGTATTTGAAAGGCGGGGCACGACATGTGCTTCTCCTTCTACACCACTCTTGAACATGGTCAGAAAGGCGACTAGAGGAGGACTGATGGAATGAGGTCAATAGCTTCGTACTAATGTCGTACCGAAGAGGTAACCAGAAATATTAAAGGAACACTTTCGCAAGCATCACGAAAACGGAATGAGATGTGGAGGGATTGTCTACATACCATTTTGTAGCGTCTCCAGTGAGCATGCATTGGAATAGCTGAAGACGAATGGAGTCATCGGTTATGGACTTGGATGAACACCACATGTGGAAGGATCGAACATGATTGGTAGGATCCTCTCGAGCATTACCCTCAAAATTCAGGATGTCTGAGGGAAGCTTAGTCAGCATAGAAGGCCAACTAGCATCATGGTGTATGGGGTCATTTATCAACTGGTTAAAACCCAGTAGACATAACCTAAGAATAAAGGGGAGCATGGGGGTTGTCAGAATGGTTCCTGATACTATTATGCTTGATGTGACTACCCGGATAGAACCAGAGCCAACACCAGGTTGGGTCCTTGCACCAACTGCGGGTCTTGTTGGGTTGTGTTATATTCTTTCCACGACTAGCCCACGTAGTTAACCAGGGGGTTCGAAGGGGGGTGAAGCCCCCCCTTCGTTGCAACAATTGGATAGCAGGGGGGGTTACAGGGGGTTTGAGGGGTGAAGGTAACCCCACTCTATGGGATCCGGGGCAGCGCCCTGGGAAATTGTGTTTTTGGACCTTATATTACGTTGGGCGGACCTACCTATGGTTTTGTGCATGATTTTTTTGCACATGGTTTTGGATGCGACAGTTTTCAGTCCATGGTTTTAGATGTGATGGGTTTTAGTCCATGGTATTAGATGCTTCGGCATGTACAAATATGTATTGTAACATTGAAAGGAACATAATGAAAAATCAAGCTGGTAGTCCCAGTTTTGGGATCCAGGGGAAAATCTTTGTGTATATATGTTTTATGTATTATGCTCTCACATTGTTTATTTTCTGTGTTTTAGAATTCATATGCAGGTAAATTCTGTACGGGGTTAAAACCTACAAGTCTAGACATGGTGATGATATGTGGTGAAGAGGCTTGGAATCAGATGAGGAATCAGGTGAACTAGTAGAAGAGTCAGTGTGGGGACTCAGAGGGCTATGAACTCAGATCCAATGAGGAGGAGTAATATGCCCGAGCAGAAACTGGGGGTGGAGGCCTAATAATATCCATGACAAATGCCTAGGTGGCATAATGGTGGTAAGACACACATGTTGCAGAAATGGTGAAGGGAGATCAACAATATGCCTTTGTCTCAATGAGGGGAGATAAATTTATTATGTTAAGTATTGGCTTAGCGGTGTAAACCAAGAGCCCTTCAGTCAAGGTGTGCTTGTGGGTGCAAGTGTATTAATTGATTAAGCCTAGATCATGTTTGTAAAAAAAAAATCTTGCTGAAAATGAACTGAAATTAATAACAGGAAATGAACAACAAAACGATTAACTAAACCCCACCCAAACTGGGTTTTCAAACATTGTGCTAGTTGGTGGCTAAATCGATGGAAAATACACTAAAACGGTCAAGAGATCTAAATGTTGGTGTGACTGGGATCAAGTGACACTAAGCTGTTGGAAAGTGGTGCAACAATAACACAAAGGCTGAGGGGAAGATTGCTGCAAAAAGATAGGGAGATGGGTGAAATACCTAGGGAAAGCGATGGGACCCTAAGGAAAATGACCAAACAAGTTTAAATGTGAAACTATGGATGGTAAAAACCTATCTTTACATATCTGAAATCAAATGGTACATATCTGGAAAATGTGGCTGAAAGCACTGCAGAATCTTAGACTACTCACTCAGCTAAACTCCTCCTAAAAAGGTGGATGCATACAAAAAGCCCTAGGGGAGGCTAAATTCGAGTTCAATGAGTAAATTAGAGTGGATCAAGGCCTAAGCAAGATGCGATAGAGGTTAGACAACCCAACAGATATCTCTCTGCAAAACCTAGAAACAAATCTGAGAAAAACCCTAAAACCCAAAAATCGTAGGCACTTACCTGTTTTCTAGTAGGGATCACACTTTTTAGGCTAATAAGTGCACTTTGGCCTCCAGATCACACTTTTCGGGCCAAAAAGTGTGATTTCTTCTTCGTGGATCTCGGTCGGCATATCAGAAAAAAAGTGTCACCTTTTTCGCGGCAGGTTCCTGTGACCTACATAAACGACCAGAAAGTTTGTGGAAGTCATAAATTTAACAGATCTAGGGTTAAAAAGCTAGGAAGCATTAAGAGAATTGAAAGTGAAAACCGAAGGTCACCCAGGTTTCTGGATCTTAAGTATAAAACCCAACGGAGTTGCCAATTTGTGATTGGCAACAATCAGAAAATCCCTAGCAGAGTTGTCAATTTTGTTGTAGTGTTTTCTTCTCAAAGATGTACGAAAAGAACCCACTTAATATTGTGGATGAAAAAAAATCTCAACAATATAAATGGCTGCTAAACATTGTAGATATGCAACAATGAACAGAAAAAAAACTTTCCAAAGTCTGGATCTATGCTACAATAATAGTTAAACAACAAAAAGAAAGAGTAATAACGCCAATAATCCAATGGAAACCAGATATACAAAGAATAGTTTTTATTATAACACCTATGAAGGGAACAAATAGATGTTACCAGTCCCCCTCTATGGGATGGGTTCTTGGCTATCCTCAAACATCTTCAGCTTGTGTAGAGTCTCTCTCTTATATAATGTGTAAACCCAACATAAACATGGAGTGTGACAATGAAAATAATCAAAGTTACAATAGTGAGTGAAACAATGAAAATAAGCAAAAGTGAATAATGAATGGAAAACCCTTCGATTTATAACAAAATATTGAGTTATCCTCGAATAATTAGCAATAATAAAATATTATTGATCCCATTCTTGGAATAACCACTTGGAATATTTTATTATATTTGTTTAGGAGGAAAAAATATTTAAACTTTTATTTAGAAATAATAAATAAATAAATAATTTATTTATCATCTCAAGGAATTAGCTAAGGAATAATAAACAAATAAGGATTTATTTATTTATTCCTAAGGTATTTAGTCAAATTTGACAAAGAATAATAATTAATTAGTGATTAATTAATTATTCTTAGAGAAAAATAAGATAATTAATGATTTATCTATTTATTTTTCATGATTGGGTCAAATATGACAAGGAATAATAATTGAACAATGGTTTAATTAATTATTCCTAGAAGAAAATCAAATAAATAGTGATTTATTTAATTATTCTTCATGGGTTTAACTATAAATTACTTAACAAAGGTGGTTTATTAAGTAATTTCTCACAGTGAAAGCAATTTTACTATGGTAAAATTGGATTTACATGGTGTACTTCGATCCATCTAGTAAATTAGGCTAGATGATCAATTTTTTGGTGATAACATTTTTCATCCAATAATTCTCTAATATTATGTTAGAGTTAGTCATTTTTCTAACGTGGATCATCATGATCTTGGAAGAACCATCATTTTGGAAGGTTCTTGGAAGAAGCATTATGACATGGCTATTATACATTCTAGTATGGGAAAAATACTCTTAAAGGATGAAGGAATGCAATTGGTCATGTTGCAGGCTCATTGTATGACATATAGCTAGATGATTGAATGAAAGCATAGGAATGCATATTTGAAATAACTCTTCTTCTGGACAAGATTTATATGTACAAGAATCTTGTGAAACAAGTTGGTCATAAAGTATGTTTAGTATGGTTATATGATTCTTAAAATAAGAATTTGACTGGTTATATGATTCTTAAAATAAGAATTTGACTTACTCGAGAATGAATAAAGGATCAAGACTTTATTGATAGACTATATAGAATGGTGGTTAACATCTTGTATGGTCTCTTGAAGAAAAAATGTAACCTAGTAATCAAGTTCAATCCTTGGGTACTTTGATGCATGAAGGAAAATTCATGTGGAGATAGACCATGAGAATGTTGATGCTTTGATGAGAAAGTCATCATGATGAGGTTAGTATAATATTAATAATTTTTGTTGTTTATATATTTAACATATTGTTTTTCTACCTGGAAGGATATTACAGGAATATATGATGAATATTCAGGTAGTTTTTTCAATTTCAATAACCAGATTACTCAATTGGGGAGGCTCTTCCGATCGCAAATGAATCTGTGAGATCTCATGAGCAAGTGATCCGGATTTAAATAGGAACACAACAAATTACAGAGATAACCATATACACAAAGATGCAACGGAAATAATACTTCATTTCATTAATGGAAAATACTGAAATATGATTACAACCAGAAATGGAAATAAACCAGCTAGGGCGATGGTAGCTTATCTATGAGAAGAGATGTGATGGCTACATGCCTTTGAAATGTGTTACAATGAGGCTCGAAGGCCTATTTATTGTTGAGAAACAATGAAAAAACCCTTAACATTCCAAAACCTAACCCTAGGAGATGAAACACCAAACTGTGGGCCTCGTTTGGGGTAAATTGGTACATCAACTTCCCGGGGTCGTAACTTTGGCATATGATCTCCGTTTGACTCATACAATAACTCGTTAGAAAGATCTATCCGAGTACTACCATTGTTGGAATGGGCAACATCATTCCATTCCATGGACACATGTTGCCCCCGGATTCCCCAAAAAACATCGTTTAGGGCCTCAAAACGGCTCCGGAAGTTCAGGACCCGAAAAACTGCTAAAAATAGTAAGTTGTGCTACAATTAAGGAAACTAAAAATGCTGAGAAAGAAAATGGTGGGGGTCCAGGTGGACTTGGCAGGTGGCCACCAATATCCACCTGGATCATTCCTCCCCCCTTAGGAAGCAATGGTCCCCATTGCGTTGAGCTCCTCCATGAGATGAGGAAACTTTTGCTGAACCTGTTCCCTGGTGAGCCACTTGCCCTACTGAAGGAGTTCGCCGGCTTTGACAACTCGATACAGTTGGATATTCTGTTGGTGAGTGTTCTTGATCTGTGTGTCCATGATCCGATCAATTGCAGCTTGTTCCATGCAATCTGGATTTAATTCTGTGGGTTTGAGCTGTTCTACAATGTCGGATGTGTCTAGCAATGGTGGAAAGTATGGCCGAAGGCGGTCCACATTGAACACTGGGTGCATGCCAAGGAATGGGGGAATGCTGAGCTCAAATGCATTGTCTCCCATAGCCTTAGTAATGGTGTAAGGACCATATCGGAGTGGTCTCAATTTACGATAGGCTCCAGTAAGGTGTTCCTTTTGCAAATGCAACCAGACTTTGTCGCCCACCTAAAACTTGTGTGGCACCCAATGTTGATCATGTCGCTGCTTGCACTTGGCATTTGATTTCTCAAGAATGTCATGGACCTGCTGGCGAATATGTTGGATGCACTCAATGAAGCTGGTGGCCTTATCTATTTCAGACTGGACATGAGCTGAATTCATGTGAGTAGCTACAAGTGGCATGGCCACATCAATGGGGCATAGTGGCTAGAATCCCAAACCCACCTGAAAAGGGCTATGGCCAGTGGAGCTGTGAAGAGCTCGGTTGTAGCTATGCTGAACATAGGGGAGGCTCTCGTCCCATGTGCGTGGATGCTTTGAGTTATACATGCGCATAATGTGCACAATCATCCTATTGACAACCTTTGTCTGGCCATCAGTTTGAGGATGGAAGGCTGTGGAATTCGTGAGTTTGGTGTCCAGCATTGACCAGAGACTAGACCAAAATGCGCTGAGAAACCGACTGTCCTGATCTGAGATGATAGACTATGGGATCCCAAAGTGCACCCACACTCGTTCAAAGAAGAGCTCAGTAGTGGCTTCTGCTGTGATATTCTTCTTGCAGGCCACCATAATGGCCATCTTCAAGAACCTGTCGATGACCACAAAAACACAGTCATTTCCATGCTTAGTGGAAGGAAGGCCTGACATGTAATCCATGGAGATGGATTCCCAAGGTCGATTAGGGGTAGGCAACGAGGTATAGAGGCCGTGCTTCTTAATGGTCGGTTTGGCAATGGCACAGGCAGTACATGATCTGATGTACTTCCCAACATCCTATCGAAGATTCAGCCAATAGAAATAATTTTGCAGTACTGCCACTGTTTTCTCAACCCCGAAATGCCCAACAGCCCAAGTGTAGTGTGCTTCCCAAATCATCTTGGCACACTTGCTTGAAGGAACACAAAGGTGACCGAGGTGGCATAATAGGGCATCCTAGAGGTGAAAATCTGCAACACGCCGACCCTCCAAGAGTGTCTGGTATGTGTGGCCGAATTCTGGGTCGCTTTTGTAGAGAAGTGGCCAATTAGAAGTCTCGTGCCCACAAGAGTTGAGCACGGTGGTTAACGCCATGATCGGTGGTCGACTGAGGCAATCTGCAACATTATTGGTGCTGCCCTTCTTATACTTGATATTCAAGTGGAACTGTTGCAGGTATGTAGACCACTTCTGAAGGCGATCATTCTGCAATTTCCCTTGGGTCTGTATGAACTGCAGGGGTCGGTGGTCTGTGTGGATGACCGTTTCTTTCCCCAAAATGTAATGCTTCCATTGTCGGTAGGCCTGTACAATGGAATACATCTCTTTATCATAAGTGGGGTACTTCCGGACTGTGTCTGAAAGTGTTTCACTGTGATATGCCACTGGATGTCCATGTTGAGTAAGGACTGCCCCAATAGCATAGTCAGAGGCATCTGTCTCGACCTCAAATGGTTGTTGTAAATCTGGTAATGCGAGCACTGGTGCCGTACAGAGGCGATCCTTCAACTCCATGAATGCCTTCTGTTGAGATTCAGACCAAAAGAATTTTTCTTTCGCCCCTCCCTTGGTGACCTGACTCAAGGGCCAAGAAATATGAGAAAACCCCAACACAAACCTGCGGTAGAAGTTGGCAAGACCTAGAAAGCTGCGGAGGTCTGTTAGAGTGGTTGGAGAGGGCCAATCCCGAATGACTTGGATCTTGGCTGGATCGACATGCACCCCCTGTTCATCAATGATGTATCTCAGATACTGAACCTCGGTCATGCCAAAAGTGCATTTCTCCAAATTGGCACATAGCTTGTGTTTCCGCAGTGTTTGGAGAACCTGTCGGATGTGGTGGAGGTGCTCTTCCCAACTCTAGCTGAAGATCAGAATGTCATCCAAGTATACTACTACAAAGGAGTTGTTGAATGGCCGCAAGATGTCATCCATTAGCCTCATAAAGGTTGCAGTAGCATTCGTCAATCCGAAAGGCATGACCAACCATTCAAAGAGGCCCTCCTTGGATTTGAAGGCAGTCTTCCACACATCAGAGGGTTCGATTGGTACCTGGTGATATCCTGACTTCAGATCGATCTTGATGAAATATTTCGCCCCCTTTATTTGGTCTAGGAGGTCATCAATCCGCGGGATCGGGTACCTATTACGGACAGTGATCTTGTTCAGCGCCCGATAGTCAATACAGAGTGTCCACGTCCCATCCTTCTTCTGTACCAACACGATCGGGCTCCCACAGGGCGATGAACTCGGACGGATGTGACCTTTCTGCAGGAGCTCCTGAATCTGCCACTTGATTTCATTGTTCTCCAGAACGGAGCATCAATAAATTGGTCCATTGGGTAGCGGCGCACCTGGGATCAGATCAATGGAGTGCTTGACTTGACAGTGCAGAGGAACCCCTGCCGGGGAGGTGAAGATGTCCTCGTACTCCTCCACAATCTTGTCCATCTGTAGTTGTCGTGCAGAGGGACCCCATCTGGAGGTCGCGGCCACTGTCTTCTTCTTTCCTTGAGGGCGTATCATCAGGAAAAAAAATTTCCTGGTTTTGGAAATGATCTTACTGCATTGTTTTGCAGTAATCAAAGAGATGGCGGCAGGTGGTGCTACCTCTAGTATCCTGAACAACTTATTTCCCAATGTAATAATAACAGCACGGGGCCTTGATTCATACACAGCATGTCGCTTCCACAAGTATGGTTTTCCTAGTAATACATCACAAACTTCAAGGGGAGCAATGTCACACAATACCTCATCCGTGAAGGGCTTGATGTTGTATGGAAGGCGGCACTGCTGGCTCACGCGAAGATCTCGTCCTTGGTGAAGCCACCCAATGGTGTATGGTTGTGGATGTGCTGTGGTCGGTAAGCCCAACCGCTTCATGACCTCTGCCGAAATGAGGTTCTTTTGACTCTCGCTATCAACAATGAACTGTATCGGGGAGCCCTTTACCCACATCTGAGAGTGGAAGAGATGCTCCTCCTCCTCTGGATTTTCGGGTTCATTTTTCTGGATCTTTGCGGTAGCAACAGTGGCGCTGGGATCCGCATCAATGATCTGCTTCCCTTTTTCATGCCCCTTATCAAGTTCTGACTCAGAGTCGGAACATGCATCTGATTCTGAAACCTTTAGCTCAGCCACCAGTGGCTACTTGGCCCGACACTCACTTGTGTTGTGAGTGGAGCTCTTATGGAACTCGCACCATTTTCCAGTGTCCTTTCTCGGCTTCGCGGTGCTGTTCTTTGCTTGCAGCTTCGGTTGGTTGTCTTGGGCTGTCCCGCCTTGGCTTTGTCCTTTGTTCTGTGGTTTCGGGGCACCTTTCCCCTGCTTTGGATTCGCAGATCAAAAGTCTCGCTTCTTTTGTTTAAACTTCTGCTCGACCTTGACGGCATATCGGTATGCTGCGCCGAGCGAGGGGATGTTTAGGAATTGTATTTCTTCCTAGAAGTACTTGTGCAGGCAGCCACGGTATTTAAGTATCAAATGTTGCTCCGAATCCTTGATACCCAACTTTGTGCGAAGGGTATGGAAAAGATTGGTGAACTCCGGCACGTCTTGGTCCCTTCCCTGCCGTAGCGTGGTCCACTTTATGTATTCATCCTCATAGCTTCCAACAGGGTAGTACTGCTCCTTGACGACATCCCGGAATGAATCGCAGGTGGGTGCGGCTGAAAATAGTGAGCCAGTACTTTCATCCTTTTGCTTGCAGTAGGTTTCCCACCAGTCCTTGACGTGGGGCGCTGCTTTGAGGAGAGCAAAAACAATCTTTTCCCGACTCGAAAATTCATGAACAGAAAAATAACCCTCTAGCAGATTTAACCATTTATCTAAGGCATCTGCGTCTATTTGAACCTCGAATATGGGGATTTCAAAATTAGCTTGTACCTTAAAGGGTGTGGCGTTTCCAGAGTAGCTGCTGGAAGCCGATGTGTTGCTTCTGGGTAGCCGCTGAAGGATCTGGGCAAAGCTGTCCATCATCGCGTTCCGTTGTTGCTCGAGGGCTTCTTCAAGCAAGATTTTGATGGGATCTCCTGCCCTCTCATCTTTCTTCTCGTCCGCCATGGGAGGCAGTTGGGATTTGCGAGATTGGTCTTGCAAAGGTTCAACCAATTCAAGCCCTAACTCCTTATATCCCGACCTTGTTGGGGACATGCAAAGAAAAACAGAGAAAAAGCAGACTGCTCTAATACCACTGATCCGGATTTAAACAGGAACGCAACAAATTACAGAGATAACCATATACATAAAGATGCAGCAGAAATAATACTTCATTTCATTAATGGAAAATACTGAAATATGCTTACAACCAGAAATGGAAATAAACCAGCTAGGGCGATGGTAGCTTATCGCTGAGAAGAGATGTGATGGCTACATGCCTCTGAACTGTGTTACAATGAGGCTCGAAGGCCTATTTATTGTTGAGAAATAATGAAAAAACCCTTAACATTCCAAAACCTAACCCTAGGAGATGAAACGCCAAACTGTGGGCCCCGTTTGGGGTAAATTGGTACATCAACTTCCCGGGGTCGTAACTTTGGCATATGATCTCCGTTTGACGCATACAATAGCTCGTTAGAAAGATCTATCCGAGTACTACCACTGTTGGAACTAGAAACATTCCATTTTATGGACCCATGTTGCCTCGGATTCCCTAAAAAACGTCGTTTAGGGCCTCAAAACGGCTCCGGAAGTTCAGGACCCGAAAAACTACTAAAAATAGTAAGTTGTGCTACAATTAAGGAAACTAAAAATGCTGAGAAAGAAAATGGTGGGGGTCCAGGTGGACTTGGCAGGTGGCCACCAATATCCACCTGGAACAGCAAGTTGATTTGAAGAATTGTCTTCATGCAGGATAAGAGAAGATGAGGAATGGGAAAGGTACTCTATTATTTGATTGTTTTTAATTTCATCATGGATAAACTCACTACCTTGTGTCAATTGAGGAGATAACTCATCGGATGAAGAAACTGAAGAGCATGGAGTATCTTTGTCACAAGTAGATGCATTGTAAATGATAGGACACAAGGGATAGTGAGGTGAAGAGGAAGTTTCGATATGAACATCTTCTTTGACCGAACCAGATTCTAGATCTAAATTAAAATCTTCATGAGAAACCGAAAGATCATATGATGTGCTTGGGCATTCATCATGGCATACGGAAATAAGGTCATCATCATTGGAATGATTACTTCCCAAAGCTAGGGGTTGATTGAAAGAATTGATTGTATTGGATTTTCTACCAACATTATCAGATTGAGAATCATTCAAGAATGGAAACTCATTATTTTGGCATGGAAGATTCTAAAAGAAAGAGGAAATATTAGAAGCATCTTCACCTTCCTGCTCCTCTACCCATGTCATGTGATTTCCTTGTTCCTGATCGTAATTTGAGCCAACATATTGAGAACCAAGAGAATGTGAAGAACTAGTTTGTGGAGAAGATTGATCAAGCGGGTCATGGTACAAAGAGTCAGAATATGTAGATGTTAGAGGATAAAAGAAATCCGGATTAGATTTGAGACTAGATTTGTGAAGGGTGACAACATCTTGCAGAATCGAGGAGTGAGTCTTTACTGTAGGCTTCATAAGTTGTTCTGGAATTTCCTCCATTTAAGCGAAAGAAGAGTAAGAATATGCATTGGAGATTTCATTCAAAAATTTCCCAATTTTAGAATCACCACAAGTGGCACCCTCATTGAGACTGGAAAAGGAGGACGACAAAGAAAAAAGGGGTAGCAAGCTTCTCCTCTAAAATTTGAGGTGCCTCATGATTCGTAAGAGTTGGGGAAGAAGATAAATTAGGAGGTTTAGGGTCACTGTATGAAGAGACATGAACCAAGTGCTCAAACTCTTGTTTCAAGAAATCCTAGTTCAATTTCTTTTCAGGAATTTTGTAACAAAGGTGAAGGAACTGATCAAAAAATCCTCAAATGATTCATTAGGCTTCATTCTTAAAATATTTATTCTTCAACAAACATCTTGGTAGTTATACTTATTGAAGGCTTTATGAAGCATCTTGGCAAGATGATCGAATGAATGGATAGAAGTAATGGGTAATGTATGACACCATTGACTAACACGACCTTTGAATGTGGGGGTGAGTAATCTAGCCATGACATCTTTGGAACATATTTTTTTGAGAAAAATAGAGATACACAACTTGAAACAAATGTTCAGGAAAATTTGATTCACCGTCACCATTGAAATTAAATTCAGACAGATTATGAATAGATTCCATAGGGATGTTGCAATTAATATATTTAGGAAAACATCTCAGGATTATGATTTGGGGAAGAGCTATTTTAAATAACAGATTCAAATAAAACTCAACGGGCACAACCTATCTTCTAGCCCTCCTTCTAGTGCCATTTTGTTGACGATGATGGAAATCCGTCAACCAAGGGGATCTCCCCGATATGAAGTCCCAATCAGACCTCACACCATTTGGTGTAGGAGTATCATCCGGTATAAAGGCCCAATTGCCAAATCCTTAAAGATTTACCTTGGCTCTAGTTGTCAACACTGGAGAGTGATGAAATGGTATCCGTTGGTGTTCAGATATGAATCATGAAATTCACCCAATTCCACATTAATTGTCAACCCAAGGATCTATGAGTTATTTCAAGTCTATCATGCAATGTATATGCAAGCCACAGTTTCCATACCCAACATTGAACATTCAATTATAAACTCAACAATGTGTAACAACAAGAAATAACTATACAACAATAAGAGTAACAACAAGTAATAACTGTAACAAAAATAAGAGTAACAAAAAGATTAAGACTCACAACAACACACTGATAATCATTCACAACAATAAATACATCAACCAAAATTTATCCTATGCACACATCTATTCCAGCAGCACCTAGTCCGAAGAGTAGGCCCAACTCCCTGATCAGGGCTATGGCAAGATCAAGAAGTCACAAGATAATCACAAGATCAAAATTTCATTAATCAAAACGACATTACAAATTATGTTTTTATAGACCCAGAGTTAACATAATTCTCTTGTGATCTTAATTGCTAGATTTCATGGCCCCATGACTCTATTTATACATTTTTTAACACTAACCACTCCTAGAATTACAACAACTGTCTGCCTATAATTACATAGCGGTTCCCAAAGCAAAATAGAATATAAAGATAGTTGTGTGTTGATTGACAGGTTGATCCACCATTGTAAATGATGTCCCAGGATAATGCTTCCAACTCAATGATCACGATTCGTTAAACCATAGTCATGGTCATTCTTCCCCAAATCTGCAAGAATAATTGGATTAGCAAGCCACTTAGGAAAAAATCCCCCATGACTATGCTTCATTGATTAATGATTCATAATGAGATGAAGAGAGGTATGCTTTTGTGGTTTGGAATGTAAATTGACGAATAATGGTGTAAAATGGATATAGGAAATAGGGTAAAAAGGTGGATAAAACATGTAAATTCAGCCATCAACATCTCCCCTAACTAGTCTTTCTTCATGTCCTCATGCAGCTCATCACTTGCACAAATATGGGTTGGAGTTGCGGTGATCAAGATGAAGTTGTGAGAGATCATATTTTGCAACCATTTTTGTTCTCAGAGGCTTATAACCATTTGTCTGGAGAACTTCCTTCCACCAATCCTCACCTACCATGTAAACTGGGGTATATTGACCAGCTGGCAGCCAAATAATGGGGAACCGGAACCTCAAACCCATCCATCGGATCCCATGAAGCTGCATGCATATAATACACCGAGGTACTCTTTTTAAATCCTGATCAAAGTTGGGGGCTTGATGCGGGAGCATTCAACCCAAGAGAAAATCATTGTAATTAAGTAGACATAGGGGGTCATGTATCTTTAGAAAATTTTGTTTCCTAAGTCTCAAGTCAATGTAATATTAGACCTTTAAGTGATCTAATTAGATAATGAGAGGAAGTGGTAAATACTCTTGAATTAAAGGAGAAACTGAGTGGGTAGTAATGACAAAAGAGTTCAAAGTCAATTACAACTCTTAAATAGTTGCATGATTTGAGGAACTAGAGGGAAAGATTTTAGGAATTTAATGAATTAGAAATGGACATAGAGGATAGAGTACATCTAGGAGTCAGTTCAATAGATCTAGGAGTCAAACTAGGATGATTTCAATATAACTCACTGGAATAAATGTAAGCTACAGGCAGAGTTAGAGGAGGAGGCCACAATATTGAAGAATAGGCTTGTGTGAGACAGAGAAGTCTCAAATGTAATCATTTGTTTATATATATATATATATATATATATATATATATATATATATATATATATATATATATATATATATATATATATATATATATATATATATATATATATATATATATATATATATATATATATATATATATATATATATATATATATATATACGGAGGTTTATTCCTGACTATGTTAGTATGAGTGGAACGAGTATTTCATGGATGAATTACTCATAAATTTGTAGGTTCTGTAACACGATTGCAGAAAAAGTTCTGAAGGTCACGCAAAGGAGCAAATGATTTAGAGGAATCATAAAGGGGTCTTTGTATCCAAGCAAAGAGACAAAGTGAGAATTCATAGAGGAGTTAAGTTTAGGGGAAAGCAGAAAGCATAGTTCCGGAGAAATACACGAGAGGAGGACAAATTCAAAGGAATCGTAATGGATCATTGAATCCATTCAAAGGATCCAAGAGGATAGTGATCAAGGAATATGCAGAGTTGAACTTAGATTAGAGCGGCACAGTGGAAATAGTGCAGGATGGGAACCATTGAAGAAACCCTAAACCACAGAGAAAATTGAAGAAAATGCGGAAAAAAAACAAGTAAAGAGACAGGTGAGAAGTAAATTATAGCTGCACAGGAGCCATTAGATCTGTGAGATCAACGGTCTTGATCATATCGCATCGGTGGAACCCTTTGGGTATTATCAGACCCCCACCATTGAGAAAAGAAATTGCGATAATGTGATACATCATGGACTATCGGATCGAGAGTCCAAATCGACGGTCCAGATGAGATCGACAATTGCATATCAGAGAGGTCAAAGGGGTTGGCTACAATGCTATAAAGAAGGGCTAATGTACCGATAGCGATAAAGCGCTAATCGACGATCAGAGGTATCGGGTGATTAGAGGTCAAATTTAATATAGAGTAGAATTGTGGAGTGACTAAAGGTGAAAACCTGATGACATTTATAAGTGCTGGTGGATAAGTTCTGAGATCCACTATATGTGATTGAAGCAAGTTTTTCTCGTGTATTCCATATATTTTACGTTAAAGTGTTGCTGAGTCTTTTAAGGCTTAAAACATATTTTAATGTCTTCGATAGTCGGATATTAGAGGCAGAAGGGGTGATGATATATATATATATATATATATATATATATATCATTTAGGCATTAGAGAAGGGTTAAATGAGAGGATTTTAATTCCTGATAGAAGGATTAAGAAGGATGACTCTCATGGAGTCATAAACAAAGGATTGAGGGTTGTTTAAAAGTCCCGATAGGAGGTTTTGGTAGGGTGATTGAGTTCTGATACAAAGGAACCAATTATAAGGGGCCTTAACCATGTATGGTTGGATATTTGACTCCTTTGTGAGTTAAATTCCTAGGAAAATGTATTTATGCATAATGTATGTATGTGTGCTGGTAACCTTGCATCAGGGCCCCAAAAGCTTCACGTGTCCTGGTGGCTAACAATGAAAGCAACCCCCGTTTCTAGCAACTATCTGGGGCCTCCTCCTGACAAGTAAAAATTTGTTTTGTGCAAATGTCAACACACCATTTCTGGGTTTCTAGCATCTGTCCCTTCAGTTCTTTGATCTCAAAAAATGTATGGTATCTATTATAGACATTCACAGACTGACAATTCTCCATCCGAAGGACAAGTGGTCTATTTCCTTGATTCTCTTCAAACGCGTCGGAGACCTTCTTCCACTTAACCTAATTAACTATGTAGGAGGTAAAAGATCTTAACTGAATATCCCCCACATATGACACCGAGTTGAATGATTGATCATCACCTTGAAAGTAATCATGCATATAGAGTTCGCACATAAGGTGTTGGTTCAGGGTCATGTGACACTTCAAGATACACACAAGCTGTATCGAGTCCTCTATTACATGGCCGATTTCCTGATGAATGCTTTCTAAACAAAATAATAAATATTGTTCATGGAGGAACATAGCATAGCTGTGGGAAGGGGGTTGGAAAGCCATTACATGTTGTGCCAGAGTGAACATTTCTTTCTTATCAGCCTTCAATAGCTACACCTGCTCTTCTAGTTCCTCAATTTTCTTATGTTGCTTCTCCTTCTTTCGTTTCTCTTTCTCTATCTGGTCCATGTAATCAGTAACTATTTTTAGGCTTGCTCTTGAACTCCCCTTACTCCTTTCCCATGGGCTTCCATAAGTATGGTCCCCCATTGAAGGCGAGATGTAGCAGCCTGCCATTTCTGAATTTCTACAGTCAACAAAAAATTCTCGTGACTCGATCAAATGAAAATACAACTTGGTTTGTGTAGCCACTAAAGTTATGGGCTTATCTTCAGTCTGTGTTGTTGCTGAAATAGTTTCAACCCCTGGTTTCACAACATTATTCTTGCACCTCATCACTTTTATCCATAAGTGCAGTACCTACTTCCTCAGCTTGATGATTTCCATTTTTGGCCACATGTTTCTTTTCTGAACTATGAATGGTATCTTTCCTTAAGGGGAGGCCTTCTTTTTGCACATTTCTCAATAAATTCTTGTTTGAAAGAAACCTCCTCCACTAGCCTCATAGCTGGTGTGGGGTTTGGTGGATTGGCATCAACAAATTCGTCAATCGACTCTTTCTTTACCCTGATTCCCTCTATTTGTTCCTCAACTCGGGGAACAGTCCCAATATCTTCTCCTTCAGGTCTTGGTACCTCCACAACTTCCCTTGGTGGCTCTAGAGTCACTACAGGCCTTTGCGGGGTAGTGTCCTTGACACCCTTTTCTTGTGACTACTCCACTTCCCAACCATCTTCTCCTTCAGGTATCGAGACCTCCACATATTCCCTTGGTGGCTCTGGAGTCACTGCAGGCCTTTGTGGGGTAGTGTCTTCAACACCCTTTTCTTGTGACTACTCTACTACCCGACCATCTTCTTTCATCTACTCAAAATTTGTTTCTAGCCCTTGCAGTTTAGTTTCAACAACAACATTATCCTCTAACGACCCTGTGGAGACAATATCGACCACAATTTCTTTAGTTTGTCCTTCGGTCAGCACTGGTTCTTGTGTGAAAGTGTTGACCACCAATCCCTCAATTTGTGCAGTTTATTCACCAGTCGACACTAGTTCTTGTGTAACAGTGTCGACAATGGTGCCTATAAATGCCCCAAAAAATTTTAAGATTGGGGAGAGGCTTTTTATTTCACTAAGCATCTAGGGGAACAAACATTCCTTGTCGCTCTTGGAAAAGATGCAAGAAGAGGAGAATGGAGTATATTTTCTTCAATTTCCATCCTCTCAGTGCCTGCTACCTCAGGCCATTCTTCTCCTTCCCCTGTATTCACTGGCTAGTCTGTGATCCCCTTTTATTTCTCTTCTCGTGCTTCTTCAAATTTGTCCTCCTGCTCAACAGTCAACATTGGTTCTTATGGGCCAATGTCCATTACAACCCCTGTTTCCTTGAAGGATTCCTTATTTTCTTTTACAGGTGATGATGGTTCTTGTGTGTCAGCACCAGCTACAATTTCATCCAAGGGTTCGTCATTTTATTGGACAGGTGATGCTGGATCTTATGTGTCAGCACCACCTGCAATTTCATCCAAGGATGATGATTCTCCCCTCAAATTGGCAGTCGACACTAGTTCTTGTTGAGCAACGTTGACTACATTATCTTCTATCTCCATTTCTTCTACTCCCATTGCGCCAACAGGTGATGCTGGTTCTTGTGGAACAACTTCTTATGTGCCCTCTTCTTCTTCTGCCACTAATTCTTCATCATCCTCACTTTCCGGCATCATAGTTGCAAGTTCTTCCTTTGTTAGTTCAGTGAATTGTGGTCAAGCCACAAAAGTTTGAGACAGAGCGTGCACCACCAATTGTCTGACCAACCCATGATTTGTAAGGACCTTTAATTATTTACAAGACCAACGAGTAGACTGTGCCATTAGCTGAAGACTATTCCATAGAAAATATGGCATATCTAAAGAATGAACCTACGCATGCCGGAAGCGAAGGCATGTATGAAGCTTCAAATTATGTTTAAATAAGGCAGCAAACCAACCTTCACAAGTAATACACCACATGATAAAATATGTAACCTCAACCCATGGGTGCGACAAAAAATTTCGATCATACCCCTTACCCTTCTGGATCGCTTTTTTCCAACCTGCAAAAACAATTTTGGGAACTATGGAAAAGGAGATTTTCGAGAAAACCCTTTCTACCTTACTTGTGACAACCTGCTAACAGTCAAAATTACTTCCTCTATGATAGAAATATCCATCCCACGCACTCTGGAATGATTTCCATCCAATTTTAATGCGAATTTGACTATGATAGCTTCATCAAATCCCTACAGCCTCTCAAAATACACATGCCATCCTGCATATAAAAAGACCTACCGTACATCTGGATTGCGTAGAACACGCACTGTATTTTTTGGTTTGTGCCTAACAATGTGCCCACCCATTTTGCAGTTGCTCAGTAGAATCAATTGGAGTAAAAACAAGATTGTTGAGGAAGAGTGTCGGTAGGTAAATTTGCAGTGACAAAGTTGTGGTGGTGACAGGGTACGGTGATAGTGAAATTTGGGAAGGTAATAGTGAAATATGGAAAAATATATATTGTATTATGGTAATAATGAGTGGAAATTATTATGGTAATCATTTCACAACATTGGAAAGGACCATCCATTAATACAATCATACTTATTTCAAGTCCCGATGTATATAGATAACCGTGTGAAGTATGGTGGGGGTCGTGGAGTGTACGTGCTATAACAAGGTTCAATGGTGATAATGACAAGTCATCAATACAATTTAATTATGGCATCTTTGTGTTTATTATAATAACTCCCTCCAACTAATGGATGACTATCCATGGTCATGTCAAACGAATTATCGATCAAATCCACAAAGTCGATCGGGGACATACCTGGTGACTTACCTTGATAAAGTAACAATAGTGGAGGAGTAACAACATCAGAGGGAGTAACAAAACCTGAGGAGTAACAACATCGGGGGAGTAACAACGTTAGGGGGATTAACAACACTCGAGGAGTAACAACACTGATCGAACACTTAGTCGGGATCGCTACTAACAGAGTAAAAACACTGATCAAACACTTAGTCGAGATCACCACGAACAGAGTAAAAACACCGGAGGAGTAACAAAACCAGTGGAGTACTTAGATGGAATAGCCATAGAGTAACAACACTAGAGGAGTAACAACACTAGTGAAGTACTTAGACGAAATCATCACGAATAGAGTAACAACACCGAAGGAGTAACAACACCAGTGGAGTACTTAGACAAAATCTCCATGGAGTAACAACACCAGAAAAGTAACATAACCATAGGAGTAACAACACGAGAGGAGTAACAACACCAGTGGAGTACTTAGATGGAATCTCCACAGAATAACAACACCAGTGAAGTATCTGCAAGAAAAATAATGATAGAGTAGTAACAACATTATATATATATATATATATATATATATATTTTTTTTTTTTTCAAAGGTGCAGAGGAAGAGTTCTCTACACTAACAACTTCAAAGCTAGAATTGTCAGAGAAATGTTTAATAAAGGAGTCTTTAGAAGTTTGACACTGATACAGTCTAAGGTGATGTCCATTCACAAGAAGAGGAGTGTGTACCCCATCAATTGTTATAAGTATAACAATCTCGTTATCAAACACTGTTTTAACTTCATATGGTCCCATCCATCTGGAGTAGAGTTTTCCTTTAAATTATTTGAACCGAGAATCATAGAGCAATGCCCAATCTCCCCATTGAAACACATTTTTATTAATAAATTTTTCATGCCATTTACTTCGATGCTACTGAATTATAGGAGTATTCTGGACAACTACCAACCAAATTTCATCTAATTCATTTATCTATTCCAGTCGGTGTTTATGGGCTTATGAAATATCCAAACCCACTTCAATGGCTGTCCTGAGCATCTTAATTTCAAATTCCACCAAAAAAAAGGATATTTCCCATAGACAAGCTCATACGGTGAAAATCTTGTTGTGTTCCACCACATTGTTCTATACACCCACAGTTCCTCATGAAGCTTTTTAGCCCAATTTCGACAATGGTTTGCTACGATATTTGTAAGAATATTTTTCCAATACCTTGTTGTGCTCTCCACTTGACCATTCACCTAAGGATGACATGGAGATGTTACCCTATGCTTGATTCCATACTTCTTCATAAGTCCTGCTATCAGGTGTGATGTAAACTGTGCCCCTCCATCTGAAACTATCTCTCTAGGAGCTCCGTACCAAGAAAAAAAATTCTGAATAAATAGTCTGAGACAACCTATTCGATTTCTTTCACAATAGCCTTGACCTCTACCCACTTTGTCACATAATCCATGCAAACCAAAATGTGAACTTTCTGATGTGAAGGCAGATTGATCGGCCCAACGAAATCGATAGACCATTTTTCAAAGGGCTCAAGATATAGTTGAGGCTATAACGACATATCATCTGCCTAACCATGCTGACTCATCCATTGGTAACTACCACACCCTTGAACATATTTCCTTGCATCATGAAAAATAGAAGGCCAATAGTACCCCATTTGCAACATCTTATGACCTGTCCACTTATCTACAAAATGTCCCCCACAGGGGCCATCATGAGCAACTTTCAGGACATCATAGATGTCATCCTCACTTATGCAGCACTAGATTTGTTGGCCAGGTCCTGTATAAAAGCGATATCCTTATATCCATGAGTAGTGGGCACTATGATGGATAATCTTTTGTTGTTCTCTATATGGTAGGTGTTGAGGCACTTTTCCTATAGCAAGATAGTTAGCAATATCTGCATACCACAGAGTGTAAGTAGAAATTTCAAATAGATGTTCATCTGGAAAACTATCCTATACGGGTGTTCCTTCATCACTAGTATCCATCCTAGACTGGAAATCTACAACTACATTATCTTTCTCTGGCTTATCTATAATGATAATATCAAATTCTTGAATTAACAACAACCATCTTGTAATACGACCAGGGGTTATTGGTTTTTTCATGAGATACCTAATATCTGTATGATCAATGCGCATGAAAGTAGGATACCTTGTAATGTAATGCTGAAACTTATTAATAACATAAATAACAGCCAAGAACTCCTTTTTAGTTACCATATAGTTCAGTTCAGTAGGAGTCAAGTTCTTGCTGAGATAATAAATTGTGTATGGTTTCTTGTCCTCCTTTTTTCCCAGGACTGCCCCTACTACAGTTTGAGAAGTGTCTATAGAGATGTGAAGTGAGATATTATAGTTAGGACCATGTAATATCAGAGCTTTACAAACTAGTTCTTTGATTTCCTTAAAGGCTGCTTCACATTCATCTATCCACACAAACTCTGCATCTTTAGGTAACAATTGAAAAAGTGGGAACACTGTCTTAGATTTTTTTTCTATAAAATGCCTATAATAGCCCGCATAATTGATAAAGATACGTAGCTCTGTCGGTCTCTTTGGTGTAGGAAAATTCAATATTACCTCTACCTTAGGAGGATCAACCCGAATTCGTGTAGCTGAAAGCAGTTGTCCCAACACCATTCCTTCCTTCACCATCATATGGAATTTTATTGTACTAAGAGAAACTTGTGTTTGTTTACATATTTTAATTAATTTCTATAAGTTTCTTAGAACTTCTTCAAAATAATACCCATATGGGGTGAATTAATCCATGTAGATTTCAACACTATCATTGATTAGATCAAAAAAACCCTAATATTTCCATTTGAAAGGTAGCAGGTGTGTTATAGAGACCAAATGGAAGGACTTGGTAGACAAAGGTTCCCCAAGGGCATGTGAAGGTAGTTTTATCTTAATCCTTAGGATCTATGTGTATTTGATTGTATCTAATGAATCCATCCAGAAAGGAGAAAAACTTCTTTTTGGCTAATGTATCAAGGACCTGGTTAATAAAGGACAAGGGAAAATGGTCTTGTAAAGTTGCTTTATTTAATTCCCTATAATGAACACAAATCTGCCACCTTCCATTATTCTTAGGAACAATGACCAGCAGGGAAACACATTGACTGTCTGATATCAGATAAATAAAACCCACATCTAATAGCTTCTGTAATTCATCTTTGACAATGTCTTTTAAGGTAGGATTCATTCTTCTTTGTGGTTTCCTAACATGTCAACATTCTTCTTTAATGTATATGTGATGAGTACATAAATCAGCAGGGATGTATTTCATATCTGTATATTCCCAAGAAAAGGCTTCTTTATGTTATGGAAGGTCCTTTAGTAACTCTTCAATTTGGGGGGGTGAAAGGTTAGGATTAATATTCATCGTTTTCCCTGGTTCAATTTCTACAGAAATACTGTCACGGGGTACAATTATAGGAATATTTCCAACTTATGTTTCTGGTTCGATATCTTCCTGAACATTGCAACTCATGACATATTCTAATAGTTGGTGGGTTGAATCAGAAATGGAGTTGGGACTGCTAAGAAATGTGTTAATGGCATCATCCTCCGTTTCTTCCTTAAAAAAAGGAGCCTTACTGATGAAAAGGATATGTATGACTTCTTCATTCTCAGGTTCAGGATCTTTCATAGGTAGAGATTTTTGTATCAAGGTAAATCCTAGTTTATCTGACGAACTTGGTTTTACAGGGGGGTAGATGATGTGATTCTCTATAACTTCCCCATTAGATATTATCATATTTCCAAACTGACACCCATTGTAAGCATCTGCGGTCTCAAGCCAAGGTCTTCTTAAATCAAAGGATGTCCATCGACTGGGGATTGGGTATGTGAAACTCAAAACTTGATAGGGTATTTCGATGAGGCTATTGGAATAGTTATATCTTCTAACTTCCCTACCAGTCTTATAGTAGACCAATTTTCCATTTCTAGGAGAGTGGGAGTTGGTTTAAAGTTCTGCAGACCCAAGGAAATCACATGTGTAGAGGTTATGACATTAATTTTTGCCCCTAAATCTACCAGTACATTTGGGATATCAACCCCATTGATCTATACTGTCAGAATCGGGTTCCCTGGATTGCCATATTTTAAAGGTATAGGCTTCCCCAAAATCATGTCTAATAGCTTTCCCATAACGTGAATAGTGAGTGGATCCTTTGGTTTTCTATTAGGTTTCTTAGAGAAATATTCTTTAATTTTTTTGGCATAAATCAGTATGTCCTTCATAGCCTAAAGTAATGGGATTTTGACAAATAAATTCTGCAGTTCCCCTAAAAAGTCAAATTCAGGATGAGGACTTTGTTTGCCTCAATGATAATCTCTCAGGATAAGGTGGACCAGTCTGACATCCTCTAGTAACAATTGTTTGCGAAGGGGTTTGTTGTTTCATAGGAATTTGTATTGACTCATCCCCAGTTTTTCTAGTAGAATCTCTAGGTTCTAGTTCTGAGACTTCATCATCGGTATGTTCAACAATTATTGGTGAAGTCTAAGTATTCACCACCTAACCAAATCAGAGATTTAATTTGTTACATTCTGTGGTGACAATACTATATGTAGTGAGGTTGAGTGCCTCAACCTACTAAACCCCTCTGTTGTTTGGATTTGGATTTGATTGAACAGGAAGTTGTGGATGAAGAGGAGGATTAATAGTGGATGCATTAGAAGGAAGCTGTAGATGCTTTTGTGGCATAGGTTGGGAGAATTGACCTGAAGGAGGAGGAGGTCCATCCTAATTCTGAGACCATGAAGGGTCTGGACCAGATTGAGGGTACCATGGTTGCTAGGACATTTGATATTTATAAGATTGTGCCCATGAAGGTGAAAAAGGTACGGACTGAGGCCCAAAATTTAAATTATTAATGTACTGAGAAGGGTCTTGAGACATACCTTGATTCATGTTCTGTGGCCGTGGTTGCCATGGTTTCCTTGACCCGATGAAATACAACTAATCTACTTCTTCATTTATTCCCTGAAAAAATTGTCTTCAACCTAGGAAGAGATGGACAGGTGCTAGTGGAATGACTCTATTCACATATCACACAAGTCTCAATGGAATTCAATGGAAATTCCTCCAGTGGGTGCTTCTTCCTACATTAAGGGAATAAAATAGACATAGCCTTCTCTGCTTCCATATGCTTTGGTTTTACCTACAAAATGTCCAATTGTGATAATAGTGTACTCAGGATATCGTTCTCAAGTTGTCCAGCAAGTTCCCAATTTCTGATTTTGTAACTCCACCACTAGATGTATTGAGAGTTTGGATCCTCTGTCTATGCCTTGCAGCTCCTCATGAACAATTGATGCACAATTCACAGATGGTATCAAATTCCTCTTTTGATATGTCTCCTTTTCCTACTACGTTCAATAGTTCCAAAGATTCCTCCCTCAGTGCCTGGAGAAAGATTATCTTCAAGATATTCTTATCTAGATCACTATGGCATGATCTTTGCTAACTATATTGAAAACGTTCCACAAATTCCTCCATGTTCTCATCCTATGTCTGCATAATATTAAAGATTTCTTCCTTCACATCTCGGGATTTGTAGTAGTCTTGATTTTTTTTTGAGGAAAATCATCTTCATATTGTCCCATGTAGTAATAGATTTCCCCCCTAAACCCATAAACCATCTCAAAACTGTTTCCTTCAAAGTAGCGGGGAATACATTCAATTTTTTAGCATTAGAAATATAATCATACACTCGATAGAAAACGTCAAATTTGAAAATGAATGTGTTCGGATCCTTAGAAGAATGACCAAGGAAATTAGGTAATGCTATCAAAGGAATAAGATTCATAGGAACATCACCTCTGATATCTTCAATTAGGAATTCGATCAAAGAAGTTGTAGGATCCATGAATATCTTCTAATATTCACTTGGAACTCAATAGGTTCTGGCTCTGGTTATTCTATAATAGGTAGTTGAGGTTGTTTAAAAACACTTCCTTGATCAAATGGTGCACATAATTCCCCCAAATATTCTTCCTCTGAACTTGCAATATGAAGTTCCTCAAATCCTCTGCTTGCTACTTCTTCCCCAAATTGAACTTCTGTTATTGGGGGAGGTTCTGGTTGTGAAATTGATTTCCCTCCAGATTACATATGATACCTCACCCTAATAGAAGCTCACGATGATACTCCTAACTCAACTCTTGAAATGATCTCTTATATGTAGGTATTTCTACCTAGATATCTCCCTCTTATTTTTGGGGGTCTTTCTCTACCTGTTTTATTTGTATCTTTGTTCATGCCATCAAAAAATAAAAGGAAAACATTCAAGAAAATTGAAAGCTTAGGACCTAGATCAGGGTGAGAAATTTCTTCCCCAGGACAAGAGAGTGGCCCCTAAAAAGAAAGCAAAAGATGAAAATAAACCAATCACAAAATATAAGCTTAGGACCTGAAACAGGGTGAAATAAAAACTTCCCTTCCTAGGACGAGAGATCGGTTCCTATGAAAAATAAAACAAGACAATCTAATGCTCAGGACCTAGACTAAGGTGAAAACTTCCCTCCTCAGGAAGAGAGATAGGTCCAAGAAAAAAACAAGAAATCAAAGCAACCAAAATGATCTAATGCTCAGGACCTGGAGTAGGGTGAAAAATTCCTTCCCTAGGATGAGAGATCAATCCTATGGCTAATACTAGTTGTACTTTTGCACCTTCAATAACCTCCCTGTAAACGATGCCAAAATGTTGGTGTTCATATATGAATCATGAAATTGACACAATTCCACATTAATTGTCAACCGAGGGCTCTACGAGTTATTTCAAGGCGATCATGCAAAGTATATGCAAGCCAAAATTTCCCTACCAAACATTGAACATTCAATTATAAACTTAACAATGTGTAACAACAAGAAATAAATGTACAACAATAAGAGTAACAACAAGTAATAATTGTAACAACAATAAGAGTAACAACAAGTTTAAGACTCACATCAACACACTGATAATAATTCACAGTAACAAATAACTCAACTGAAATAAACCTATGCACACATATATTCCAGTAGCACCTAGTCAGGAGAGTGGGCCCAATGCCCTGATCAGGGCTGTGGCAAGATCAAGAAGTCATGAAATACTCAGAATATTAGAATTTCATTAATAAAAAGGACATTACAAAGTATGTTGTTACAAACTCAAAGTTAACATAATTCTCTTGCGATATTAACTACCAGCTTTCAGAGCCCTGTAACTATGCGTATACAATCTTTTAACACTAACAGCTCCTAGAATCACGATAGTTATCTGCCTACAATTACATAGTGGTTCCCAAAGAAAAACAAAATATAAAGATAGCAATGCATTGACTGAGAAGTTTATCCACCATTCCAGTTGATGTCCCAGGATAATGTTGCCAGCTCGATGGTCGCCATTCATTAAACCACAATCCTAGTCATTCTTTCCACAAATATGGAAAAATAATCAAATTAGCAAGCCACTTAGGAAACAATCCCCTATGACTATGCTTCAATGATTAATGATTCATAATGACATGACGAGAGGAATACCTGTGTGGTTTAGAATGTAAATTGACCAACAATGGTGTAAAATGGATACAGGAAATAGGGTAAAAAGGTGGGTAAAAACATGAAAATTCAACCACCAACAATATCTTCAAAAAGCAAGGTGAGTGTGCCTGGTGAGTGTGCAATGAAAATTTGTCTAGGTTCTCTTATTGAAAAGGGGGTAGAAAAGTGAGTCTCTAAGTGAGAGGTGATAATACCACCCAGGAAGAGACACACATGAACTAGAAGGACCTATCTAGCATCCAGTGGAATAGTCCACAGTGGTCATGATAGTCATTACAACCAACAAATAAGGGAAGGTTTGTTATAACCAATAAGTAAAGAAACATATGTTTAGTATCTTGCGTAATAGTCCGCAAGGATGGGACAAAAATAACGACCATTACAACACATTTTCAACAAGATAAGCACTAAAATAGTCGAAATAGTTCAACTATATTAGTACATGTGAAACCAAACATGAAATACAAAATTCCACAAAATATTCTTACAAATATTCATAAGCCATGCCTGAAGAATGTGCTAGCCTTAAAAGACTTCAATTATTAAGAAAAAGTTCCAAGATACATATTTACATTTTACATCACTAGCCCCAGTAGTGGGACAATGGAGCCACTCCTTTCTCCTCAAACAACTCGTTGGTCTCTCTAATTCCTTGCGGGAGGAGCCAAGGTGAAAAATCATTTTCTCATACAATGAGGGGGTATATATAACCAAGGGGTGATGCTTACCCCTTGTGACTCTTTGACTACCCTTATAACTATTCAACTTCCTATCACTTTTCAACTTACATGACTCCTCATATTCTTGTGTGTCCATTGGAATTTTACTTTATAATAAATTTGATTTATAATATACATGGCCCACAATAGTGATGTGGCACATGATAACTCATGACACGGATTGACACAAAATTACTGACATAAACTGTCTTGATGATATGGCAATGTCAAGTCACTATTGTTGTTGAGTTCTTGATGTGTTCTTGGATATGATTTCTCTTCTCCTCTGCATAGCTTGATGATGTGCGGTCTTCAATGATCTTCAGTCTTGGAAGGTTCTTGCAAGCTTATGTCACTTTTCTTGCTCTTAGTAGGTCCACTTGTCCGTTCAACTACAAATGAGTCTTCAGGCATGCTTCCCTCCTTATCCTTCTTCATCATCTCATCATGACTAGATAGTGTACCTGTTGTTATACAACAGAATGACCTCCTCATCAACTCAGAGTTGAAACACATGATGACTAAAGCAGAGACCACAATTACATGCCTTGATTCCACACTAAAGCTGGTTGTATATTAACAACCTACATTATTAAGCTTGTTACCAAGCCTAGAGGTGCATTAGTGACCCTACTAAAGCATGTTGCTAGTTAGGGGACAACATTAGTGAAACTAACAGAAGTTCCAAGGGTCAAACCAATGAATTGACTCATAAATATCTAGATATTTATCCCTAAATTTACTCAGGAAAAGCAAGGAAACATTCAAAAACAAACTATTTGGATAAATTCTAATCTAATAAAAGGAGGCAAACGGGAAAGAGCTGAAAAGTAGGGCAAGTTCATTGCTTTTTCCCTAGTGAACTCTATGAGGAACTTGGCCACCCTAACTTGATTGCTATATAAGAAATGAGAGGGTCATTGTGAAAGGGGTCAGAGAATTTGAAAGGATAGCCTACTAAGCTATTGAGAACTGTCACATATCTAAATAAGTGAGCTAGAAGAGGGAGAGAGAGAGAAGCGAAAGTGGCAAAGGAAGACTGATACAACAGATGGTTGTAATCACTCTTCTGTTATTATACAGAACTACAGTTGTGTTCCCTACTCCATGGTGCCGATAACATTGTTCATTAAGTTGTTCATTCGATACTTGTTTAAATGAGTAGTTTAGTTGTATGCAAATATATGTTCATTTTGTATTCATATATTGGTTTAAAAGGTTGTATGCGGTGATTGTGTTTGCCTTTCCTTTGTGCAGGAATTGATTTGGAGCCGGTTTTGAGGGAGTTCCTCTTAGCTGCATTGTGATCTCCAAACAAATCTAGAAGGAGACTTGAGGTAATCCTCTTTCCATACTTTGTTAATTGATATTTGTATATGAACATGTGTATAACTTGGTAGCATCTGAATATAATCTTACAGTCTGTTGAAGGTCCTGGGAAGGCCTTTGAGGGTAGTTTTCATTCTCCATACACTGTGCATTTTACCCTATAGCAAAATTGGTGACTCCGCTGGGGACTATAGATTTAGTTCCCGATTTTCCCAGACTCTTCTCAGTTCTCTCCTCCTTCTAGGAGCTCCCTATTCTTCAACAATCCTTTTCTGACCCATCAAATATCTTGTTGCATCTTACTTGTGTACATTCATCTCAGAAACTGATCTTGGAAACCCTCTTTTTGATAGATTTCCCACACTAACGTAGGTTAGCAGGCTACACAGAGCTTTATAAAGCACTGTGCCTGTTCACAGGGAGCGTTAGTGGGCCTACTAACTCTCTGTAGCCACTATTACAGAGCATTAGTCTCCCATTACCTTGATTTTCAGCAGTGTCTGTGGACCAAAAGGGATAGGAAATCTTCTCATGGGCTGAAATAAGATCTGTAACTGTATTATGTCAGCAAAATTGGTGTCCTAGAAATTTATTTTTAGGAAAAAAGTTTTGGTTTTTCTCTCTTAAAAACATTTTTTTGAAAGAAAGACTGACAATTTGTATTCATCCTTTTGTTTAACTAGTTGTAAGTTGCTTCATTTTGGTTTCAAGTAGTTGTTAGGAAACATTGGAAAAGAATCTTTTGGTTATGCATGTGTTGAAAGACTATAGATGCATGGAAGAAACTATGAATATGTGAAAAATATGAATATGTAGAATACAACTTGTTTGCATCAAATTGAAAAAAAAATTCAAAGCATTGTTTTTGCATGATTTATTGAGTCAAGAGTCTCACTATATTTCATAGGTCAACTCCCCTAGTAAAGACAATAATCAAGTACACATAAAATTTACATAAAAATCAATCAGTAACTCTTTTGAGCAAACAAACATTAAATAGGTTAGGATCTTGGGATAAGCATGTGAGTGAATCGCCCAAGGTCGAAAACCAAACTAGTTTCATTAACGAGCAAAAAATTCCTTCTGCACTCATACTACTAGAACCACTCCAGTAAAAGCGGAGCGAAATATGAGACAACATCGGACTGTAATTGAAGGTAGCCCGTGTTCTCTTACAAATCCTTTGGGTATGTATTGGGGGTCCCTTCAAGGATTTTGAAACTGAGCCGGGGACTCGGGTATCCTGCCCACACAGCGTGGTATCTACGACTATGTCCCCCCCGGTGGTGTCTATGATCTGAGGTGCCTCTAGTGGCCACACTTATAGGGACTTACACAAGGTGAGTGGGATGGGCTATCCTCGTACCTAACACGGACGGATCTACTCTGTCTTCAGTTTTTGGGAGGGTGCTCATCTTCATGAGAGTACTTGGCCCCTCAATCTGAGGTTCAGGTGAAGCTCTAGAGTAACTGTAACCAAACATCTGGCCATCCTTCTCTGATATTCATTGAGATACTAGGTTTCATCTTCGGTGATCGGTGCTTATCAAATGAGGTAATTTCCCTCTATTTGCTGATTGATCCATTTAGTGTTTTTTTTTATATATTTTTTAGGTACTTGAGTGCTATCATTTGAGAATTTAAAGAATATCATGATAAAATTTATTGATAAAAATTAATGGTAATTGTGGCTACATCCGGCCCTCGTCGTCACTCTAGACCATTGTTAGGACTTCCTCCACTCATTGTGGAAGATCCACCGAGTTCCACTGAACCAGATTCCCCATCATCGAGGGATCAGTCTCCTAGATCTCACACGAGATCTATTTAGACAACCGATGATTCAAGTTTACTGAAGGATTTCTTTACCGAAGGATTTCTTCCTCCCTTTAACCCTGCGCTCACGAATCCATTGGAACCTGTCTTGGCTCCCGTGGTATCGGTACTTCCAGCTTCGGTAGTTGGAACATTTCCATCTATCTAGTCGATGACTCACAGGTTGTGGAACTTTAGGGACACTTTTGGTCCTTCACCACTCCCCCAATCGACAGTCACCATAACATCGGTAATGGCAAATCCCGCTATCCCGTTTGTCCCAGGTACAACCACTCACATGACACCCTCTACGAGTGGAATCCAACAGATGCCAGGTTCCACTCCTATGGTGCCAAACTGCATACCTTCGACAAGTGCCACATACAGTGCTCCCTATAACACTTAATGTGGCACTATGGGCGCGGTTCCCATTTACCAACAATATGGTCAGCCGCCAATGTACAGTTCAAACCCCCAGATTCATATACCTGGGGGGGTTCCCAATATGCACATGCCAATAGGGAATGTAACAGTTCCACCTCCGTTCTCAGGCATGCATGGTCAGTTGCTAATTGACATGAGCATTCTCTCTATCAATCAAGGACAAATAGTTAGTTTTGTGTCATGCGAGAATCCTCAAGGGGTTCCAAACTAGTCCATGGGGGCACCCTACTCACATATTCAAATGAGTCAAGGGGGCACCACTTATACTGGGTGCAGTTTCATACCCCAGTATCAAAATCCTCATGGAAATCCACTCTACAACACCATACCTCAAAGCAACTGCTACACCATGCAACCCATGTACACTATGGGGAACCAAATGATGGGAGGAGTCCAAAGATCCTCAAGTCATCCGTCATCACCATGGTCTGAGTCGTGGGCACCTAACTCTCTGCCTTTCTTGGCAACGTTGGATATACCCGACTTATACAAGCTGACAAATGACCCCATCTATCACAACTTACAATGGCCGCCGATCCTCCATAAGATACCAACGGACATTCCAAAGTTCGATGGAAAAAAAGGGGAGGATCCGGCCACCCATATCACCACCTACCATCTCTGGTATGTTTCAAACTCTATCATGGATGCTAATTTCTAGTTACGTCTTTTTCTCTGCACCCTCACTAGAAATGCAAAGAAATGGTATATTAAGTTACCATGCGCGTCAGCAAACACCTTTGATGCTTTAGCGATGGAATTCATAAAGCACTTCCAGCTACCCATTTGCTATGAGATAGGGGCGGAGCTCCTCACTTCATTTCATTAGGGTACTACCACCCACATCTCCGATCATATTCATGAATGGAGACGTAGGTAGAGGTTAGTCAAAGCTCCCATCCCAGACTTTCTCTTAACAAACTGGTTTTGCAAGTCCTTACTCCCCCAAATCGCTAGAGATGTCACTCTAGGTGGTGCGGTCACAGAAGACCAATCCATACATCATGCCCAACACGTAGAGCTAATATATTCACAGTCTAGCACTCTTTACAACATAATCCCAAATGCTCCTGGTAACCCCAATGCTTCCGCCACTCAGCACCCCAAAGTGCACGCCGATGGGATTGTCGGTGCAACCTCTGGGGCTGCTATAAAACAACTCAGTGGTCACTTTGCCAAGATGGCAGTGGACCTCTCTACCAATATGAATACTCTTCCAGCTACTGCGATAAACTCTATGTATTCTACGCAAAAATTTGGTGGTAAGAACAAGAAGAATAAGAAAAGACCGCTCCTTCTAAAGAGTAGTCAAGAAAGCAGCCCAACCTAAAATAGAAGTCCACTGCACCTATTGACAAGGAAAAGGATAAACCCACCAGATATCCATGCAAACTCTATGCTGAAGACCACATGACCTCGCGTTGTCCACGACTTTAAGAATGCAAAGAATACCTTGCCAAACGGGATTCTGGTAAGGCCCCTGCTATCCTTAGAAATCCTTTTCCCACTCAACAGTAGAAAAATCTTATTGCAAACCAACCACAACCCCCGCAAGGAGGCAATGATGGTTCATAACATTGTTCGGCTGGTGAAGGATCTTCTACCATTTACACATTTGAAACGGTAGAACTTGCAACAAGAGCCAAATATTATGGAGCTCCTGTCGCTCCTGCAGTAGAACCTTCCTCAGGTCAAAACCCACCACCGCCCAATGATTTGCATATCGAAAGGCTGGTTGAGGACCTTGTAATTTGACCCCCAAAAGGGGAACTTCGACACACAATGCACAATACATCTTCACGTGCCTCCCAACACTACAACATTATAGATGATTTGGTGCAAGTGCCATCAGCTATGTCGGCGCTCAAAGTATTACAAACATGCCAAATACAACGGAAAGCTTTGCTTTCGGCTATTGGGGGTATTGACCCAACGGATTCCATGCATGCTATTTTTGACATGGACAAGTGTAAACCTCCCCTTTCTCACCAACTTGCATTCCAGGTGAATATCACTTCAAAAGATAAATGTATACACAGAATTGTCATCGACAAAGGTGCTTCTACCTACGTCATGTCCACTTCATGTTGGCTTGCCCTGGGTTCCCCAACCATATCCCTGCCATCGAACTCCCTTAAAGCTTTCGACTGCCACATCTTTATCCTAAAAGGATACCTTGGTATTTCCCCATCACTTTTTATGGGAAACCATCATGGTGGCCATAGAAGTCGTAGACAAAAAACTCGACTATAATCTCTTGCTGGGTCGCAGTTGGACATACACCATGATGGCCGTCGTATCTACAGTCTTTCACATCATCCAATTTCCATTGGATGGAAAGGTAATTATAGTGGATCAGTTGTCTTTCTGCACCCCCGATTATTCACCATTATTAAGTGGCTCTGTACCCCTAGTAGGAGGTGGAACTGACTGCTATGTCATTTTAGGTACTGATCTATTGAAGGCTTCTTCCCTCATGGGTTGTTTTCCTCTTTAGCTGCCCAAGGTTTCACAATCAGTCAACATGCTTTCATTTTTCCCTCATGAACAGACCGATCCATGGATCCTATCGGCTCCTTCAGACCTTGACACATTCAGAGAAAAGATGTCGTTGTCACCAGCTGAATTGGCCTACCAAGCCATTCAATCCGCATCCGCATCTCAAGTCATGTTGGTTACTGTCAATGGTACCATCGCCCTTCCCATAACCACTCCTCCTTTAGATACATTCAATCAACTCCTACCTACGAATGAAGTTGTTCGAGAAATCATGAGTTTTGGAGAGCAACATTGCGAGGATTGGCATCATCATGTTCAGATATCTGATTTAGACATTATGCCTCTCCAAATCCTGTCCCCTAACACACTGGAAATCATTTCATCACCCTATGCAACCATACAAACATTAGATGCAGAAGGAAACATGGGAAACACTTCCAAATCATTTCCCATTGATATTTTTGTCAAGACAGGCATCGTGGAAAACATCCAGATGAGAGTGGATAGCAATCCTGAGGAAATTGTGAGCTCCGCTTACCTATTTCAGGAATCCCATGATGTATTGAGTGGGTCTCATGAAGAAATGCCTGACATTAATCCGTCTACTATCGTGCATGAGATCCAGTTTTACGATGATGAAAAACCCATTGAGTGTCAGACCCCTTCCCTGGAAATAGCTGTTGAAACCATGCCCGAAACTACTACCAAAGAAGAATGCTTACTGTACCTTAAATAGCTGGATAAAACCTATCGAGATACTGACTTGGCACTCAAGGATCACAAGTAACGGGTACGATCCCAATTTGTGAAAGAGGTTAAGTTTTTTCTTTCCAAGAGGGTGACCTTGTGTTGCTCTATCATCCAAAAGATGACCTCTTGGAGGCATCCATGCTTCAACCCATCTGGCTAGGTCCCTATGTCGTAAAGAAAGTCCTCCCCACAGGGGCATATGAACTGTAGGACCGGGAAGGATTCCCGCTCAAGGAGCCCAGATATGGGCTCTATCTGAAAAAGTATTATGCCTAGTATTGCACTTGGCATGTGCTTTGTAATTTTATGTATTCATAAGTTTTGCTTCCCTTTCTGGTGTGATTGGATTGTTTTTTTATTTAGTGGAGTACTTGTATCATGCATTCTTCTCACAATGCAGATGTCATCGTTACCTTTAGCATACGTAGGATACGTGGCTGGTGCCAGTCATCACACACGGAACATTGCATCAGCTGCTTGGGTCATTTACACACCTGAGTTTGAACTATTTTGCTATGGGGGGTTCTTTCTGGGTACCGCCACCAACAATATTTCCAAGTACATGTCCATTGTTTCACTTCTCATGAAAGCGCCATCAAGGGATATCTCCAATTTGGTGGTTAGGTTAGACTCCCAGCTAGTCGTTATGAAATTGACAAATCGTTATCACATTCGTAATCCAACCTTGTTGCATCATTATCTAAGGGTACGACTCCTGGAACGTCGATTTGAAATAATCACATATGAACATGTTCCTTGAGAATTAAATACAGTTGCTGATTCATTAGCTAACTATGTATTAGATTGGCATTTGTCTCATTCTTTATAGAAGCATGCATGAAAAGTAAAACATTTACTGAGTTAAAAATTTTTTACAAAAACATTTAAAAACACATTTCAAAATACAAAATACAAAAAATATATGTATATATATATATATATATATATATATATATATATATATATATATATATACAACACACACACACACACACACACACACACACACACACATATATATATATATATATATATATATATATATATATATATATATATATCTATATACATATATATATATATACATATATATATATATATATATATATATACATATATATATATATATACACACACACACACATATATATATATATATAGATCAAAATCCAGTCTTTTACATCAAAATATTCCAAAACTTGGATGTTTTAAGTACAAAATGGCTATAAAAGCCCAGCTACAAACACTCATGTGGCTACGCCAAAACACCTGCTAAAAAGAGCCTATTGCTCCAAAAATGCTAAAACCGCTCTAGCTACCCTCTGAAGAGGAACAAGAAAATGCTCAGGTACACCAACTGTGTGCCACTGCATATGAGCGGGAATCTCCCTCATAGGAAGGGGGGGGGACACCCATGGTCAAACCCTTTAGGTTCCTCAAAACCTCATGGAGACTATTGGCATTGCTCCCTCCAACAAGTGGTTGGCCTCCTCATCGCATATGGCGAGGTTTTCTTGCAGGTCGTAATGACGCCACATATGTGTTAAGCATAAAAGTTTCATGTCAGTACTTATTTCGCCTATAAAAGCAATACATTAACATTCAAAAGCTAAACAATACTTAAAGTACTGTAAAAAATTATTCTCACCTTGAGGACCCCAGTTGGTCCCCAGCGATAGCATCAAGTCCAAGTCATCGGTAAAGTCCATGCCATCATAAGCATAGTCATCAATTATCACAATTTGGGTACAAAGCCACTGGAAGAAATCTTCGTCGAAGAAATGCCGAAACGATTCTCCTCCTATGCGAGGATTGAGTGATGACCAACGACCCTGCTTTAGCTCCCTCGGATTAAGGGGACCTAAGCTCATCTTGGGGAACATAACATGTACCCTCTCAAGGAAGAATGAGACTATGATAATACTGTACAAAAAACTGTGTTGGGTACGAGTCTTGCATGCTGTTAATTTTGCCTTCAACTGGTGAAGCACTGCTTCACACCAGTTGAACATTTGTGGCTGGACACAGTCAACTGCAAGCAATAGTTGGGCCTTTGTCATGACGTGGGGACTCTTTGACCCTACCAACCACATAATCAACCATAAAACTACCCTCATAGACCTCGACCTTATCCTCTCTATGCGGACTCTGTTGCTGACTAGTCCACTCTCAGGGATGTAGTAGGATTGCACCAGCTTTGAGGTAGATCATGGATCTGGTCTACCACCAGTGAGGTTTTCGTGTGCCCCATAGCATGACAAACCAATCAAAAATATATGTCATCACGGTCAATATCCAGCTCCTGATCTCTAATCCTGAACACTTGCTTGTGTTCATCCCAACGCTGGATAATCCATCTCAATAAATCCTCCTATCCTTTCATCATCTCCAGCTTTGCATACTTCAGTAAACCAAAACATCACAATGCAAGTATGCATGTTGGATTATTTCGCATCAGCAATTCTTGGCTATCATGGGCTCGTTCTCTCCATAGGTGAGTCATTTCGGCCTAAAACCTCCACAAAATAACCCTAAAAATAGTTAAAATGGGGCAAAAACACTTTAGGAATCCATGCATGAGGTTTTTAACTACGCTCTTCAGCTCTAACGCTACCCATAGTGCTGCACAGGGAGGATTAATGCCCTCCAGTGGCTCGCATAGAGCATTTAACGCTCCTTACAAGCCATCTGGAGGGTGTTAGTGCACAAACAGGGCTTTAGGGCACCTCAGATCTGCAATATTCCACCCATAAAATTGTCAAAAAAGGTTAAGCAATGCATAGAGCAAGGTTTTAGCCTTCACTTGGGACTGACGACACGTCGAATGGTCGCCCGGATCTCCTGCAATGGTCCGCAGAAAATCTGCTCCTCTTTAGCTCCAAAATGCTCTCACAAATCTCAAACTAGTGAAAATGATACATGTGAAAGCTCAAAACATTTCCTTATATTTATTTTGGAGACATGATTTTCTAAAATCATTAAAGAGGAAGTAGTCCATTCTCCATGATTTTTTATCATGCATGAACCCATATGATAGGAATTTCTGCCTTTTTATACTTTTTACTATTTTTTGATGAAAGTACGTTTAGGAATGAAAAGCAGTAAAAGTTGCATGAAATTCTCACTAGAGCACTTTTTGTGATATTTTATTTCTCTTTAAAAAATAGAAACATCTGCAAGTTTTCATCATTGAGCTCGCTAAATCTATACAACGATGCTCTGAGCAACTCTTTTTTGATCTTTTTCCAGCTCATTAAACTGAAAAAGACTAAGGGAACATTCTTTTTAGGCGCTTTTTTCTCACTCTTTATGCCAAAAAAATCCCGAGCTTTGTCTTTAGGCTCGTTAAACTTTATAAAGATGACCCGAGCATTATTTTTAGGTACTTTTCTCACTCGTTAAACTAAAAAATCTCAAGTTTTTTTTACCGAGATCGTTAAAAATATACGGCAGTAGCAAGAGCACTTTATTTTTTGGGACCGTTTCTCACTCTTAAATCGAAAAATCCCCAAGTTTTCCCCTTCTTCGATCTCGTTAAATCGATGAAGAAGGAATGAGCAGTTCTTTTCCCTCTTTTTCTCGCTCACTAAACTGAAAAAGATACCCTGAGTTTTCTTCATTTGACTTATTAAAATTTTTGATTAAGGTATTGAGTTTGTTGTCGTGTGACTCATTAAAATTTCACAACGAAAAACGAGTTTAGTCCGTCACCTCGTACTCGTAACAAAACGAGGTCGACATCTATTGAAAATAGGTTTATCTTTATCCAAGTTCAATAGAACGGAAAAGTAAACGATCTAGGTATACTATTAACCTTTTGTCGCACCTGGTTAACAACTATGACAAAGGGACCACCATGGAGTTTCTCTTTATGATATTTTTAGACTCTCTAAATACGAAAATACGACTAAGTTGTCTAGTCTAGACTCTTTAAATTACACAAAAAAGATATAGAGTCGTTCCTTTTATGATACTTTTTAGACTCTTAAAACACGAAAAAAACGACGAGTTTGCCTGTTTGGACTCATTAAACTAATCATATAGGGCAAAGAGTCAATGTTTTTGCGGTCCTTTTCAAACTCTTTAAATATGAAAATATCGATGAGTTTACCCGTTTGGACTCATAAAATTAATCAGACAGGGAAAGTGGACAATACAACTCTATTTTGTATTAGAAAGCACGGTTTGGTAGCAGTCGTTCCCTTGAACATGGCACTCCCTCAAATAAACCTTCCTTTTGATGGCCTCTCAATATGAACCCTATCATCCTATGAGCTTTAGCCTATATACCCTGATGTAATTGCATCTCTGTATCCTAACACTTTGTAGTGTTCATGAGTCTAGTGTTGTTTGGTTAAAACCGTTGTCGTGCCTTCTATTGTTCAAGGGTTAACCATTTGTTTCCTCCATCAATTGATCAAACATATCCTTTCATCATGCCCTCTGTTGTTTAGACCCAAATGCTCAAAATGTTCCTCAAAAAACAAAATCATTCTTGTCATGTTTTGTGTCGATTGATGTAGGACACATTATTGCCTACCTTTTGACAGGTTTCTTCCTATCGACTTCAACAATCTATCTAGGAAGATAACCCAGAAACACATTCAGTGCCTTGGTACTTGCAGACATTAGTAGCAGGTTGCCTTTTGTTTGATCCTGGGCTCTCATTATTGACTCCTGGTTAAGTGATTCTATGGTTGTTCGATGACAAAGACATCTTTCACACTCATTATATTGCACTGTGCATCTTGGAGACTATCACCATTATCGATGGCCTTCCTCGCATATGTTAACGCTCTCCATTATTGACTGGTAATCAGATGATTTCATGCATGTTCAACGTCAATGGATATATTTGCATGTATCGATCCATGTTGTTCAATGAAACAGAAATCAAGACCTTGGGTAGAGGCTTGCATCATTTAGCCTTGTTTCCTCTCCAAAGCTCCGGATATTGTTCTTTGGAGACAACTGTTTCAGGATGATTCTATTATGACATTGGATCCGCATTGTGCTTATCGGTGGCTAGTATTGTCGTATCTCTTTGGAGAAAATTACTCTGACATAGCTACTGAACATGGGAATGCCTGACTCAGGACATGATTTTAGCAGTTTTATATATATGTGTTGTATCAGGTTTCCCTTCCCACCCGAAGCTTCTCTCTCTCTCTAAATTTTGACAAGAAAAATTATAGTTTTAGTAAAGCATTTCAGCCATCGTCTTTGCCTTTGATATCATACTTTAGGGGGCATCTGTTATACAACAAAATGACCTCCTCATCAACTCAGACGTGAAAGACATGATGAATGAAGCAAAGACCACAATTACAGGCCTTGATTCCACACTAACGCTAGTTGTACACTAACAACCTCCTTTATAAAGCTTGTTAATGAGGCTGGAGGTGCGTTAGTGACCCTACTAAAACATGTTGCTAGTTATGGGATAGCGTTAGTGATACTAAGGGAAGTTCCAAGGGTCAAAACAACGAATTGACTCACAAATGTCTAGATATTTGTCCCTAAATTTACTCAAGAAAAGCAAGGAAACATCCAAAAACAACCTATTTGGAGAAATTCTAATCTGAGAAAAGGAGGCAAATGGGAAAGAGTTGAAAAGTAGGGCAAGTTCATTGCTTTTGCCCTAGTGAATTCTATAAGGAACTTGGCAACCGTAACTTGATTGCTATATAAGCAATGAGAGGGTCATTGTGAAAGGGGTCAGAGCATTTGAAAGGATAGCCTACTAAGTTGTTGTGAACTGTCACATATCTGAGGAAGTGAGCTAGAAGAGAGAGAGAGAGAGAGAAGCAGAAGGGGCAAAGGAAGACTTATACAACAGATGGTCGTAATCACTCTTCTGTTATTAATACAGAATTGTAGTTGTGTTCCCTACTCCATGGTGTCGGTAACATTGTTCATTAAGTTGTTCATTTGATACTTGTTTATATGAGTAGTTTAGTTGTATGCAAATATATGTTCATTCTGTATCCATATATTGGTTTTCAAGGTTGTATGTGGTGATTGTGTTTTGCCTTTCCTTGGTGCAGGAATTGATTTGGAGCTGGCTTTGAGGGAGTTCCTCTTAGCTGCATTGTGATCTCCGAACAAATCTAGAAGGAGACTTGAGGTAATCCTCTTTCCATACTTTGTTAATTGAAATTTGTATATGAACATGTGTATAACTTGGTAGCATCTGCAGATAATCTTACAGTCTGTCGAAGGTCCCGGGAAGGCCTTTGAGGGTAGTTTTCATTCTCCATTTACCGTGCATTTTACCCCATAGCACCTGTTTCTGCAATTCACTCATGACAGGATGAAATAAATCTGAAAAATACCTACTCTAATAAGGTGTATTGTTATCAAGGAAATAAGCTTGGGACAAGTCAGAGGTTGGGAGGCGGGGTTCAGTGACTGCGCATTGCACAGTTCCAGTTGGCAGGGAGAGAGCTTGGTCACTGAGACTATGCAGAGCACAACTCAGGCTTGACTAAGGAACTTTTGAGCATAGTCCTCACTGGGGAGAAAAATTTCAAAGTGGCCACTCAGAGTAAGGATTGTGTAGTTCAGGAAAATAGCGGCTACTACTAGATGAGACCCTTAGAGACATATCTAGTTTCTAGAGTCAAGGAGAACTGGTCAATAGAGAGGTCTGGGGGAGAAATCTGTGCAGTTCCTGAGAACAATGAGATTTGACTGAGGGAGGGTCACTAGAGGAAACATATGCATAGTTTTGGAGGCCAAGGGAGGCTAATATCTCTACGCATTGTGGGGTTGTAGCAGGCAAGGAAAAATCTCATGGATTGAAAGTGTAAAGTGCACAGTTTTAAGGCAGATGGGGAGGCACAATTGCGCAATTCTGGGGGTCAAGGATGGTTGTTGGACTCAGGAATTGCACATAGAAATAGACCTAGAGGAAAATATTTGTGCACTACGTAGTTCCAAGCAACATGATCACATCAATGAGTGCTGAGACTTTGTAGTGTGCAACTCAAACAAGGCGTGGTGAAGCTGAGTTGCCCGGTTGGGAATATTTTCTGAAAATTCTAAGTGGAGGAGGGATATTGATTCGTGATGAATTTGATATGTAATCACACACTTAGCATACTTCAATGACATGACAACATAGACCATCAGAATGAAAACCCTCTCAAGACTATCTCAAGACAAGAATCAACAAGTGCGGCTAGACTTTAGGATGACCATAACGACACTTGTGAGACAATGTTCAAGACTTTGTGTATGAGTGCGACAATTGTTTACCTAGTTAGGAAAAATAATATACAAAGAGGTCAACCTTCAAAACCACTAGACAGGAGTCGCAAACATGTCATAAATATCAAACATGGTAAGAGACGACAGTTGATCCAACAAGCAAAAGGGAGAAAAACACTTAGAGAAAAAACATGGAATGACTTTTAGTGTTTGCGGCCATACATGTCATTGAATACATAATGATACGAAAGTGATAAGTTGTCATTCATACTACATTAAGAGATGTATTTCAACTTTATGAGACGTGCTTTGTTTTCTGTACCTACCCTCCAAAGGGTTGTGAATCATATGGAGTCTTCATGTGGTCCCAATATTCTATCATACCCTAGGTTCCTTTGTCTTCTTATCTAATAATTATCTTTTCTCCTCAGCTCCTTTAGTGTCATCCAAAACATGTCCTCCTTCTTAATCATCTTCCCATAGCCTAGAAGAATTCATGTATATGTAATCCACTCATGACAAGACGAGATCAGTCAGATAAACCCTTAGTCTAGGATGTTGCATGATAATCCATTGACTAAGCCAAAGCTGGTATTAGGTCAAGGGGGAAGGCTCAGTGGCTAGGCTAGACTGAGGGATAAGATTGCACAGTGCCCACTGAGGTAAAATTTTGTGTAGTGCCCATTGAGGGACATAATTTTACAGTTCAAGCAGGCAGTGGATGTTGTGGGATGAGGCCCTGGACAAAAAATATGTGAAATTCTTAGAGGGTAGTGAGCTCTGGCTGAGGGAAGGTCACTGGAGATATCCTTGCATAGTTTCGGATGCCAACAGATGTTTGTGTTTCTATGCATTGTATATTTCCAACAGGAAAGGAAAAATCTTGAGGGTTGTAGATGCGAAGCGTGCAGTTTAGGAAGGTTGGACAAGGTTAGGTTGCTAGGAATCCTATGGAATTTGGCTAAGTGTGGGATTAGTTGAACAAATGTGAATAGTAATAGAACTTGACTGTAACCACACACTTGGAAACTTAGTGATACAACATAGATCATCCAAAATATATGAAAACATATTTCGCTTAATGAAACAACCTTTGTGGCAGCTTATGCCAAGTCTGGCTCCGACGATAGAATTTGTGAGGATAATGACAAAACTTGTGTAATAGTGATTGAAACTTTGGAAATGTGTGTGAAGCATGTCTATATGATGGGAACAACTCATTTTCACAAATATTTCCCCTTGAAGCAAACCAAAACTTCCCTTTTCATGACAAGAAATAACTTCCATTCCCGAAGATGACATTATCTATATAAAGATAAAAGAGCGAACGACTCTTGAGATCGAAGAAGGGAGATTGAAATCATCAGCTTACCAATAAGTGACTAAGGAACATACGATCACATGATCCATGATAGGTTCCAAGATTTGAGTGTAGGCCAAAATTCTAGATGGTGTTGCAACCGCTACAACACTTGGCAACACACTAGTAGAATCCAACTTCTAGGTTTTGGTTAATTCCTTGTATGTAGGGCATTGGTTCTTTAGGGATTGCTGATTCATCGTGCATATTACCTTGGCCTTCTCACTTACCCCATGAAAAAACATGGTCCCTCTATACCTTCTTAGTCAGACACACCATAATATTTAACATAATCACAATGTTTCAAGTTGGGAAAGGTAGTGTAGCTTGCGAGATTAAGATTTTACGAGTATGATTTTTCATCTCTGGTGTTGCTCTACTGCCAGTAGACTTGGACAGTACCTCGATAGAGTCACGCAGGAACAAGAACATTGCTCCACTACCAACGAGCATAGAAAATACCCTGACAAAGTTGTTTGCTTCACGTGTTTGTGCAGGAAGCCATTCTCTTCTTTTGCCTTTAATTTTCTTTTTAAAGAGAATTGTGAATTGGCACTTATTTATTTTGGGGTGAAAGAGGGATCCTAACTTATTAAGAGAAGAACATGATTCTCTTTCAAAGAAGCATATAGAGACCTTTGATTTAGGTTTTCCCGTTTAGATTTTTCCCCTTCTCTGTTTCTACAAGTTGGATATGCTTGAGAACACCAAAGCAGAAAAGTCGAGTATAGAACACATATTTCATTAAATTTGGAATTAAATAGTGGATTTAGAATTTCAAAATAACCAAAAGACTCAATTGATGTCCTTGTAATAAAAATTTTCCAATTTTGATGAAATATGTGTTATAGGCATGAGGTTTCCAGACTATATGTGGGTTCATGGTTGGACCAACACTCTCCTTACAGGTGGATCATATTTTCCATCGGAACTTCATTAGCCAAAATATGTAGCCAAGAAAAGGAAGACGGATAGATGACTAGCCAATGCTAAAGTGTCACATGACTCTTTATAGTTTGGCCACACACACACTAAGAATCCAAATAGTTCTAGGAACAACACTTATTTTCATAATGAAAACAAAAGGAAAAAATCAACAATAAAGAAATCAAGACAAAGAGAAAGAAAACACAAAACTAGGAAACAAAACCAGAAGACAAGATAATAAAATGGATAAAGAAAACAAGGTGTAGAACCAGAATAATAAAATGAGTACAAACTACAAGGAACGAGTGCAAAATGGGTGCAAGAGGGGGAAAGCTAGGATGCAACAAATCCTACTCCTAACCTAACAACTAAAATTGCGGGTCACGTGAAATGAAATTTCTAGTGAAGCCATCATAATTGTTCCCGACCTCCATCTAGAGAGATAAGAACAATTAAAATGAATATAAATCACCATGCAATAGAAAAGATAAAAACTTTAATAACTTACATAATAAAAGGAAGGTCTTGCATTTAGGCAGAAAGGTGTGTCACACCCACTACTTTTATCAAATTCACATGCTTAATTTTTTATGAATAACCTTTTTCAACACCTTAGAATATTCTTGCAGATGTGTCTTCATCTACATCAAGCCCCTTATCAAGTGCGATGAAATATTGAAAGTTGTTGTTTTCTATAGAGCTTACCAAGTAAGCTTGTTCCAGCCATTGAATGACTGGATTGTAAAATTCATGATGGCCCTCTTGAAAACCCCGAAATCTTGAAAAAGGTGATTTTTCGATTAGAGAAATGGGATCACGATGGGAATATTGTAAATGCAAATATATCTTATCATACTCAGCAGTCATGCCAAGACAGTGAGGACCTGCCATAACCATCAGTGAAGGCTAAAGTGCTTTGCCTGCTTTACAAAAATACAAAGAGAGAGATGTTTAACAATGAATATCAAGGGGTGTGAAACAAATGTCATGGGATGCCATGCTGGGAAAATGATAATTTGAATGAAAGTCATCAAAGATAGAGAAATCATCAAATGAGCTAATTGAAGAATTATATTATTGGTTTGCAATAAATGAAGAAAAACCAATTTGAACAATATCATGAATTCTCTGAACAATCGAACCAAGTTCCTTGTGATCCAAATATGACAGACCACCTTCCTGCAACTGGGGACAAATTGTGTAATCATCATAGTCATCAAAATAATTTAAAAAGTAAGATAGCACCATAAATGCATGAGACCAGTTGGGACATGGTGAACGAAGAAGAACTTGATTCATGTGACAACTTGTGCATTCATTATCACTCAAGAATATTTCTAGTGTGATGAGAGGGAAAATTTTTAATAAAAAATTCATAAGAAGACTAAGAAGCGGACCATTAAGGGATAAGTTCAATAAGTGTGATTCCTACTGGAAAAGATAGTCATTGGAATGATCAAATTTGTAGTTCCATGAATCTATGAGAGATTCACAGCCCCAACTTGATTTTTATGCGATAGGTTTCCATGAAGATGAATGAACTGTAACAAATTATTGAATTTGGTCAGAAGTGAAATCTTGAGAATTTGAAAGGTCACACCCGGAATACCGAATATTTTTCAGAAGGAAATTTACATCAAGTGAAACCATGCAGAGAGACAGATTACATAAGAGAAATGAGATCTGATATAGTTTGGAGGGATTACCAAAGTCGCAATATCTTGACATAACAATCGATGGAAGTTGAATTGTGTCGATTCCCTGGCAGGTCCCAAAACTTTCCAAGATTGTAGAATCGCATTTTGAAGCTTGAATTAGATCATGCATGGCTTGAGGACGACTACTATTACTAGTTACATTAAGACCATTTCTCATTGGATAGAAACCATCTTTGCCACAAATTTTATCCTATTTTTCAATTTCAACAACCAGATTGATCAATTAGGGGGGCTCTTTTGATCACAAATGAATCGGTGAGATCTCATGAGCAAGTTGATTTGAAGAGTTGCCTTTATGTAGGAGAGGAGATGACGAGGGATGGGAAGGGTACTCTATGATTTGACTATTTTTAATTTGATCATGGACAACCTCACTCCTTATGTTAATCGAGGAGATAACTCATCGGATGAAGAAACTGAAGAGAATGGAGTATATCCATCGTAAGTAGATGCATTGTAAACGATAAGATAGAAGGGATAGTGAGGTGAAGAGGAAGTTTCGATATGGACATCTTCTTTGACTAAACCATATTATAGATCTAAATTAAAACCAACATGAGGAACTGAAAGATTATATGATGTGCTTTGGAATTCATCATGACATACAAAAATAGAGTCATCATTAGAATGATTACTACCCAAGGCTGAGGGTTTATTGAAATAATTTATTCTACTAGATTTTCTACTAAAATTAGCAAATTGAGAATCATTCAATAATGGAAACTCATTATTTTGGCATGGAGTATTCTGAAACAGAGAAGAAATATTAAAATCATATCCACCTTATTTCTCCTCTACCCGTGTAATGTGACTGCCTTGTTCCTAATCACAATTTGAGCCAACAACTTGAGAATCAAGAGAATGTGAAGAACTAGCTGGTGGAGCAGATTGATCAAGTGGGTCATGGTACAAAGAGTCAGAATATGTGGATGATAGAGGATAGCAAAATTCAAGATTAGCTTTGAGACTATATTTGTGAATAGTGACAACATCTTGCGTAATGTAGGAGTGAGTATTCATTATAGGCTTCATGAGATGTTCTCAAATTTCCTCCATTGAAGCGAAAGAAGAGTGAGAAGGACTTGAGATTTCATTCACAAATTTCCCAATTTTACGACCACCACAAGGAGGCACCCTCATCGAGACCAGAAAAGGAGGAGAAAGAAAAAAGGTATATTAAGGTCCTCCTCTAAAATTTGAGGTGCCTCGTGATTCATCAAAGTTGGGGAAGAAGACAAATTAGGAGGTTCAGGCTCACCGTATGAATAAACATGAAACAAGTGCTCAAACTATTGTTTCAAGAAATCCCAGTTCAATTATTTTTCGTGAATTTCATAACAAAGATGAAGGAATCGATCAAAAAAATCCTCAACTGATTCATTAGGCTTCATTCTTAAAAGATTAAATTTTCAACAAACATCTCGATAGTTATACTTATCGAATGCTTTATGAAGCATCTTGGCAAGCTGATTGAATGAATGGATAGAAGAAATGGGTAATGTATGACACCACTGACTAACAAAAACGTCGAATATGAGGGTGAGTAATCTATCCATGACAACTTTGGAACATATTCTGTGAGAAAAACAAACACGAAAAGCTTGAAACAAATGTTCACAAAAAGTTGATTCACGATTAGAATTGAACATAAATTTGGATAGGTGATGAATAAATTCTATAGGGATGGTACAATTAAGCTCTTTAGAAAAACATCCGAGGATTATGATTTGGTGAAGGGACATTTTAAATAAGAGATTCAAACTAGACTCAATGGGCATAGGCTATCGTTTGGCCATCCTTCTAGTTCCATTTTTTGATGGTGCTGGAAATCTGTCAACCAAGGGAATGTCCCCGATATGAAGTCCCAATCAGACCTCACACAATGTAGGAGGCCCATATGGTATAAAGGCTTGTCTTCAAAATCTTTAAATATTTCCTTGGCTCTAGATGTTAGCATAGGAGAGTGATGTAATGGTATCTTCTAAAAGAAAGGTGAGTATGCCTGGCGAGTGTGAAACGCAATTGTATCTAGGTTATATTACTGCAAAAGGGGGGAGAAGAGTGGGTCTATAAGTGAGAGGTAATAGTACCACCAGGGAAGAGGTACACATAAACCGGAAGGACTTGTCTAGCATATAGTAGAAGAGTCCACAGTGGATGCGACAGTCTTTACAACCAAAAAAAAAGGGATGGTATGTCTAACATCTAGTTGAATAGTCCACGACAGATGTGATAATCGTTATAAACAATAAGTAAAGAAATATTTGTCTAGTATACTGCAGAATAATCTGTAAGGATGGGACAACAATAACAACCATTACAACACATTCTTGAACAAGATAAGCACTAAAATAATTGAAATAGTTAAGTTATCTTAGTACATGTGAAACCAAACATGAAATACAAACGTCCACATAATAGTCTTACAAACATCATAGGTCATGCATGAAGAAAGTGTTGGGCTTAAAAGGCTTCCGTTATTAAGTAAAAGTTCCAAGACACGTATTTACATTATACATCATTAGCCCCAGTAGTGGGACATTGGAGCCACTCCTTGCTCCTCAGAGAACTAGCTAGTCTTTCTAATGCCTTGTGGGAGGAGCCAAGGTGAAAAGTCCTTTGATCATACAATGAGGGGGTATATATAACCAAGGGGTTATGCTTAACCCTAGTGACTCTTTGACTACCATCATGACTTTTCAATTTCCTATGAATTTTCAAAGTACATGAATCTTCATATTCTTGTGTGTCCATTGGACTTTCAATTTACAATACATTTGCTTTACAATATACATGGCCCACAATAGTGATGTGGCATATGACAACTCATGGCACGAGTTGACACGACACTACTGATATAAATTATCTTAATGATATTGCAATGTCAAGTCAATATTGTTGCTCAGTTCTTGATGTGTTCTTGGATATGCTTTCTCATCTCCTCCACATAGCTTGATGATGTGCAGTCTTCAATGTTCTTTAGTCTTGGAAGGTGGTTGCAAACTTGTGTCCCTTTGCTTGCTCTTGGTAGGTCCACTTGTTCATTCAACTGCAACTGAGTATTTAGGCATGCTTCCCTCCTTCTTCTCCTTCTTCATCATCTCACCATCACTGGATAATGTACCTATTCATGCAATTCACTCATGACAAGACGACATCAATCTGAAAACTCCCTATTCTAAGATGGTACATTATTATCCATGAACTAAGATTGGGACAAGTTACAGGCTGGGAGGCATGGCTCAATGGTTTCCCATTCTGCGGTTTTAGTTGGTAGGGATAGAGATTGGTCACTGATACTGTGTAGAGTGCAGCTTAGGCTTGACTGGGGAACTTTTGAATATAGTCGTCATTGGGGAGAAAAATTTGCATAGTGGCCACTAAGAGTCAGGATTGTGCAGTTCAAGTAGACAATGGATAGTGCAGGATGAGACATTGGGAAATACATCTATTTAGTTTCCAGAGGCAAGGAGGACTGGTCAACAGAGAGGCCTCGCAGACCAATCTGCGCAGTTCTTGAAAACAATGAGCTCCGACTGAGGGAGGGTCACTAGAAGACACATCCGCATAGTTTTGGAGGCCAAGGGAGGATGCGCTCTCTATGCATTGTAGGGTTCCAACATGCAAGGTAAAATCTTGAGGATGAAAATTGCAAAGTGTGTAGTTCAAGGTAGACTGGGAGGCACAACTTCGTAATTTTTGGGGTCAAGGAAGGCCGCTGAACTCAGGAATTGCAAAGAGAAATAGCCCGAGGATAGTGACTATGCATTGCATAGTTCCAAGAAGCAAGGTCACATCAATGAAGGCCGAGACTGTGTAGTGTGCAACTCAGACAAGGCATGATGAAGCTGAGTTTCCCGGCCATGAAGATTTTTCGAAAATGGCTAAGTGCAAGAGGGAGATTGACCAGTGATGAAATTGAAATGTGATCACACACTTAGCATACTTCGACGAGACGAAAACATAGAAAATCAGAAAAAAATAAAATAAAATAATACCCTCTGATTGACTATCTCAAGACAAGAAACGACTAGTGCAACACTTATGATAGACATTATGATGACCATGACAACACTTGTGTGATGGTGTTCAAGACTTTGTGTATGAGTGCAACGAATGTTTACCTGGTTAGGAAAAATCATACACAAAGAGGACGACCATGAAAACCACCAAATAAGGGTCACAAACATGTCATAACAATCAAACATGCCAATAGACGACAGTTGATCCAACAAGAAAAACGAAGGAAAGCACTTAGAGAAAACATATGGAATGAATTTCAGTGTTTGCGACCATACATTTCATTGAAGACATAATGATGAGGTCTCATTCATACTATGTTAAGAGGTGTTTCAACTTTATCAAATGTTCTTTCTTTTCTGTACCTACCCTCCAAAGGGTTGTGAATTATATGGAGTCTTCATGTGATCCCGATCTTCTATCATACCCTAGGTTCCTTAGTCTTCTTATATGATAATTATATTTCCAATAAGTGACTAAGGAATGACCAATCAAAGCCTCCATAGTAGGCTAACAAATTTGAGTGTAGGAAAAAAATTTGGAGGGTGTTGCAGCTGCTACAATAGGTTCTAACATTTAGATTATGTAATACTCCTACCATCTTTCAACAATCTATGAATATTATATTCTTTGAATTTATACATATAGTGTCGAAATATATATCGATGATTTCACAATTTATGGGATGAGTTTGATGAACCATTAACTAATTTTGGAAAAACATTAATAAGTTGTAAGGAAGCTAATGTGGTACTTAGAAATATAAGTGTCAAATGATGTTAAATTATGGTATTGTTTTGGGAGACTGTATTTCAATAGAAGGTATTCTGGTGGATTTGAAAAAAATTAAAGTGATTTTCGATTTACCTACTCCTCTCTCACAAAGAGAAGTACACAATTGATCTAGGTGGATATTGATGGCCACTCGCCAATTCCACTTGGACCCCCACCATTTTTTCTTTTAGTTTTTCAGTTTCCTTAATTGTAGCACAATTTACTATTTTTAGCAATTTTTCGGGTCCTAAACTTTCGGAGCCATTTTGAGGCCCAAAACAACATTTTTTTTTGGAAATCTACTACCAGCGATTTTTTGATAAAATCATCTTTTCCGTCGTAGTCCTTAGAGAGATATTTCCAATGGGTTATCATGCGCATAAAATGGAGATAATATGACCAAGTCATGACCCCAGGAAGTTGGCTGTCCAACTAACCCCAACAAGGCCCATAAACTCTTGGTGTTACATCTCCTCGAGTTAGGGTTTTGGTTGTTTAGGGTTTGCTCTTATTGTTCAATAATAAAAAGGCCCTTGAGCCTCATTGTAAGGCAGTAAAGAGGCATGTAGCCACCACATCTCTTCTCAGGGATAAGCTACCATATCCTGAGCTACTTTATTTCGATTTTTGTTACTAGGCATATTTTAGTATTTTACATTAATGAAATGAAGTATTATTTCTATTACCTCTTTGTGTTTATGGTTATATATGTAATTTCTTGCGTTCCTATTTAAATTCGGATCAATGGTATCATAGGGGTCTACTCTTTCTTTGTTTTTCTTTGCATGTCACCAACAAGGTTGGGATATAAGGAGTTAGGGCTTGAGCTGGTCGAACCTTTATAAGACTAGCCTTGCAAATCCCGATGGCCTCCTATGGCGAATGAAAAGAAATATGAGGGGGTAGGAGATCCTATCAAAATCTTGCTCGAAGAGGCCCTCGAGTGACAAAGGAACGCGATGATGGAAAACTTTTCCCAAATCCTTCAGCGGCTACCCAAGGGTGACACATCTACTTCCAGCAGCTACTTTGGAAGTGCCACACCCTTTAAGGTACAAGTTAACTTTGACATTCTGAGATTTGAGGGTCAGATAGATGCAGACACTATAGATAAATGGTTAAATCTGCTAGAAGGGTATTTTTTTGTTCATGATTTTTCTAGACGGGAAAATATTACTTTCTCTCTTCTCAAAGCTACCCCCCACATCAAGGACTGGTGGGAAACCTACTATGAGCAGAAGGATGAAAGTACGACCTCAATGTTTTTAGCCGCACCCACTTGGAATTCATTCCGAGATGCCATCAAGGAGTCATACTACCCTGTCAGAAGCTATAAGGATAAATACATAAAGTAGACCATGCTACGGTAAGGAAGGGACCAAGACGTGCCAGAGTTTACCAATATTTTTCATACCCTTCGCACAAATTTGGGTATCAAGGATATTGAGCAGCATTTGGTACTCAAATACCACAACTGCCTAAGCAGGTACATCCACAATGAGATGGAGTTCTAGGACATCTCCTTTCTTGGCATGGCGTACCGATACACTGTCAAGATCAAGAAAAAGTTTAAACAAAAGAAGCGAGACTTTGGATCTTCGAATCCAAAGCAAGGGAAAGGTGCCCCCAAACCATAGCATAAAGGATGAAGCCAAGGTGGGGTGACCTAGGACAACCCGCCAAGGCTGAAAGCAAAGAACAACACCGAAAAGCTGAAGAAGGACATAGGAAAGTGATGTGAGTTACATAAGAGATCCACTCACAATACAAGTGAGTGACAGGCCAAGCAGTCACTAGTGGTTGAGCTAAAGGATTCATTATCATATGCATGTTTCGACTCCAAGTTAGAACCTGAAAAGGATAATGAAAAAGGGAAGCATATTATCGACACGGAGCCCAACGCCACCATTGCTACCATGAAGATCCAGAAGGAGGAACCAAAAGATCTAGAGGAGGTGAAGCACCCCTTCCACTCCCAGATGTGGGTAAAGGGTTCCCCGCTACAGTTCATTGTCAACAATGGGAACCAAAAGAACCTCATTTCCTTAGAGGTCGTCAAGTGGCTAGGCTTACCGACCATAGCACATCCCCAACCATACACTATTGGGTGGCTTCACCAATGACGAGATCTTTGCGTGAGCCAGCAGTGTCACCTTCCATACAACATCAAGCCCTTCACGGATGAGGTATTATGTGACATTCCTCCCCTTGATGTTTGTGATGTGTTATTAGGCCAACCATACTTGTGCAAGTGACATGATGTGTATGAATCAAGGCCTCATGATGTTATTGTTACTTTGGGAAATAAGTTGTGTAGGATACCAGAGGTAGAACCGCTTACTGCCATCTCTTTGGTTATCGCAAAACAATGCAGTAAGATCATTTCCAAAACTAGGAAATTTGTTTTCCTGATGATACACCCTCATGGAAAGAAGAATACGGTGGCCATGACCTCCAGACAGGGCCCCTCCGCATGACAATTATAGATGGACAAGGTTGTGGAGGAGTACGAGGACATCTTCACCTCCCTTGCAGGGGTTCCTCTGCACTGCCAGGTCAAGAACTCCATCGATCTAACCCCAGGTGTGCTACTGCCCAATGGACCAATCTATCGGTGCTCCATTATGGAGAATGAAGAAATCAAGAAGCAAATTCAAGAGCTGCTGCAGAAAGGTGACATCCGACTGAGTTCATCACCTTGTGGGAGCCTGATCGTGTTGGTACAGAAGAAGAATGGGACTTGGAGACTCTGTATTGACTATTGGGCACTGAACAAGATCACTGTCCAGAATAGGTACACGATCCTATGGATTGATGACCTTCTAGACCAACTAAAGGGGTGGAATATATAAGCAAGATTGACTTGAATTCAGGATATCACCAGGTACCAATCGAACCCTTCAATGTGTGGAAGACTACCTTCAAAGCCAAGGAGGGTCTTTTTGAATGGTTGGTTATGCCTTTCGGGTTGACGAATGCTCCTGCAACCTTCATGAGGCTGATGGATGACATCTTGTAGCCATTCACCAAATCATTTGTAGTGGTATACTTGGATGACATCCTGATCTTCAACCAGAGTTGAGAAGAGAACCTCCACCACATCCGACAGGTTCTACAAACACTGCGACAACACAAGCTATGTGCCAATTTGGAGAAATACACTTTTGCAATGACCCGAGTTCAGTATCTAGGATACATTATTAATGAACGAGGGTGCATGTGGATCCAGCCAAGATCCAAGTCATTCCGGATTGGTCATCTCCAACCACTCTAATAGAGCTCTACAAATTTCTGGGTCTTGCCAATTTCTACCGTCAGTTCATGTTAGGAATTTCTCATATCACTTGGCCCCTCAGTCAAGTCACCAAGGGAGGAGCGAAAGCAAAATTATTTTGGTCTGAATCTCAATAGAAGACATTCACAAAGTTGAAACATTGCCTCTACTCAGCACCAATGCTCACATTAGTAGACTTGCAACAACCATTTGAGATTGAGACAGATGCCTTTGCCTATGCTATTGGGGCAGCCCTTACTCAACATGGGAATCTAGTGGCATATCACAATGAGACACTTTCAGACACAGTTCAGAAGTATCCCACTTATGACAAAGAGATTTATTCAGTTGTGCAGGCTTGTCGACAATGGAAGCATTACATTTTGGGGAAGGAAACGATCATCCGCACAGACCACCGGCCCTTACAGTTCATACAGATGCAAGGGAAGTTGTAGAGTGATCACCATCAAAAGTGGTCCACATACCTGCAACAAATCCATTTGAATATCAAGTATAAAAAGGGCAGCACCAATAATGTTACAAATTGCCTCAGTCAACCACCGATCATGGCGCTAACCAACGTGCTCAACTCTTGTGGGCACGAGACTTCTGATTGGTTGCTTCTCTACAAAAATGACACATAATTCAGCCACACATACCAGACACTCTTGGAGGGTCAAGATGTTCTAGATTTTCACCTCTAGGATGCCTTGTTATACCACCTGGGTAACCTTGTGTTCCTTCCAGTGAGCGTTCCAAGATGATTTGGGAAGCACACTATAGCCGGGCTATTGGGCATTTCGGGGTCAAGAAAATGGTGGCAGTATTGCAAAATAATTTCTATTGGATGAGTCTTTGACAGGATGTCAGGAAGTACATCAGATCCTGCATTGCCTGCACCATTGCCAAACCAACCATAAAGAAGCAAGGCCTCTATACTTTGTTGCCTACCCCTAGTTGTCCTTGGGAATCCATCTCCATGGATTACATGTTGGGCCTTCCTTTTACTAAGCATGGAAATGGCTGTGTTTTTGTGTTCATCGATAGGTTCTCGGAGATTGCCATTATGGTGGCCTGCAAGGAGAATATCAAAACAGAAGCCACTGCTAAACTCTTCTTTGAACGAGTGTGGGTACACTTTGGGATCCCATAGTTTATCATCTCAGATCAGGACAACAGGTTCCTCAATACATTTTGGTCCAGTCTCTAGTCAATTGTAGACACCAAACTCACTAAGTCCACAACCCTCCATCGCCAAACTGTTGGCCAGATAGAGGTTGTCAACAGGATGATCATACACATTCTACACATGTACAACCCAAAGCATCCACACACATGGGATGAGATCCTCCCCTATGTTCAGGACAGCTATAACCGGGATCTCCACAACTCAACTGGCTATAAACCTTTTTAGGTGGGCTTGGGATTCTAGCCACTATGTCCCATTGATGTGGCCATGCCATTTGCAACTACTCAGGTGGATTCGGCTCATGTCCAATACGAAACAGATAAGGAAAACAACTTCATTGAGCACATCCAACATATCTGCCAGCAAGTCCATGACATTCTGGAGAAATCAAATGCCAAGTACAAGTAGCAACATGATCAACATCAGGTGCCACAAAAGTTTCAGGTGGGCGACAAAGTCTGGTTGCATTTGCAAAAGGAACGCCTTACTGTAGCCTATCTGAAACTCAGATCACTCTGATATGGTCCTTACACCATTACCAAGACTGTGAGATACAATGCATTTGAGCTCAGCATTCCCCCATTCCTTGGCTTGCACCCAGTGTTCAACGTGGACCACCTTCGACCATACTTTCCACCATTACTAGACACATCCGAAATTGCATAACAACTCACAACAAAAATGTTAAATCCTGATTTCATGGAACAAGCTGGAACTCACTAAATCATGGACACACAGATCAAGCACACTCACCAACAGAAGATCCAACTATATCGAGTTGTCAAAGTAGACCAAGTCCTTCACCAGGGCAAGTGGCTCACCAGGGGCCAAGTTCAGTAGAAGTTTCCTCATCTCATGGAGGAATTCAACGCAATGGGGACCATTGCTTCCTAAGGGGGGAGGAATGATCCAGGTGGATATTGGTGGCCACCTGATAATTCCACTTGGACCCCCACCATTGTTTCTTTCAGTTTTTCAGTTTCCTTAATTGTAGCACAGTTTACTATTTTTAGTAGTTTTTCGGGTCCTAAACTTCAGGAGCCATTTTGAGGCCCTGAATGATGTTTTTTTGGCAATATACCACTAGTGTGTTTTTGAGAAAATCATCTCTTCTGTCATAGTCCTCAGATAGATCTTTCCAGTAGGTATCATACACGTCAAACAGAGATAATATGACCAAGTCACGACCCAGGGAAGTCGGTTGTCCAACTAACCCCAATGGGGCCCATAAAATCTTGGTGTTACATCTCCTCGGGTTAGGGTTTTGATTGGTTAGGGTTTGATCTTATTGTTCAATAATAAAAATTCCCTCGAGCCTCATTGTAAGGCAATTCAGAGGCATGTAGCCACCACATCTCTTCTCAGGGATAAGCTATCATCGCTCGAGTTAGTTTATTTCCATTTCTGTTACTAGGCATATTTTGGTATTTTACATTAATGAAATGAAGTATTATTTCTGCTGCATCTCTATATTTATGGTTATATCTATAATTTTTTTCTTTCTAGTTTCAATCTAGATCAACAACTTCTTGGGACATGTCGGTTACTCTCAATGATTCACTGAAAATTTCTCACAAATTGTTTGTCCATTATTTTTTCTACTAACTAATAATTATAAGTTTGTGTGGATAGAAAAGTGCTAGCATGCCTTTAAATAATTAAAATCTAAAGTGTTAGAGGAACCAATTTGAAGAGGACCTAATTGGTCCCTCCCATTCCATATTTCCACAAATTCCTCAAATACTACTATAGGAGTTCTGCTAGGAAAACTTAAAGAAGGAAACCCACATACATTAGTTACTTTTTTTCCTATAGATCTTAATTATATGGTAACCAAGAAGAAGTTTCTTGTGGTCATTTATGAAATTAAAAATTTTTAGAATTGCATTATATGTTATCTGATAATATTACACATTGACCATGCTACAATCAAATATTTAAAGAATAAATCAATTACAAAAAATAGAGCTACTATATGGTTGTTGTTATTACAATAATATGATATCACCATCCTAGATAAACTAGGAAAATATATTCTTGTGGTTTATTTCCTCTCTAGACTCACATCCAATGAAAAAGATCCCCTTGTAGAAAATTAATTTCTCGATAAACACTTATTTGTGATTTCTACTAACTTTCCATTGTTTGTAGATATCACTAACTACTTAACTGCAAGTACACTTCCACAATGTCTCTCACTAAATGAATGTCAAAATATTGTGAGACAAAGAAGGATGCCCTTATGGATTGATGGATGCCTCTTCTACATAGGCGTAGACCTCATCATTAAAAAATGTGTAAGAGAAGATGAAATCTATGAGATCCTTAATTTTGGCCACAAGGGACCATGTTGTGGCCACTTTGCCAGTAAGAGAACAATGTACTAGGTACTTCATCAATGGTACCATTAGCCCACCATCTTCAAAGATTCCAAGGAATATGTAAAGAGGTGTGACAACTTTTAACACATTGGAAGACATGTGCAATTCAACGAGATTCCATAAAAATAAAAAATAGTTGGAAGATTTTGATAGAAATTCCATTGATTTCATTGGGCCAATTAACCTAACCTCACACCAAAAATCCTACATTTTGGTATCCACAGATTATCATGAAATGGATAGAGGAAAAGACACTCCTAGATATAACTGAGCAAATAGCAGAAGGATTACTTCACATGGAAATACTCACCATATTTGGGATGCCATAAGAGATAGGAATCGATGGAGGAACCCATTTCATATCAAAGTTCATCGAATACTTAATGGAACAATATAGGGTGACCACACCATATCATCCATAGGAAAAAAAGCAAGTGGAAGGAAAAAATAAGATTCTCGAAAACATTATCTCCAAAACTATTCAATTATATTTAAAAAGGGGTGAATAACTTCTTGAATATTTATGGCCCTACTAGAAAACATGGATAACTAACATTGGTTGTACTCCTTATGAGTTAGTATACAAGAGAAGAGTATTATTAACAGTCGAGACAAATATCTAGACACTCAAAACAATCATCCAACTTGGTATGGATCTAAAAAATTCTTAGAAGTGGAAGCTCCTGCATATTAATGAACTGGATGAACTTCGTTAGGATACTTTGAACTAAACAATAATGATGCAAAACTAGAGGGAAAAGTGACATGACAAATTTATCAAAAAGAACAAATTAAATACTAGAGATTGGGCGCTATTATTTGATTCCAAGTTTAAGTACTTCAAAGGGAAGTTCCATACCATATGGATTGGACCTTATGATATTGATACTATCTATGAAAATGGAGCCATTAAACTTTGCACCATAGATAAGGATAAGACTCCCTTGATGACTAATGGACACATGCTTTTCTTATATCATCAACTCCTATCTAATGAATCCTTTCTATGAAAAGGAAAAAGTGGATGGCCTATTAGTGACTTCGCGAGTTCCTACAGAAGTAGATGATCCCTATTATATGATTCACTATTCTATTGTAATATTTGAAAGAAAGGGATACCTTGCGATGATTGGGTAAAAAAAAAATTCAATAACAATGATTACTTATGCAGGAAAGAGCATTGTTGATCAATGGTTATTCCGACTCGTAGTGCTGCAACTCCCGCTGATCCAACTCTTGATGCTACATTTTCTATTTGCTTCAACTCCTGATGCTACAACTCCCATTGCTGCAAATCTTGCTGATGCAACTCCTACTACTACAAATCCCTTTGTTGTAACTCCTAGTGCTATAATTCTGACTGCTACAATACCTATTACAGTGACCAACTCAACCATAACTCTTTCTTTTGTATTGATACTTCCACTGCCACAACTATTGTTGATGTAACTCATCTTTCCATGACATTGGTTGTTGAATATCCTCTTGCTACAACTCCTATTGACATGATTTTGGTTACTACAACTTCTATAGTTCAAACTCTTCTTGCCGAAACTTTGGTCACTACAATTTTAGTTGTTGCAAGTCTTCTCAATGTGATTTTGATTGTTGTGACTCCAGTTGCCATAAATATTCTCACCATGAATTTGGTTGCTAAAATTCCAGCCTATTTCTGCAACTACACTATGAACACACAATTCGTGTACCAGTCACCAACTCAATAGATTGTATGAAAGAGGATCCATCAAGGTAAGATATGATATGCAAATTTTCCAAAATTTTCCATAATGAATGAGATTAAAGAGGCAAGAGTACTTCACTATCACCTCCTACTACCTCCGCTCCTTTACATATTATTCCCAAATCATAACTCATCCACAAAAATATGTTAAACTCATCAAATCTACACCAAATGGGAAAATACCACCTAAAACTTCCAAACTACCATTTTACTCTACTACAATGACAACCAAGAGAAAGATCACTACAGGTACCATGGGAGTCTCACTTGTTCATCACTAGCCCATTGAGGTAGTATTCATAGGACCCATTACCATATTTAAGATATTTTTTAATAGGAAGGATGGATGGAATACATGCACACGTTTAAGGGTTATGATGTTGTGATAGAACTAGAATTCACCTTGAATTTCAGGGACAATAAATCTGTAATGGTTGGAGTTGCTGTACAAATGACAAAGGAGATTATAGTTGTAGTAACAAGTCTTCCTCAGGAAGGGGAGAAATGGTACTACAAATGGACCTCCAAGCCCAAACCTTATATAAATTCATCAAGATGACAAAGAACTTGGTAAATAAGGGGATGGGATTCGATCATCAGTCTCTGTCGAACCCCTAGGGAGATGTATCCTCACTTATTCAGAGCTAGATCACTTATGAGGGATGTTACATGACTATATACATATAACACATCTACCTCCTCAATCACATTAGCCACAACAACACTGTCAAGCCATCATACTTCCTCCTTAGGACCCTGAAGTACATGGAATCCCATGCAAAGAAAGAAAATAGGCTAAGATATGTTGTATCTCACCATGACCTTATCATATTGTTGGTGGAGAGGGATATAAATAGATTAGGAAAAACATGGGAAGAGGTTAATACAACTCTAGTGGTTGCATCTCCATTAAATGAACCCAATGTTGTTGCAAATCCACCTGCTACAACTACAGAGGAAGAAGAATACATTTTCATAACTTTGTTGAATACAAAGTACCTACTAGTGATTGTTGAGGAAGGAGGTCCAAGTAATGCAACAACAAAAACAGAAAGCAACCATAGAATTGAAATAACTAGTAGTAAATTTACCACTAAGAGAATGAGAGTGTATTCGAAGAGACCCCCTATGTTCCCAGAAAGAATAGGATGTTGTAGACTCCTACAATAACCAAAACACCTTCTACTACATAAGAGAAAGAAAGGGTAGAAGAAATCATAGAATACCAGGAAGAGACTAGCTCTACTCACACACAAGAACTAATAGAGGTGAAGGACATAGTGTTTGAATAATTTTGGGCTAGTGTATTGTTTCTCCATAAGTACTAGTAAGGAGTTCTATTGGGGAAGGGTTCACCACTTTTATGGTTGCATATTTAGATGATGAGTCTAAAGATGTAATTGCTTCTACTCTTGAGGGCACAACTACAATCATTGATGTAGATGAAATTGTTGCTACTCCCAAAGATGCAGTTCCTGCCACTGCCATAAGCCTACCTATTAACACATTTCCTATTGACCACAAAGAAGAAATTCTTTCTACTCCCATGGGAACACTTACTACCACACCCATAAAAACTAGTGTTAAAGAAGAAATTGTTTCCATTCCTATCAAGTATAAAAGGTAAGGTGACTTCACTCTTCATCTCTATATACCTCATTTCCTAGAAAAAATAAATTACTCAGACCGAGGAATCAAATATTACAAATCATGATTGATGCAATGAGGAAAAACTTGGATGATGGGTGATACTTTGAAGACTCTATTTCTTCCCTCGAACCTATGAAATAACAAAAGAGGGAAACCCCTAACAAAGTAAGAGAAAAGAGAGATGTGTCAATATAAACTAAAAATTTCACTATTGATAAAACTATTCAGACTGAAACTAGAGCAAAAGAAAACAAGTAGTGGATAAAAGCACAAGAGGATAGGTGGAAACTCTTACTGGACTCTTATGAGGAGGTGATTATACCCCTCAAATAACACTAAAAAATTATTAGAAAGTTGAAATATAGATGGAACGAGACTACAAAAATAAATGAAATGAAATGGGAAGTGGAAGAGGAGAACACAAATAAAGTGGACCTATTATAACACAAAATCAACAAGTTGGAGATCCAAAATGTCCATTTGGGTATGCTAGTGGAGTCTTACCTTAGATATAGACCTCCGGCTCCAAAATACATAACGTTTTTACAAGAGAAATATCTTTTATTTCCGAAAAAATAATTAATGAATATGAATTCTCTTGAAATCACTAATCTTCTCACTTTTCTCATGGATTACTCTCATTGCACTCATAAGGAGAAGAACCTACTTTATGAGATGTATCAACATTATATCTTATTATTCCATGAAACTATAAACAATCCTAATTGTGGGTGATGTATAATTAGTATATTTTGTTTCTTTTCTAGCCAACCATGTGGATTAGGCTACAACTCAAAGGTTGCAGAGAATACTTTTGACAATAATTTGGGGATAAGGGGAGAACACTCCATGCCCTTACAATTTATTCAAATTCATAAGAGATAGATCACCTCTACCCATAGGAAACCTTTTCATTGAGGAATAAATAGGAGGATATCACCCAATGCGTGAACCTGTTGAGAAAGGATGTGAAATAAGTTGGAAATAGGCAATGGGAGGAATCAAGTAGAGGGACCCATTTAACCATAGAAACTTGTAGATTTCCCTGGAAATAGTTCATAATTATGTCAAATGCTTGAGGGAATGTGGAGATGATTAGATTAGCTTGAAATTTTACTATCCACTAATATGGCATAGGGGCTGCACTCAATGAACCTATGAAGTAACATGTGTGTCTGTTGCATAATAAAAAATACCCCTAATTTGACTACATATTGGAAAATACCTCTAAAAATCACTTTATTTAATCCCTTACCAATACAAACCCAATATACCTTCCCAATTTAAAAAATCCCTACTTTCACTAGATATTGTAGGTATCCTTTTTTTCATTAAATTTTTTAATACCCCTTTATATATTTTCATTAACTTTGAACTCCATTTTTTATACACAACATATAAAAACACTTAACCCCCTATTATATGATCAATATATTATGTTATTTTTTCTTCAATATATGTCCTCCAATATGAACACACATGGTATGATATTTCTTCCCCCAGTGAAGCCATCATGTAATATGGTTCCCAGACAAGCCCTATAAGTAGGAATTCAATCTAGCTAAGAAAAAGGAGGCCACCTACTAGAAGACCACATAGGAGAAAGGAGGATATCTCCTTCTAGACAAAGCAAAGAAATCATATTTTAGTATTAGAAAATTTCATGGGAGCCCTATTCTTTTTTAATTTGACTAACCAATGGTTACATAAGGGACATGCAACAATTTTTGCTGGGGGATTGATGGGTGTCCAAATTGGCATGTTTTCAACACCCTTCTATAACATTTTTTATACCATTCTTCGACTTTGCATCATGTCTTTATGTACTCTTTATCCCCTATCACCCCATTCATGGTGTAGGTATAACTATTTTTTTTTTTTTCAATTTTAATACTTTTTCTGAATCATTGTGTTTCAAAAATGTTATCTTTCATATTAATATTGGCAAACAAAATTGAAAGGGCATTTTTGAAACTCCTCTGTGTGGCTACAACTCCTCCTTGATGTTGCTAGTCTAATTGAGACTTCATTAAAATGTTGTAACTCTACATGCTATGATCGATAGGCTGCTACAACTCTCTTCCATTCCATCACTACAACTTCTCGCTGCAACTTTGACTCGAGCAATAGAAGGGGTATTACAACTCACCTAGGAACAATAATGCTATTGCAGCTCATGGTACCATGCCTTCGGGTTGTTGCAACTCCCATTGCCATAAATCCAATTATCACAATTCCTATTGGTACAACCTCCAAAGTTGTAACTATGACACATCACAACAACTTAGTGGTCAAATCCCATAACTGTAAAACCAACATGGGTTTCTCATGATGGAAAGTGATGAAGGTATCAAGAAAGGAGCTTAGCTAATCAAGAAAGGAAGTCCAATTTCCAACAAAGCTTAGCTGATCTGAGTCAACTTTTTCCTAAAATCATACTAATTTTTGATGTAATCTTGTAAAGGGATGTGTTTCTTTATTCACTCAGCTAGGTATCAATGATACCACATAGTTTATACATTTGTATCTTTGTATAAATAATTGGATTTCTTCAAAAGCTAGGAGGAGATATTATTTCCATTTTCTATATAATTGTTTATTATTTTAATATAAAGGCACCATTGTTATTTTATTTTTATGCTTGTCTTGTGATTTTGTGATTGAGAATTTTCAAGTACCTTCTCTAAGGAGGTAGGCTCCCCTCCTTAGCCTAGTACTTCCAGACAACAAGGTAGGTAGCTTAGTTTGTTCATTTACAAATAGTTCATATGTCTATTATTTAATTTAGATTTCCTGTAATTCTATTAGTTTTCCTTTTATACAACACTATTAGTGTTCTTTCATTACAACTTTGGAATTTTCCACCCTTGTAATCATATTATTCTCTAGTCGTGACTCTAGGTTATGGTGTTTTAAGTTGTAATTACATGATTCCATTGAAGTGGTTGTTGTTGCAACTCCCATTGTTGCAACTAACTTCTAGCGTGCCTTTAATTTGTTTCTAGCTATAATAATTATGTAATGAATAATTGTTGTTTCTAGTTTATTTGTACATAATACTTTCATTCCAAGCACGTTACATTGCATCCTTCGTACATCTAATCAAGACTTTCATTACAGTGGAATAGGTCACTCTTAGTAGTTCACATGTTTCCTTTTCTTCCAACATGATTTACATTTCCTATAATTTACTTTCATGCAAGTGTGCTTTATTTCCTTCGAGTATGGTGTGATAGATTAGTGACCTATGAAAGCATATAAATATTGAATTTTGAAACTATTGCATTACTAAAACCTCCTGACACATAATAGATTGTAGTAGCATAAATTGTGCACCATAGTTCACAAGTTTGAAACGAACCTTAGATTGAAAATTAAATGAATAGTTTATAAATTGCTCATTTAGGTGCTAAGGACATATAATGGTGGAGAATTCTATAGGATTGAATTCAAATAATTTTGTAAGAAGTGTGATATAGAAAATAAGAGGACTAATCCATACACACTGCAACATAATGGTGTTGTAGAAATGATGGACATGATGATGATGGAAAAATCAAGGAGCATGTTTGTTGACATATATTGTCATTGATGTAAATATGGCAATATTCGAGGAGCCAATAGGAGCAAACAGAGCCATCAGAGGAGCAAAAATAGATATCGAAGGAGCCAAGAGGAGCAGATAGAGCCATTAGAGGAGAAAACAAAGATATTGGAGGAGAAAAGAGTAGACAAAGCCATTGGAGGATGCAAACAGAGCTATTAGAGCAATGAATGCCAAAGAATACACTATCAGGAGATATCGGGAGCAATATATATAAATAGGCAAATACATTATCGGAGGATAATACACTATCAGTGGATCAGCGTCAGCGATGCCACGAGGCAAGGGAAAGATCCCCGGGGCTATGCGACATGTGACTGCGATGATCAGAAATCACAATGTCGCATCACTGTGATTCAAAGGAGCGGGGCACAATTACATAGGTGGACCCGATGGGTGTTATAAACCTGACTGTATAAAGTTTGAGTTCCGCATGTAAAGGTTTTTGTGTGTATTAACGGGTTTCGGTGTAAAAACCGAAATACAAAGGAAAAGCCCTAAAGCAATATGTTGCGGACCCAAAGCAACATTATAGTTTGGCTTAATGTATATGTCGCATTCGACACATCGCAAGTGCTTAAGGCCTTGCACCCCTAAAAGTGCCGATTGCGATATACACAACGGACATGATAAAGTTATAAATGTGGGCGAAATAAATTTGAAGTCTGCCCATTTAGCGTTTTGGTCATTTTTTCATATGTTCCTATGTATTACATTTGTGACCATAAAAAGGCGGGCCCGCATTACCTGAGCATCTGACCCTCCACCATTGATCATCCCTTTGTAGATCCAATGGTCTACATATATTTCGAGTGGACATATAGCTCAAGGAATATCCACCTGAAGAAGCAGTATCCTCTTCCTCCCCACTGCTACGTGTCACCTGCCGAGTGGAATTGAAGCCATCCGCTAAATACCAGTTCCCGCTTAAGGCCCTTCCGAAATCCCACTTGTGGTATAACATTAATTGTATTTGCACGGGGTTTTTTAGGCCAAAATGCCTATGATAATAGTTTGGATAGTTCAGGAGGCCTGAACAAAAGCCGATTGCGATTGTGATTGGGGATGTGGCATGTGGGTTTGTCCTGATTGGTACAATCTCTCCGTTAAACAATAAATTCATGTATATGCCTATTATAATTAAAAGAAAAAAGGGGCTCTGTTACAGTTTTAACATGCAGCAGTGAGCACGAAGAGGTAGAGGAAGCCACAACAACCGAAAAGCCAGGAAGCTGAAGGGTAAGCCAATGTAGAGGAAACTGAAAAGCTAAAGAAATGAAGAAGAAGGAAGCCAAAGGGCAAGCCAATCTAGAGGAAGTTGAAGCAAGCGTTAAAGAAGCTGAAGAGCGAGTGGGAAGTGGAAACAAACAGTCAAAGGAATTAGGAATACAAAAACAGGAAAAAACAAGGAAGTGGGGGCGAATAATTAGTGTGAGAGGAAGTCAAAGTTCAGGCAGAGGCAGTAGAGGCTGTAGAAGCAGGAGAACAGGAGTGAAGCAGAACTCAATAGGTTTGGGAGCAGAGAACTACAACAAAACAATTTATACCAGGTTTAGGTTGGAGACCATGGGGTTGGAGCCTCATAACTGAAAGGATTGGAATCCTTGGGAGTTGGTGCTCCTAAGTGCAGAACTATTTCCTTGGAAGAAAAAATTTGGTTCTCTGGAGGTTGGAGCCTCACAAAAGTCCAAGTTGGTGCTTGGAAACTGATTGCAACCAGTTATATACTGTATTTATTTCATTGCACTATATGTGTTAATAAAAGCATTTATTTCAGCTATCTATTTTTGTGTTCCATATATATATATATATATATATATGTATATATATATATATATATATATGTATATATATATATATATATGTATATATATATATATATGTATATATATATGTATATATGTATATATATATGTATATATGTATATATATATGTATATATATATATATATATATGTATATATATATATATATCTATATATATATATATACATATATATATATATATATATATATATACATATATATATACATATATATATACATATATATATGTATGTATATATGTATGTATATATGTATGTATATATATATATATATATATATATATATATATATATATATATGTATATATATATATATATATATATGTATATATATATATATATATGTATATATATATATGTATATATATATATATATATATATGTATGTATATATATATATATATATGTATGTATATATGTATGTATATATGTATGTATGTATGTATGTATGTTTTGGTGATAAAAAGAACAAATAAAAAGAAATACCGATTCACCCCCCCTCTTAGTATTTCCAACAATTGGTATCAGAGCGGGCTTCTTCATATTAGCCTAACAACTTGAAGAAGGATTCGTAGTCATGATGAGAAATCACGAAGCATCAGGAAAACCTCCTCTATTCGACGAAACCAACTTTGGTTTCTGGAAAAAGAGAATGACCTACTACTTAATGTCCCTTGGACCTAAAGTCTGGCATTTCGTTCTAAATGAGTACCAAATTCCTACCACCCTTCCAACAGATCAAGACGAGGAAATCCTACATTGCAAATGCAAAATCCTTGAACTCCATCACTAGTGGAATCACTGATTCTGAGTTTACAAAAGTCATGAATTGTAACTCTGCCAAAGAAATGTGGGATAAGATAGTTGGCTTATATGATCGAGACTCAAAAGTCAAGAAGGTAAAGCTTCAAACTCATAGAAGGAAATTTGAAAGTTTGAAGATGGAAGATGAAGAAGATATTTCATCATACTTCCTCCTAGTAGCTGAAGTGGTCAACTCCCTTAAAGGATTGGATGAAAAGATTGAAGAAAGTACCATTGTTCAAAAGGTATTAAGATCTCTTCCTAACAGATTTGACTCCAAAATAAGAACCATAGAAGAAGCAAAGGACCTAGATGCTCTCAAGATGGATAAACTCCATGGAATCCTCACTGCCTATGAGATGAGAAAAGGTGGCCCAAGCTCCAAATATGCAACATTCAAGGCCTCAAAATCAAAGAAGGGGAAAGAAAGGAATGACTGTAGTGATCACTCTGATGTGGAATCCAAATTGGCTCAATTTGTACAAAAGCTGAAGAAAAGATCTAAGATAAAAGGTCAGTACCCTCTTATCTATTTCAAATGTGGAAAAATAGGTCATTATGCTACAAAATTTCCTCATAAACAAGATAGTGATGATGAAGGAAATTCTAAAAGAAGGGTATACAAAAAGAAAGGGAACAATAAGAAGAACTTCTTCTCTGAGCAATATGAGTCTGATGAGGATGAATTTGTAGTCATCAAAAGGAAATAATATGAGGAAAGTGACCATGATGGAAGCAAAGAAACATTATTCTTGGCATTCACAAATGAAGATGACTCAGGGCTAGAAGGAAATGTAGATGAACTGTTAATAAGTGCCATTGAATAAAATGAGAAATTACGAAATAAAATCATTTCTCTCAAGGTAGAAAAAGACAAAACAAGAAGAAGACAAGGTCTCTTGGAAACAAAGCTAAAAGAAAAAGAAGAGACTTGCGAAGAATGTGAAGCCAAAATAGTATCTTTGACGAAGGAATTGGAGAAAGTCAAAAAGGGTTGGAAAATCTCTCAAATACTTGAGACTATCCTAAAAATTCAAAAACCTCAACATGACAAGTCTGGAATAGGTTTTAAAGGAGAATCATCAAGCACTAAGAATAGTGTGAAAAGCTATGCCGATGCACTTTCTAGCAACCCAAAATAAGAAAAAGTATGTCATCAAGGGTACATCCCAGATCCAAAGAATGAAGAGAGAATAACACCAAAGAAGAATGTGGATTTGAATCATGGATACTACAACAAATAAAAACTAGTATTCCATCAAAGACCCATCTCAAATCCAAGGAATGAAGCAGGAGTAATTCCAAGGAAGGAAATTCACTCAAACCACGGCTACTACAACAGGTACAAAACTATCTTTCTTGGACATTGTTTTTATTGTAAAAACTTTGGTCATCAAGCCAGACAATGCATGGATCACAAGAGTGAAACACCAAAGCTAAAGGATCAAATAATCAAACCATATGGCCCCAAAAGGAAGGGACAAATCAAAACCTTCAATTTGTTTGATCCTTTGACCAAATTCGATATGATTTTCTCATTGTGCTACAATAATGGACACTATGAACAAAACTGCCCTCTTAGAAGAGGAAAAGCAAGTAGTGAGAATCCCAACATGGATAAATGTGGCCTGGCTCTATATGCTAAAAATAATAAAAATCATTGGTTTGTGGATAGTGGGTGCTCCAGACACATGGCAGGAGAAAAAATGAAGTTTGTCTCATTGAGCAAAAAGGAAGGAAATGTGTCCTTTGGAAGTGGATCTGGCAGAATTGCGGGAAAAGGAACTGTTACCCTCATCAATGGAAAAGGAAAAGCTCAAGATGCTCTACTAGCAGATGGGCTCAAACACAACCTCCTGAGTGTCAGCCAAATCTGTGATCAAGGACATAATGTTGTCTTTACCACCAAAAACTATGAAATAAGGAACTCTTCATCAGGGGAACTTGTGGCAAAAGGGGTTAGAACACCAGACAACATTTACATTCTAAATAAGATTCAAGAGAATAAATGCTACCTGAGCTAGACAGATGAAAGTTGGTTGTGGCACAAGCGACTTGGACATACAAGCTTCGAAAAATTGATCAATATCAACAAGATTAAAGATGTACGAGACATCCTAAGGCTATCCAAACCAAATCAAGCAGTATGTGGTCCCTGTCAACATGGAAAGAAAACTAGAACTAGCCATAAGATCAAGGAGCTCTCTACATCAAAGCCCTTGGAGATCATCCATGCTAATTTATATGGAACAACTAGAAATCAGGCACTCCAAGGCGAAAGGTACTTTGTTTTATTTGTTGATGACTATACTAGAATTATGTGGATATATTTTATAAAATATAAATATGAAACATTTGAGTGTTTTAAGAATCTAAAAGCACTTGTAGAAAATGAAAAGGACTCAAAAATTAAGTGCCCCGGATCAGATAGAGGGGGAGAATTCACATCAAAATAATTTAATGAGTTCTATAACATACATGGAATGAAAAGAGAATTCTCTACTACCAGAACACCCCAGAAAAATGGGGTAGTTGAAAGAAGAAACCAGATAGTTCAAGAAATGGCAAGAACAATGTTATTACTAGTAGACTTGCAGCCAAAATTCTGGAGAGAAGCAGTTGGGACAACTGTCTATACCTTGAATCCAACTCAATTAAGACCATATTGTGAAAAAACTCCTTATGAATTATGGAAAGGACGACCTGATTTAGTAAAGTAATTCAAGATCTTTGGAAGCATCTGCTTAATAAAAATCAATGATGGCTCACCAAGAAAGTTGATTCTCGGGTTGATGAAGGGATATTCCTTGGATACTCTACATGGAGCAAAGCCTACAAGTGATACAATTTTTTACTAAAGAATATAGTGGAAAGCATTGATGTAAAGATTGATGAAGACCTTCTAGAAAAAGAAATTGAAGAACATAAAGATGATCCTCTCATTGAAGAAGAAGAACCTAAAGAAGAAGAAATAGACCAGGAAGAAGAAGAAGAAGAAGAAGAAGAAGAAGAAAAAGAACCACCTCATACCCCTTCAAAGATGAAGTTTCTCCAGAAATATCATCCAGAAGAGCAAATTATTGGCAATAGAGATGAAGGGACACAAACCCAAAGAAGGATGATAATTACACCAAAGAGAAGTTACGTTATTTCTCTTCTATCCATGATAGAACAAGAAACATTTGCACAAGCAAGTAAGGATCCTCATTGGGTAAAAGCCATGGAAGAAGAAATGTCCCAAATTGAGAAGAACGAGAAATGGGAGCTGGTACCTCATCCAAAGGACAAAAAAATAATAGGAACCAAGTGGATATTCAAAAATAAAATGAATGAAGAAGGACAAGTTATCATAAACAAGGCAAGGCTTGTTTGCAAAGGCTATTCACAAATTGAAGGAATTGACATGGAAGAGACATTTGTACTAGTAGCTCGTATGGAAGCTATCAGGATGTTCTTGGCATTTGCTTGCTCAAAAGGATTCAAAATCCATCAAATGGACGTAAATTCAACATTTCTAAATGGGGAACTCAAGGAAGAAGTCTACATGAAGCAACCAGAAGGGTTTGATCTAACGGAAGGAAAAGACTTAGTGTATAAGTTGAAAAAGGCATTATATGGGTTGAAACAAGCTCCCAGAGCTTGGTATGCAAGATTTGATCACTATATACAACAATAAGGCTTCAAGAAGGGAGTGGCAGGAAGTAATCTCTACATAAAGATGGATGAAGGTAAGCTACTAGTCTCACGTTTTTATGTTGATGATCTGATTTTTGCTAGCAATAATGATGAAATGAGCCATGAATTTTCTCAAAACATGTCAAGAGAATGTGAGATGTCAATGATAGGAGAGTTATCTAACTTCCTTGGACTACAAGTATCTGAAACCAGAGAAAGATTTTTTATATCTCAAGCCAAATATCTTAAAGACATGCTTAAAAGATATGGAATGGAACACTGTGCACCCATGAGCACACCTATGACCACAAATTGGAAATTCAGAAAAGATGTTGACTCCCCTCCAGCAGATGAAACTCATTACAGGTTAATAATTGGAGCCCTTATGTACTTAACTGCTAGAAGACCCAACATAATGTAGGTAGTAGGAATGGTGGGAAGATTTTAATATGCTCCTAAACAATCCCATTTGTTAGCTGTAAAAAGAATTCTCAGATATCTTAAAGGAACTCCTAATTTTGGTTTTTTGTACCCTAAAAGCTCAACACTGACTGTAACTGCATACACCGATGCTGATTGGGATGGAAGTGTAGATGATCAGAAAAGTACTAGTGGAAATGCATTCTTCGTAGGAGTCTGTTTAGTATCTTGGCTCATCAAAAAACAAACATCCATATTATTATCCACAGCCAAAGCCGAGTATATAGTTGTAGCAGACTGTTATCCTCAAATACTATGGATGAAGGAAGCTATAAAAGATGTCAACATAGGTACAAATCAACCAATTACCATCTATTGTGATAACACAAGTGCTATCAATCTCAGCAAAAATCCAATGATGCACTCAAAGACCAAATATATGCCAATCAAGTATCATTTCCTTTGTGAAAAAGTAGCTAAACAAAAAATCAACTTGGAATATATCAATACTAAGGAGTAGATATCTGATATTTTCACAAAACCTCTTCCTCGAGAAGCATTTGAACATCTTCGTCAAAAGATGGGGATTATTTCTTTAGCATCACTCAAGTTCATTCATAAAGATGTTGTAGGATAGGGGGAGCAGTTCGACAGGGGGAGTTCATATGCATTCCTTTGCCATTGATGTCAAAGGGGGAGATTTTTGACATAGATTGTCATTGATGTCAATATGCAAATATTCGAGGCAAGAGGAGCAAACAGAGCCATCAGAGGAGCAAAAAGAGCTATTGGAGGAGCCAAGAGGAGTAGATAGAGCCATAAGAGGAGCAAATAGAGCTATCGGAGGAGTAGAGAGTAGATAGAGCCATCAGAGGAAGAAAACAAAGCTATCGGAGTAATGAATTCCAAAGAATACACTATCGGAAGCTATCGGGAGCAATATATATAAATAGGCAAATACACTATCGGTGGACAATACGCTATTGGCAGATCAGCGTCGGCGATGCCACGAGGCAAGGGAAAGACCCCTGGGGCCATGTGACATGCGACTGTGATGATCGGCGATCGCAATATCGCATCGCCGCGATGCAAAGGAGCGGGGCCCAATTACACAGGCGGACCCGATGGGTGTTATAAACCCGACTGTATAAAGTTTGAGTTCCGTGCATAAAGGTTTTTGTGTGTATTAATGGGTTTCGGTGTAAAAACCAAAATACAAAGGAAAAGCCCCGAAGCAATATGTTGCGGACCTGAAGCAACATTATAGTTTGGCTTAATGTATATGTCGCATCCAACACATTATAAGTGCTTAAGGCCTTGCACCCCTAAAAGTGCCAATTGCGATATACACAGCAGACCCGATAAAGTTATAAATGTGGGCGAAATAAATTTGAAGTCCGCCCGCATTTTGGTCGTTTTTTCATATGTTCCCATGTATTACATTTGCGACCATAAAAAGGCGGGCCCACATTACCTGAGCATCTGACCCTCCACCGTTGATCATCCCTTTATAGATCCAATGGTCTACATACATTTCAGGTGGACATATAGCTTGAGGAATACCCGTCCAAATAAGTGATATCCTCTTCCTTCCCGCTACTACGTGTCGCCTGCCGAGTGAAATCGGAAGCCATCCGCTGAATACCAGTTCCCTCTTAAGGCTATTTCAGAATACCACTTGTGGTATAAGAATAATTGTATTGTGCAGGGATTTTTAGGCCAAAAGGCTTATGATAAGAGTTTCAATAGTTCAGGAGGCCTGAACAAAAGCTGATTGCGATTGCGATTAGGGATGTGGCATGTGGGTCTATCCGGATTGGTACATTCTCTTTGTTAAACAATAAAGTCATGTATATGCCTATTATCTTTAAAATAAGAATGGGGCTCTATTACAGTTTAAACATACAACAATGAGCACGAAGAGGTAGAGGAAGCCATAGCGACCAAAAATCCAGGAAACCAAAGGGTAAGCCAGTGGAGAGGAAACTAAAAAGCTAAAGCAATGAAGAAGAAGGAATCCAAAGGACAAGCCAGTGTAGAGAAATTTGAAGCGAGCATTGAAGAAGATGAAGAGCCAATAGGAAATGGAAATGAATAGTTAGAGGCATCAGGAATACAAAAACAGGAACAAATAAGGAAGTGGGGGCGAATAATTAGTATGAGAGGAAGCCGAAGTTTAGGAAGAGGCAAAAGAGGCTAGAAAGCAGGAGAACAGGATTGAAGCAGAATCTCAGCAGGTTTGGGAGCAGATAACTACAAAAAAATAGTCTATACCAGGTTTGGGTTGGAGCCCATGGGGTTGGAACCTCAGAACTGAAAGGACTGGAATCCTTGGGAGTTGGTGCTCTTAAGTGCAAAACTATTGCCTTGGAGGAATAGAGTTAGTTATCTGGAGGTTGGAGCCTCACAAAAGTCCAAGTTGGTGCTTGGCAACTGATTGCAACCAGTTATATATTGTGTTTATTTCATTTCACTGTTTGTGTTAATAGAAGAATTTATTTCAGCTATCTATTTCTATGTTCCATATATATATATATATATATCTATATATATATATATATATATATATATATATATATATATATATATATATATATATATATATATATATATATATATATATATATATATATATATATATATATATATATATATATATGTTTTGGTGATAAAAAGAATAATTAAAAATAAATACTGATTCACTCCCCCTCTCAGTATTTCCAACAATGTTGTTAGAAAATTATATATTACGGAGCAATGGAACACATAAAATATTGTAGAAATATAAACACAGAAAACATATAAAACAAGAGAGACACATATATATGTGGTTCACTCAGTTTGGGCTACGTCCATGGAGAAATAGTCAGACCTTCTTTTATTATATTATCCAGCAAACTGAAGAGATACAACCTACAACAGATTCGCTGTAACACCCTCTTCACTCTTAATCTCCTCTCTCTTCCTCACTCAGAATACAGATATACATAGACGCAATACAATTCCCTAATATATAGTGAGGGGTTGCCTTCTAGGGCAAAAAAACCCTAAATTAAACATAACTTCTATTGTCAGATCATTTGCCTAATGAACGGCACAGATTGACTAGAAATTACTAGACTTTTACAAGGCAATTTTACATCTATTTTTAGCTTCGGGGGCGCTGCCCCCAAACCCCCACAGGGGGACCGTTGGCCCTGGACCCACACAGGGGGGACAAGTCCCCCCCCCGCACCCCCCCCTCGTGGAGGGGTGTACAGTCTTCCTGGGGTATACATCCGAATGAAACCTTTGAATATAGAAGATAATCAGGCTCCACACCCAACAAATGTTAATGTCACAAACCCATTCCCTTAATGTATGATTAAGGATATGGGGTACCTAGAATAAGAGTCCAAGCTTAATTTATGGAGATGGGGTTTTAAAATTCCTACATCATTTAACCATATTGAATCTCTTTCGTAAGACCTCCATAATCTTCTATCCATAATGAGCTTTCCAATGTAATAAATTTCATCCAACTTCAAGATCTTGACACAAAATATCCCCATTTGACAAATATGTACTCCAGGTGGCTTGTCAGCATCTATACCATTTCCATGCGCCAGTCCTTTTTCCCCCATGTACACCTTGTACAACACCATGCTACATCATTGTTTCTACACTAGAATGCCATGTCGACCTCTCATGCCAGCATGCCACACCATAACATTATCGGGTTATGTCAATATTGAGATGGAAATCCGATACTTGGTGTATTAACCTCCTAATACCCTGACATATAATACCTTGAAGTTTGATATATTCACCTCCCAATACTTGATCATCCAATATGAAAATATGATATCCAGAACTGTAGACACTTGATTGTTTGTTATCTTGAAAGTTGATATCCCAAACTCCCAATACCTGATCATTTGATATCTCAGAAGAAAATATTCCACCATTATTTGACACTAATTTCTCCATTATTCAACATATTTTCCATTAATTGGGTCATTGGGGGATCAAGCCATTATGGGAACACTAAAAGAGTCTTTAATAACCCTCACCCAATATGATTAGTAGATGGTCAAATGTCGTAACTAAATCTATTTTTCTGTCAATAGGCATTTCTATTCACTGGGTCATTGGGCCATTAAAAAAAAAACTCCATTGATGAAAAGTGTCACTTGATTTAATAATGATACCAAATGATAGAAATTGTCCCCATTAGTTGACGAATAGTTTGAGAATTTTTCATTATCAAGGGTTTGCATATGAAGGTTGTTTGAGGTGTTGCCAACACCCAATATCTTGATAGCCCAACATTTTATCATTTAGGCTTAAGCTTGTTTAAACTAATCTCTTTGTCATATCCCCCAAATGGACCATATGACAAGGAGAAAGGGACAAATCTTCAATGCTTAAATTTCCAAAAATTATGCTAGCAACTTAGAGAATTCAGAGGCTCATCCTTGAAATTCGAAAACTTTCACTAAGCTTCCAAGCTAGTTTTAGAGGACTAAAATTGACTTTGGTAGGGTAGAAACTTTCTTAAGGACTTCTAAACACTTAGAAATATTCTTCATTTTAGAAGGAATCCCACAACACCTCCTTCAACCTATCATCTCCACAAAACAAAGACATAATATGGCCAATGGCCATAACTTCTCAACTTCACCCAACTAATATGATATGCTCTCACTCCTTTGGAATAAAAACTACAACATCACATTATCAACTCCAAAATTTTATAAATAAAAGGCCCAACCTTCTAGCTTATTAATAGAGGAAATAAGGTCTCCCATCATTGAAGAAATATAAAGTATTCACATTCAAAACATCAATATTCCTCCCATAACTGGCCTCATAAAATCCATTCACATTACATAATACATGAAGAGCCATAGAGCTGAAGCGAATTATACATTCACCTTACTAAAACGCACATCCCATATTTATCACAAATAACTTTTTTTAGAGAAAACCTCTTCATATATCATTCATTCATGAAAGAACTAATAGTTATAACCCAAGAAAAACTATACAATACATTTAGATCATCACTCATACATATTTGGTAACTAGCATTATGATTTCTACCTTACCATTGCAAACATACATAGTTACTTGCATAACAATAGCCATGAAACATTGGATATAAATTTCATTTCATTGGCAAAGAAATAGATACAATTATCTCATTCACTTCAACTTGTTCGAAATTGAATAAGGGATAGACACTCTCCACCCAACCATAGGCATAGTTACACTACATATTTCTTGAAGTTGGCTAACTTTGAGCTAGATTCAATGCCTTAAGAGGAATCTTCTCTCACGGTTCTATAGATTTAAAATCAGGGTAGAGAACATGAAGTACACTCTCTTCCACATATATGAATTAGAATTTTACTTTTCAATTATTGATCTAGGGCCTATTAACATAGAAAAGTATGGCTACCATGGACCTAAACATCACAAGAGGGATCCCTTCATTAATCTAGTATTCCCTCGACACTTCTCCTTTTCTTAGTGCCTTACATGCTTGAATAAGAAAAATCATTCAAAATTTCCTCTTGGCCCTTTGCCTCAGGTTAGAGTATTCCTCAATGATTTATGTAACCAATTTAACTAAAATCACAACTCTACATAGGTCTTTTATGTCTCAATTAGATATTTATCACCTCTTTTTTTACAGTCACACTCACAACCTCACATGTTGTTTAGTTTCTGCTCATGAACTCCATTGGTTCACTAGCACACATTCTCTAGCCTTCTCACACAACTCACACATTCCTCCATCTCTCTCTCCTCACTTATCTCTACTCTATTCTCCCTCTTCTTTTTCTCTCTCTTTGTGCATGTCTATTTATCTTAATCCCATGTGCATTTCCTAATCATGAAAATTCCGGCTGCCTACTTGAGATGTGTGGTTAAGTAGAAATCTCTAGAATGGTTACATATCGCATACTCCTAGAGATATTTGGTACCACTCATCCCCATTCTTTTTATAAGTATTGGTAGTCGGGTATTCCAACTACTAAATTAAAGAGCTAAACAATTAATATAGGTACCACTCACCCCCATTCTTCTGCCACTTTCAGATTCTGATTGATCTTTGTCACCTCTTGTACCATTTATTTTAACTTATAAAGTCAAATTGTAATCCAATCCATTATATTATCCTAGTTGATTGGACTATTACATTTTCTTCTGTATAATTCTTCAAAGGAACTCAGTTTTAGTGAATCCCAGTAGCCATTATTATAAGAAAATTATACCAAAGGTAAGTAGTATTCCCACTTCTTGGGTTGATGCCTAATGAACATCCTTAACATATCCTTTTTCACTTTATTCACCCTTTTTGTTTTTTCATCTATCTACGATGATTAGATATGCTAAATGCCAGTTGTGTAAAAAAATTGCAAACAAATATTTACAAAAAAATGAAGTAAACGTGGCATCCTGATTAGATATGATTTTCTTTGGAATTCCATGCAACCTCAAATCTCTTTCATAAAAATATTGGAAATATATATATCTTTATAGGTGGAATTCATAGGGATAACGTGAGATACCTTGCTCAATTTATCCACCATCACGTTTATTGCTCATGTTGCTTGGCGGTCCTTGATAGATTAGTGATAAATTCCATATATATGACTTCCCACTTCCATTCTAGAATTTGTATTTGTTGCAACAGACCTGCCAGATGCTTATGTTCAACTTTAACTTCTTGGCATTCCAAATATTTAGAAATATATGCAACAAATTATTTCTTCATTCTAGGCCAATATTATAACATTTTGGTGGATGTTATCATATTTTGATAACCTAGGTGACTTGAATAATGCCTCCAATGGAGTTCATCTATTATGATCCTCTTCAAATATGTTGAATTTGGTATGTACAATCTTCCTTTATATATCAAGAACACATATTCCATTATCTAATACCCTTCTCCCATTGGCCCCTTGTGCTCTTTCTCCAAACAATTACTAAACTTATATTTATTAAATGTGGCATAAAATCGATACTCCCTTAACACCTAGAATACCATCTTGAATTGTTCTTCATACTTCTCCAAAGTCCTTGAACAGTAAAATATCATCAATAAAAATTAATATAAATTTATCCAAATACTTTATTTATTTATTTATATATATAAAAAAAACTCATATAAACATTCCCAGAAGAGTTAGAGTTTAGGACTATATGAACTATAATTCTTCCTCTCAAAAAGCTAGATAAATAATAACCTTCTTCCTCTCGAAAAGCTAAATAAATAATAACCTAACAAAATGAATAACATAATGTAGCTCGAATTTAAGTGATAACTTAGTAAGAGTAGTTCAGGACTATATATTTCTTCCTCTCAAAAAGGTAGATAAATGATAAGATAACCTAACGAAAGGAATAACCCAATGTCGCTAGAATTTAAGTGATAGCTTAGTAAGTTCTTGATCAACCTTCTTATTTTAATTGAATTTCTAGGCTTTATTTTAATTGACTTTCTAGGTTTAGTGAATTTATATAAAAACTTTAAATAAAAATAATAATTTTATTTAATTGACTTTTTAGATCAGTTTGAAAATTATTTTAATTGACTTTCTAGGTTTAGTGAATTTATATAAAAACTTTAAATAAAAATAATAATTTTATTTAATTGACTTTTTAGATCAGTTTGAAAAGTGGAAAACTTATTAGGCTAGTGTGTATAATTTGAAAAGTTATTAAGTTAATAGGTTTGTATATTTTGAAATAAGGTTTTTAGAATTTTAATTTAAATTATTAAATTAATAGTTTGGTATATAATTTGTAAAGTTAATAGGTTGGTATATTGTGAAAGAATGTTTTTAAAATTTTAATTTAATTAATAATAATCATTTAGTAGATGTTAGGGATTTAATATTGATAAAATATTTTAAAATAATTTTAATAGTAATAGTAAATTAAAGATTAAGATTTATTTAAAAAATAATTATCTTTTTTTTTTCAGTTTTAATTAGATTTTTTAATAAAAAGAATATGTTATATGAGTAAGTGTTACATATAAAATGAATTACTGTTTTTTGAGCATGCCTTATTGATAAGGCATGATCTTGGTATGTAATATTGTAACAAAGTTACAAGTTAGAAATGTGCAAAAACGTGGAGATGAATCTCCATAATTAAAAATCTTATTACATATTTACATATTTAACTCATATAATAATTTTTTTTATAATAATAATAATAATTATTATTATTATTTTTATTTTTATAATTTAATAATCCAAAATATATTATAAAGTAAATAATATCATGTTTATTATAAATTAATGCTAGTTTATATATATCTAGAAAATTATCAGATTTAAAGTTATATTTAATTTATTATTAGAATTTTATTATTTTATATAATATTAAATTAAATTATTCATAGTCTATAAATAAATTACTAACAATATAATTTAATTAGTTATTATGTAAATGTAATTATTAATTTTTTTCGAAGATTAAAACAAAACCTGCCTTTAAAAAAAAAACAGACTTATGTACAACATAGGAATTTAAGAAACCTATTTTCGGGATTTAAACCTATGAGCATTAGTTGAACCAAACGAAGGATCGTCTAGGTTTCCCAACGCTGAATAATTTGAATTTGCACGAACAGAGAGACACGTCACTTGGAAGCAGTACTGCTCAGCATATATTCATTTCTTCTCATGGCTGCCTCTATTATCTGAGTTCGTACACGATGGCTGAAGGTTTAGAAAACTTGGGGGGTGACGAGTACGAACCGGGAAGCAATTTCTATGATGATGGCGCTGACGACTTTGACGGTCTCTATGCAAATATTCCAACCTCTACGCTCCCTAATTTCAATAATAATAACCCTCCCCCTCCTCCTGCAGTACCCACCCAAGAAATCCAACCGCTTTCTCAGCTCATGACTAGAGAAGAAGAAGACCGAAAAATCAAAGAGATCATTAGAAGATCAGAGATGGATTGGCAAAGGCAAACAAGCTACATTTTTCTTTCATTTAGTTTACTTTTCACATAGTTGCAGAGTCAGAGGGAGACATGCATTTTATGTTATACTTTTCACAGATATTTGAGCACAGGATTCCAAGGACATGAAGGGCGAGGACGAGGGCGAGGGCGAGGGCGAGGAAGAGGTGTAGCTTACATCGAAGCAGAGAGAATTTACAAAAAACCTCCCGTGGGATATGTTTGCCATCGATGTGGGGAACCTGGTATAACTACAGAAACTCCATTGATATAACAGGAAACTCCATTGGTATAACAAAACGATATCTGTGTAGAGTTGATATAACAAGAAACTCCATTGATATAACAAAACAATATCTGTTTAGAGTTGGTCAGTTTATTGGAAGTGTGTTTAGGGTTTGTCGATTTTGGAATATTTTAAGATTTTGATAAAGAAGATTGAACTTTAATATTTTGATTTGGCTCAAAATGCTAGAAAAAATCAAATAATATATTTTTTTATGTATGGGGTTTATGCAGTGTATTATATTAGATAACATTTTGGATTCAACTGCATTAAGTAAGTAATTTACTTATGATCATTTCCATGAGGTAGTCGTAAGTGATGACTGATGCTATGTGATTCATTCACTAGTTTCAATTCCACTTCTTCACCAGTGTGAACATCACCCGATGCAATGAGTGCTAAGTAAACTATTCAAAAATCATGAGAAATTAGTTCGTTACTACTACCTCTCATGGAAATGGTCATACATAAATAACTTACTATCCAAATAAATTTTAAACTATTTCCAAAATCTACCATATAAACAAATTCAAAACAAAATATTCTAAAATCACAATTCCATAGAATTAATAAAAATTTACATATCTAATTTTTTCTATGTTAACCCATATAATCATGTACCTAAAACCTCTATTTTTCTCTTGCAACAGAACAACATTACATTTATGATTGTCCAACGAATGGCGATCCTGCATTTGACAACTACAAATTTAACACTTGGGAAAGAGAAAGGATAGTTCCCCTGAAAAGGACTTTTGTCAGCCAACCAGATGAGTACGTGATCGAAACGAATTCAGAGCATGCTTTATTTATCTCTTAATGAAAGCTGGTTTTATCTATTCGATGATTTGATATACTAAAATAAATGAATCAGTGGCAGCAAATTCTTCATTTTTTTCGTTTCTGAAGTCTTATGTTTTATTAATAAAACATACTTGCACTTGAATTTAAACTTTTTATCATAATGTTTTTGGAATTCGTAATTTAGATCATTTTTTATAAATGTATTATCTTGATTTAGATAATTTTTAAAGATAATTTTCTGGGTAGCATTTAGTTTGGTCACATTATTTTTAATATTACTGGATTTTTGTCCGTTGAATTTTCAATAGTGAATTTTCACATCATAGAATGGTATTAGGTTTTAGATTTTTGTAATTTATATTGTGAATAATAGTATTTTTAGGATTAATCAAATCATTTAAAAATTATCTAATGTAATTCATTTTCAAAATCAACTAATATGGTTCTTCATAGAGTGACTTAAAAATATAACCTATCACTATTTATTCTATATTCTATATTCTATATCTAATAAACATATTACAACATAGGATCTTTCATGTGATCTTGGCCAAAAAATCTTTTGTAAACTTGATATGGATCACAAAAACCTCAACTCTACTAAACACATTACAATCAATTTATTATTTTAAATAAAATTAATAATTAATTCAACTAATACATAAAATTATTTTTTCATCAAAAACCCATACATATGTTCTAAAACTACATATATTTTTACACAAAATGTAATTTTAAATACATTAATAAATTTGGCTTATTAAAAACTTTGACCTAATCTATTAAATAGATTACACTTTACCACAAATTTATAACCCAAATTACTTAAGATTTTAATTATTTGACATAAATTTTTTATTTTACGTTTTTGATTTTTTTTCTTAAATTTTAAATGCAACTTATATTAAAATTGCTTTATTTTTAATTAATATATATATATAAACACACATCTATACATAATTCAATCATTCCAATCCAACAACAATTCATACTGCCATGTTTAATTAATTGATATTAGCTAACTCACATCATTAAATTAAAGATGTTAACTGGATTACATATTGATTGAAAATTTAACCTAAATAATTTGACTTGAAGTTCCCACCCCATGCTTTTGCAGAGAAGCGTTTGAGAGGGCCATCAAAGGCATCCCCACATTACCAAGCAGTCCAGAAGTAAAGGCCGATGCGCAAAGTAGCGTTAAGCCTCCATCCACAGCCACTGTTGTAGCGCCTGCTAATACTGTTCAAGTTGCCTCTGTTCAGTCAGGTAGGAAGTCTGAAGAGACTAAACAACAAAGTGGAACTGCACATCAGACCGGCACAAGCGTATCAGCAGGTACTTATATTTAGGAAGGACCTCCATTCATTCACCCAATATAATTTAAATCCATTCCAAAATATTTAACGTGTGAATCCCCCTAATGACGTAATACTTTTACAGGCAGCGCACAGATGGGTTTTATTCGTCCCAAGCCATATCCGGGCTATGTGTGTCACCGCTGCCTCAAACCAGGTTTGCTATCTCTACCAAATGGCTAGTCAGTTTAGTGCAGACAGCAGCTAACGATTTTTTATGGAGTGATATGAAGTTAACCAAGCAGTCTATTTCGAAAATAGGGTTTTTTTTTTAATTTCTATTCTTTAAAATATATAGGGATGAAATCAAAGTCTACCAAAATATTTTTCTTTAGAATTTAATTGGGATGAAATTAAAAGTTACCAAATTATTTTCTATTTCTATTTTTTCATGAACTTAATTGAATTGTAAATTTCTTGGATTGAATATTTCTAAATCTGAAAAATATAAATCTAAGTCAATTATTTAACTTTACTCCTCTCTTTCCCTAAAACAAATTCTAATTCTCTACTTAATAATAACTAACCACCACCATTTATCATTTATTTTATATATAGCTAACCACCATTTACTCCCCTCTTTCCCTAATAAAAATCCTAATTCTCTGCCTAATAATAACTAACCACCACCATTTATCATTTATTTTATATAGCCCTGATATAAATCCTAATTCTCTACCTACTAATAACTAACCATTTATCATTTATTTTATATAGCCCTAATACAAATTTTATTTCTCTGCCTAATAATAACTAACCACCACCATTTATCATTTATTTTATATAGCCCTAATACAAATTCTAATTCTCTACCTAATAATAACTAACCACCACCATCTATCATTTATTTATATAGCGATCAACCACCAAACCATTTATCATTTAGTTTATATACTTTATACAGTAATTAACCACTGTTTATCCCAATTTATATAACTCTACCAGTTATACAATAAATAAACTCTGAATTCTGATATATGTGTGCTTTTGTTCACAGATGACCACTATATTAAGGATTGTCCCACTAATGGCGATCCTGCGTACGACTTTTATAACAGACATCGTGCAAAACGCGTTCCCGTGACGCAATTCGTCCCACATGTGAATCATGGAGCAGCATCGTCTGTGGTTCCCAACACCTTGCCAGTATATAACCAAACCGGACCATTCCAGGGTTATCCCAATCCTGCACAAGGTTTTAGACCCGTTCAACTCAACCAAACCGGACCATTCCAGGGTAATCCAAATCCTGCGCAAGGTTTTAGACCCGTTCAACTCAATTCCTTCCCAGGGATGCAAGTGAGAGGAAATTCTTCCATCAACCGTAACAGTTACATATGGCGAAGAACTGAACATAGTGGCAGAACATTACCTCCTAATCAGAGTCAGAATGCGAATACGCAAGTACAGAGGCCAAATCAACAAGTGCAACAAGTTCCTCCTGGCAATCAAAACATGCGTGCTCCGCCTGCTCATGGTCGTGAAGGTGTCCATCAACATGAAAGTCATACTAAACAATACAAGAGAAATCATGATGGGGACGTGAATAATCCATGAAATCCAATAACACGATGCTCACCATCTCTAAACGCGTTGGAATCCCCTACAGAGCAGATTACTTTTGGAATTCCTTTTCATGTCCTATCACATCTTATCACATCTGTGGTGCTTTTTCACATATTTGTAATTTTGATTTTTTATTTTAAATATAAAATGTATTATGGGGTTATAAGTGTCTATTATGGATTGATGTTTACTTTTATTTATGGATTATTTGATTTGTATGATTGTTAGTAAAAGAATTCAATGATTCCCATGAAATAAATTATTTCATAAATCTTTTTTTTTATACATTAACACCAACAAGCCATTTAAGATGACTCATAGTGCACTCATTCAAAGTCAAACCTAAACCCCGTAAACTATGTTAATAAAAAATTTAGTAAACAAATAATTGATAATAATGGAAAAATTTTCAATTAATGCACAATTTTCTTTAACACCCTATTCCCCATTGTAAATATATAAATATATATTTATGAAGATATTTAACACTCTATGATCCATTGTAACTATATTCTCCATTTTAAACATATTACATTGCAGACTAAAAATAACATTATATATTGATCTATAAATGGAGGAAAGCTCTTTCTATAAAAAACATTGACACTTTGCAAGTTAACAAAAGGGGTTGTTTAAAGGTAAATACATTTCACAACTTCTTGAAGATAGTGAGTTAAGTTTTCACACGAACATAAAAGAGAAACAAATTCTTATGCAACTCAATATGATAAACATAAAGAGAAGAAACTAGGTCATAAAAATGTCAACATAAAAAGGACTCTAACACAATAGGTCCTTGTATTCCATATGAAATCAAAAGCATAAACATGCAATTCCTTCACAATGAAGAGTTAAAATGAGCTTCTTTCCTTAAACATTGATAAAAGACTAAAAAGGGCTTCTCTACGAAAGTAAAAATTGTTGCAGATGAAACTAGAAGACGGAAAAACCTCTAACTAGGCACTCTCCATGTTCAAATATGCCTCCATACTACTTCAAATTTGTCTCCGCCTTCATCACTAAATACTTTCTTTTTTGAAAATTCCATCATAAAGTGCTCAATTTAGAAAATTGAGGCTGCCATTGAGTTTGGGACACTCAAAAACTCCTATCTAGGCTCTTCTTGAGCTCAAAAAGGTTAAAAAATGATTTAGATATGTTCCTCCAAGCCAAGTTTAGTATTTATCCTACAAGTTGAAAAAAATTGCTAATTGCACGATGATTTCACCCTTTACATAGCTTGTCAAGAAACAATTGTGCTTAGGACCGACGCAATTCCCACAATAAAAGGTAAAATAAAGACTTTTGTCTAGGCCCTTCTTGAGCTCAAAAAGGTTAAAAAATGATCTAGATATGTATCTCGAAGCCTAGCATGATGATTTCACCCTTTACACAGTCTGTCGAGTGATAATTGTGCCCACGACTGACGTGATTCCCATCACAAAAGGTGAAATTTATTGCTTCATTAATTTTTCCAATAACCTTTATGTGTTGGATCAAGGTCATGTTGTGGCCATATGGCGAGGGGTCAGGGCCAACTTCCCACCCCCATCGGCTTAGCTCTTGCTCCGTCAGGATAAGGTCATTTGTTGGCCATATGGCCAGGGGTCAGGGCCAACTTCCCGTCCCCACCGACTTTGGCTCCACTCTCCTAGGGTCATGGTCATATGTCGTTACCGATATGTGAGGGCTAGGCTTAACTACCCATATCATATTCCATAGCCTCTGCCACAGTTTGATGTGGTATCACATTCCCTAGATCCAGGGGTCAGCTGCCTCTACCCCACTCGGCTTCTTTCATGGATCATATGATGAGGCAGTTGACTAGGGCTAAGGCCAAGTGCCCTGCCTTCTCCATTGTAGTGCCTCCACCCCTCTCTACTTCTTTCATGGATCATATGATGAGACAGGTGACTAGGGCTAAGTCCAAGTGCCCTGCCTTCTCTGTTGTAGTGCATTTATGTGGTCGTGTGGGTATACACAGTGACATGGGGTCAGGGCTAATTGCTCGAGCCCTCCTGGGCTACATCTCTGGGCCTGCTCCAATAACTAGGCCTACTATACTGGTTTCAACAAATGAGTACATCACAATGTGTTGACAATATAATGAATTATTTCTCCTACAAAGAAACATTATCCTACATAGCATTCTCACTGCATTCTCACTCAAAAAGATGACTCCCTATAACAAGTCATAAAAATGTCAACATAAAAGGACTCTAACACAATAGGTCCTTGTACTCCATATGAAATCAAAAGCATAAACATGCAACTCTTTCACAATGAAGAGTTAAAAAGGGCTTCTCTCCTTAACATATTGAGAAAGGACTAAAAGGAGGTTCTCTGCATAAGTAAAAATTGTTGCAGATGAAACTAAAAGAATTAAAAGCCTCTAACTAGGCACTCTCCATGTTCAAATATGCCTCCATACTGCTTCAAATTTGTCTCCACCTCTACAGCTAAAAGACTTTATTCTACAAAAATGCCATCATAAAGTGCTCAATTTAAAAAATTGAGGCTACCGTTGAGTTCAGGACACTCAAAAACTCCTATCTAGGCTCTTCTTGAGCTCAAAAAGGTTAAAAAATGATTTAGATATGTTCCTCCAAGCCAAGTTCAGTTATCTATCCTAAAGATTGACAAAAATTGCTAATTGCACGATGATTTCACCCTTTACACGGTTTGTCAAGCAACAATTGTGCTCAGGACCGATGCAATTCTCACAATAAAAGGTAAAATTTATTGCTTCATTATTTTTTTCAATAACCGTTATGCACTGGATTAGGGTCACATTGTGACAATATGACCAAGGACCAGGGCCAACTTCCTGCCCAATTGGCTAACCTCCCGGTCTATCATGATAAGATCATGTGCTGGCCATACAGCCACGGGTCAGGGCCAACTGCCTGTCCCTGTCAGCTTTGGCTCCGTTTGCCTAGGGTCATGGTCATATGTTGTTACCGATATGTGGGGCCTAGGATTAACCACCCATGCCCTCTTCGATATCCTCTGCCATGGTTCTATGTGGTTTCACATGCCCCAAAGCCAGGGGTCATCCACCTCCACCCTTCTCTGCTTCTCTCATGGATCATATGATGAGCCAGGTGACTAGGGCTAAGGCCAAGTGCCCTGCCTTCTCCATCGTAGCACATTTGTGTGGTCATGTGGTTATACATGATGACTTGGGGTTAGGGATAACTCCTCGACGCCTCCTAGGCTACGTGTTTGGGCCTACTCCAATAAATAGGCCTGTTATATTGATTTTAGGAAATGAGTACATCACAACATGTTGACAATATAATGACTTATTTCTCCTACAAATAAACATTCTCCTACAAAGTATTCTCACTCAGAGGGATGACTCCCTAAAGAAAGTCATAAATTTGTCAACATAAAAAGGACTCTAACACAATAGGTCCTCGTACTCCATATGAAATCAAAAGCATAAACTTGTAACTCCTTCACAATGAAGAGTTAAAAAGGGCTTCTCTCCTTAACACATTGAGAGAGGGCTAGAAAGAGCTTCTCTACAGAAGTAAAAAATGTTACAGATGAAACTAGAAGATTGAAAAACCTATAACTAGGCACTCTCCATGTTTAAATATGCCTCCATGTTGCTGCAAATTTGTCTCTACCTCTATCACTAAAAGACTTTCTTCTGTAAAAATTCCATCATAAAGTGTTCAATTTAGAAAATTAAGGCTACCATTGTGTCCGAGACACTCAAAAACTCCTATCTAGGCTCCTCTTCAGCTCAAAAAGGTTAAAAACTGATCTAGATATGTTTCTTTAAGCCAAGCTCCGTTATATCTCCTACAAATTAACAAAAACTACTAATTGAATGATGATTTCACCCTTTACACAATCTGTCAAGCGACAATTGTGCTCAAGACTGGCGTGATTCCCACCACAATTGTTGCTTCATTAATGTTTCCAATAACCCTTATACACTGGATCAGGGTCACGTTGTGGCTATAAGGCCAGGGGCAAGGGCCAACTTCCCACCCCCATAGGCTTAGCTCCCCCTCTGTCAGGGTAATGTCATGTGTTGCCCATATGGTCATGGGTTGGGGCCAACTGCTTGTCCCTGCCGGTTTTGGATCTGCTCACCTAGGGTCATGGTCATATGTCGTTACCGAGATGTGAGGAATAGGCTTAAACAACCATTCCCTCTTCCATAGCCTCTGCTATGATTCTATGTGGTATCACATGCCTAGAGCTAGGGGTCAACCACCTCCACCCCTCTCCGCTTCTTTCGTGGATCATATGACGAGCTAGGTGACTAGGGCTAAGGCAAAGTGCCCTGCCTTCTCCATCGTATCATGTTTGCGTGATCATGTGGATAAACATGGTGACATGGGGTTGGGGCTAACTACCTAACCCATCCTCCCAATCACCAAAAGATATGAAAATAAATATAACTGACGACTTGTAAGGTTAGTAACTTGTGTGATAGTGTGACAGTAAGGTCAGAGGTTGGTCTACCGAAGGTCTAAGAGCTGAACCCTACCAAGGCCCTTGAGCTTGTTACAATTTTTTTTCCAACCACAGGGCACCACATGGCACTCTCTCATTGAGCCACATGGTAGCCTCTGATTGGGCCACCCCAAAAATATAAAACCAACCAAAATGAACTACTTGCATCCATACCATGATGCCACATGTCAAAACTTGATTGGTTTACTACTAATCACACCCTGCATAGTCAGTTGTATAGACTACCTAGTCAGTAGCTCAGTCAACCCTACTGTTGACTTTCTAGTTGTTGGTCAAAAACTTCAAAATTCCATAACTTCATATGGCATTGAATTGAGGTGATTCAAGTGTTGTTTAAATCCGAACGAAGAACACTAGTCTTGCCACCAATTTCGAGAGATTTTGAGCACTTTTTATTTTGAGCCTATTTTTAATCTTTGGATCATACCTCCCAACTAAGAACTTTTGAACCTCCAAAAGTCTATCTTCAAAGGAAAAATCTCAATAAATTTCTCAATCTCAATCCTTCTTGTGTTGTTTTAATTAGTGCCTTAGAGCTCCAATCAAGGTACTCCACTTTGCCTCAGCGTGAAGTCCTTGTCTTCTTGGCAAGAATTGTGACTTGCTGCAATTATTTTAAACATGAAGGAACAAAAATTCGATCAATGGAATCTGAACATTATCTCCAGAACCATGTTTCTTTCGTTCAAACAAAATTCACCTTGAAGTCTCTCTTTGTTTAAACCAAAATTAATTTTCCACCTGGAAACCATAAGCAACTCAATGCTTGCCATGCATTGTTTTATACTTTTTATTTCTCTCCTCAAGTTGCATTTCTACTCTTAGATGCAATAGTTTCATTTTTTTCAATGGCATGCTTTGTTTGCATTACTAAGTTTATCTTCAACACAATCTTTATCAAAGATCAAATTAACAAAAAAGCTTCATATCAAAACACTTCTATAAGTGAATGCTTGGCATAATTGTAGACATACCAGATGAAATACAAATGCTCATTCTAAAAGTCCCTAAACAAGTGGAATCATTACTAAACCAACTGGACATAACATGGAAAACAAACGCACATATTGTAGATAAGTAATTGTACATGATTGCACTTTACAAAGTACCCAAATAGGAACATACAACAAGTATTTACAATTTTATAGAGAAAACAAACAGTACAAAATAGTCTACCCATTTTTTTCCCATCCCAGGCTTATGGATTCTCTTTATGCACCTTTCTGCTTCGAAGAATTTTTAGGAACTACATCAATTTCTATTTTTCCACCTGTTGTTTTCCTTGCAAGGGATCACATGAGCTTTTTGTCCTTCTTGGGATGAAGTTCTGGATGAAGTTATCAACACTTTTGAATATGATTTCCCATTCATACTACAATGGGTACAAAAATGATATTGCTTTCCCATCAACAAGGAAGTCTTCATAATAGGGAGAGATTCCTCATATATTGTCCCAAGGATTTGATCCGTTCTTTTGACCATCACCTTACGTTTCTCAAAATCAATTACATAATAGTTGCTAGAAATAATACTGAGAGGGGGGGTGAATCAGTATTTACAAATCAATAACGTTTTATATACGCTACTTTAGCGAAGTGAACTCGCATGTGCACACAAATATTATTAAGGAAACCATCATATATCTAGTGAACTTGTGATTCAGTTAATTCATCATATGTTATTCTTTATTAAACATTAAACAGTAACCATGTGCAGCAATAACATAATAAACCATCACACATAAGCAACACACATGAACACCAAGATTTAAGGTGGAAACCCAAGGTGGGTGAAAACCACCTGTTGTTGTCATCTTTGTCTTCTTTCAATAATAAGAAAATATGTTTACAATCTTGTACTAGTGAAGACTCATAATAGTATGTAGGCACCCACCCGCAGAAGGCTACAACATTTTCCCATTCTCCATCTTCCACTGGAAGGGAACTACAACCCCCTAGTTATTGTACTAGCTGATATGTTTACTAGAAAGTAGGCTTTGGTCTACTGAAGGCTACAACCTTCACTCATTCTTGAGCTACTACTAGAAGGGAGCTCCAACCCCCTGATAAAATCACCAGCCACTACTGGAAGGAAGCTTCTACTTCCTCAGTGAAGGGTCCAACCCTCAATATCCTCCAGCGACCATGTTTCATAAATTTTCACACTGGATACTCCTAGTACACAACAACATAATATGTAGCCCACGTTTCATCAAATTTTCACACTGGACCCATTAGTAACATTGAAGCTCAAAATCAATCACCACTATAACACATCCATCAAATACATCTGCATCAATCAATCAATGAAACTAAATGATTAATCCCTGTCATAACTAAAACCTAATAATCAACCTCTGAATCAACCATAACTGAATCAATCAATCACTAAATCAAACAATCACTGAACCTATGACATACTGAATTAATAAATGACTAAATACTGAACCTCTGACACAACTAAATCAACCATTCATTCAAACTTAATCAAATTCAACCAATCAACTGGAACAAACAGATCACTTTAACCGGTACACAAATCTGAACCCAAAACACTGCATCAACAACCAAAACCAACTGTAACCTCAAAAATCATGTGTCAGAATGTATACGATCCTTCAATGAAGTAAACCTGCGTGTATACACAACTTCCCTTAGCCCAACTTGCATATACCTCTAAATATATTGAATCAAAAAACCCATGAACCACAAAGTATACCAATCAGTGAAATTCTGAATATCTACTATCAATTTATAGAGTTATAAACAAATAGAAGCAAGGATCACCCTTCTTACTCAATCAGTTAATCAATTAGAGACAAACTCTTTATGCATTCAATTTTACTTTCATATTTAAGAATACTTCATTGATAAACAACAATCAAACAGCAGCACTAATATGATAGATCAGTCATCTCTAAACATCAAGCTTTTCTTTTTCGTACGCTACTTGGAGGAGTTGAACCAACGTGTATACGCACCTTCACCAAAGTGAACCAACGTATAGATCTACAAATACTTACTTATGACTTCGCTGCAATTCCAGACTTCAGAAAGACCCAGATCATCACATATAAAGGATAAAATGTGTGTTAGCAATCATATATAGCCTATCCATTATCGGATCACATAATTATAAGTCATTATGAACATGATCCATCATTAGATCTCATCCATCATCAAACACTCAGGTGCATACTTAGTTCAGATCAAGAAAAGGATCAGGGACCCATAACATGCATATATTATTTTGATCTAACACTTCATAATGTATTCATTACTTCTGCACCTAGCCCTTTGATCTTCTCCTCCTTATATAGTTTTAGCCTTTCTCAATACCTCATATCAAAACAACACTTAGAGTCTGTGGTATTCTTAGACGAGATCAAATAACTGTTACTCATTCAATATTGTTGGCTAATACCATGGTATTGACCCTTGGTATTCTTTCACCTTAATTTCCTTAATTTTTCATCCCATATGTGCTTTTTCTTCTATGAAAGTGCGTGTATATGTATACTGTCTTTATTTATAGTGAACCCATGTATACAAATTAACATACTTGAAAATGTCCATTTTCTTCAACTTCTTGATTCTGATATGTAGTCCTTTATTCCTTCATCCTATTCTTTTGTACCATTACTTTGTTCCCTCTCAATAGACCTGTCATAATGTGATTTTCCATTGTACATTACTTCTAAATTGATTCCTTTGAACTGCTCTGCATTTTGTCACATCTGTAAACACAACTGCCTTGCATTCTATCACATCTGATATCTCTCCTGTAGATTCATCTAGTTATGTATATTCATTTAGTTACCATATACAAGTGAGTTGTTCTGCTACAAGTGGGTTTCCATAATGTACAACACGTATCATAATGCCAACAATCTCCCCCTTTGGACTTGATGGCAACCATGCTGGTGTTGATTACTACATGCTATAGAAATTGTTAGGGATAACAAGCAACACCAAAATACTCTCCCCGTTTGACATCAATGGAAAAGGGCAGACCAAGATACTCTCCCCCTTTGACATCAAGGGCAAAGGGCAGACCAATATACTCTCCCCCTTTGATATCAAGGGTAAAGGGCTGACCAAAATGAAGAATTTCATATTTGAACAGCTGAATATGAACATTGATCATGCTCCCCCTAGGCACATGCTAAATTCTATGATAAACTCTCCCTATGTACGTGCTGAGATGCACTAAACCGTCCACTCTCCCCCTGAGCACATGCAGAGTCTGCAAAAATTATTTTCCAAAGGAATAGCATGACTCTATAACTCAACTATGTGAGTATGACCTTCCTATTACCAATGATTCATACACACATCAATCTCCCAAACAAGTGGGGATATACCAAATTTTACTCATCTACCCAACCAAGTGGGGATATACCAATTGTTTATGCATGACTGAAATATAGAAATTATTACACCATCCTTCCCATGCATAGTGGGGCTACAAGTTACATCAGATGACAAAAAAGGACTCATTAAAAGACTATGATAGACGGAGACATATTATGGGCCTTTATATGATCTTTACATCAAATTATATACATTACATTTATAAAAAAAACCAAAGATATAAACAAGACCATGATAGTCATCAGAAACTATCATACACCATCTATGATCTACACCATAAGCATCTGTCAGCGACATCCAGACCAACAACCTGTATATGTCCATCATCAGTTCCCAAGATATGACAATGTAATATCATCAACCTATGACAGAGTATGTTGCATATAGATATCAACTCATCCTCTTGATCTCATCAAGATCAACTTGCTATGTTTCCTTAGTAGAAAGAGCCTCCAGAACCATGGAGGCTCTAACACAATAGGTCCTCGTACTCCATATGAAATCAAAAGAATAAACTTGTAACTCCATCACAATGAAGAGTTAAAAAGGGCTTCTCTCCTTAACACATTGAGAGAGGGCTAAAAAGAGCTTCTCTACAGAAGTAAAAAATGTTACAGATGAAACTAGAAGATTGAAAAACCTATAACTAGGCACTCTCCATGTTTAAATATGCCTCCATGTTGCTGCAAATTTGTCTCTACCTCTATCACTAAAAGACTTTCTTCTGCAAAAATTCCATCATAAAGTGTTCAATTTAGAAAATTAAGGCTACCATTGTGTCCAAGACACTCAAAAACTCCTATCTAGGCTCCTCTTGAGCTCAAAAAGGTTAAAAACTGATCTAGATATATTTCTTTAAGCCAAGCTCCGTTATATCTCCTACAAATTAACAGAAACTACTAATTGAATGATGATTTCACCCTTTACACAATCTGTCAAGCGACAATTGTGCTCAAGACTGGCGTGATTCCCACCACAATTGTTGCTTCATTAATGTTTCCAATAACCCTTATACACTGGATCAGGGTCACGTTGTGGCTATATGGCCAGGGGCAAGGGCCAACTTCCCACCCCCATAGGCTTAGCTCCCCCTCTGTCAGGGTAAGGTCATGTGTTGCCCATATGGTCATGGGTTGGGGCCAACTGCTTGTCCCTGCCGGTTTTGGATCTGCTCACCTAGGGTCATGGTCATATGTCGTTACCAAGATGTGAGGACTAGGCTTAAACAACCATTCCCTCTTCCATAGCCTCTGCTACAATTCTATGTGGTATCACATGCCTAGAGCTAGGGGTCAACCACCTCCACCCCTCTCCGCTTCTTTCGAGGATCATATGACGAGCTAGGTGACTAGGGCTAAGGCAAAGTGCCCTGCCTTCTCCATCGTATCATTTTTGCGTGATCATGCGGATAAACATGGTGACATGGGGTTGGGGCTAACTACCTAACCCATCCTCCCAATCACCAAAAGATATGAAAATAAATATAACTGACGACTTGTAAGGTTAGTAACTTGTGTGATAGTGTGACAGTAAGGTCAGAGGTTGGTCTACCGAAGGTCTAAGAGTTGAACCCTACCAAGGCCCTTGAGCTTGTTACAATTTTTTTTCCAATCACAGGGCACCACATGGCACCCTCTCATTGAGCCACATGGTAGCCTCTGATTGAGCCACCCCAAAAATAAAAAACCAACCAAAATGAACTACCTGCATCCATACCATGATGCCACATGTCAAAACTTGATTGGTTTACTACTAATCACACCCTGCATAGTCAGTTGTATAGACTACCTAGTCAGTAGCTCAGTCAACCCTACTGTTGACTTTCTAGTTGTTGGTCAAAAAATTCAAAATTCCATAACTTCATATGGCATTGAATTGAGGTGATTCAAGTGTTGTTTAAATCCGAACGAAGAACACTACCTCTTGCCACCAATTTCGAGAGATTCTGAGCACTTTTGATTTTGAGCCTATTTTTAATCTTTGGATCATACCTCCCCACTAAGAACTTTTGAACCTCCAAAAGTCTATCTTCAACTAGTAAATAAGTGAAGAAAAAGCTCAATAAATTTCTCAATCTCAATCCTTCTTGTGTTGTTTTAATTAGTGCCTTAGAGCTCCAATCAAGGTACTCCACTTTGCCTCTGTGTTAAGTCCTTGTCTTCTTGACAAGAATTGTGACTTGCTGCAATTATTTTAAACATGAAGGAACAAAAATTCGATCAATGGAATCTGAACATTATCTCCAGAACCATGTTTCTTTCGTTCAAACAAAATTCACCTTGAAGTCTCTCTTTTTTTAAACCAAAATTAATTTTCCACCTGGAAATCATAAGCAACTCAATGCTTGCCACGCATTGTTTTATACTTTTTTTTTCTCTCCTCAACTTGCATTTGTACTCTTAGATGCAATAGTTTCATTTTTTTCAATGGCATGCTTAACTTTGTTTGCATTACTAAGTTTATCTTCAACACAATCTTTATCAAAGATCAAATTAACAAAAAAGCTTCATATCAAAACACTTCTATAAGTGAATGCTTGGCATAATTGTAGACATACCAGATGAAATACAAATGCTCATTCCAAAAGTCCCTAAACAAGTGGAATCATTACTAAGCCAAATGGACATAACATGGAAAACAAACACACATATTGTAGATAAGTAATTGTACATGATTGCACTTTACAAAGTACCCAAATAGGAACATACAACAAGTATTTACAATTTTATAGAGAAAACAAACTGTACAAAATAGTCTACCCATTTTTTTCCCATCCCAGGCTTATGGATTCTCTTTATGCACCTTTCTGCTTCGAAGATTTTTTAGGAACTACATCAATTTCTATTTTTCCACCTGTTGTTTTCCTTGCAAGGGATCACATGAGCTTTTTGTCCTTCTTGGGATGAAGTTCTGGATGAAGTTATCAACACTTTTGAATATGATTTCCCATTCATACTACAATGGGTACAAAAATGATATTGCTTTCCCATCAACAAGGAAGTCTTCATAATAGGGAGATATTCCTCATATATTGTCCCAAGGATTTGATCCATTATTTTGACCATCACCTTACGTTGCTCAAAATAAATTACACAATAGTTGCTAGAAATAATAATGAGAGGGGGGGGTGAATCAGTATTTACAAATCAAATTTTTTTTATATACGCTACTTTAGTGAAGTGAACTCGCATGTGCACACAAATATTATTAAGGAAACCATCATATATCTAGTGAACTTGTGATTCAGTTAATTCATCATATGTTATTCTTTAATCAGTGCATCATTACTTTATTAAACATTAAACAGTAACCATGTGCAGCAATAACATAATAAACCATCAGACATAAGCAACACACATGAACACCAAGATTTAAGGTGGAAACCCAAGGTGGGTGAAAACCACCTATTGTTGTCGTCTTTGTCTTCTTTCAATAATAAGAAAATATGTTTACAATCTTGTACTAGTGAAGACTCATAATAGTATGTAGGCACCCACCCGCAGAAGGCTACGACATTTTCCCATTCTCCATCTTCCACTGGAAGGGAACTACAACCCCCTAGTTATTGTACTAGCTGATATGTTTACTAGAAAGTAGGCTTTGATCTACTGAAGGCTACAACCTTCACTCATTCTCGAGCTACTACTAGAAGGGAGCTCCAACCCCCTGATCAAATCACCAGCCACTACTGGTAGGAAGCTTCTACTTCCTCAGTGAAGGTTCCAACCCTCAATATCCTCCAGCGACCACGTTTCATAAATTTTCACACTGGATACTCCTAGTACACAACAACATAATATGTAGCCCACGTTTCATCAAATTTTCACACTGGACCCATTAGTAACATTGAAGCTCAAAATCAATCACCACTGTAACACATCCATCAAATACATCTGCATCAATCAATCAATGAAACTCAATGATTAATCCCTGTCATAACTAAAACCTAATAATCAACCTCTGAATCAACCATAACTGAATCAATCAATCACTGAATCAAACAATCACTGAACCTATGACATACTGAATCAAGAAATGACTAAATCACTGAACCTCTGACAAAACTAAATCAACCATTCATTCAAACTTAATCAAATTCAACCAATCAACTGGAACAAATAGATCACTTTAACCGGTACACAAATCTGAACCCAAAACACTGCATCAACAACCAAAACCAACTGTAACCTCAAAAATCATGTGTCAGAATGTATACGATCCTTCAATGAAGCAAACCTGCGTGTATACACAACTTCCCTTAGCCCAACCTGCATATACCTCTAAATATATTGAATCGAAAAACCCATGAACCACAAACTATACCAATCAGTGAAATTCTGAATATCTACTATCAATTTATAGAGTTATAAACAAATAGAAGCAAGGATCACCCTTCTTACTCAATCAGTTAATCAATTAGAGACAAACTCTTTATGCATTCAATTTTACTTTCATATCTAAGAAGACTTCATTGATAAACAACAATCAAACAACAGCACTAATCTGATAGATCAGTCATCTCTAAACATCAAGCTTTTCTTTTTCATACGCCACTTGGAGGAGTTGAACCAACGTGTATACTCACCTTCACCAAAGTGAACCAACGTATAGATCTACAAATACTTACTTATGACTTCGCTACAATTCCAGACTTCAGAAATACCCAGATCATCACATATAAAGGATAAAATGTGCGTTAGCAATCATATATAGCCTATCCATTATCAGATCACATAATTATAAGTCATTATGAACATGATCCATCATTAGATCTCATCCATCATCAAACACTCAGGTGCATACTTAGTTCAGATCAAGAAAAGAATCAGGGACCCATAACATGCATATATTATTTTGATCTAACACTTCATAATGTATTCATTACTTATGCACCTAGCCCTTTGATCTTCTCCTCCTTATATAGTTTTAGCCTTTCTCAATACCTCATATCAAAACAACACTTAGAGTCTGTGGTATTCTTAGACGAGATCAAATAATGTTACTCATTCAATATTGTTGGCTAATACCATGGTATTGACCCTTGGTATTCTTTCACCTTAATTTCCTTAATTTTTCATCCCATATGTGCTTTTTCTTCTATGAAAGTGCGTGTATATGTATACTGTCTTTATTTACAGTGAACCCATGTATACAAATTAACATACTTGAAAATGTCCATTTTCTTCAACTTCTTGATTCTGATATGTAGTCCTTTGTTCCTTCATCCTATTCTTTTGTACCATTACTTTGTTCCCTCTAAATAGACCTGTCATAATGTGATTTTCCATTGTACATTACTTCTAAATTGATTCCTTTGAACTGCTCTGCATTTTGTCACATCTGTAAACACAACTGCCTTGCATTCTATCACATCTGATATCTCTCCTGTAGATTCATCTAGTTATGCATATTCATTTAGTCACCATATACAAGTGAGTTGTTCTGCTACAAGTGGGTTTCCATAATGTACAACACATGTATCATAATGCCAACACTTGATGGCAACCATGCTGGTGTTGATTACTGCATGCTATAGAAATTGTTAGAGATAACAAGCAACACCAAAATACTCTCCCCATTTGACATCAATGGAAAAGGGCAGACCAAGATACTCTCCCCCTTTGACATCGAGGGCAAAGGGCACACCAATATACTCTCCCCCTTTGATATCAAGGGTAAAGGGCTGACCAAAATGAAGAATTTCATATTTGAACAGCTGAATATGAACATTGATCATGCTCCCCCTAGGCACATGCTGAATTCTTTGATAAACTCTTCCTATGTACATGCTGAGATGCACTAAACCGTCCACTCTCCTCCTGAGCACATGGAGAGTCTGCAAAAATTATTTTCCAAAGGAATAGCATGACTCTATAACTCAACTATGTGAGTATGACCTTCCTATTACCAATGATTCATACACACATCAATCTCCCAAACAAGTGGGGATATACCAAATTTTACTCATCTACCCAACCAAGTGGGGATATACTAATTGTTTATGCATGACTGAAATATAGAAATTATTACACCATCCTTCCCATGCATAGTGGGGCTACAAGTTACATCAGATGAAAAAAAAGGACTCATTAAAAGACTATGACGGACAGAGACATATTATGGGCCTTTATATGATCTTTACATCAAATTATATATATTACATTTATAAAAAAAACCAAAGATATAAACAAGACCATGATAGTCATCAGAAACTATCATACACCATCTATGATCTACACCATAAGCATCTGTCAGCGACATCCAGACCAACAACCTGTATATGTCCATCATCAGTTCCCAAGATATGACAATGTAATATCATCAACCTATGACAGAGTATGTTGCATATAGATATCAACTCATCCTCTTGATCTCATCAAGATCAACTTGCTATGTTTCCTTAGTAGAAAGAGCCTTATCATAACCTTCCATGAATCAACTAAGCATATGTCATATCTCCAAGTAGTAACACAAAGTCATTCACATCATATCATATGTATGTGAAAACACCATAGTCATTATAACATCATCAACAAGAACTGCATAATATTTCCACATGTTAGTGTCAGTCTTCGTAGCCTTCCTCCAGTGTTCAAATATGCTCTTACAAAGTGGTCTCAGAGTGTCAAGGTCAAATTTTGTCATTTCAATAAGTCTTCAAGCAAAATTTGGTCACTAGGAATTAGATCTAGGGTTTGCTTTTATTCCTGTCAAAGTTGTCCAAATGTCAGTCCATGTCACCATTCAGCTGAGTGTACCATTATTTAGAGGGTTTTCATTATCATGTCAAGTTCCACTGGGTCATTTTACACCTTGTTCATGCTTCAGTTGCGCCGAGGTAAGGTCATTTCCCTCTCCTAGGGTTTTGAAGGCAATTTCTCTTGGACGGTGTTGAGGCCCCGAAAATCGGGTCGACAACAAGGGGGATACCCACCCTGTCCGGAACATGGTTGGCAGCTCCTTGTCCGTTTGGTATAGCGGGTCTGACTGGGGATAATGGGACCAGTTTCCCAATCTAAGGGGCGTGTGTGTGTGTAGAGTTTGATGATGCTGATCTAGAAGTGTTTTAAGCTAATTTAATTCTAAATTCTAAACTGACTCTATGCTATTGTAATTTAACAAAAACAACACATCTAATCTACGCTAACCCGGGGTAGATTTCCTCTATTATGCGATCTAAAAAGATTTCGAACAATAACTAGTAATAAATATCATTCAACTATCATAAGAATAGAAATCAATTAAGATAAACCATTCTGCATAAAAAGTTAGGCAAAACAGTTGTGAACAGTGTTAGCACTTGAAATTTCACTTAGGCTGAGATAGACAAATCTCAAGGCTACATCAAACCATTCAGCCTCGTAGCTAGCCCTACGAGGCAGGAGAAGGCTCTCTCCGGTCGAACTCGGTGGATTTTTCAATAGGATGAGTTGACCAATTAGAAACACTGATATTAGGCTAGTAAACTGATAAGGAGGGTTGATTTAAAGTTTTTGGGGTTTTTGGTGGCAATTGGAGGAGCTGCAATTTAGGGTGCGAGGATTGAGCTCAGGTTTTGCAGGTGGGTCTTTGGGGCAAGGTAGGAGTTTGTGCTGATGCCTTTAGCTGAGATGGATGATAAAGGAAGAAAAAAGAGAAGCTAAAGAGGGCAAACAATGACTTTGAATCCTCTCTAGACAGTGGAAAACATAAACATTAAACAAATTTGAAAGCTGAGCATGGCAAGCATGAATTCAAACTTTATCACTTCATTTGTTTAATAAGCTGCAGTAAAGAAAGAGATGGAACACATAAACACACTTACAATTACAATAAGAGAACACACCATCAACACAAGAGTCCACAAGAATCCCAATGATGTCTGCAAAACCCTGGTCTTCCTTTTCCTCAAATTGCAGAGATACAAGTAAAATATACAATAGGAGCTTCTCCCTCAAGAGTCCAACCATGAAAATGAGCAAGAGAAGGCATAATATAGATGATCTAACTCCTTTCCCCACCTTTAGGGGTCGAGCTCAGCTTCCTAGGAGCTGTTTCAACTAATTCTAAACTGAGCACTAGATAATAGGCAGTCAAAACAACTTGCCTCTAAAACTTAGGAAACCTATCCATGCATTAAATTTTTACCATTTACATTCAAGAATCTTCTAGAAGTGATCAAGGAGAGTAAAAGCATCATAGAGCCATGAAAATTACACAAAAATCCATAATTTACATGCCCAAAACATTAAACCAAGTGAAAACAGTGTTTTTCTGGCCGAACTGGTCAAAACAGGCAAAATTCCCTGACGGGTCGCGCACATGTGCCTGACGGGTCGCGCACATTGAGAGGCCTGTTTGGGGGCCTTCCCGGTGTCCAAATCAGGTGCAAGACAGCTCATTGGAAAGGTCCACGAGTCTACTTTCCACCCCACCGGAATTTTTGAATTTGGAGTTGATTTGACTCCTCAAAACTCAATTCTCCCAAGACAGCTTTATGCAACTCAAAATAGGGGCAGAAAGTCAAAATTTGCATGTGTTTTGACCTTTTGGAGGCCCATATCTCCATAAAAACTGAATTCCATCCACAGGTAGGTGTAACTTTGCATGAAAATTCCAAAAATGCTGAGTTTTCCCCGTTCTGAGTTGCCCCCATGTAGGGTCGCGCGCGGGGTGAGACCCGTTAAAAGGCCAAAACCTGTCAATTTCCCAAGAATGCCAAAAATGCCTCAAAACTTTCAAAATTTCTTGTGCTAGCTGCTAGGAAGAGGCTAATTAGTATCATGGTGAGTGAGAGAAGCCTCAGCCAAGATACGGAGTGGGTTGGTCTTCTTCTTCCTCTTGCGGGCCTCGAACAACCTTCTTTGGAACATTTTCATCTTCGCCTTGCAAACATGCATCCTCGCCCAATAATGATTCTTCATGTTCCTTAGCAGCCTCTTGTCCTGGTTGGCCTTCTCTAATAGCCTCTCCAAGTGAGCATTCTCCTGAATGAGCAAAGACTCCCGGTCAGTAGGCAATGGGTCACCGGGCCTCCTACGGTTCAAAGTTCGATCACTGCGGATCCTCCATAGCTCATCAAGTTCTTTTTCCTCTTCTAATTGTTTGTTGCGCTGCTCCAGATGAGTGATGGTCCATTGAGCCATTTGGAGCTTTTGCTGCAACACGAGGCTCTCCTCCTCTCTCTGTCTGATAATCTCATAAAAATCTGAAGAAGGAGAGCGGGCATCAAGGTCAATGAAATCATCATGTGTATCACCGGCTCTCTCATCCTCAACCATGGGCTGCTTGCCCTCCCGCACTGCCTCTGCTGATGAAGAATGCGAGGCCCCTTCCACCTGGTGTGGAGATAACACTCGCTGCCCTGAAGATGATGACGAGACCCCTTCCACCTGCTGTGGAGAAAGTACTCGTTGAGCTGCTGCAAACAAGGCCCTGTGGCCTCTCTGGTAGGTGACTTGAGGTGATGAAGCAACATGTCTCGGAAAAATGATCTCGGGCTGGTGAGATGGACCTCCCTCCTCATAAATGACCTCTGGCTCCGGCTGTGGCTGTGGTGGCGCTCTGAAGAACTCATGGGAGATAAACTCTTCCCATGGAATGCCCTGCTGACTCAACTGATGGGAAACAATGAGCTGGATGAGACCATAGTGACATAAAATCCTAAACTGCTGGGCTGGGGTCTTCCTCTGTAACATGGGCACCATCCTCTGAATATTCCGGAAGAAGAAAATCGGGATGTTCATCATCCTCACTCGGGTAAAGTGCATCAACAGGCGGATGTGATAAGAGTACACCTGTGAAAACCTGCCCTCACATGTAAAGTAATGCATGATGAGTTTCAAGATCGGAGTATACTCCCTCCAGAGAAATCTGAAAGGAAAGACCCCCGACAAGTGTCTCATGAAGGCTGGCATGACATATGGCTCAAAATGAACAAAATCCAACACTTTGCGCTTGGGTCACACCTCACCCACATTTGGTATCCCGGTAGCCTCTGAAATCACTTCCGGAGACAACACAAAGTTCACTCCTGCCAGAGTGACCTGCCCATCATGAAGGTGCAAAACAAATAAGCGGGCCAACTCCCTGTGGTGCTGGATCTGAGAAAGCCTCTCGCAAAACTGAAAACATGACATATACCGAAAGCAATTCACTGCCAAAGGACAGGCCTGCAATTCTGCCAATGAGGTGGGCTCCTCTCTCTTATGATGACCACCTTTGCCCCCCCTACGAGGCCTCTGTTGTACCTCAACCTATGTAGAAGAAGACTGGTCATCACCTTGCTCATAGGTCTCGGTGGTTGACATGGTGCTTTTGAGCAAAGTGGAGAAAATAGACAAAGTAAATTGCTGCCCTTGCCTGCAAAAATGTTGAGTTGTATGTTGTTTTCAAGGGGAAAAAATCATGAAGGAAATGTTAGCGGAGGGGATTTTTTAATAAGGAAAGGGAAACATATGAAAACAGGGAATTTTCAAGGGACAATTCACAAACTGTCAAACATATAATCTCATCTTAATCAGCGAGAAATCATTTGCTAAGAAATGCTTTTATTAGGGAAACATGGATAATAATAACCAAGGGAAATGACATGTATGCTCAACAGGGGGATGGGACAACATAGGTAACTTGCTTATTTGATTTCTGCCTTTCAATGTACATCATAAGGCACACTCTGTTTTTTCAAAGGGGTTCATGTACATTTGATGCTAGGGGAAAGGGCTTCATTGACATTTTATCAAAAGGGAAAAGGGGTTTCATTGACAAAGATATTAGGGGATAGAAGGGAAAACATGGTTTTTGCTTTTTAGGACCACAACAACATTACTTTTGATCAAATATACATAGCAATATTTCCTTTTCTTTTGTTTATATACACAGCCACATTTTCTTTATTTCTTGTTTTGGCATTTTATCATCATATTGCTTTCTTTTTTGCATAATCATTTTATTTTTCTTTCATAGCATTTTGTTCTTTTTGTTGTGTGTGTTTTTATATCACAATGGAGGGTATTAGGGTTTTGGGAATGTGTTTAGGGAGGGATAGGGTTTGATACGTGGAAGGAGGAAAATTTCATATTCTTTGCAAATAAGATAAGATAGAGACATATGATGACAATTGTGAAATCAATGGGGAAACATGGAGGGAACATAAATGGGAATTAAAACCTTGAAAAAAAACACCAAACCCTAGCATTATGCCTACATTGACAAGCAATCACCAAAATCTATTTTCTTTGCATTCTTAGTGATAAAAACATATAAATGAAAGCTCATCATTCACCATTCATCAATTCATCAAGTGTATAGACCCTACCTCGGTCGATTTTGCAAATTAGAGGGCGATTGGACAAAATTTGGGGCGGTTTTGGTGTCAACAGCTTGACGGGTCGCGCAGGGCACCCAACGGGTCGCGCACAGCCCGACGGGTCGCGCCCGTTACAAATTAATGCTGCTGGGAGGCGCCTGACGGGTCGCGCACAACCTCTGATGGGTCGCGCACCTGAAACTGGTTCAATTTCTCTGCACTTTGCCTCCTTTCGCCTCTTCGCCCTATCACTTCTTCTTGCAAGCTCTTTGGATGCACAAAGAGGGTATTGAGAGGGAAGTTGACTCTTTATAAGCTCAATTTAAAAAAATTTACTTACCAAACCCACTTTCTAATGTTTTGCCTTGACACTTTCTTTTAACATTGTTTTGAGTTTTCTTTTGTTCTGAATTTGACTTTTTCGGTGCTTTAGCTCCGTTCTTTTTGCAGGTAGACCATCTGATGGACTCTACCGAGGAGACCAGGGTTATTGCCGGCATTTTGAAGAATTTTTGAAATTTCCTTATTGTTTTACAAAATTGACATGAACTTGGGTTTAAAAACAGGGTTTTTAAATCCAAGGTATAAATAAGCTGTACATGATGAAAAATGTCAATGAAACATATTTACATACCTCCTTCTGGCTTGCTGGGGACTCATGGACCTCTGACTCATGATCTTGCAATGACATTTGACTGAAACCCTAGACCTAAGACTTTGGACTTCAAGACAAAACAAAACAAGTGTGACAAAAGCTCATTAACTGATATGACCTGATCCAGCAAAGCCAAGAAGGGAACAAGGACCAGCTCCTCCATCAGTTTTATGGCATGCCTAATGGGATGCAAAACTGACATTGATGAGACACCTACTTATGCATATGCAAAGAGTTTTTTGATCACTGATGGAGGGCATCATGACCGACACTAACAAACATCATATCGCATAATAAGTTATTCATATGTCAAGCACAAATAAATGACTCCACCGTACAGAAGTGCCAAATGGTAACCCACACATTCATATATTAACATATAAACAACTAAAACTGCATATCACTCTAACAATATAAGCAGAAATTGGTCAAGAGATAAAAGTACCATTTATGACTAATTTCACTCACAAACTTCAAGCAATAACGATTTATCTCTACTTGTTCTAATATCTACTAAGAGCACAAAAGTGCAACATCAGTAGCAGACATTAAAATGCAAACATAAATAAATCTCGATCCATCCATTCATCAAAAACCCCCTCCGAGGGTGCAAAAGTGCATGTTCTGAGGAAAAGTTTTTTGACAAATTTCCGGACCCTTCTCCAAATGCCATGAGAAGGGTTAAATACTACTAACTAATTAATCTTAATTACACAAATTTAGGAAACGACTTCAAATGACCGCCCTTTTACTAAAACAAATTTATTTCTAAAAATTGAATCTAATTTCTAACCGTTTTTGTATTTGCTCCTTAGTGCTGTAAGCATGCAACGTTCGCCTGAAAAGAGTCGGCTGGTTGTCTTTTCCTCTCGTTCGAGCGATAAAAATAGAAATAACAAGAGCTGGCACCTCTTTTCGACCATCTAGAAGATATTTTCGAAAATCTTCCTCTGGCTGGGCGTATTCGCTGTGTGTATACTTAGTATAACCCAAATTTCTTTCAAACTGATTGTGTTGTTGCTATTTCGGTTTCTGGTCGTGTGAATGACTCAATGAGTTAGGGATTTCGTTGCCTGAACTATCTTCTATATTGAAAATTGCTTCCGTTCTTTGTTCCAGGCTTTTCTGGAGCGTCCTCCCTCTTTAGCGTTTTTCTTTTTGCTTTACCCAGTGTGAGCTTCAGGATCTTTTGTGAACATGTTGCTTTTGTGCGCCTTTGACTCTGAGTCTTGGATAGTCTATTTCCATCAGTATCTGTTGAGTGATACTCTGGATTCCGCGGTCCTGCTGCATGCGGCAACCATTTGCGAAGGCATCTCCTCTCTGTTCTCCTAGTATTGGCGCTTTCCCCTTTTCCTTAGATGTTTCCTGCATATTGATTTATATTAGTTGCTGCCTTACAGTTTACGCAAAGGAAAAGAGAAATGACGAAAAGATTGACATGAAAGCTTTAAGTTCTAATGAATGCATAATCATGACACTCATAATGACTTGACTCTCCGAAAAACGTGACACAATCATTCTTAGATACTCAGGCGTACAATCATTAATTTCCCTTAAGGTGCGCGCTCAATTTTGGGTTTACAGACTATGTCGAGGAAATCTTGCGATGAGTGATTTCTGTGATTCGCATCGCAGTATCGAGGATTGCGATGTCAAGAAGTGTCATCGCAAGAATTGATAGTCTAATTCATCGTAGATCGCAGATCGCAGGATCGCAAATCGTAAGATCGCAGATCGCAGGTCGCAAGATCGCAGATCGCATTTTTCATTCAATCACTGTTTGCTGCTTATGCGATGTTGCGATATGCGACGTCAAATATCGGCCATCGGCAATTCCTTCAGATTTTTCATTTAAGAGCGCTTTCAATATATGCGATGCGATGAATTTCGCGTCGCTTCTTCGCAGCTTATTTATGCGCATAGGAAACGCTTCACTCTCTCTTTGTAATGCGATCTAGCTTTAGGGAGTTAAAATACAAAAATTTTGATAAAAATATTGTTTGGATTTTTTGTTAAGGGTCCCCCTTTGCTTGGTTTTATTGCTAATATCAAACAAAGAGGGGGGTTGTTGGTGACCACAACAATGGCGATTCACTGTGAAGAACCAGTTATCTCTGCTTTTCTATTGAATTTCTACTTCCGAAACAGAAAATTTTTCGTATGTCTAAATTTTGTTATGGACAGATAGAGTACATTACTCCTTATCCTGTCAATGATACTTTGTCTCAACCTTTTCATATTCCAATTCTCTACTTCCTCAGGCTTGGTTCTTGCATTCATATCAGACATTACTCGGTCTTTTTAAAGATAAAATAAGGTCTTCTTTGCGTACTGGCTTTTTAAAATATGCTCATTTGTCGTAGGTAGAGCCTCTGCTTCCCGCAAGTGTCCATAGCCTCGATAGGGTTACCATGTTATCCAGCAATGATCCTTTTTCCTGCTTGAGGTTATTTACAACATTTCAGAGAAAAATCTTTCTTGACACTTTTTCCTTTTTTATTCTCTAAAGAACAATGTCTTGGTTTTGTGGCCAAATTATGACACAGTCATTCACGTGGTTTACACTTTTGCTGAACAAGCTGGCTCGTGATGAGACCCCTTGTCTTTTGATTGCAACAATCTTGAGTCATTGCCCTGTTTTGATAGACAGTATTGGCAAAGTCAGCAAGTTATAATATCTGTGATCATGATAAGCTGGCTCGTGATGAGACCTCTTATTCTTTGAGATATAATGTTTTCTCGGATTGTTTCTCTGAATGCTGCAATTTCCTTTAGCAGGTAGGAAGTCATTGTTTTTCCTTAAGAAAGCTCTGGACGACAATAATAGAGTTTGAAAACAACAGCTTTACAGAGAATATTTATTTTATTATTGATACCTTTCATTGTGCTGATATAAAACAATTTTTTACCAAAGGTTGCTTTCATCAAAGTGTTTTGAGGTTGAAACTAACATCATATTCAGGCTAAAGTTAACTCTATTTGTCAATAATAAAAATCAGTTTTTTTAAAAAGTTTTGCTACTTGTACAAGCGAAATCAAAATCTGATAGAGAATTGGTGTGCTCTTTCATGAATCCTATTTGATGATCATTTACAACCGGTTTTATTTATAAGAAAGAGAAAAACAAATAAAAAACTAAAACTATCCTACAAAAATAGAAGAATGATCTTCTATGGAAAATACATTTTAAGAATCTGTCCATTCACAGGCAAAGAATCTCTTCTACCTGCCAAATCCTGCAACACAAACATCGATGGTCCTATGACTTCTACAATCTAAAAAGGACCAAGCCACAGCTTCTGAAATTTCGTATGTTTTCCCTTTCCTTCATGAGCCTTATCCCATTTCAAAACTAAATCTCCCATCTGAAAGTTTTTTCTGGTCATTATGCTTGAGTCAAAAGAGGATTTTATTAGCGCTTGGTGATGAGCATGGGTTTTCTTAGCTTGTTCTCGTTGTTCTTCTAATTTGATTATTTCCATTTGTCTCAGTTGTAAGGAGGAAGTAGATACTTCATCGATGTATTGTACTAAAGACAAAGAGGGGATGACTAAGTAAGTTGGAAGAACCACTTCTTTCCCATAAACTAAATTAAAGGGAGAAGTGCATATTGAAGCTTTCTTCGTAATTCTATTTTCCCATAAAGCATTTACCAACGCTTTGTGCCAATTCTTTTGGTTTTGGTCGACTGTTATTTTAATAATCCTGATTAGGTTTTTGTTTGTTGATTTAGCCAACCCATTACGTTGTGGATAGTAGTTGGCAGAATACTTCAGTTTGAACCCTCTTTTAAGTGCAAAATCGGTCATTGTATTTCCAGAAAAGTATGAGGCATTATCAAACATTAAGGCCGTTGGCAATCCAAACCTAGTGATGATAAATTGATCTATGAATTCAATAATGTTTTCAGAATTAGCTGTCTTGAGAGGAACTGCTTCTACCCATTTAGTAAAATAATCTGTTGCCATGAGGATATACCTATGCTGCTTAGAAGAGTGGGAATGATCTCACCTATTATGTCCAAGCCCCATTGGCTGAATGGTTTCTCGATGTTAAGCGGCTATAGTGGCATGGACGATTTCTTTTGTTTCCCTGCAGCAGTCTGGCAGACTTGGCATTTCCTTACATAATTGTATGAGTCTTTGAAAAGCGTGGGCCAATAATATCCTGCACGTAAGATTTTATGTGCAGTAGCTTCTCCAGCATAGTGTCCACCTGCTAGTCCATCGTGGAGTTCTTGCAAAACCTTTTTGGCTTCAAATTTCTCAAGACACCTAAGAAGTACATAATCATAATTCCTTTTAAACAGAACATCATTTATGAGCTGGTATTGTTTAGCTTTCAATCTCAGAGCTCTTTTCTTGGTGTGGTCCAAGTGTGATAGAGCATACCCGTTCTTAAGATAATAAGTGGTGTCAGCATATAATGATTATGCGTCGTTTAGGCTTACCTCATATGTATGTACCTCTTCAGATGAGTTCTCAGGAATTTGTGATGCTCCAGCTAAAATCTTGCAGAAGCCTTGACCTCTTACGATGTTTGCTGGCTTGAACTCAAGATCGTATTCTTGTAAGGCGGTAATCCAATTTGCTCTCTTTTCGCCCACATCCTTCTGTATCAGAAGGTTTCTTACCGCTGGAAACGGTACTACGACTTTGGTATGGGCTTTAAGTAAGAAAGGTCTGAAATATTTGATTGCTTTGAAAGCAACATATGCCTGTTTCTCCGCGTCTGAATAATTGAGTTTAGCACCTTGTAAGTTCGAGCTAAAAAATGCGATTGGAGCTTCCGCCTTCTCTTGGTTTGTTTTAGTTAAAATCGCGGCATAAGATTTCTCTGAGGCAAATGTGTATAAGATAAAAGATTCTGAAAAAATTGGGGTCGCTAAAGATGGAGCGTTGATGATAGCTTGTTTGATCAAGTTGAATGCTTCATGCTCATCTTGACCCCATTTAAAATTTGAATTCTTTTTTATCATATTTTGTAAAGGAGAAATAATACGTGAAAAATCCGGGACAAACCTTTTTACAAAATTGATTTGACCAAGGAAATATTGCATGGCCTTTTTGTTATGGGGCATGGATATTTCGGAAATTTCTTTGATTCTGTCAGGTTCAATGTGAATACCAGATTTTGACACTATGAATCCTAGCAATTTCCCTTCACTTAATGCGAAAAAAAGATTTCTTTGGGTTAAGTGAAATCCCATACCTTAAACATCTTTGAAATATTTGTTTCAAGTATTTGAGATGGTCGCTTCGCTTCTTGGAGTACACTGTTATATCATCCAGGTAAATCACTACAGATTTATTGACTAAACTTTTAAACGCGATGTCCATGGCTCTCTGAAAGGTAGCGCCGGCATTGATCAGACCAAATGGCATCTTCCGATATGCGTATGTGCCCCATTTAGTTCGGAATGTGGTTTTTAACTGATCATCGGGATGTACCAGCACTTGATTGTATCCTGAAAATCCATCCAGAAAAGACATCAATTCTGAGCCTGCTACTTCCTGTAATATTTGCTCCATAGGTGGGAGGGGAAAATTGTCTTTTTGACAGGCTTTTTTGAGATTCTGGAAATCGATGCAGATCCTAATATCTCCGTTTTTCTTTCTAACGGGCACCATATTGGATACCCATTTGGAATTTCTGACGGGGAAAATTATTCTGGCTCTCAACAACTTATTTAGCTCAGTCTTTATCTGATTTTCTAAGTTGGGGTGGATTTTTCTGAGTTTCTGCTGGACAGGTTCTTCATTGTCAATCATAGGGATAGTGTGTTGAATGATAGAAGTGTTGTATGTCTTCTGCTCATCGTAATTCTAGGCAAAAACGTTTTTGTATTGTCTCAGAAGACAGATATATGCTGATTTTTCTTCAGGGGCTAGACCGTGGCCTAGATTAACGTTTTGTGGCTTCTAATCGGTTCCTAGGTTCACTAATTCATAGTTCAGAGTCAAACTGTAGATTTTAGAATTGGCAGACCTTTTAAACCGACTTTTTATATCATATAAGTCTTCTAACTTAACCACTGATTTAGGTATAGCATTATCAGTGCTATTTTGTTGTATTTGGTGATCATGATGGTCTTCGTCAATTATTTGGTTTGAGTAGGATCCTTTAGAAGTGAGGAAATTTACAATGTAAGGATCGTCGTTGAATACTCTCCAGTTGAAGATGTTGTCAGGGATGGATGGTCTAAAGATTAATTCTATTGAGAATCTATCAGGACTAAAATCTTCGGAGGGAATAATTCTAGAGGCTACGTTAGCTAACAGGTCTGCGCTCGCATTTTGGAGTCTTGGGATTGACGAAATATTGAATGCTATGAAATGTGCAGTCAGATCTTGTACTAAAGATTGATAGTGCTTCAAATGACCTGATAGGAAATGTATGGTGTTACGTAGCTGTTTGACGAAAATCTCAGAATCTCCAAAAACTTGAAGATACTTAACGTTCAACCCGATTGCTTTGTATAGGCCTTGCACCAAGGCCTTGTATTCTGCTGTATTTTTTGTGCAATCGAACTCAAGTCTGCATGTAAGCATGGTTTTATTTTTGTCTGGGATAATCAGAATGCATCCTGCTCCTGCTCCCTCCTTAGATTTAGAGCCATCAAAATATAATTTCCAAAACAAAGATGTATTTACAGGGTTATCTAAAAAATTAACACATTTTGAATTATCAGTTTGGGAAAAAATTTCAACTTGGGACAAAACTGAATTTTCTAAGTAAGGTGAAGTATGAGCATTGAAATTGCCGAGGAAGGAATCTATCGAGTAATTGCCTATGATACTGTTGTTTTATGCTATTGCTTCATTCTCTTCTTCCAATTCCGTCACTATGTACTTTTGGTGCAACTCTCGTTCAACCTTTATTTGATTCGGTTTACCTTTGTAGGGTAACCAAATGTGCGACCAGTCGGTTGAGAAATATCCATGGAGTTTTTCAGACCAATCCCTGCTAAGAATTAAACCATAGAATTCAGGGATATCAGCTACTAGAATGTCGATAACCTGGCATACCTTCGGGTTAGACGACAATCTTATGGTCACTTGATTAAGTTCACCAATCACTTCGACTTGAGATCGATCAAGTTGAACTATGCGCACTGCGGATTTTTGTGGTTGAACATTCAATTTGGCACATATTGATCTAGGTAAAATATTCGTTGAAGCACCAGAATCAACCAAGCAATTGTGCATGTTTTTATTGAAAATTTCATAAGTGAGAAGAAAAGGAGGAGTATGAGATCTTGATCTTCCTCCAATCAAGGCGATGCCAATTGGATCAATCTTATTGATCGTGTTGGTTGGAGGTCTTCCCATGTTGTGGGAAGCTACAACTGTAGGTAAAGATGTAGTAGGCATGACATGTAATTCTTTCATCATTATTTTCTGTTGATGTTTCAATTTGCTCAACTCGTAAAGAGTGATATTAGCCCTAGTCTTTTTCATGTCATCGATAATGTTATACTCCATTTCATCCGACACTATCAGTGTTCTTGATGGAGGTGCTTGATCTGATTGGACTGGGCTAAATTGGGTCGCTCTAGCGGTTGTTTTCTTTGTTGCGACCTTATCTTTTGTTGCAGGGCTTGCGCCCTTCTGTTTAGGGGTAGTTTGGGGAGGATCAAGTTTATTTTTGCTTCGTGTGCTAACCGGGAATGCTTCTTGATCTTCTTCTTGTGGGAGGATGAAATACCACATTCCTTGTAGTTCCACAACTTCTTCATCATCGGTCTTCCCTTCAGTGGTATTCTCTTCTTCTTCTTCTTCTTCAGATTCGACGTTTGAGACAGCATTGGGTGGTTTCACATCCATGGGAGGATTTCTTTTAAAAGCTCTTTAGGGTTTTTTTGAACAAGTTTCTGCTACTTGTTTTCTTATGTCAATCATCTCATTGGACATGGCCTTTAACACTTTTTGTAATCCTTCCAAATCAAAAGGATCTTTCGTTTACTTCTTCTTAGTGTCTTCTTTGAAAGAGATTTTCTTAGATTTGCGTTCCTCTATTACAGATCTCTTTTCTAGGGCCACTACACGCTTTTCTACTGCTAACGCCTCTGTCAAGTTTTCAACTAAGGTCGTCTTATTTGCCCTATCTACGAAGATAGCCAAGTTTTATGGTAAGGCCGTGATATACCATTCACATCTTACTTCCTCGCTGGGTTGAGAAGCAACGGGAATTTTGTTGAGGATCTTATTGAACCGTAATTGAAGTCTTTAATGGGTTCTCTAGCGTTAGCTTTAAGATTGGATAGGTCATTGATCAATGTCGCTATTGATCTGTCATCACCAAACTTGGTAAGGAATTGACTTTGAAAAATGTCCCAACTTGTGATAGACCCGGAAGGTAACGAAAAGTACCATGACCCGACTGTTCCTTGCATTGTATAGGGAAAAAGCCGGACAACAACATCTTCGTTGGTAACTCCATTGAGATTAACAGAAAGCATGAAAGTATTGATATGCTCTTCGGCTAGCATGCCTATTTCTGGATTGAATTTAGGTAGCCATTTCTCAGGATGTGCCGGTATTGGGCTCAGGGGTGGAGGCATTAAAACCGCCCCAAGATTGTTCCATGGAGACTGGGCCATCGTTGAGCTGCTAGTTAATGAAAGTGCAGAGGATGATCCCTTATGCTGAGAAGATGAAGATATTATGATCTTTGATGATTGAAGAGGAAGGGTTGTGGAAGATGGATGAATGATTTGGGATGAAGATGTGGGTGGCTGACTTCGCGGTGAGGGAGTTGAAATGGACGAAGTAGATGAAAGAGTCTCACTGTCAGACTCTGGTGGTGTTTTCCTTGCTCTTTTCCTAGTGGGGAGAGGAAGTTCAGTTGGCTGGATGCCAAACTTTTCACTTTTCAATCTGGTCAGGGGATGAGCAGGATTGTACTGCGAAGTCACGCTGCTTTGAGATTTATCAGACCTCTGATTAAAAATAGAGAATCCTTGGAGTTTACGAATCAAAGTTTGAATTTCATGGGGTTCAATGATAAGTTGGTCTGATATATTAGGGTATGTAGCAGCGGTGGATACTCGAGCGACTTCTAACTCCGAGTTTAACCGTACTGGAGAAGTTGGGGGAGTTGATGAGGGTGATTTACTCTCAGAATGGTATTTAGATTTTGATTTAGGTGTCATTCATAGTTCGTGCCCTCCTTCTAGCACCAAATATGTTGAGGCCCCGAAAATCGGGTCGACAACAAGGGGGATACCCACCCGATCCGGAACTTGGTTGGTAGCTCCTTGTCCGTTTGGTATAGCAAGTCCGACCGGGGATAATGGGACCAGTTTCCCAATCTAAGGGGCGTGTGTGTGTGTGTAGAGTTTGATGATGCTGATCTAGAAGTGTTTTAAGCTAATTTAATTCTAACTTCTAAACTGACTCTATGCTATTGTAATCTAACAAAAAAAACACATCTAATCTACGCTAACCCGAGGTAGATTTCCTCTATTATGCGATCTAAAAATATTTCTAACAATAACTGGTAATAAAGATCATTCAGCTATCATAAGAATAGAAATCAATTAAGATAAACCATTTTGCATAAAAAGTTAGGCAAAACAGTTGTGAACAACATATCGCATAATAAGTTATTCATATGTCAAGCACAAATAAATGACTCCACCGTACAGAAGTGCCAAATGGTAACCCACACATTCATACATTAACATATAAACAACTAAAATTGCATATCACTCTAAGAATATAAGAAGAAATTGGTCAAGAGATAAAAGTACCATTTATGACTGATTTCACTCACAAACTTCAAGCAATAACGATTTATCTCTACTTGTTCTAATATCTACTAAGAGTAAAAAAGTGCAACATTAGTAGTAGACATTAAAATGTAAACATAAATAAATCTCGATCCATCCATTCATCAAAAACCCCCTCCGAGGGTGCAAAAGTGCATGTTTTGAGGACAAGTTTTTTGACAAATTTTCGGACCCTTCTCCAAATGCCAAGAGAATGGTTAAATACTACTAACTAATTAATCTTAATTACACAAATTTAGGAAACGGCTTAAAATGACCGCCCTTTTACTAAAACAAATTTATTTCTAAAAATTGAATCTAATTTCTAACTGTTTCTGTATGTGCTCCTTAGTGCTGTAAGCAATGCAACGTTCACCTGAAAAGAGTTGGCTGGTTGTCTTTTCCTTTCGTTCAACCGATAAAAATAGAAATAACAAGAGCTGGCACCTCTTTCTGACAAACTAGAAGATATTTTCGAAAATCTTCCTCTGGCTGGGTGTATTCGCTGTGTGTATACTTAGTATAACCCAGATTTCTTTCAAACTGATTGTGCTGTTGCTATTTCGGTTTCCGGCAGTGCGAATGACTCAATGAGTTAGGTATTTCGTTGCCTGAACAATCTTCTGTATTGAAAATTGCTTCCGTTATTTGTTCCAGGCTTTTCTGGAGCGCCCTCCCTCTTTAGCGTTTTTCTTTTTGCTTTACCCAGTCTGAGCTTCAAGATATTTTGTGAACATGCTTCTTTTGTGTGCCTTTGACTCTGAGTCTTGGATAGTCTATTTCCATCAGTATCTATTGAGTGATACTCTGGAATCCACGGTGTTGCTTCATGCGGCAACCATTTGCGAAGGCATCTCCTCTCTATTCTCCTAGTATTGGCGCTTTCCCCTTTTCCTTAGATGTTTCCTGCATATTGATTTATATTAGTTGCTGCCTTATAGTTTACGCAAAGGAAAAGAGAAATGACGAAAAGATTGACATGAAAGCTTTAAGTTCTAATGAATGCATAATCATGACACTCATAATGACTTGACTCTTCGAAAAACGCGACACAATCATTCTTAGATACTCATGCGTACAATCATTAATTTCCCTTAAGGTGCACACTCAATTTTGGGTTTACAGACTATGTCGAGGAAATCTTGCGATGAGTGGTTTCTGTGATTCGCATCGCAGTATCGAGGATTGCGATGTCAAGAAGTGTCATCGCAGGAATTGATAGTCTAATTCATCGCAGATCGCAGGATCGCAAATCGTAAGATCGCAGATCGCAGGTCGCAAGATCGCAGATGGTGTTTTTCATTCAATCACTATGTGTTGCTTATGCGATGTTGTGATATACGACGTCGAATATCGGCCGTCGGCGATTCCTTCAGATTTTTCATTTAAGAGCGCTTTCAATATATGTGATGTGATGAATTTCGCGTCGCTTCTTCACAGCTTATTTATGCACATAGGAAACGCTTCACTCTCTCTTCGTAATGTGATCTAGCTTTAGGGAGTTAAAATACAAAAATTTTGATAAAAATATTTTTTGGATTTTTTGTTAAGGGTCCCCCTTTGCTTGGTGTTATTGCTAATATCAAACAAAGAGGGGGGTTGTTGGTGACCACAACAGATGGTAAAATAATTGGAAAAACTTGTATCCTGATGTTCATACACCTTCCCCTATCCTTAAAGTACCTTATCAAACACTTCCCATCACTGAGATCCCTGAAATTCCTCATTTTCGCACAAACCCTAGTTTCTTGCTACAACCTGGAAATTTTCTAGGTTGGACCTGTGTTTTGCCTTTTTGGACCACTTCCCCTCACTCAATCTTTGAAATTCCACTTTCCCCTGCTTCTTAACATCCCTCCCTACTTCCAAGAATTTTCCCAAGAATTTAGAAGCTGCTTATCCCCTTCATTTCGATTCATTTCGACAAATCTCTTGCTCCACACATCGGGATAGGTTTTACTCCAATGATGTTTCTGAGAAATAAAAGATGAATTTGGGAAAAATGAGAGAGGATTTTGTCCAAAATAAGTCAATGAAGAAATTGTTCCTTCACTTTTTACACAGGTGTCATGGTTTTGGAGAAATGTCAAAAATACAATTTCCTCGGGAGAATTGATGCACCTCTGAAGTGACCTTGGGAAAATCAAGTTTTCTCCTACTTCGGTTGGCCAAATGACTTGCTTGATGAATCAAATGATAACTAGACACAAAGAGCTTTCCAATGAGCTATCATGAGCTCAATTTGGAGTTTGCGAAAGTCATTCAAAAGTTGATTGTAACAGCACTCTACCTTGAGGCAGCCTCATTTGGCACATTTTGGCCAGTCTTGAGAGATTTGATTTTTGACAGGGCAAATGAACTCCAAAAGATAAAATAAAGTCTTTTTTCTAGGCTCTTCTTGAGCTCAAAAATGTTAAAAAATGATCTAGATATGTATCTCTAAGCCTAACTCTATTATGGTTTTGGAGAAATTTCAAAAATACAATTGCCTCGGGAGAATTGATGCACCTCTGAAGTGACCTTGGGAAAGTCAATTTTTCTCCTAGCTCGGTTGGCCAAATGACTTGCTTGACAAATCAAATGATAACTAGACACAAAGGTACTTCCAATGAGCTATCATGAGCTCAATTTGGAGCTGAGAAAGGCATTCAAAAGTTGACTGTAACAGCACTTTGCCTTGAGGCAGCCTCATTTGGCACATTTTGACCAGTCTTGGGAGATTTCATTTTTGACAGGGCAAATGAACTCCAAATTGAAACATTCTAACTGGGTTAGAAGGAAGACTCAAATAAATTTCCAACAAGCTATCCTGTACCCAATTTGGACACCAGGAAGGCCTCCAAAAATCTCTTGCAGAAAGGCATGGCGCACAGAGGGAGCGCGGTGCACTGGGAGAAATTTTCCAGTGTAAACTTACACCGGCGCGGCGCACATGGGAGGTGCGGCACACTAGGCTAAAAGGCCTGAAATTCTTTGAAATATTCCTCCAAATTGCAAATGCTTCATTCCACAAGTAGTTAAAGACTCCATTTTGGTGTTTCATCCAAGTTTGTGCTAGGGTATGGTGGTTTATGGATGCTAATGATTGAAACAAAAATTCAACCCCTCTCATTTCGAATTCCTCACATGTAAACTGCTGCCTAGGGTTTCAAAACTTGTTCGCCACCAAAGTTACTCTTTTCCATTATTTCTCTTGTCCTTATTTCCTTTCGTTCCCCATCCCCTAAAGTTACTTAACCCTATCCTAAATTCCCTTTCCCAAAACTTTCAAAGGCGAAAACCTAAACCCTATTCCACACATAAGACCCCTCAAACCCTCCTATATTTCCCAAAAAAATATTTCCCCAATAGTCCCTAATCCCTCACTATTCTTCCCTCCCCTTACTGTCCCTCATGTCATTATTTTCTCTTGCTGACAAAGGTCAAGCACATCATCAAAGGCATTACAAGACAGTGTGACATATCAACACCTATTTGTCCAAGACAGTTTTTCCACTAGCAGACATGACATCTGATCCGTCATATGATCATGAAGAAGAGACACACAATGATTCACCAATAGAGGTACATGCAACCAGGAGGCCTCATAGAGGTGGCAAAACATCCGTGAAGACTAGCAGGCTGCCCAACGAAACCTAAATGAGAGGACACCCATTCAACAGGAGATAGAGGCTGATCGAGAGATTTGGCTCAAGAGGATCAACATCCACTTAGAGAAGTTTTTGGTGAAAGCGACAAGGACAAAGCATTATTGAGGCAGATGCTTTATCATTACGGGGCACTCAATATGAGTTCCAAGGCTCGGATAAGGAATTTGAAGGCGAAATTGAGGAAGGCAATCAAGAAGAAAAAGAGGCAAAGGGAGCTCGATCGACTTCAAATATTGGCCGAAGCCTATTTGGCCCATCATAACACTTGATAAGGAAGCTCCAGCCCAAATTTCAAGAAATTTGGGGCAATTTTGGTCACATGGCAAATTTTTGGTCACAACACAGGTTTTTTCTCCCTGTGCGCCGCGCCACTGGCGCGATGCTTAGGATTGGGAGCTCCAAATCACAAATGGCTTGCATTTTTGGATTCAGCATGAAAAATCATGCCTGTTGGTGCATGGACAAGAAATTTGGGCATGATTTGAGTCCCCAAGAGGTCAAAAACACTCAAAAAATAACCTCTCTATTTTGACACACAGGAAGTAGTCTTGGGAGAATGAAGTTTTGGAGGTGAAAATGAGCACCAAATTCAGAAATTCCACTTGGGTTGGAAAGTAGACAGGCCAGGATTTCCAACAAGAACATTTGGCCATAATTTGGACTCCTTTAGGTACCTCAAAATTTCCTCAAAAGTGGCGTGATTCATATAGATTTGGGCGCGGCGCACAGGGACCCAAAGGCCAAAATCACTTCCGCTTCGCGACATTTCGGTTCGCGACTTTCTCCAAGTGGGCCCGCTCATTTACACTATATTTTTCTTGAAAACTAAGGCAATTTTTAAAAAGTATTTTCACTAAAGGTGGGCTCCTATCCAAGTGGCAAAGGAAGGCGAGCAGTCACCCAAGCCATTTGTCATTTCTGTAATACTACACCTGTAACTAATGGTTGGCTTTCCATTTCCAGTTTGTAATCATTTGAAAAACTCCCCAACTGTGGGTTTTTCTATTTCCAAATGGAATAATCTATTTATTTTATGCAACACAATTTGCAAAGGGTTGGCATTTCTGGGAACTGTGGGAGAAAAACCCAGTCACTCACTGTACATTTTGACAGAGAATTAATGAAAGATTGCAGCTCTGGTTCATGAGATTCTTGTGGCATGAGTTTAGCAAATGTATATTCTTTATGTTTCATATTTTCATTCACATTCATTTCTAGTGAAAGCTTTCTAAGTAAAAAAGGTAGAATTCAGTGCACTGCTCTGCCTTGGGATAGTTTTCGCGTTCTATGTTTTCTTCTGTTGAAAAGGATTCATGTATCTATGTCCTTTTAACACACTCAAACAATCTCTCCACCTCACACTTTTTCAACTCTAATCGCTAGACTTTCTGCCTGTTTCGCCTCGTGAAATAACCTGCGTCTTTGAGTTAAATTCTCTTCTCATGTTGTTCCTTAGCCCCCACACATCCCAGAAAACTCAGTCATTTTTCAAATTACCTCTTTCATATTTATTTACCTAGCCTAAAATCAATATTCATTTTTGAGTCATCTCAGACCCTATTGTTTATTTTCCTCAGTGTGACCCAGAGAGAGCCCTCTCCTATTCTTGTAGGGCTAGCTACCAGATTGAGCGTGGTTTGAGGTTACCCTGAATTTTTGCTTCCTTCAGGCTAAGGAAAATTTAGGTGCTAACATAGTGGCGACTCCATTGGGGAAGAAAATGGTTTGCTTGAAGATTGTCTTGTCCCAGTACATCTATCAAGTTCAGATCTGATGGTTGATGGTGAACAACGATCAAACATAAGAAGGCTGATATCATTCACCTGGTGACTCCATTCACTGAAGAATCCAGTAATCAATCCTTATGGTGACTCCACTGCAGAGAGATCAGTAGCTTTGATATTTTCAAGATGGAACAGATTGCAAGAAGATATGCTCCCATGAGCTGAAATCACATCCTAGGTTTTTCGAATAAAATGACAAGGTGGATTGGCTTCAGAATTTTCCTATGTTTAGAAATGTGGAAGGTAATGACGCTGCTCTTCATCTGGTGAAATTTCACATTCATGTGCATAAACTAAAGATCAATTTTCCTGAAGACTGATTGATGAAAAAGTTTATGGCTACTCTAGAAGATGAAGCCCGATCTTGGTATGAATGTTTGCCACCTTCTTCTATTCATTGTTTAAAAGATTTTCATAAAATATTCTTTGAAAGGTATAAAGAATCATATCCATCCTTGGCTTTAGTTCAGGACTGTTGTATTCATGTTCATAGTTTTATTGAAGATCTTGAGAAGTTTTATGGGCGTGATGACTTAACGGACGGAGAAATCATGGAAGCATTGTATGAAAAACCACTTCAGCAGCATAAAGACGATCATGAAATTTTGCAGCAGAATCAAGATTTTAGTACGGTGGAAGATGAAGGAATTTTGCATCTTGACAGTCAATAGGAATTACATGAAATGGATCAGCTATATGAGGAAAATTTGTATACTCCTTCACTTGAAATTAATGAAGACAATCACTGTTTGAGCAAGAGAAAACAAAAAGTGTTATCTCCTCTGTCTGAAAATAAGATAGATCAACTCTTGAACGGTCAGGTTACAGCTCAAGTTAACACAAATTTGCAGTGTGCACATGGTCAAGAAGGTGATAGTAGAACTTATTCCTCTGGTGAAAATGATGATAGTCTTGTAAGAAGCTTTATAGATCAGCAGGTTGAAGATTTCCATATGGCTGAAAGTGATGAAAGAGAAATGTCGTTTCATATCTATCCATAAAAAAAGACAACATGCAAAGAAGTCAAGTTTCAAATTCAGAATGTGATAATGTTAAGACAACCATTTCAGATGTAGATTCAGATTGTGATGACCATGAAAACCTTGTACTAAGTCCTATGAAAGAGAACTCTACTGTTCAAATCATTTGGGATGAAGAAGACAGAGTTTTCGATCCAAATGTTCTCATGTCATCAAAACACAGTCTTCATGAAGAGGTAATCCAGTCAGCTCATGAACAGCAAGATGAGATCTTTGCTCAAGCAAGTGAAAGAGTTCCTCTGGATGAATTTATGGTAGATGATAGAAATGTTAGTGTTAGGTTTCAAGAAACATCTGAAGTTTCTTTTCTCATGATTGATAAATATGACAAATATAATGAGAATCTAGTTGTCATATCATATGAAGATGACCTACCGTATATTCATACTTCAGAAGATCAGACCATTCGGGATTCTCTTTCAGATTCTTCCTCATATGTCTCATGTTTTGAAGTGTTTTTTGAAGAGGAGATCTGCTCATCTACTTGTTTAGAATTTTTGAGGACCAGGGACATGCACTTATTGAAGTACAGTGTGAAGAAAGATCAATATCAAAGGAGAAAGACGCCTTGCTCTTTCAGCAAGAGGTCAACCTTCATGTTTTTTAAGATCTAATGCAAAATCTGTTGCAGACAGCAGTGAAGGTGATTATTACAGTGTTCAGTGATGAAGGAGATCATGGTCAATTAGCTTCTTGGATGCTCAGTTACAAGTATCTACTGTTGACCAGGAGATCTGATTAGGAGAATCAGTCAGCAAGGCATCTGCTTGATTGGTTACATTGGAAGACACATTACACATGATTGTACATATTGCATTAGTATGCAGGTGGCTTTAATCATGATTTGGAACCCTCAGATCTTGATGGACTACTTCCATTGAAAAAGTTTTGTGAGTTCTTGTTTTAGTTAAGTTAGTCATGAGTCGTTTCCTTTTGTTAGAGTCAAGTTTTTTCAGTCATGTCAGTTTGCACTAAGTCAGTTTCAATCAAGTTTCAGTCAATAAATTGAGTCATGTTAGTTTGTTGGAATAATGGACTCCATAGCCCAATGGACGAAGGCACTGTCTTCTCACCCAAAGATCTGCAGTTCTTGGCACCTCCAAGGAGCTGGATCTACCATCCCCATTGGAGCCAATGTTAGTTTCAATCTTTGCAACCTTCCTTCAATGATCAAATATGCTCTTACAAAGTGGTCTTAGAGTGTCAAGGTCAAATTTTGTCATTTCAGTAAGTCTTCAAGCAAAATTTTCTCACTAGGCATTAGATCTAGGGTTTGCTTTTATTCCTATCAAAGTTGTCCAAATGTCGGTCCATGTCATTGTTCAGCTGAGTGCACCATCATTCATAAGGTTTTAATTATCATGTCAAGTTCCACTGGGTCATTTTACACCTTGTTCATGCTTCAGTTGCGCCTAGGTAAGGTCATTTCCCTCTCCTAGGGTTTTGAAGGCAATTTCTCTTGGACGGTCAAATCATCAGCAAAAATTGTATCATGATGTTCATACACCTTCCCCTATTCTTAAAGTACCTTATCAAACACTTCCCATCACTAAGATCCCCCAAATTCCTCATTTTCGCACAAACCCTAGTTTCTTGCTACAACCTGGAAATTTTCTAGGTTGGACCTGTGTTTTGCCTTTTTGGACCCCTTCCCCTCACTCAATCTTTGAAATTCCACTTTCCCCTACTTCTTAACATCCCTCCCTACTTCCGAAAATTTTCCCAAGAATTTAGAAGCTGCTTATCCCCTTCATTTCACTTCATTTCGACAAACCTCTTACTCCACACATCAGGACAGGTTTTACTCCAATGATGTTTCTGAGCAATAAAAGATGGATTTAGGAAAACTGAGAGAGGTTTTTGTCAAAAACAAGCCAAGGAAGAAAAATGTCCTTCACTTTTTACACAGGTGTCATGGTTTTGGAGAAATGTCAAAAATACAATTGCCTCGAGAGAATTGATGAACCTCTGAAGTGACCTTGGAAAAATCAAGTTTTCGCCTAGCACAGTTGGCAAAATGACTTGCTTGACAAGTCAAATGATAACTATACACAAAGATATTTCCAATGCACTATCATGAGCTCAATTTGGAGTTGATAAAGGCATTCAAAAGTTGGCTGTAACAACACTCTGCCTTGAGGCAGCCTCATTTGGCACATTTTGAACAGTCTTGGGAGATTTGATTTTTGGTAGGGAAAATGAACTTAAAATTGAAAAATTATGGTTGGGTTGGAAAGTAGACTGAAGTACCTTTCCAACAAGATATCCTTCACCGAATTTGGACACTGGAAAGGCCTCCAAAAGGCTCCTGCAAAAAGGCGTGGCGCACAGAGGGAGCACGGCGCAATGAGAGAAATTTTCCAGTGTAAATTTACACTGGCGTGATGCACATGGGAGGCGCAGCGCACAAGGCTAAAAGGCCTGAAATTCATTGAAATCTTCCTTCAAATTGCTAATGCTTCATTCCAAAAGTAGGTAAAGCCTCCATTCTGGTGTTTCATCCAAGTTTGTGCTAGGGTATGGTGGTTTATGGATGCTAATGATTGAAACAAAAATTCAACCCCTTTCATTTAGAATTCCTCACATGTAAACTGTTGCCTAGGGTTTCAAAACTTGTTCACCACCTAAGTTACTCTTTTCCATTAGTTCTCTTGTCCTTAATTCCTTTCGTTCCCCATCCCCTAAAGTTACTAAACCCTATCCTAAATTCCCTTTCCCAAAACTTTCAAAGGCGAAAACCTAAACACTATTCCACACATAAGACCCCTCATACCCTCCTATATTTCCAAAAAAAATCTTTCCCCAATAGTCCCTAATCCCTCACTATTCTTCCCTCCCCTTACTGTCCCTCATGTCATTATTTTCTCTCGCTGACAAAGGTCAAGCACATCATCAAAGGCATTACAAGACAGTGTGACATATCAACACCTATTTGTCCAAGACACTTTTTCCACCAACATACATGACATCTGATCCGTCATATGATCATGAAGAAGAGACACACAGTGATTCGCCAACAGAGGTACATGCAACCAGGAGACCTCATAGAGGTGGCAAAACATCCGTGAAGACCAGCAGGCTGCCCAACGAAACCTAAATGAGAGGACACCCATTCAGCAGGAGATAGAGGTTGATCGAGAGATTTGGCTCAAGAGAATCAACATCCACTTAGAGAAGCTGTTGGAGAAAGCGACAAGGAAAAAGCATTATTGAGGCATATGGTTTATCATTACAAGGCACAAAATATGAGTTCCAAGGCTCGGATAAGGAATTTGAAGGCGAAAATGAGGAAGGCAATCAAGAAGCAAAAGAGGCAAAGGGAGCTCGATCAACTTCAGATATTGGCCAAAGGCTCTTTAGCCCAGCATAACACTTGATAAGGAAGCTCCAGCCCAAATTTCAAGAAATTTGGGGCAATTTTGGTCACATGGCAAATTTTTGGTCATAACACAGGTTTTTTCTCCCTGTGCGCCGCTCCACTGGCGCGACGCTTAGGATTGGGAGCTCCAAATCACAAATGGATTGCATTTTGTGATTCAGCATGAAAAATCATGCCTGCTGGTGCATGGAAAAGAAATTTGGGCATGATTTGAGTCCCCAGGGGGTCAAAAACACTCAAAAAATGACCTCTCTGCCCCTATTTTGACACACAGGAAGCAGTCTTGGGAGAATGAAGTTTTGGAGGGAAAATGAGCACTAAATTTAGACATTCCACTTGGGTTGGAAAGTAGAGAGGCCAAGATTTCCAACAAGAACACTTGGGCACAATTTGGACTCCTGCAGGTACCTCAAAATCACCTCCAAAGTGGCGTGACACATATATATTTGGGCGCGGCGCACAGGGACCCAAGGGCCAAAATCACTTCTTCTCTGCGACATTTCGGTTCGCGACTTTCTCCAAGTGGGCCGACTAATTTACACTATATTTTTCTTGGAAACTAAGGCAATGTTTTAAAAGTATTTTCACTAAAGGTGGGCTCCTATCCAAGTGGCAAAGGAAGGCGAGCAGTCACCCAAGCCATTTGTCATTTCTGTAACACTGCACCTGTAACTAATGGTTGGATTTCCATTTCCAGTTTGTAATCATTTGAAAAGCTCCCCAACTGTGGGTCATTCTATTTCCCAATGGCATAGTCTATTTATTGTATGCAACACTATTTGCAAAAGGTTAGCATTTCTGGGAACTGTGGGAGAAAAACCCAGTCACTCACTGTACATTTTGACAGAGAATTAATGAAAGATTGCAGCTCTGGTTCATGAGATTCCTGTGGCGTGAGTTTAGCAAATATATCTTCTTTATGTTTCATATGTATTTCGTTATGTTTCATATTTTCATTCACATTCATTTCCAGTGAAAGCTTTCTAAGTAAAAAAGGTAGAATTCAGTGCACTACTCTTCCTTGGGATAGTTTTCATGTTCTATGTTATCTTCTGTTGAAAAGGATTCATGTATCTATGCCCTTTTCATGCTCTCAAACAATCTCTCCACCTCACGCTTTTTCAACTCTAATTGCTAGACTTTCTGCCTGTCTTGCCTCACGAAATAACCTGCGTCTTTGAGTTAAATTCTTTGCTCATGCTGTTCCTTGGCCCCCACACATCCCATAAAACTCAGTCATTTTTCAAATTACCTCTTTCATATTTATTTACCTAGCCTAAAATCAGTATTCATTTTTGAGTCATCTCAGACCCTATTGTTTATTTTCCTCAGTGTGACCCGGAGAGAGCCCTCTCCTGTTCAGGTAGGGCTAGCTACCAGACTGAGCCTGGTTTTTGGTTAACCTAAATTTTTCCTTCCTTCAGCCTAAGGAAAATTTAGGTGCTAACACCACAAGTACCCTCAATATATCAACCATGTATAATTACTAGGAAACATCCCACATTTGGTAAGATCAACCACGATAATCAACATATGTCAATATCAAACCTATCATCATAAAGTAAGAATATATCTTCATTGTGTGACTAAGTAAGCCATGTCTCTCAATATCCATGTCTTCATGAGATATGCAATAACACCATTCTCTTTGCCAACCAACAATATTTATCAATATGCAACTTAGGTCATCATCCATGTATCCAACATAATGCATATCCACCAAAGAGATAGCAATATGTATCTAGCAAACCATGAGTTCATAGTCATTTGTCAAACTTTCTTGATACCATCAACAACAATAATCCTCAACCATGTGAGAGCCAAAAACTATAGGAATCCTGCATCATAACTACACCATATGAACTTTATGCATCTTTGAGGGCATGATGACAACAACATAAAAGAAATGAGTGTCTCATCATCAAATAATGAAGTTATGTACTCAAGCTTTGTACTGCTCCTTGTCCTTATGAATATCACCATGTAAGAAACGTATATGTACTATATGCATCATCAAAAGTCATCCATAATCACCCATAAATCTAATCTAAATAACAACTATGTAACTCCAAGCAGTACAAGTATCATCATCATAGGAAACTCATAACCACAACATAGCATGATGTACCATTTAAACACTTTAGCCACATAAGTATCATCACCATTGATAAGAATCATTAGGTACCGAAGAATTCTAAACATAATACCAATAATGAAATATTAGAAGCATAAAATATTCACCCCTTGAACCTGTGCCACTTGTTCACTGTCAAATCTGATCATTACATATATCAGTAAGAAAAATCAAGGCATCAACATCAATCAGATATACATCAAGTCATCAACAACTTATGAGGATAAAAATAAATTCTAAGTAACATCCACAGACTGTAGTCATAAATCACCAAGACAAAAAAGAAAATTGATAATTGTGTGAACCATATCAGATCGTTTTTCTGAGTCTGTCCCACTGCTTCTTCATCAAACCAACATATACGCGACTATAGAGCTTCAAACTCACATATATATGCGACTTGTCTTCATGATAGCTGTGTACGAGAATTACAACACTAAAATTTCATACTCTCAGTTTCTCCTAAGTCTATTCTTTCTATATACTGAGCTATGCCACATATTTATGGTTGTACTTCCTTCTTCTTCCATACCTTGGAGTGTGATGATGTTTTCTCCTTTTGGTATGTTGGCCGAATTTGTCTCCTTCATTGTTTTTCTATATGCCCAAACTTGTTATAAGCATAACATATTATATGTTTCATATTCCCTCTATAGAAATTAATGGCTTTGTGACCAAACATATTGCAATAAAAACAATATCCCTTGAAGTACCTGGAAGTTGATGATATTTCTGTGTGACTGTTATTAGCTTGAACCATTCTACTTCTGCATTTGGCTGCAATATGTCCAAAATTATGACATATAAAACATTCAAAATTATTCATCAGAGGAAAGAATCGATTAACACTTCCAAAGCTAGGAGTAAATTACTTTCTTTGAAGACTTTCTTTCCTTGGTTGTGTGGGATTGACCTCTTATTTCCTTGTTGAGCATTTCCGATTTTGCACCAGAGTTCCTTGCTTCAATTTGTGAGCTAGATTTGATGGCAGGAGACCTTTAGCTACTAAGAATATCATCCAAAATCTTAGTACTATCATGAAATCATAAAAGTTTATCCTTTTATTCTAATTTACCTTTTAGGATATTTACCTCAACCTGATATTTTTCTTCCTTTTCAAGATATTGCTTCTTCATGATTTCTTCAGCTTTTCTTCCTTCTTCCACTTGTTTCCTTAATTTGAGAACTTCATTTTCCTATTCTTCAAATTCTTGGAGTAGTTATTGATTCTTCTTATTTGAATTTTTGAGATGTCCTTTTAGAGAAACGACCATTCCTTCAAGACCTTCATAATAGTTTCTTTCTATAAGTTCCTTGGTTATTGCGTCCTTTTCATTCACTTCATTTCTCAATGATGTCAGTTCATCTTGCTACCTTTGACTTTGATCTTCCTTTTCTTTGTACTGCTTCTTTATTTTTTTTCCTTCCTCCAATTGGGATTTTAACCTGCTAACTTCTTCTTTGTAGGCACATTCCATTTTATCAATTAGATCCTTTTGATCTATAATTGTGTCTGTGATATTTTTAAATTCTTCCTCTATTTGATTTCATTCTCTTTCACTCATAAGAGTAAATTCAATTGTTTCGCTTTCACTTTCATTATCTTCAAATGAACAAAGAAATGTATCACCAGAGAACAACAAATTCGTACCAAATAGTTCTTTTTCTTGTTCATCTTCATTCTAAGGTGATTCTGAATCTAAAGAGTTGCTTCCACATATTGACCAATCATCTCTCCCACTGTCACAGTTCCTTTGAAATGTCTTCTTCTTTTGAGGTTCTTTCTTCTTTAGCTTCTTTCCTATTGTTACTACGGATCTCCTTGAAGCGGTCAAGCTTCTGTCAAAGGACCCGCTCCGATTCAAATTCTTGGAAATAATACCGAGAGGGGGGGTGAATCAATATCAATAACTTTTTATATACACTACTTCAGTGAATGGAACTCCCGTGTGCACACAACTCTTCTTAAGGAAACCAACATATATCTAGTGAACTTATGATTCAGTTAATTCACGATATGTTGATATTTAATTGGTGCATCAATACTTTATTAAACATTAAACAGTAACCATGTGCACTAATAACAGAGTAAACTATCACACATAAGAAACACACACGAACACCAAGATATAAGGTGGAAACCCAATGTGGGTGAAAACCACCTACTGTTGTCATCTTTGTCTTCTTTTAATAATAAGAACATATGTTTACAATCTTGTACTAGTGCACACTCATACCAGTATGTAGGCACCCACCTGCAGAAGGCTACAACCTTCTCTCATTCTCGAACTTCTACTGGAAGGGAGCTACAACCCCCTAGTTCTTGTAATAGCCGATATGTTTACTAGTACGTAGACTCTGACCTACAGAAGGCTACAAAATTCACTCATTCTCTAGATGCTACTGGAAGGGAGCTCCAACCCCCTGATCAAATCAGCAGCCACTAATGGCAGGAAGCTTTGAATTCGTCACTGAAGGCTCCAACCCTCAGTATCCTCCAGGGACCACGTTTCATAAATTTTCACACTTGATACTCTTGGTACACAAGAACATAATATGTAGGCCATGTTTCATCAAATTTGGACACTGGACCCATTAGTAACATTAAATCTCAAAATCAATCACCACTGCAATACATCCATCAAATACATCTGCATCAATCAATCACTGAAACTTAATCATCAATCCCTGTCATAATTGAAACCAAATCATCAACCATAATTGAATCAATCAATCACTGAATCAAATAATCACTAAACCTCTACAATATTGAATCAAGAAATCACTGAATCACTAAACATTTGACACAAGTGAATCAACCATTATTTCAAACTTAATCAAATTCAACCAATCAACTAGAACAGATAGATCACTATAACGAGTACACAAATCTAAACCCAAAACATTGCATCAACAACTAGAACCAACTGTAACCTCAAAAATCATGAGTCAGAATGTATACACTTCTTCAATGAAGCCAACCTGCATGTATATGCAACTTCCCTTATCCCAACCTGCATATACCTCTAAAGATACTAAATCATAAAACCTCTAAACCACAAACTATACCAATCAGTGACATTATGAAGATCTACTATCTATTTACAGAGTTCTAAACAAATATCATCAAGGATCACCCTTCTTACTCAATCAATTAATCAATCAAACAAAAACTCTTTATGCATTCAATTTTACTTTCAAATCTAAGAAGAATTCATTGACATACAATAATAAAACAACAACACTGATTTGATAGATCAGTCATCTCTGAACATCAAGATTTTCTTTTGCATACGCTACTTGGAGGAGTTGAACCAGCATGTATATGCACCTTCACCAAAGAGAACCAGCATATAGATCTGCAAATACTTACTTATAACTTTGCTGCAATTCCAGAATTTAGACATACCCAAATAATGACATATAAAGGATAAAATGTGTGTTAGAAATCAAATCTAGCCTATCCATTATCAGATCACATAATGGTAAGTCATTATGATCTTGATTCATCATTAGATCTCATCCATCATCAAACACTCAAGTACATACTTAGTTCAGATTAGGCATAGCATCAAGAACACATAACATGCATATTTTCTTTTGATCTAACACTTCATAAGATATTCGTTACTTCTACACCTAGCCCTTTGATCTTCTCCTCCTTATTTATTTTTAGCCTTTCTCAATACCTCGGATCAAAAAAAGACTTAGAGGTCGTGGTATTCTTAGACGGGATCAAATAACCATTACTCCGCTCAATATTGTGGGCTAATACCATGGTATTGATCCTTGGTATTCTTTCCCCTTAATTTCCTTAATTTTTCATCCCATATGCACTTTTTCTTCTATGATAGTGCATGTATATGTATACGCTCTTTTTATACAGTGAACCCATGTGTACACGCTCTTTTTGTATAGTGAACTCGCATATACAACTTAACATACCTAAAAATGTCCTTTTTCTTCAACTTCTTGATTCTAATCTATATTTTGTTGTTACTTCATCCTATTCTTTTGTACCATTACTTTGTTCCTTCTTAATAGACTTGTTATAATGTGATTTTCCATTGTACATTACTTTTGAACTGATTCCTTTGAACTGCACTACATGTTTTCACATCTGTAAACACAACTACCTTGCATTCGGTCACATCTGATATCTCTCCTCTAGATTCATCTAGTTACGTAGATTCATCTAGTTACCATATACAAGTGAGTTGTTCTGCTACAAGTGGGTTGCCATCAATTACAACACATGTATCATAATGCCAACAATAGTCAACTGCATCACAAAATGTGTAAGGAAACATGTCCCATAAATAATCAAAATCACCAACATTTCTAAAATCCCCTTGAAACTTATACCTATACTTTGGGCTATGACTTTGATGAGGACTAGGCTTTGCATATCCCTTGGAACATTCATCTCTCTTCAGATGCAATTTTCCATCATCATGGTGTAACATATCATCACTTTATTATTTATTTTCCTCAACAATTTTAGATCACCCTCCCATTTCTTCATGACCATAACCCAATCCTTCATATCGTGCTCATTCCTTGACCTTGACAGATTAGTGATACCCCGGCCATTGAATCTGAGGTATGTTCCTTCATAACCCATATAAGTTAAATGCTTCATACCAATACCTTTTGTATTCTTTTCAAAGGCTACAAAATATGTGTTATCAACATTAGTTGAAGGAGTAGAACTAAAAATTATAATTTGGCCTATCACCCATCTTTTCTATTTCAGATTCTGATGACAAAGTGGATGATGACTCAAGGAAACCACTTTTACTAACTGGTACATAAGGAGAATATTTCAGATGCTGAAAAAAAGTGCAAGCATCATTCTCAACATAGGGTCCATATCCTGTGTATGAACCATGCTCACAAATTGGATTCATCTTAGAGGGATTATTTACTACTTTAGGGATTGAACTCTCACCAGTATATTCCTCCACTACGTGGTGCAACTATAGGTAAATTTTCCTTTTCTCCTCCTTTGCAATTTCAAGAAATCTCCTCAGCTCAACATTCTCCATTCGAAGAGATAATTTAATCTCCTCCAACTCTTGGATTCTTTCATGCATTAGTTTCTTGCCCATACTTGCAACTTGGTTAGAACTCACTCTGATACCACCTGATCTATAAATGGATGAAAAATCCTCCTATAAAAAAAGATCATCCTCTGACACTTTGCAAGTTAACAAAATGGGTATTTTAAAGGTAAAATAAGTTTCACAACCTCTTCAATATAGTGAGTTAAGTTTTCACATGAACTTAAAAAGAGAAACAAATTCATATGCAACTCAAGATGACAAACATGAAGAAAAGAAAATAACATTTCATAATGAAGTTCACCCCTATTAGGCTATGTCTCCAGGCCTGCTCCAATAACTAGGCATGTTATACTGATTTCAACAAATGAGTACATCATAATGTTTTGACTGTAGAGTGGCTTGTTTATCCTACAAAGAAACATTCTCCTACAAAGAATTCTCACTCAGAAAGATGACTCCCTACTACAAGTCATAAAAATATCAACATAAAAAGGACTCTTACACAATAGATCCTTTGTACTCCACCTGAAATCAAAAGCATAAACATGTAACTCCTTCACAATGAAGATTTAAAAAGGGCTTCTCTCCTTAAAACATTGAGAAAGGATTGAAAAGAGATGGTTTACAAAAGTAATATTCGATGCAAATGAAAATGGAAGACTGGAAAACCTCTAACTAGTCTCTCTCCATGTTAAAATATGCCTCCATACTGCTTCAAATTTGTCTCTACCTCTAGCACTAAAATAATATATTCTACAAAAATGCCATCATAAAGTGCTTAACTCATAAAAATCAGGTCTCCATTGAGTCCGGGACAATCAAAAACCCTTATCTAGGCTCTTCTTAAGCTCAGAAAGTGTTGGGTGTGTGTTATATTTTTTCCACGACTAGTCTCATGCACTGTACATTGTTCCAGGCACAGCGGGGGGTCACATGGGGGTGTGACAGTGCCCCCTTGCTAGGTGGTTTTCAGGGGAGTGGTAGCCCTCCTGTACGGGGTCCGAGGTAGTGCCCCAAGTTTTTTTTATGCGAACCTAATAATAGTTGGGCGGACCCAAGGATGCGGGTGGACCCAAATATGGTGGGTGGTCCTAGCCATGGTTTTGTGCATGGGTTTGTACATGGCTTTTGGTATGATGGTTTTTTTCCCATGATATTTTGTACATCCAATCAAGGGAATAACAATTATGTTCTAATCTAGGGTTAATGGATTGAGGTGTATGAATGCTCCAACATGTATATATATGTATTGTAACAATAAAAGTAACATAATGAAAAATAAATTTGATAGTCTCGGTTTTGGAATCCAGGGGAAAATATATGTGTATATTCGTTTTATGTTCTCAAAATTGTATAATTTTATATTTTAAGAATTGTTTGCGGATAGTTTTGATACAGGGTTAAAACCTATTAAAAGGTTAAAAAATAAGCTAGGTATGCTTCTCCAAGACAAGCACTGCTATCTTCCATGCAAATTGACAAAAACTTCTATCTGCGCAATGATTTCTCCCATTGCACGGTCTATCGAGCGACAATTTAGCCTGAGACCGACGAGATTCCCCTCGAAAAAGGTGTAATTTGTTGCTTCATTAATTTTTCCAATAACTCTTATGCACTAGATTAGGGTCACATGGTGCCCATTTGGCGAGGGGCTAAGGCTAACCACCTGCCCCCATCGGCTTAGCTCCCACTCTATCAGGATAAGGTCATTTTCTATCCATATGGCTGGGGACAGAGGCCAACTAGCCACCCCCACCGACTTTGGCTCCACTTGCCTGGGGTTGTGGTCATATGCCATTACCTAGAATCAGGGGACATGCTTAAACACCCGCACCCTCCACAATAGCGTACACCATAGTTCTATGTGGTATCACATGCCCCTATGCAAGGGCTTAGCCACCCACACCGTTATCTGCTTTTGTCGTGGTTCATGTGATGAGCCAGGTGACCAAGGATAAGGCCAAGTGCCTCACCCTCTACGTCATAGCAACTCCACTTGGATGTGCGAGTAGACACTATGACCTAGGGTCAGGGATAACCATTTGGACCCTCCTCTTAAACACCATAAAATATGAAAATAAACATAACTAGTGGTTTGTATATTTAGGAACTTGTGAGATGGTGAGACAGTAAGGTCATAGGTTGGTCTATCAAAGGTCTAGGGGTCAAACCACACCAAGGCCCTTGAGCTCCTTCTAAAAATTTTGACCAACCATGTGGCTCCACATGGCTTCCTCTCATTGGGCCACCTAAAAACTAAGCAACCAACCAAAATGCCCCAATTTCACCCAAACTATGATGCCACATGTCAAAATCTGATTGGCCTAGGACCAACCATACTCTGCACAGTTAGTTAATGATGTCATATGTATGGATTGCCCAATCAGTAGTCGAGTCAACCTTGTTGCTGATTTTTTACTTCTTGATCAAAATATTCAAAACTTCATAACTTTTCGATATAGTGTCAGATTGAGGTGATTCAAGCATCGTTGGAATCAGAACAATGAACAATACAATTGGACACTTGTTTTGGGAGATTCTGATCACTTTAATTTTTTAGTATTCTTTATTAGAATGAAGTGAGCTACCTTACTCAACCTGTCTACCACAACCATGATAGAATCATGCTGCCTCAATGTCCTCAGAAGACCTATAATGAAATCCATGGAAATGACCTCCCATATCCATTCAAGAATCATAATAGGCTGAAGAAATCCACCTAGATGTTTACACTCTTCTTTCTCTTGCTGACAATCTAGACATCTAGCCACAAATTTTCTCACTTCCTTCATCAAATTCATCTAATAGTAGAACTTCTTCACTGATGTCAATGTCTTCTAGTATTTTGGGTGACCCGAGTATGGCTTAGCATGAAACTCTGTCAATATAAGCTTCTTGAGTTCACTATCATCAGGCACATAGATCCTGTCCCTAATCTCACCAAACCATCTTTCATGAAATGATAATCTACATCATGATCACGTGTACCCTATTGTAACTTGTGCATAAGCTCCATGTACCTTTCATCCCATTGTCATGCCTGTAAGATTTGATCCTGTAAATCTTCCCCATATGAGCTCACTTCTGTAACATGGTTCAAATGAGCTTTCCTACTGAGAGAATCTGGAACCCTATTCTCCTTACCCTTGATGTATCTAATCTCAAAGTCAAACTCATTTGTGGTGGCCAACATATAGCTTGCCTGGAATTCAAATTCGGTTGGTCAAATAGATATCTCAACCCACTATGATTTCTCATTGACACAAACCTCCTGCCAAGAAGATAATGTCTCCACATCTTCAAGGCACGTATAATAGCAACTAACTCAAGATCATGAGTCGGATAATTCTTCTCGTGCTTATTCACTTTCCTAGAATCATAGCATATCACCTATCCCTCTTGCATAAGGACTCCACCAAGCCCTCTCTTGCAAGCATTTGTGCACACTACAAACTCTTTATATGGATCCACAATCTTTAACATTGGAGCATTCATCAACAACTACTTTAATTGTTCAAAACTAGATTCACATTCCTCTTTCCATTCAAACTTCTTACCTTTCCTCTGTAAGGATGTAATAGGATATGTAATACGTGAGAAGTTCCTGATGAACCTCCTATAGTAACCTGATAAGGTTCCCATGAATGATCTGACTTCATCTGCATTTTTAGGAGCTATCCACTCCATGATAGCTCTTATCTTTTCTAGATCTACTGCTATGCCTTCCTTGGAGAAAACATGTCCCAAGTAGTGCGCCTTTGTCTAAAAGAAAGTGCACTTGCTCAAATTGGCATACAGCTAATGTTCTCTTAACAACCTCAACACTATTGTTAAATGTTCGGCATGCTCTTCCTCATTCTTAGAATATATCAATATGTCATCATGAATACCATAACAAACTTCTCTAGATAAGGATGTAACATGCTATTCATCAAACGCATAAAAGTAGTTGTGGCATTAGTCAAATTGAATGGAACTACAACAAACTCATAATTCCATACCTGGTCTTGAAGGAAGTATTGTAGATGTCCTATTTTTTTATTCATACTCGATGGTATCCTAATCTAAAGTCAATATTTGATAACATTGTTACTCCCTTCAACTCATCAAACAAGTCATCAATCCTCAACAACAAATATATGTTCTTGATTGTCACCTTGTTCAGCTTCTTCTAGTCAATGCAGAACATCAGAGTACCATATTTCTTCTTTACGAACAACACTTGTGCACCCTCTTAGTGTTAGTATTTGCCTCCTGCCATCAATGATAAAAAATCATCTTTTCATATCATATTAGGGTCCCACTCAGAAATTTTTGTCATTCCACCTAGGTCTTCATTCAAAAATTTACTCACTAATGGTAGCCCTAGTCAAAAACCTCACTCTCCCTCAAAAATTTATACTTGTTGACCCACCTTCATGTATTAATAAGCATAATTCAATCATGAAAGCTCATTTTCTCATGTCTTTATGTCAGTCAAGCCACCATGAAGTCTACTCGCTCAAGGTTTTCATTAGGTCTCTAGGTTTCATTGTTTCAAGGTCCAATAAAACACCATTTCACTGCATAAGGCTAGTAAAAGTATGAGAGTGAACAAAATAATACCCCTTTTTCATTTAAATAGGATTTTCAAACATCTGAAGATGCTTTCCAAAGTTGTAATTTTGATTTTAAATGTAATATTTTTTATTTTTCACTATGTAATTTTATGTCTTTCAAATGTAATAAGCACATGATTTCCAAGCTGCTAATTCAGAGCATCAAAATGCCTCCAAATTCTCTCAAAACTTCAACAAAGTCTTGTTTCCTCTTCTACCAAGTAAGTCACACAAATTTTCCACCTCTTTGCACTCTTAAACAACATTTGTTTTTAGTGTTTTGGTTCTTAAGAAAAATTGGAACTTGGGCAAGTGATAAAACCCTAAATCTATGCCTATCCCAAATTTTCTACCCATAGACCCTACAACACCTTCCTACATCACTATTAAACCCATCACTATCCCTACACTATAATTTCCTAGTCCCTAAACCCTTTTCCCATAAAACCCTTAGACCTAGGTTTCCAAAATTCCCAAGTAGCCTCTACCATAAACCTGTAATTTAATTATCATTCCCAACTCCCTTGAAATTTTCACCTCCTATCACCTCCCACAGCTCCATAATCCCTCCCCTCATCTCCTCAAATTTTTATAGCCTTATCGCTATTCCCTAAACCTATTTCCACTTCCCATTCTCATCTACCTTATCCCTAGGGTTTCTTAACCAAACACTATGGAGGAAGATAGAGACTATGTGGAAGAGGACGATAGACAACTCAAAGAAGGGCAATGACTTACAAAGAAATATGGCCAGACATTACTTCAAGAAAAATCAAATTGCAAGGTCCAAGCTCCAAGAGGTCAAAACAAAACTTGAAATCCTAGCCAAGCAAAAGAAGGAAGAGAAAACTTGATATCCCTGCTGAGGCATCTTTCCATGCTTGACATACCTCTTCAGTAGTTCATGTATCATTTTTGACAAGTTTCTAGGAATTTTTTTAAATTTTTGGGTTTTTGTGCAAACTTTGACAGTTTTTTCACAATTTGACTATCCTATGCACAACACCCTAGGCGTTGTGCACCTTCTAGAGGCCTCCAAATGCGAAAAAAAAAGAGACCATCAATGGAATTAGAAGGTAGTAGACATGCAATTTTGATTATTGGCACACCAAAATTGGGCAATCTGACAGGGATAAATGGCCAAAAACACATCAAAAATCACACTTCTGCGCTATTTTTTAGCTAGGCGATGCACACCAGAGCAGTATTGCGAGATTGACTTTTTCGAGGGTCAAATCTTATCATTTTTTGGAACCACATACATTTATGGAGAGTAGACAGGAAATTCTTTCCAATGCATTATCCTAAGCTCAATTTGGACATCGGGAATCCATTCAAAACTCAATTGGAAGATGGTGTTATGCACAGACCAAAGGCAATGCGCATAGACCACTGGCACTACACATAGGAACAAAAACTGATATTTTCCTACTTTTTCACACTTTCACAGTTAATCAAGGAATTTTATGATGCTTTAATAATGTAATTGGTCAAAACAATTGCAATTATGTCTTTAAAACTTACCTAGGGTAAATAAATTAGGTGAAAACTCTTTTTGTGATGTAATGAATCAGTTTCCAAAAAGTGAGGGATGAGTCAGTTTGACCTCCCTACACTCTAGGTTTCAATTGAGATTTTAGTGGATCTCTTCCTCAACTAAGGGATTCGACCCCTGAGGATGAGAGAAGGTTTTTTTGATGTCTATATAATTTCCTTATTCACTCTGGGAAGAGGTTGGAATGGGTTGGATGTTGTTGTATTGATGAGAGACACTAGTGTAATCAGTATTTGGTAGAAATTTGATAAATGAGTTGCAGCTATTTTCATGGAATACATGTGGTATCGCATTTTGACATAGTTTCTTCTTACGTTGCATATGTTTGAATGTTTTGTACTCTCATGTTTCATTTCACTTCTATGATATGTTGATTTTCAAGTTGATGAGAAAAATACATCTTACATGCTCTGTTTTGGGGAAATCTTCATAATTTGTCCATTTTATTTAGTTTAGAAAGAATACATGATTGTCTTGCTATTTCCAACACCTCACCAGTCTAATCCATCTCACTCAAGCACCTTAAAGTGTTTGAGTTTCTACCTACCTTGCTCCGTCAGATATCTGCAATCATACCCTTATTGGCCCTGACCTAGTCTCTTTGACCTAATCCTCATCCAGCAGCCCAATCAAACAAACAAAACCCTCTACACACCATAACTAGCCCAAAACCCTAATTCATCCAGCCCTCTTGGCTGTGATTTTGTGAACAGAGCTCTCTCTGTCTTGGTAGGGCTAGATGCCAAGTCAAAAGGTTGGTCTGTGGTTACCTCAGCTGGACTCTTCCTCAACCTTTGAGATCTGGAGGAGTGATAACATATTGGTGCCATTTCTAGGCAATGAAAGATTCATTTTCCCTCGGTGTATGACAAAGTTTAGATCTGATTGTTTATGATGGATAGTGATGAGGCATACGAAGGCTGAAATCATTCACCTGGCAACTCCAGTGTCGACGAATCCAAAGGTTCATAATTTTCATGGCGACTCCACTTTTCAAGAACAAGTAGTTTGAAAACCTTCCTGGTGACTTCATTATTGTTAAGATGAGTTCTACTGCAAGAAAAATCCCAGGTATTCTCCTATGAATCGATATTAGATCCCTCGATTTCCAAATCCTATGCTACTTTTCATTTAGTAAGGTTTCATTTACATGTATGTAGACTAAGAGTTGATTTTCCTTAGGACTGTCTCATGAAGTTTTTTATGGCTACCCTTGAAGATAAATCTAGGGTATGGTATGAAAGGTTACTAGAAGGAAGCTTATGTTCTCTAAAAGATTTCCATAATGTGTTCTCTAACCATTATGTGAAGTCTTATCTTTATTTACAATTTGTGATTATAGTGAAGGTTTTGTTACATAACTTGAAAGTATTGATGATTTCGAATGTACGGATGATGAAGAAATCGTTGAATCCTTATGTGATTTTTCCCTTCAACAATAGTCTCAAGAAGCCAATCACTTTGATACACAAGATCATAGTCAGCACACAGTAGCTTCCTCTTTGCTTGAAGATGAAGGAATTTTGCGTCTTGATAGTCAAAAGAAATCACATGAAATGAATCAGTAGTCTGACGAAAATTTATTTACTCCTTTGCTTGAAATTAATGAATATATTCAACATCCTTGTCAAACTTTAGGAGGGAAAGAAGACAATTGTTGTTTTGTCCAAATAAAACAAAGAGTACTTCCTCCTTTGACTGAAGAAGAAATAAATCCTATTCTTAATTTGCAAATCCATATTCCACCCATTAATAATGATGATGTTATTGTACAGTCTTTCCAGTTTCCAAGTGATTATGGAGAGGAGAACAATGATAAAGAATAAGTTGCTTTAGAGACCCTCGCAGATACAAATCTTCCTCAAGGTTCAGAAGATGAAAGGTCTATTGATGTAAAGGAGTTTTCCCCAGATCCTATAGATATGGACACTTATGCTATTGAAAATATTATGGAGGATCCTTTTGCTAATTTGTTACAGCCATATGGAAATAATGATTATTCTTCTCCTTTTATTGATTCATAAAAGGTAATCTTCATAATTTTCAAGATCCCTTGGACAATCTTTTGTAGGCATTGGAGAAGATGAATGTTGTTTTGTTTATCAACATAAATCTGGGTTTCAGTTTTTATTGTGAGTTTCCTACATATACATCATGATGCCTACTCGAGGTAAGTGAAAGAAGAATTTCAGTAAGGTCTGAGATTAACAGAATTTGTAAGACCTTAGATCGTCTCTCTAGGAATCTGCTTGTTTTACATTTGGAGCTATCTAATGCGTTTTCAGCCTCCCTATGGGCGAGGGTTGATGCTTGTTCAGCTCTAAAATGTCTGCGCATGGAGGATCGATGGAAGCAGAAACTAGCTTCTAAGTTTCTGAGGTTAACTATCAAATCTTCAGATCCGGTCTCTTCAGTGGATTATGCCCCCCAGGGTCGGCTTTCTGCTGTTCAAAGGTCTGCACTTCATAATTGGGTTCTTCATAGTTCTAATGAAACGAACTCGCCTGTGCAGTCTTGTAATCTAATTAGAGCGGCCTGCTCCCATCCAAGCCCTCTGGCGGTATCCTGCACAGATGTTATTTCTTGTGCCAGTGGCTCGGTCCCTTCCTCCTCCTGCTCAGCCGGTCAGTTTACCTGCGTGGGGGATAATGATGGGTCGTTTTTACCTCAGACGCAGTCCATTGCTCATTTCTCAGTTGGTTCCAGTCCGCAATCGGGGGAGCAGGTTCCCAAGGGCAGCGTTGTTCCATCTAGAATCGTTGTTCCTCAAACCCCCTGCTCGACTTCGGGTTCCCGGCAGCCCAGCCGAGTCCTGATCCGGCTTCCCGCGTTGGTTTTGATGTTAGCATTTGCTGCGCAGATTCTCGTATCTCTACCTTTAGCCGCTCTGGTTTGATTGACGATGTGAATACAATTAGCGGTCTCAACGGCAAGATAAGAGATGGCACGTCCATGAATGTTAAGAATCCGATCAGCAGTCTCGGCGATACGATAAGAGGTGGCCAGGTAAGTTTCTCCAACGGTGTTGCTTCTTTTAATTACGCTGGTCATTCGAATGTTTTTAAGATTGATAAGAATTATAATATCTGTAATATAAGTAATGACATTAATGATGTTATAAATTTCAGCGATAATGATTTTAATAACTTTAACATAAATGATATTGCAAATGGGATGGATTATAACGATAGCGTTAGAAATGATGAAGTTATTAATAATTTTAAGGAGAATAATAGTAATTATAACATTAAAAATAATAACAATAATAAGATTCACAATAATAATAACATTTATAATAATATTAATAAAGATAATTATGATATTAATAATAACATTTATAATGATATTAGCAATGGTAATAATGAGGACTATATTAACGGTGTCATTAATAACAATATTAATAATAAAACTAATTCCTTTATTGATAAAGAAGATATTAACACTACTAACTATGACAATATTGATAATATTAACATTGGAAATAATAATGGGATAGCAAATAAATATTGTTCTAGAATGTTAATGAATAATGATAATAGGTTAACTAGGCTTAACTTGCTTAGAGACATTAACTCTAAATCGAGGAAGAGTCATTCAAATGGTGTTAAACCTCACCCTTCCCCTCAGAATAATAATAATAAAGTGGTGAATTTATCCAGTTTTTCTTTTCCTCCTTCTGTTTTTAGAGTTTTAAGCAAAGGTCTAAACTTTGCCTTGGCCCCTAGGAAGATCCCTATCGAGGATATTATCTGTGACGTGGAGTTTGGGATTCGGGGTTTACCTGATAGTATTAAGAATACTATTAGGCAGGATTGTGCGGTTATCCTAAGGAAGGCTAAGCCTCCCAGGAGCAACCTTAGCAGGGATGAATTTGAAGCCCTTAAATCGTTAAACCAGAACAAAGAGATTGTTGTTCTGAAAGTTGGCAAGGGTGGGGTTGCGGTCATTCTTAATAAGGTAGACTACCGCAATAAAATGCTATATCATCTTCATAATAGCGGTAGTTAAAGAGGATCTACAGGATTGTGGCCCATGCCATTAAAGCCAGTGACTCAGTGGGACCCCTGCACCATAAACTCATTGAGAGCAATCCTATCACGCCTAGAATCTATGGGCTCCCTAAAATCCATAAGGAAGGAGCTCCCCTTAGGCCTATCGTCAACACCATTGGAGGTCCTACCTATCTTCTTGCTAAGTTTCTTGCCTTGAAGCTTAAGCCCTTAGTTGATCACTCTTCGTCCTTTGTTAAAGACTCGTCTTCCTTTATTGAGGAGCTCAAGGACATCAAGCTTGACTCTTGTGACATTCTGGTCAGTTTTGATGTTGTTTCTCTCTATACTTGCATCCCTATTAATGAGGCCATGGACGTGATCTATCGTCTAACTAATCCTGATACCGCTCGGTTAGTTGAGATATGCCTCACCTCTACCTATTTTAGTTTTGAAGGGGAGTTATTTTAGCAAACTTGTGGGGTTGCCATGGGCTCACCCCTATCCCCTATTGTTGCTAATATTTTTATGGAGGATTTTGAATATAAGGCTCTGAACTCAGCCCGTCTCCTACCCAAGCTCTGGAAAAGGCATGTAGATGACACGAATGTCATCTAGCCTCATGGCCAAGAGGAGTTGGACCTCTTCTTCGATCATCTCAATAGTCAATCATTGGCTATTAAGTTCACTAAGGAACAAGAGGTCGATGGTTGCCTCCCTTTCCTTGATATTCTTATCTCTAAGAATGAGGATGGTTCCCTTTCCCACTGAGTTTTTCGCAAGAAAACTCATACGGAGCAGTATCTTCATGCTAGTTCCCATAATTTCGCGGCCCAGAAGTTGGGGGTTCTCAACACCCTTGCAACTCGTGCCTTAAGGATTTCTGACAAAAATAGCTTCGATGAGGAAAAATCTCATCTTCTTAATGTCTTTTTTGAGAATGGATATAGTAGATACCTGGGACAAAAGGCTTCCTCAAAGCAGCTAAGAACTCGTGTACCAGGAAGGAGCCTAAAGAGAGAATTCCTGGAGTCCATCTTCCGTATGTTCATGGGACCACAGATAAGATTGCGAGTGTTCTTAGGAGGCACAATATCCCCGCAACTTTTAGACCTCTTAACACCATTCGTAATTCCCTAAGATCTGTAAAGGATCCCATTGACCCCAAAGACATGAAAGGGGTTTATATTATTCCTTGCTCTTGTGGGACCCCCTATATTGGTGAGACTGGTCGCCCCATTAATCAAAGGATTAGTGAGCACGTGGCTAACCTAAAGCATATGAGAACTAAATCTCCCGCGTTAGCAGAACATGTAGAGAAAACCAATCATCATGTCTGCATTGAGGAAGCTAGTGTGATTGCTAGAGTGTCTCAATTCCATCACCGGAAATTTAGGCAAGCCCTTGAGATTGAAAAAAGGCAGATCAATTTGAATAGAGAGGATGGCTGGAAGATTAGTAGTTGCTGGGTCCAACCCTCTCGTCCTAATTGTTTGCCTTCCTTCTCTCCCTTAGTATTTGTTTTTATTGTTTGCAATTTTTATCAATTTATTTGTTTATTTTTATTATTGTTATTATTACTATTTATTTATTTATTTATTTTAACTTTGTGTTTCAATTTTGATTTAATTATAATTTATTCACTAAAATTAATTTCATATTAGTTAATTTATTTAAACTATTAATGGTTCTTAATATATTTAGTTTTATTTATAATTATGTATTTTCTTTACATATTAATTTTATTTTAATTTATAAAAATTAATTTTAAAATTAATCTAAATTTAATTTAAAACTAATATACTTTTGGTTCCTTAAATGAATTGGTATTACTGTAATAATTTTATTTTATTTTATTTTCCTTTTTTAATAAAATTAATTTGAAATATTTTTATTCTTTATTTTTATTTTTTTATTTTTTATTTTTTATTTTATTTTATTTTATTTATTTTTATTTTTTTACACCATGTTTGACGTTTATAACTAACTATAATTTTATTTTATTTAATTAATTAATTTATTATTATTATTTTTTTTTATAAAAAGTAATTTTAATTTAATTCATTTTATTTTTTCAACATATTTGAATTTATTGATTTTCTTATTAGTAATTTTAATTTTAAAAGAAAATAATAATAATAATAGGTTTGTTATGTATAACTAACTATTAAACTTTTAAAAAGTGATTCATTTTATATAATTTAATTCATTTTAATTTTTTCAACATATTTAAAATTATTAATTTTGATTACTTATTATCAATTTTATTTTAAAAGAAAATATTTTTAATAATAATATTATTATTATTATTAATTTCCATTTATCTCGGTCAAACTAACCGTTATCATTTTCTAGTTGTTATTTTTTAGCTGTTGAGTCATGGATCCTCTACCCTGTCTATTTAATGTGCTAAATGAGATCTACTCATTCAACTTGTCCTGATGATGAACCACACTGGAAGGTTCGAAACGCGTCGACATAAGTTTTTGTATGTGATTTTCACCGAAGATTCTTCATAAAAAAAAAAGTAACCATCTACGGGATTGGTTACACTGGAAGGATCGTTTCACCCAATCAACAATGGTGGAAGAAGGGAAAAAGTGGAGGAACATGCCAATGTGTTTGCTCTGGCTCATGAAGAGGAAACAATTCAACTTGAAATATGTTCTGATCTTTCTCATGATCATCAAGATCTATCTTTTGCACATGCTTTTCAAGATCATTTTACCAGTTTGCTGTAGTCATCATATCATGATGGTTATCTTGTTTTGAATCATAGTTTTTAGCTTCAGTTGTATGTTGAGTTGTCAATCTTCAAGCTTTTTGTAGATAATGTGAATAGAGGACAATCAAGTATCTAGGTGCTTGATTGGCTTCATTGGCATTTTTCCTTTAACTGATTTAGCAGTCATTTTTAGCAGTTATAATATAATAGGTTGTGGATTTTGTTTCAGCAACAACTTTCTTTCAAGTTCATTTTTCAGCAAGTGATGACATAATTCATCAAGGTTTGAAGCTTGAGGAGAAGGCCTTAAGGCTCTGATTATTTGATAGTTTGGATTGAAGTTTTTAGTGTTAATTTTGGTTGTTAATTTTTTACCGTATTAGCCCACATGGTTAGGCACTTCGTCTACGATGTTCCTGACACCTCCAAGGAGCTGCCATCCCCAATAAGGCGGATGTTAGTGTCAGTATTTGCATCCTTCCATCAGTGATCAAAAATTCGCTTTTCATATCATATTAGGGTCCCACTAAGAAATTTTTGTCATTCCACCTAGGTCCTCATTCAAAAATTTACTCACTGATGGTAGCCCTAGTGAAAAGCCTCACTCTCCCTCAAAAATTTATACTTTCTAGCACACCTTCATGTATTACTAAGCATACTTCAATCATGAAATCTCATTGCGTCATGACTTTATGTCAGTCAAGTCACCATGAAGTCTACTTCCTCAAGGTTTTCATTAGGTCTCTAGGTTTCATTCTTTCAAGGTCCAATAAAACACCATTTCACTGCATAAGGCCAACAAAATTATGAGAGTGAACAAAATAATACCCCTTTTCATTCAAAAGAGGATTTTCAAGGATGTGAAGATGCTTTCGAAACTTTTAATTTTGATTTTAAATGTACTATTTTTTATTTTTCACTATGTAATTTTATGTCTTTCAAATGTAATAAGAACATGATTTCCAAGCTGCTAAATAAGAGCACCAAAATGCCTCCAAATTCTCTCAAAACTTCAACAAAGTCTTGTTTCCTCTTCTACGATGTAAGTCACACAAATTTTCCACCTATTTGCACTCCTAAACAACATTTGTTTTTAGTGTTTTGGTTCCTAAGCAAAATTGGCACTTGGGCAAGTGATAAACCCCTAAATCCATCCCTATCCCAAATTTGTTGCACATAGACCCTACAACACATTCCTAGATCACTATTAAACCCATCCCTACCCCTACACTATCATTTCCTAGTCCCTAAACCCTTTTCCCATAAAACCATAAGACCTAGGTTTCCAAAATTCCTAGGAAGCCTCTACCATAAACCTATAATTTAATTATCATTCCCAACTCCCTTGACATTTTCATCTCCTATCACCTCCCACACATCCATAATCCCTCCCCTCATATCCTCAAATTTTTATAGCCCTATCCCTATTCCCTAGACCTATTTCCACTTCCCTCCCATGTACCTTATCCCTAGGGTTTCTTAACCAAACACTATGGAGGAAGACAAAGACTATGTGGAAGAGGAGGATACACAAGAAGAGGAAGATAGAGAAGTCAAAGAGGGGAAATGACCTACAAAGAAAGATGGCTAGACATTACTTCAAGAAAAATCAAATTGCAAGGTCCAAGCTCCGAAAGGTGAAAACAAGACTTGAAACCCTAGCCAAGCAAAAGAAGGAAGAGAAAACTTGATATCCTTGTGTATTTCCATGCTTGACATACTTCATCAACAGTTCATGTATCATTTTTGACAAGTTTCTAGGCATTTTTTGAATTTTTTTGGGTTTTTGTGCAAACATTGACAGTTTTTGCACAGTTTGACTATCCTATGCGTAGCACCCTAGTTGTTGCACACCATCTAGAGGCCTTCAAATTCAAAACCAAGACCAACATTGGATTTTGAAGGTAGTAAACATGTAATTTTGGCTATTGGAATTCCAAAATTGGGCAATCTAACAGGGAGAAATGGCCAAAACACCTAAAAAATCACATTTCTACCCTATTTTTCAGCTAGGCACTGCGCATAGGAGTAGTCTTGGGATATTGAATTTTTGGAGGGTCAAATCTTATAATTTTTTGGAACCAAGTATATTTCTGGAAACTAGATAGGACAGGATTTCCAATGAGCTATCCTAAGCTCAATTTGGACATCGGGAACCCCTTCAAAACTCAACTAGAAGATGGCGCTGTGCACAGACCAAAGGCGCTGCGCATAGACCACTGGCGCTGCGCATAGGAACAAACACTGATATTTTCCTACTCTTTTCACACTTTCTCAGTTAATAAAGGAATTTTATGACATTTTAATAATGTAATTGGTCAAAACAAATGTAATAATGTCTTTTAAGGTTACCTAGGGTAAATACATTAGGTGAAAACTCTTTTTATGATGTAATGAATCAATTTCCAAAAAGTGAGGGATGAGTCAGTTTGACCTCCCTACACTCTAGGTTTCAGTTTAGATTTTGGTGGATCTCTTCCCCAAATTAGGGATTCGACCCCTGAGGATTAGAGAAGGTTGTTTTTATGTCTATATCATTCCATTCTTCACTCTTGGAAGAGGTTGGAATGGGTTGGATGTTGTTGTATTGATGAGAGACACTAGTGTAATCAGTGTTTGGCAAAAATTTAATGAATGAGTTGCATCTATTTTGATGGAATACCTATGGTATGGAATTTTGACATAGTTTCTTCTTATGTTGCATATTTTTGAATGTTTTTTACTCTCATGTTTCATTTCATTTCTACGATATGTTGATTTTCAAGTTGATGAGTAGAATACATTCTACATGCTCTATTTTGGGGAAATCTTCAAAATTTGTCCATTTTCTTTTGTTTAGAAAGAATACATGCTTGTCTTTCTCTTTCTAGCACCTCCCCAGTCTCATGCATCTCACTCAAGAACCTTAAAGTTTTTGAGTGTCTACCTACCTTGCTCCATCAAATGTCTGCAATAATACCCTTATTGGCCTTGACCTAGTCTCTTTGACCTAATCCTCATCCAGAAACCTGATCAAACAAATAGAAACCTCTACACATCATAACTAACCTAAAACCCTAATTCATCTAGTCGTCTTGGCTGTGATTTTGTGGAGAGATCCCTGTCCAACATGGTAAGGCTAGATACCAAGTCAAAAGGTTGGTTTGTGGTTACCTAAACTAGACTCTTCCTCAGTCTTGGAGATCCTAAGGAGTGATAACACACCCCAAGGTGATATACTTGGCCTAATGTACCCCTTTTCAAGCATTTCCTAAGCCCTCATGGATTTGCTTTTGGACTTACCCCAAAAGGCCTCATACCAATGGAGATATTTGTCCATCCTTATATACCCATGATCGTTCCCACTTCTAGTCAATGTGGGACTTTGGTCATATACCCAACAATCCTCCCCTCGAACAAAGGACCATCGAGCCTCCCCTCAAATGATTATCCATCCGTCCACTCTCTACCAACCAGGATTCTTTGCTCCAATGCGTTGGAAGCACACGCCTTACATGGAAGCACCACCTGCCTCGAGAGCTTGCTCTATCCCAAGTCAACTCCTCTTCACCGTGTTGGGACCAGGACACGTCCATGAAGAATCCAGAGCACACTGCCTGTCTAACCTATCTCATCCACGGATCCCATCGTGATATTACCGGGGCCCACCACCTTTGTTCGGCATTCCAAGGATTCATCCACTTGGGTAACTTCGGGGCATGGCTCTAATACCACTTGTTAGGACTCTGGACATCACATATCTCCACAATGGTATGATATTGTCCACTTTGGGCCTAAGCCCTCATGGATTTGCTTTTGGACTTACCCCAAAAGGCCTCATACTAATGGAGATATTTGTCCATCCTTATATACCCATGATCCTTCGCACTTCTAGTCAATGTGGGACTTTGGTTGTATACCCAACATTTCCTTCAACTACAATGTCAAATCCACTAACTCTATTGCGCTCATCCTATAAGGTGCTTTTGATGTTGGTACTGCCCCTAGTACCAACTTAATAGAAAAGTCCACTTTATTGTGAGGAGGTAATTCTGGAATCTCTGCTGGAAATGCATCCTAAAATTACTACATTACATGGTACCTCTTGAAGATTTTTTCATCCTCAACATCATTACCCTTGTCACTATAGAGATTCACTACAAACATCACACACCCTTTCCTACAACTGCACTTGGCTTGCATAGCGGTAAGCATCCTCACTAATGTAGGCTTCTTCTTTCCTTACAAGATTCTCATTTCCCCATTATCATCCAAGCACTCAATAACCTTGTCATAAAAATCTATTTTTGTTTTGTGAAGATACAGCCAATCCATACCCAAAATAATATTATATGATCCTAATGGAAATACATTCAAAGGTGTTGCTATAAGCATACCATTCAAATCGAGTGCACAAGCTCTTACCCAATGATGCACTTTCTTCTTAGTACCTATAGCCAATTGCACCAACCAAGACTCTGCATGTAATTCTTTTCCCAAGCAACACTTATCCACCAAATTAGGATTAACATAACTATAATTAGATCTAGGATCAATCAAAATCGAAACAACTTGATCACAAAGCTTGCTATCCATCTTGATAATGGATGCCTGGTGATCTTCCTTCTTGTTTTCCACAACTACATAGATTCGAGGAATACGATGACCAACATCCCCAACTGTCTGCACCTCCTGAGAACTATATGTCTAAGGCCTACCTCCCTATTATAGTGGAAAATCCTTCTTACAACAATCTTTACCACATATCCAACACTACAATGGTCCTCTACCATCACCTCTAGTCTATTGCTCTCGAGGCCATGACTCATGCCCATTCTCAATTGTATTGAAATTCTTGTAAGGAGCCAAATTTTATTTTTCACATGCATCATGAGGTCTTCCCTGCTTTGGTGGCCATTTTCCTTTGACTTTTTGATTTACCTTCATGTCATGTTTAGGCTCAACTTTGTGCTTTGAATGCTCATAACAATGCTCCAACTTCTAGATGGCCTTCTTCAACAATATAAGCTCATCAAATTCAATTTGGTCTCTGTATTCTACTGGAAGCACACTAATGAATTTTTTAATCTTAGCCTTCTTATCCTTGAGATAAGGAACATACCTAAACAACTCTAAGAATCTACTAGTATAATCATCATCTCTCATGGAACCCATCAAAAACTCATAAAACTCCTTAGCTTTGTCATCATAGTACCTCCTTGACAAGTAATTATTCTTGAAGATCCTCTCGAACTCATCCCAAATCAAGCTATCCTCCTTAATACGTTTGACATTCTTTACATCCTCCCACCAGATATTTGATTTCTCTTTAAGACTAAAAGTGGTTATCTTAGCTTTTAGGTTCTCTAAATATCTATGCAATCTAAAGATTTTTTTCATCCCAAGCAACCATGCCTCTACATCTTCGGACTTCTTCATTTCTCCATCAAATGTAGGAGGATTCACTTTCTTGAACTCATCAGGAAAATACTCACCCCTTCTATAAGGATGATGACGGTGATGACTGAGATGATGTCTCCTGGATGGGGAACTAGAATGATTCCCATACATACTATTCCTCCTGTCAGGTGTATCCAATGATCTGACACCTCTAATTGTGTCCCCTCTATCCAACCTATATCCAGACTGAGACCTACTACCATAGGCTCCAATAGTTGTCTCTTCGTGCTCTTGACTGATCCTTAGTTGTCCCTGCCTCCGTAAGTCTGACAAGCTCTGAAGGATTTTTGTATTAACCTCTACATGCTTTTCTTAAGCCATTGCAAATCTTTCCTGAGCCTCAACCAACCTGTCATTGTCTGCTTTGAAACTTCTGATCTCTTCCCTCAATCTCCTCAATGTATCTTCTATACTAGGAGAATACTCTTCTCCTTGCTGCCCAATTGATCTATAGGGAGAGCCATGAGAACTGTAGTCTACCATTTTTCTCATAATCTTTGATTCTCTTCTTCCTACAAGTGTACCATGTCAGATAAAACAAATAGATACCAAAGTCAAATCCATACCTTAATGATGTTCAAGGGAGGCTTATCTCATCTGCAAGATCATTTCACACTAGCATGTACATGTATAATCATAAGCATATCCATATAATCATACCAACACATAAACATAACAACATAACACCATCATGGATGATCATACCAATTGTATACCATAACCCCATGTATGACAACCATAACCTTAAAAACGTCATACTTTACCCAAGAGAGTGCAACCCACTATGATACCACCCTATAAGAATGCCTGCTCTCACATCTACCCACTTTCACCAACTTACTATGATATGAACCAACCTCCTAGATGACATTAAGGAAATGGAGTCAACACAAGAAGACCTTACTGACTTCCCTCAGATGCCACAAGACCTACAAGAGTAACCCAACCCCTCCAGGTGTCTAACCCTTGAGACAACACACTTTTTCCCTGACCTAGTGCCCTAGTGACTCCCTTTCCAAGGTCTCCATGTGACTATGTATTCCCAGTCGCTCCCGTAGTCCTGCATCAGTATGCCCGTGGCCTTTTTCTGCCAGTGTTGTGCCATTGAGTGTGAGAATTAAGGCTAGTTTCCAGGGTTGGGGCTTATCATCTACCAAAAAAACTATGAAACTTATAGAACTCATAAAAGACATGAAGAAAATGCTTGTAAACCAAAAAATAGGACTTGACCTGACCATCCCCAATCGAGACTGACATTCTGTCAAACACTTGGTAGATATGTAACCTACAGGTCATGAATGCAAGTCTGAAGATAAGGGACTGAAAATTTATTTGATGTTTAAGAAGAAGGATCTCTACATTCTCACATTAGTTGTTATAACATTAATTAGGTCTTGCATTCATTATTCATTAAGTTACAATCAAAATTATGAATAGATCCATGACTAAGATCTGTCATATAATCATGCTTATAAATAGCATATGACCAGATAAATAATAATGAGAAAACAGCCATTAAAGCCACATAATAACAAGTACGTTTACTCATCAAATCAAGAGAAACTTAACTTTTATTAAACATAGGAAAAAGCCAACTAGGTTCAGGACTTCCACAAACCACCTGACCATAGATTAGCTGAACCATATCTTTCTTTCAGGTAATCACCCTCGTACCATATTCCAAACAAGAATTTGGGATATCATGGGATAAAACAATCCATAAACAACCAAGGGAATCCATATGTAAACCATCTCCTCCCTCACCATATCATGATTTCACGTAAACCAAACCGAAGATCACAACACCACACCGAAATTGGATGCCTCCAGATTCCTTCACCATCCTTGAGGAATTTTCACGTCTCCACCTTTAAGCTTTACCATGTATCCAACCATTACTAGTCAATCGATTCCTAGGCCTTTGGTAATGTTCCTGAGACCACCTTACCTCAAATTATGAAACCATCCAGTAATCCAAAGATAAAAATGATAAAGAATCCCATCACACCATGACTATCTGGAAATGGCAAGGCTAGGCTAAAATCCACTGTCAAAACCCAGAAAAATCCATGCCAATGAAAACAAAAGAACCAAATATCAATATGCACATATCATGCATGTCAAAACCAGCTAGGAAATCATACATGCAACCTTTTACCTGCAATTATTCCTTTTGAAGCTGCTTCACCCAACTTTTCCTTGCTTGATCCTTGCTTTCCTTTGCTTTCCTTCTCCTTCCTTTTCTTTCATGTTTTCCTTCTCCTCTTGTCACTCTTCTCCTCTTTGAGACTATTTCCAAAACTGAACTAAAAAAAGGCTACTAATTTATGCTCTGATGTCGTTTTATTATTCATGCCTCTAATTTCTTCAATTTCCTTCTTTTCCTCCTCACATGCAACCTGTTACCTTTCACCTTCCTTTTCTCCTAATTTCCTTTATTTTTATAAAATAAATACCAATTAATGTCGCTTTGCCTTTCCAAGGCCTTCGCCATTGTGTTTTCCAATTTCCCTTAGCCATAACCACATCAAGTGATGCCCACTAGGATATTTTTCCCAACATTAAACTTTGAATAAGTGTCCCATGACCTTTGTCTTATGTTTCCTTTATTAACTTTTATTACATGAACTTTTAACCCCGGTCTATTACAAGTAGAACGTTCGTATGGGTGGCAGAGAGTGGGGTTTATATTGTGGATGGGCTTGCATCATGGTCTATTTCTCACCAGCCTACCAACCCATGTGTCGTTCTCATGTATTGGCAATGAGGTAGCGATCGCTGAGGTGTTGGGCCATGGAGGAAACATGCAGAACCCAAACCAAAAGACCATGAATTAGGGGAGGAGCTATACCTTGAACTAGCTCAGTCCCTTGACAAAATTGAATTACCTCCTCCATTTGACATTCTTGAAAACCATCTTCAGCTTGTAACCTTACTCATGCAACACAATAAATGGCATATGTAGGATCGATTGACTAATTTGAAGTGGGGACAATGTCATATATACATGGAGTTGAATCGGCTAGAAAGACAACTAGCACATATCGAGAAGCACGTCCATTGTGAATGCATTCCTCCTTCATCACCGGGTACTGGGATGGATCATCCAACTCCAGTATACTCTGCTAACCTCAGATGATCTTTGGTTGCATTAAAATCCTTGGGATGTTTTGGTTATGTTGGGCTATTACTATGTGTTTTTCTAGGTTTTATGACCTTCTAGTTTTTTGGCTTTGATATTATCTTCTGGCAAAACAATTTCAGTTGATGTTAGGCCGGGAATTTTTCCTTTTTGCTCATCATGATGTAGTCCTACTCTAAATTAATAAAAAAAATTGATTTAAAAAATAAATAATGCCTACACCATAACAAAAATATAATAAGGTTAAAATATATAACCAAAAGTTTCATAGGGAACAACTAGGCAAAATTTTGTGGCTGTAACTACACAAAACTTTGAAACATTAGTAACCATATCACTATAAAACTAGGGAATTCTAATGTGCAAAGGACTATGGAGAAGTCTAAAGTCTATGCATTCACCTACATGAGAACTAGGTTGGTTTGTTTGTTTGACCATGGTGCATTCACCTGTATGAGAACTAGGTTGGTTTGTTTGTTTGGCCATGAACCATTCTTTATCTACACCAGCGTATTATCAATATTTTTTGTCTGCACCAACTTATTATCAATAACTTTGAATTGCATTCCAATTCATTTAACGTTATTTGGCCTTTTGTATCATTCCACTTTAGTAAAACATTTCCTAACCATAATCATTTTAATTTCCAATATAAATCAACAATATACAAATATTAATTCACACACCCAACTAATGATATTACATGTTTTAAACACTCATAATTCACACACCCAACTAATGATATTACATGTTTTAAACACTCAATATACAATAACACCCAAAACCCCAATGCTAATAACAATTCCTCTCTTTTAACTTCCTCCTCCACTTCCCAATCTACAATAACACCCAAAACCCCAATGCTAATAACAATTCCTCTAATTTAATTTCCTCCACTTCCCATAGTTGTTGCAGCTATCATGGCGTTTGCAGATGGTAGATCCATGCCAATGATTGGGCCCATGCACAAGCTTGGGAACAATTTCATGAATTGCGACCAAACCCACCTCATATACTAGAACCCACGGCTGTGAAAGCAAAGGCGGGAAAGAGGTCTTATTCGAGTAGAGCCTACGCTTGAACTTGAAAAAACTTGGCTTAACCAGATAAACAACTGTCACACAGAAAGGGATAGGGAGCGGGTGGCCGGAGCTGGAGGTTTTTCTGGGTGGCAACGGAAACCAGGCCATTTTTCCGCCTAGATAGACTACTCTAAAAGAGATATTGTTCAGAAGTCTATCTCAGAGAAGTCTGGAGACAAAGACTAGGCAAAAGGGAAAGGCGGCTAAAAATGTAGGCAAAGAAAATGAATATAACCTGGGAATTTGAATATCATGGAGTTCGATTCCTTTATCGGATAAGGTGAGAAAGAATATAATTCCATACGTTGATTGGATAAAGCTCAGAAAAAATAGAATCACATTCCTTCCTTTGCCTCGACGGCAGAATAATCAATGTCTCTAGATATGTGAAATCATGTAATAAATAATAAAGGGGCAGACAAGGATCAGTATGATAGAATTCTAGTGTAAACGTCGGTGGCATATTTTCATGTATTTTCACTTATCAAACTATTCTTTCCCTAATGTCTTATGTTTATTTATATTCTTCCCGGGATGTTTTATATTTATTTTAATCTCTCATTTGTGTAGATGTTAAGTTTTATATCTATTATATTAATTTTTAGTATAAATATAAAAAAAATTAAATTATTAAAAAATTAGAATAAATATAAAATTATTAAGTCTAAACTTTTATTCTACAACTTATTATGATATGTAATATTGTTCGTTGGTCATAAAAGTTTAAATTTTGTTTATTTTTGTGAAAAAAAATGTAAATCTAAAAAAAATAACCACACTAAACATTTAAATAATATCTGCTCATAAAAAAAATTTCACCCAAAAAAATTAAATCCTTCTCAACTTATATTAAATTCGTATTTAAAATAAATTTAAACTAATAATATAATATCACATAAAATACATTATGATTACAGATATAAATAAAAAAATAAAAACCTAATATATTTTAAAAAAATTATTCTTACTTGGGGTAACATCCTCCTTATTTTCATAGATATTATTCAACTAATCGTATTATTGGCTCTATAATGGAAACAGCTTGCACACATCCAGTCCCATTAGAAAGCTTAGTTGGAAATCATATATAGATCTCATTGATTTTCATTGGAAATGGAAGATTGACAGACTTTCATTTGGACCTATTCACAGAATTTGTTGAACCCATGGAAGAAATACTCGAAGAGCCAGTATTCGCGTGTGAAATTTTTATATTAATATAATATTATATATAAAATACAATATCATTTAAAATAAATAAAATTTTAATATATATATATATATATATAAATAAATAATTCTTTCCATAATTTCTTTTAATGTATTCACTGATAATTTTTTCCCCTTGCATACATATGTTTTGCTTTAAGAATGGTGTCTCACATGTTATTGAGGATCCTTAGGCTCAATCTTTTTCCCCTCTCACACTTCAGTAGGTTAGAAGTGCATAATGAAAAATTAATATTATATAATTGATAAATTAATATTATTTAAAATTATTATTATTATTATTATTTTTTATAAAATTGTTTTCTTTTATTTCTCAAAGTTACCATATTAATAATAGAAGTGATAAATGACTTAATACAATTGTAAATTTAACTGAATTTAAGGGTCTTATCGATAAATGTACTTTATTCAATTCGAGTAAGATAACATCAACACTTAGCATGATGACCACTTTTATCTGGCAATCGAACATCACTACTTATCTCCATATGTGCTATCCTCGAGTCTTTATAATCTGTCCTCCTCAACTCATTGACACCTACCTTATAAATTTCCTCTTGTTAGTCACCATGTCACAATTAATGCACTTCGCCATGCCTTTTAACTACTACGACCCTCTCTTCATTCCCTCCATTCTACATCCTTTCTTAGAATCACAATGAAATTTTCCCAACTCCCATAGCCATCATTTTCCTAGCTCCCTCGACAAGCTTCATAGACCTCCGAACATGCATCATGGTAAAAGAAAGAGGAGACACTCACTAAAATGACACAGGGCGAGGGCGGGCATGTCCACCTAGTGATCCTTTGATGGAATATCATCTAGAAATTTTCGATCCGGACATCTCAGAGCACATTAGATGCAACGTTGTAGAACTGAATTTAAGTGTCTTATCGATAAATGTACTTTATTCAATTCAAGTAAGATAACATCAACGCTTGGCATGATGACCACTTTTATCTGGCGATCGAACATCACTACTTATCTCCATATGTGCTATCATCAAGTCCTTATAATCTGTCCTCCTCAACACATTGACACCTACCTTATAAATTTCCTCTTGTTAGTCACCATGTCACAATTAATGCACTTCACCATGCCTTTTTAACTACTACGTCCCTCTCTTCATTCCCTCTATTTTATATCCTTTCTTAGAATCATAATAAAATTTTCCCAACTCCCATAGCCATCATTTTCCTAGCTCCCTTGGCAAGTTTCATAGACCTCTGAACATGCATCATGGTAAGAGAAAGAGGAGACACTCACTAAAATGACAGAGGGCGAGGGTGGGCGTGTCCACCTAGTGATCCTTTGATGGAAGATCATCTAGAAATTTTCGATCTGGACATCTCAGAGCACATTAGATGCAACATTGTAGAACTGAATTTAAGTGTCTTATCGATAAATGTACTTTATTCAATTCGAGAAAGATAACATCAACACTTGGCATGATGACCACTTTTATCTGGCGGTCGGACATCACTACTTATCTCCATATGTGCTATCCTCGAGTCTTTATAATCTGTCCTCCTCAACTCATTGACACCTACCTTATAAATTTTCTCTTGTTAGTCACCATGTCACAATTAATGCACTTCACCATGCCTTTTAACTACTATGTCCCTCTCTTCATTCCCTCCATTCTACATCCTTTCTTATAATCACAATAAAATTTTCCCAACTCCCATAGCCATCATTTTCCTAGCTCCCTCGGCAAGCTTCATAGACCTCCAAACATGCATCATGGTAAAAGAAAGAGGAGACACTCACTAAAATGACAGAGGGTGAGGGCGGGTGTGTCCACCTAGTGATCCTTTGATGGAAGATCATCTAGAAATCTTTGATACGAACATCTCGGAGAACATTAGATGCAACGTTGCAGCCATGGAGCTAGCAGAATGTCGAAGACTAGTGGATGGGCTTTGGGTAGTTAAAAGTCTATTTCCCTGCCATCTCTAGAACGAAGAATGCATGAAAACTGTGGCCACGAGGAAATTCCATATTCTAATGCTTACATCAACCATATCCATACTTCGCTTTGCCACCACTCTAGAAATATCAGCATAAGATTTCCTCTAGAGCCTGCCTCATCAACATCCTCCAGCTCTTCCAAAAGGTGCACTGACTAGTAACCCTTTCGCCAAGTAGACTCTCTGTTAACCACCATCATTGTAGCTGGAGATGGGTGTGCCTCTCCAATTAAAGGGTCCATCGACAAGGATAGTAACCAACTATCCTTCCACTCCACTCCATTTTTGCTTAGCTCCTTGAAAAGATGCCCACTCCCCAGTGACCCATCCCCTTCAAATGATAAATTGAGGAGGAAATTTGAGATTTGGGCTCCTGTGAGACTAGATGAGTCGTTGAAGCAAGTATCATCTATGAAAAGTCAAATTCCCACTCACGAGGAAAACACCTAGTATCAATAGGTTCAACTTTTGCTTCACTTTCCTTTGTCTTCTATTTTCACAAGGGATCATGCATGGACAACGAAATTTGCAGTCACTTCTGCAAAGTAATTTTGCAACCTAACTATGTTTTGTTTTTTTTTAGACAATGAACTTGTTTCCGACTTTTCTATTATCAAAATTCCATCCAGTTTCCCCTTTTTGGGGCAAATGGTCCCCTCCAAGCTTTTACCACTGGCGCCTCTATACCATGATTCAGAGAGAATTTTTTCCTGTATCCTATGTACAATATTTTTGTTAATATAAAGTAGTTCCTTTGCAAAAAAAAATTGTAAATTGCTTATCATACTTCCATATAATGAATTTCTATTTAATTAATATTAAGGTATAATTCAATTGTAATAAAATTATATGGTACATAAACATATGGTTATTTGAAAACAAGATTACATGACTCTCTAACAAGTATCAATTTAACTATGTAAGAGTTTTTAATAATTAGCTAGCTAGCTCACAAAAGTATAAGAAAGTGTGTATGAGTGAATATTAGCGTAAGAATTATTTATAAAATAATGATTATATATATATATATATATATATATATATATATATATATATATATATAATTTTAAGTAAAATTTGAAAAAAAGAATGTAATGATAAAATTGATAGTATATCTGAGACTTCAAAATATTTTATTTATGAAGTTTTGACATAACTTCAAATAACATGGCACAAGAATATGCATTACTTCAGGGTATAAGGATAACACTCTCTAGTGGTGTTGAAAATTTAGTGATAATGTCATATTTAAAGATTATCATCAATCATATTCTTGCAAGTTTTCCCTTAAAAAACTTGGTGCTAAACTTTATTCTTAAACAAATTAATAGGCTTATACAAAATCTTGAGGATCACAAGGTTCAACATGTTCTCTAGATCAACAACTCTATGGTGGTTAAGTTGGAAAATATGGAAACAAACCTTGATGTGGGTTTCCTTGTTGTGAATGACATGGTGTGATATATACTCTTCTAGTAAACATGACAAGTGGTAGAGGCTTGAAGGGACATATTGAACTAGAATGCAATGTTATAATGGGATTGGACGTGTTATAGCCTAAATCTACCTCAGGCTGAGAAAGGAAGGTCTAGGGTAACATCAAACCATCCATAACTTGGTAGCTAGCCCTACCAAGTCAGGAGAGGGCTCTCTCCTTGTCAATATCAAAGAAAATATGGCAAGTAAGGCTTGATATGACTGAAATGAATACTAATTTTAGGTTAGGTATATTCTCAAAGGAATTTGATTGATTTTAATGGTTGTTTTCTAGATCAGATGAGGAAGGTAGTGTTGGGTCTGGGAAATCAACTCAGATTTGCAGAGGATTCTGTGAGGCGAGGTAGGCAAGTATTTTGGCACTTTGAATTAGATGTGATAGTGAGTCTAAAGACTACTGAGGAGTTGGAGAGGGCATGCAAGTTTCATGAATCCTCTTCAAACAACAGAAAATATTTAAAACTAAATGACACCCCAAGGAAGAGCACTGAACATCAATGGATTCCACCTAATAATCTTGATTCATTTAGTTATGTAGAAAAAGATAGATGATGGCACATATACACATAAGAGAAACACAAAATAACAGAGGAGAAAACAATGATAATTCACATTACCATAAGAATCCCACAAAATGTTGCAAAACCCTGGTTCATTTCCTTGCCAAATTGTAGAAGTGATTTACAAAGTAGCTCAATGCATCCACAAGAGTCCAACCTTGAAAAATGTCTAAGAAAGTACAAGATATAGGCATCAAACCACCTATGCTAGCCATCAAGGATCAAATCCATGAGTCAAGGAGTTTTTTCAACAAGATCAAAACTAGGAACTGAAAAATAGGCAGTGGAACAACTTGCCTCGAAAACTATGGAAATTGATTCATTCATCCTCAAACCAACTCAAACTTATGTACCTACCTCCTCAAGTAATTTTTCATCATTTTTACATCATCAATTTACCAAAGAAAGAATAAAAAGTCAAACTGGCAGCAAACTAGGTGAAATTCTGAGTTTTTAGGCAAAATTGGCAAAATTTTGCCTGATGTGCAGCTCCCTGAGCCTGAGGAGCAACGCCACTTCAAGGCTGAGTTTGAAGGCCTTCCACTTAACCAAATCAGGCCCAGTATAACTTGTTGGAAAGCTCTACCTGTCTACTTTCTAGGACAACTAGAATTTTGGGATTTTGAGTCCATTTGCCCCTTCAAAAATCATTTCTCCCAAGACTGGTTCTTGTGGGTCCAAAAAGTGGCAAAAGGAGCATTTTTTAGGTGTTTTTGCCCTTTAGGTGACCCAGATCTCCTCCAAATTTCATGAAACGTTTTGGGTTTCATTATTTTTCCATGAGGAATCCAAAAATGCAAGCCATTTTGCAAAATTTCTAGCCAACTTAATGCACAACACCATCAACTGAAAATTCCTGTGTTTTACATTTAAAAATTGTGAAATGACAAAATTTTCTCAAAATTGCTTCAAATTTGGCAAAAGGCAAGATTTCTAATTGCTTTGCTGAGCCAAGGAAGCATCAGCCAAAATTCTAAGTTTGTCTTGTTCTTTCTTGGCTCTCAAGGCTCTCTTTAACTTAGCTTTTAGACCATTTATCCTTGTCTTGCAAATTTTATTCTGAGCTAAGTAATGATAAGCCATGTGGCGCAACATTTTCTTCTCCTTATTAGCCTTATCAAGCGGCTTATCAAGGTGGATATTCACTCTTTCCAACCATGATTCTCGATCAGCCTAATTTTCGTGCTCTAGGGATGTCATCTTGGTTTTTCTTCTTTTTGCCACTTGCCTATTTTCTCTAATTGTTTGCAGCTCCATATTTTCTTGTTTATCCTCCAGTTTCTTGTTCTCTTGCTCAAGGAAGTTAATGATCCATTTAGCCCTCTCAAGGTCAAGTGATAAGGCTTGGACTTCAGCCTCTTTCTCTTTGATGATCATATCCTTAAGTCTTGAGCCTTGAGAGCCCAAATCAGTGTCATCTTCCTCAACCAAAACAAAATCCCTATCCTGCCCTTTAATAGGGCCTTCATCATGCACTTGTTTCTTTCCTTTGTCCTTCTCCTATACCTATTCAGCTGAAGAAGAAGGCAAAGCCCATTTCACCACAGGTGAAGATAGCATTTGCCTTTGATCCAGTGAAGAAAATGAGACCCCTTCCACCCCTGGTGGAGATAATACTCATTTAGCAGCTGCAAAAAGCCTCCTGGTGCTTTTCTCATAAGTTATAAACACATGAATGTGAGTCTCTTCAGTTTTGCTTTCAGGAACTTTTTGTTGTCTGGGAGGTTCACCTTCCTCTTAAGGATCTGCAAAAATTTGAGGCCCCTTGAAGATTTCATGGGCAATGAAAGTTTCCCATGACACTCCCAACTGAGTGAGCTAATGCACAACAACAATTTTGATGGTAGCAAAGTGATAAATATTGTTGAGCTGCTGTCAGTATGGTTTTCTTTTTGCAATCACAGTCATCCTCTCTATGTTTTTGCATATGAAATATGGAATACTCATCATTTTGACCCTGGTGAAGTGCATAAGTAATCTGATATGGTAGGCATAGAGTGTGGAGAACCTACCCTCACATGTGAAGTATTTGATGATAAGTTTCATAAGTGGAACATACCGGTCCTCCAAGAACTTGAAAGGAAACACCCTACTCAGTTTACCATGATATTTGGCCTTAATATATGGTTCATAATGCTGCTTGCTGATATTCTACCTTTTGTTCCACTATTTCCCTACATCTGGCATTCTAGTGGCTTCTACAACAATAGCCGGTGAAAGAGTGAAATTGATCCCAGCAAGGTGTACCACATTATTCTCCATGTTTATGACAAACTGCCTTGCTAACTCATGTTGGTACTTAACCCTCTCAGCCATCTCACAAAACTCAAAGCAAGACTGGTATCTGAAACAAGTAGTAGCAAGGGGGCAACCAAGGAGTTCAGTCATACTAATAAGTTCTTCTCTGATAATTTTTCCACCCTTATGAGGTTCCTAGGCTATACATTTCTTTCTCTTGAGCTCTTACTTAGTGTTTCTTCCTCATAACTTGACTCACTGTTTCTTGTCATGGTGCTTGGTGTTTGTCTTAAGGAAGTGATGTGATGATAATATGGTGGAAAATAATAATGGGGGAGGACAAGGGAGATGAGTATGAAGAGATTTTACTAATGGGAAATGGAGTTGGTGAATGAAGGGATAAGTTTTAGGAAACTAGAGTTTTGTGAGGGATTTAGGGTTTGATGAAGGGAATGGGTTGTATTAGGGGAGTGGGATATGGAAAATGGGATTAATGGATTGATTTAGGGCAATGTAAGATAGAAAAGGGGAAAATGATATTGGTTTTGGTTATGGAGTGAAAGTTGTACAATGAAATGGAAAATGATGAAGACAAGCTAGGGTTTGATGTTTTAAAATGAAAAAATCATGAAGAAAACATGTAGAAGATCAAATTTAGCTCAAATGTAATGAAGACTTACTTGTAGAAGAGAAATGATGTGTTTTTGAGGGTCATTGGGTGATTTGGAATGTTTTGGCAGCTTTTTTACTGATGTGCAATGCATTGGGCCCAATGCACAATGCCCTCCTGATGCACAATGCCCTTGTAAATTAACACTGGCAGAAACCCACTAATGTGCAGCACCAATCTGATGTGTAGTGCATTGCCTCTAATGTGTAGCGCTGGGCAGATTTGCTTGGAAAATAGGGTTTTCAACTTCCTTTGTTCAATTTTCCTCCAAATCACAATTTTAGCTCTCCAAGGGTATCTTGCACAATGAAATAGATGAATAATACTCCTTTATATATGGATGCCATTTGATTTTTCCTTCTTTCAAACCCACTTTTATAATGTCATAGTCACTTTTGCTTTAAAACTATGTTTTTCATTTGAATTGACTTTTCTTGATCACTTGATGAACTAATGCATTGATGATTTTTTTTTTGTTTGAAGTGGCTAGAGTTGGCAAGGTGAGCAAGGGTAGTAGGTAGAACTTATTACATATAAAAATACTTTAAATTACATAAAATTTGTACATAAAATAAGAAACCTTGTTTTCACCTCAAAACAGAGTTTTGAGGTAAAAACCATTTATTGAGCATATTATCAGTGAATTTATGATTCTCTGAACTTACAAAACCTCCTCATGTGCCTGCTGACCTTTTATTGAGTTTTGGATGACCATGATGGCAAACCCTAGACCTAGTGAGACTAAAACCCTAAAACTAACTTTTGTAAATGAAATGAAACATGATGACAGTAAATGACCTAAGAAATGTGAAAATAGGTCAGTAGGTGAATTTCATGAGGGAATTGACAATGAACCACTACCATCAATTGATCCATGACCTAATGGAATGCAACTAATGGGATGGGACACCTAATATGCATGCAAAAAGAGAAATTTGATCACTGATGGAGGATGAAGATACCGACACTAACATTGGCTCCAATGGGGATGGTAGCTCCTGGGAGGTTCCAAGAACCATAGATCTCTTGAAAAGCAGATAAGTGCATTCATCCATTAGGCAATGGAATAAAAAACACAAACTGAAATGGATGACTGAAAAATGATAACTTGATGACACAAACTGACTTGAAACTGACTCAATACTAAAACACAAATGACAAACTAGAAAATATGCTCAAAATGGAGCTTATTCAATAAAACCTACTCTAGTTGTTCCATTCATCACCTGATCAAGTGAAATGAAACAACCAATGCAACCAAGTAAGCATTCAGGCTGTTGTTTGCATTCTCCACAAGTGCTTTCTTATGAACAACAAGAGAGAACTACTGAAAGGAAAATCCCATGAAAACTTGTAAACAGATCCGTTGAATAATATGGATTCTCTATCTGACTCCAAAAACAATGCATAAGGATCTTGAAATTCATGCACATTGGGACTTAGCTCATCCAATGGATTACTTTTCTTCTTCTCATACCATGAATGCAAACTTTCATCTAAGCACTGTGACGAGACTCCTCTTGATAATGACAAAGAAACCGACTGCTGGATCAAGTTTGTATCAATAATTTTGTCAAGCTAAAAGTTAGCTAATGGAGAAGGACTTTGACTGTAGACATCATCCAACACATTAGCTATTGGATAGTGAAAAACTTGAAAAGACTGTTGCAACCCATTTTTGATTGGTTCCAATGGGAAGGCATTATTTTCTATATGCTTCTCATCCTTTATTAAAGATATACTATGCAAATTTCCCTTCAAAAACTAAAATGATTCGAAATAGAATGGTACGGAATCATCTTGCATCATATGTTCCAGCTTCCAAGTCTTTATCTACAACTTGACAATCAATGGCATTTGGTGGCTGCAAATCTAGATACGAGAAGTCTAGAACAAGGACCTCATTGCCCTCTAGATGGTCCAGATCAAAACTTATTGACAGTTGATTTCTGATTGCATGAAAGTTGTCTCTGATGAACTGAAACAAATTAAAACAAAAAAGCAAAGAGCTTTCACTTACTTCAAAATTTTATGCACTTTCCTCCTGACTTCGATGGTTGATATGCAACGATTGATCACTGTATTTGAGCTGCTGAAAATGAACTTCCTCCTTCCACAAACCAGCTGTTAATTTTTTTGCAAGATTAGCATCTGTTTGGAGAACATAATCATCATCATCATACTGATCAAACTTAGGCAAATCATCAGTATGAAACACATCATCAAGAATACATGTCATATCAACAGATCTCTCTTCACCAAGATGATCTATAAAACAATCATTATCAGGTCTATAACAACTGGCCTAATAAAGAAAATGTTTTGGATCAACAACTTGTTCCTCTTCAATCAGCGAGCCATGGTCTTGAACATTATACTCATTCCTTGTGGTGATCCTTTGCATCATCTCTTCCACTGCACTTACCAAAATGTCGAGCTTTACCTCTAAAGATGTCGATTCCTCTGGATCTATGTTCTTCCTCTCTTCTTCCTTCAACTTTGCCCTTCTGATCAGCAAATTAGCCTCTACATCTACTGCACTGTTCTGCATCTCTTCAAGTGTTGCAAGGTTTCTTTCTCTCATCTGAAACTCCATTTCTGGATCAAAGGCTTATGAGTAGTGCAAGAGAGCGGATCCAGGAGGAGGTCTTATATTAACCAGCATCGAAAAATAGACTTGGTTAAATCTGGCAGAAAACTATTGTACTGTCGCCCCTGGCAGTCTTTTCAGTTGGTTATACTCTTCCATAATCAAGAAAGGGTTCTGTCTGACCACCCACCTATCAAGGAAAACTTTGATGAACTGCTGGAAATCTGAGATACTCGCATCAGGCAGGGTTTTGAACCAACTCTTGACTTTGCCTTGTAAAGAAAGAGCAAAAAGCCTAATACCGACATCCTCTTCATCAACTTCAAAAAGGTCGAGGAAAGACTCAAAATTCAATACATGTCTTTCAGCAGTGATGTTGTCACATTCACCATCAAATCTTGGTAGATATAGGTAATTCTTTTAGAGAAAGCATGTGATATAGGAGGTAAAATTAGAGGTTTGTATCTATCTGGAATTTTACAAGGTATAGGAGCATGTAAAAAAGGTGTAGAATCAGTCTTTGTCTCTTGAGGCTCATTAGTTTGAAGATGGTCATCACAAAATTTAGATGAAGGGTCTTGATCAAGATCAAAGGCATGCACATATTTTGTATCCACAATCTTCAAAGGGAAAGAATCAAATGCAAATCTAGGATCTTTCCTCAAATACAATATACTTTGTAAAGCCTTCTTGAAATTCTCGGGAAAAGAGAAGAAATAATTTATAACGAAGAACATAATGTCTTAGATGAAATTACAACTTGAATACCTGATATTTACATATTTTCCTTTCATGTTTTAGCTGGTTAGGTTCATCGTCCAGTGGAGTCCTTGGATTTGATCTCGAAACTAATTTGGAGTCACCAGGTGAATGATTTCAGCCTTGCTATGTTTGATTGTTGTCCACCATCAACAATCAGATATGAACTTGATACATTTTGTTGAGAAACATAAAACTACGTTCCCCAGTATGATCGCCACTATGTTATAGCCTAAACCTACCTCAGGCTGAGAAAGGCAGGTCTAGGGTAACATCAAACCATGCTTAACCTGGTAGCTAGCCCTACCAGGTCAGGAGAGGGCTCTCTCCTTATCAATCTCAAAGAAAATATGGCAAGTAAGGCTTGAGATGACTCAAATGAATACTAATTTTAGGTTAGGTATATGCTCAGAATAATTTGATTGATTTTAATGGCTGTTTGCTGGATCAGATCAGGAAGGCAACTTTAGGTTCGAGAAATCAACTTAGATTTGTAGAGGCTTCTGTGAGGTGAGTTAGGAAAGTATTTTGGCACTTTGAATTGGATGTGATGGTGAGTCTAAAGACTAGTGAGGACTTGGAGAGGGCATGCAAGTTCCACGAATCCTCTTCAAACAATAGAAAACATTTAAAAATAAATGACACCCCAAGGCAGAGCATTGAACATCAATGGATTCCACCTATTAATCTTGATTCATTTAGTTATGCAGAAAAAGATAGATGATGGCACATATACACATAAGAGAAATACTAAATAACAGAGGAGAAAACAATTCTAATTCACATTACCACAAGAATCCCACAAAATGCTGCAAAACCCTGGTTTATTTCCTTGCTAAACTATAGAAGTGATTTACAAAGTAGCTCAATGCATCCAAAAGAGTCCAACCTTGACAAATGTATAAGAAAGTACAAGATATAGACATCAAACCACCTATGCTAGCCATCAGGGGTTGAATCCATGAGTCAAGGAGCTGTTTCAATAAGATCTAAACTAGAAACTGAAAAATAGGCAGTGGAACAACTTGCCTCTAAAACTATGGAAACTGATTCATTCCTCCTCAAACCAACTCAAACTGATGTATCTACCCCTCAAGTCATTTTTCATCATTTTCACATCATGGTACATCATATTACATCATCAATTTACCAAAGAAATAAGAAAAAGTCAAACTGGCAGAAAACTAGGTGAAATTTTGAGTTTTTAGGCAAAATTGGCAAACTTTTGCCTAATGCGTAGTGCCACTTCAAGGCTGAGTTTGAAGGCCTTCCACTTCACCAAATCAAGCCCAAGATAGCTTGTTGGAAATCTCTGCCTGTCTACCTTCTAGGAAAACTAGAATTTTTGAATTTGGGGTCCATTTTCCCCTTCAAAAATCATTTCTCCCAAGACTGGTTCCTGTGGGTCCAAAAAGTGGCAGAGAGGGAATTTTTAGGTGTTTTTTTCCCTTTAGGTGACCCAGATCTCCTCCAAGCCATTTTGCAAAATTTCTGGCCAAATCAATGTGCAGTTTTGCTGGGGCTGCGCATCAGCTAAAAATTCCTGTGTTTTACATTTTAAAATTGTGAAATGACAAAATTTTCTCAAAATTGCTTCAAATTTGGCAAAAGGCAAGCTTATTAATTTCTTTGCTGAGTCAAGAAACTTCAACCAAAATTCTAAGTTTGTCTTGTTCCTTTTTTGCTCTCAAGGCTCTCTTTAACTTAGCTTTTAGGCCATTTATCCTTGTCTTGCAAAATTTATTCTGAGCTAAGTAATGATAAGCCATGTGGCACAACATTTTCTTCTCCTTATTAGCCTTATCAAGCAACTTATCAAGGTGGATAATCACTCTTTCCAACCATGATTCTCGGTCAGCCTCAATTCCTTACTCTAGGGATGTCATCTTGGTTTTTCTTCTTTTTTCCACTTGGTTGTTTCCTCTAATTTTTTGCAACTCCATAATTGCTTGTTTGTCCTCCAATTTCTTGTTCTCTTGCTCAAGGAAGTTAATGATCAATTTAGCCCTCTCAAGGTCAAGTGCTAAGGCTTGGACTTCAGCCTCTTTCTCTTTGATGATCATATCCTTGAGTCTTGAGCTTTAAGAGCCCAAAGCAGTGTCATCTTCCTCAACCAAAACAAAATTCCTATCCTGCCCTTCAATAGGGCCTTCATCATGCACTTGTTGCTTTCCTTTGTCCTTGTCTTGTACCTGTTCAGCTGAAGAAGAAGTAAAAGCCCCTTTCAACCCAGGTGAAGATAGCACTTTCCTGTGATCCGATGAAGAAGACGAGAGCCCTTCCACCCCTGGTGGAGATAATACTTGTTTGGTAGCTGCAAAAAACCTCCTAGTGCCTTTCTCATAAGTTATAAACATAAGAATGTGAGCCTCTTCAGTTTTTCTTTCAGGCTCTTTTTGTTGCTCGGAAGGTTCACCTTCCTCTTAAGGATCTGCAAAATTTGAGGCCCCTTGAAGGTTTCATCGGCAATGAAAGTTTCCCATGACACTCTCAACTAAGTGAGCTGATGCACAACAACAATTTTGATGACAGTGAAGTGATAAATACTGTTGAGTTGCTGTGGGTATGGTTTTCTTTTGCAATCATAGTCATCCTCTCTATGTTTTTGCATATGAAATATAGAATACTCATCATTTTGACCTTGGTGAAGTGCATAAGTAATCTGATATGGTAGGCATAGAGTGTGTAGAACCTAACCTCACATGTGAAGTATTTGATGATAAGTTTCATAAGTGGAACATATCGGTCCTCCAAGAAATTCAAAGGAAACACCTTGCTCAGTTTACCATCATATTTAGCCTTAATATATGGTTCATAATGCTGCTCGGTGATATTCTGCATTTTGTTCCACTTTTCCCATACATATGGTATTCTAGTGGCTTATGCAATAATAGCTGGTGAAAGAGTGAAATTGATCCCAGCAAGGCATACCACATTATTCTCCATGTTTATGACAAACTGACTTGATAACTCATGATGGTACTTAACCCTATCAACCATCTCACAAAACTCAAAGTAAGACTGGTGTCTGAAAGAAGTGGTAGCAAGGCGACAAGCAAGGAGTTCAGTCATGCTAATAGGTTCTTATCTGATAATTTTTCCACCCTTATGAGGTCTCATAGGCTATACATTTCTTTCTCTTGAGCTCTCACTTAGTGTTTCTTCTTCCTAACTTGACTCACTATTTCTTGTCATGGTGCTTGATGTTTGTCTTAGGAAAGTGATGTTATGATAATATGGTGGAAAATGATAATGGGGGAGGCCAAGGGAGATGAGTATGAAGAGATTTTACTAATGGGAAATGGAGTTGGGCAATGAAGGGATAGGTTTTAGGAAACTAGGGTTTTGTGAGGGATTTGGGGTTTGATGAAGGGAATGAGTTGTCTTAGGGGAGTGGGATATGGAAAATGGGATCAATGGATTGATTTAGGGCAATGTAAGATAGAAAAGGGGAAAATGATGTTGGTTTTGGTTATGGAGTGAAAGTTGTACAATGAAATGGAAAATGATGAAGTCAAGCTAGGGTTTGATGTTTTAAAATGCAAAACTCATGAAGAAAACATGTAGAAGATCAAATTCAGCGCAAATGCTATGAAGACTTACTTGTAGAAGAGAAATCCAGTGTTTTTGAGGGTTAATGGGTGATTTGGAATGTTTTGGCAGCTTTTTGACTAATGTGCAGTGTCAATCTGATGCGCAGTGCACTGCCTCTGATGCGCAGCGCCAGGTAGATTTGCTTGGAAAACAGGGTTTTCAACTCCGTTTGTTCAATTTGCCTCGAAATTGCGATTTTAGCTTTCCAAGGGTATCTTGCACAATGAAATAGATGAATAGCACTCCTTTATATATGGATTCCTTTTGATTTTTCCTTCTTTCAAACCCACTTTTATAATGTCATAGTCACTTTTTCTTTAAAACTTTGTTTTTCATTTGAATTGACTTTTCTTGATCACTTGATGAACTGATGCATTGATGCTTTTGCTTTTGTTTATAGTGGCTGGAGTTGGCAAGGTGAGCAAGAGTAGCAGCTGGAACTTATTACATATAAAAACACTTTAAATTACATAAAATTTATACATAAAATAAAAAAACCCTATTTTCACAGTGGCTGGAGTTGGCAAGGCGAGCAAGGGTAGCAGCTGGAACTTATTACATATAAAAACACTTTAAATTACATAAAATTTGTACATAAAATAAAAAACCCTGTTTTCACCTCAAAACAGAGTTTTGAGGTAAAAACCATTTATTGAGCATATCATTAGTGAATTTATGATTCTCTGAACTTATAAAACCTCCTCGTGTGCCTACTGACCTTTTATTGACTTTTGGATGACCATGATGACAAACCCTAGACCTAGTGAGACTAAAACCATAAACTAACTTTTGTAAATGAAATGAAATAGGATGACAATAAATGACCTAAAAAATGTGAAAACAGGTTAGCAGGTGAATGTCATGATGGAATTGACAATGAAGCACTACCATCAGTTGATCCATGACCTAATGGAATGCATCTGATTGGATGGGACACCTAATATGGATGCAAAAAGAGAAATTTGATCACTGATGGAGGGATGAAGATACCGACACTAACAGGAGGGTCAATGGGGGCGAAGGTGTGAGAGCCCATTTTTATAATTAATGTTTAATCGCGGCTTGGGAAGGTGGTGGCCTATCAATTTGTCATGGTTTTTTTTCCCTCATTTGTCGATAATGGTGCATAGTCATTGTGGGAAATACTCACCTGTACTTAAAAGAATAGGAAGCAAAAAACCCACTGGCCAACTCTACGAAAGAGAGTCTAAACCAGGAGAGTCTAGCTCTGCAAAACACTCTACATTGTTCATCAACATTACACATTAAATAGAATACATGGTTTTAGGGAAGTTAGAACAACATCCTAAGAAATAGAAACTAATTCCTATCCTGAGTCCACGTGAATCAACTCTACCTATTCTAGGATATTCTCCATTATCTTTAACACTCCCCCTTAATGGAGAATGGGTTCGCATATATGCCTAACATCTCCCTAAACATTTGAAACTTAACTTTTCCAAGGGGCTTAGTGAAAATTTCCGCAACATTATCACATGTATTACAATATTCCAGATGAATTTCTTTAGATTGCACTTTCTCCCTTACAAAATCAATTTTTATTTTTTATTTTTTTTATATAATACAACCTAAGTACCCACGGGGGATTTGAACCGATGACCTATCGCAAGGAGTGCCTTAATAGTACACTCATTCACCATCAATCCAAAGCCCCATGGGCTACAAAATGGAATTGAGTATCAATATGTTTCATGTTTTTGTGAAACCCCAGATTGTTGGCCAACTTGATTGAACTTTGATTGTCACATCTGATTGTTGTTGTGACTGTCTGTTCTTCCCCAACATCCTGGAGAAGTCTCTGTAACCAAACCTCCTCGCACATTGCTACACATAGGACTTGATACTCTACTTTTGTTGAGGACAAGGAGACTATGTTCTACTTCTTGCTGCTCCAAGTGATCACCCTAGATCCAAGACTGAATGCATAGCCTGTTATAGTCCTGCGATCATCTACATTTCCTACCTAATCTGAATCTGCAAATCCTGCCAGTCTAACATCAAAAGAGTCAGTATAAATAATTCCATAATCTACAGTCCCTTGTAGATACGTCAAAACATTCTTCACTGCATTCTAGTGGCTTTCAAGTGGCTTATACATAAATTGACTTAACACGCTGACTGCATAAGCCAAATCAGGTCTAGTGGTGGTTAGGTAGATCAGACTCCCAACCAGCTGTCTGTAAAGTGTTGCATCGACTACTTTTGAGCCATCCTCACACTGCAATTTGATATTCTGCTACAATGGTACCGGTGTAGACTTACACTAATCCATTCTAAACATTTCTAACAGGTCTTTGACATACTTTGCTTGAGATAGAAATGTTTGACCTGAATCTCTCCAGATCTCGAGACCTAAACAATATTTAAGTTCATCGATATGCTTCATCTCAAACATCTGTGACATCTGCTACTTGATTTCATCAATTAGATATATAGCATCACCTGTAATTATCAAATCACCTACATATAATGAAATCAGCACTACACACCATTGTTCATCTTTCATGGTGTAAAGATTAGGGTCATTCTTGCTTCTATTATAGCTAGCTTACAAAAAAAATGAATCAATTTTCTCATACCATGACCTAGGAGCTTCTTTTAGTCCATAGAGTTCTTGCTTCAACCTATAGACTAAATGTTCTTTTCCCTTCTGGACAAACCCTTCCAGTTGCTCTAAATAAACCTCTTCTTTTAGTTCTCCATTTAGAAATGTAGACTTTACGTCTAGTTGGTGCATCATCCAATGTTTCTTAGTAGCTAAGGAGTTTAACATTCTGATGGTGTTCAATTTAGCTACAGGGGCAAAGGTTTCTTCATAATCTATCCATTCTTTTTGTGTATACCCCTTTGCAACCAACGTAGATTTCAGTTCTTCTATAGTTCCATCTGCATTAATTTTCAGTTTATATAACCATTTGCAACCTATGACCTGTTTTCCTTTAGGAAGTTCTACCAATTCCCAAGTATTGTTTCTGATTATTGAATCATATTCCTGTTCCATGGCTATTTTCCATTCATTACTTTCATTTTCTTCTTTATAACTAGACAGTTCAACAACATTCATCATACTAGTTATAAATGCATTTTCCCTATATCTTGTAGGCATTTGAACTTTCCTACCTGATCTCTTGAGTGGTGGGGTGGTGGTTTCAAACCCTATTTCTTCTTGTTGGTGCTGCTACTGTCGCTGCTATTGTTGTTGTTGTTACTGTTGCTGTTGCTGTTGTTGTTTCTGTTGCTGTTGTTGTTGTTGCTATTGTAGTTGCTGTTGTTGTTGCTGCTATTGTTGTTCATCCTCTGCCTTTGTTTGCTGTTGACCCTGATTTTTCTTTGCTTCCTCTTCTTCAAAGTACGGAATGTCCCATCCATCATCATGCGCATCAGTTTCTTCACTATCATGCTCATGGAATTTAACATCTCTACTAACAAAGATCTTGTGAGTAGAGGGATTAAATAATTTGTATGCTTTATATGACGAACAATACCCTATAAAAGTACATCTGATGGCTTTTGAATCTAATTTTCTTCTATCTTCCTTTGGTATGTGAGCAAATTCTTTACATCCGAATATTCTTAAGTGTTTTACTACAGGCTTATATCCATATAAAGCTTCAAAAGGAGTTTTAAACTCAAGACTTTTTGTAGGACTCCTATTTTTTAAGTAAACCACAGTACTCACTGCTTCAGCCCAAAAACCATTTGAAAGATTCTTACCTTTCAACATACTTCTCGCACATTCCACCAAATTTTGTTCTTCCTTTCTGTTACTCCATTCTGCTATGGAGTATGGGGTACTGTAAACTGCTGCAAAATTCCATGATCTTTACAATATCTAACCAGCTCATCATTCCTATATTCTTCCCCTTGATTAGAATGGAGAATTTTTATTTGTTTCCCTGTTTATCTTTCAACCATATTTTTAAACTGCTTAAAGTATTCGAATGTATGACTCTTCTTACTTAAGAAATACACCCAAGAAAACATCGTACAGTCATCAATAAATAGTAGGAAATAAATTGCACCTCCTAATGATTTTGTCTGCATGGGACCACAAAGGTCTGTGTGCACTAACTCCAGTATATCCCTCTATTTCCTTTCTACTCTAACAAGGAATTCTTCTCTATGCATTTTTCATAAAGTACAAGCATCGCAATCATTATGTACTTGCTTTAGCATAGGAAGATCTCTTACCATTTCTTTCCTCTGTAGTAACAGTAAATCATTGTAATTGATGTGGCTGAATCTCTGATGCCAAAGCTCTTCTGTAGTCAAGCTCACTGCTGTCAATGCTCGAATCTGTGTAGGTCTCACATCCAACTTGTACAGTCCTCCTGTTCGGATTCCTATAGCAATTGTCTTCATTCCATCTAGCAGATCCTTAATATAACAGTTAGATTTTAAAAATTCAACTTTCAAATCTTGATCTACAATCATTGATATAGAAATCAAGTTCTTTGTTATTCCAGGCACATACATTACATTGTAAATTTGTTTATATTACCATCAAGTAGAATGACAGAAACTTTCCCACGTCCTTTGATTTGATGACTTCTATCATCTCCTAAGTAAATCTGTGTGCCTTCATTGATCTCTTTAAAATCCTCCAGCCAATACTTGTTCCCTGTCATGTGTGTTGACACTCCTGAATCTACATACCAAATGTCTGCATCAACATTTTCATCACGGTCTACCATGAACAATCTCAAATTATGCACCTGATCACTGTTCGTGAGATGACCTACATGTCTCTTTGACTTCTGTTGTTCTTCATGCTACTTCTTTTTCCTACATTCCCTAGCAATATGACCCAATTTTCCGCAATAAAACATTTAGTTTCAGAGTAGTTTTCATTCGGGTGCATACCATGGGTCAGATTTGGCCGTTTATGTGAACTTGCTCTGTTTTGCTGTTGTGGACCTCTTTCCCTTTGTAGAAGTTCTTCCTTGCCACTAATGCAAGATCGGCACTCTAGGGCTTCAGAGTCGATCTCCTCTCTTCCTCCTGCATCAGTATACTTGTCAGCTCCTCAAAATGCAAGACCTTTTCTTTGGCATTCATCCCAGTGATGAACATCTAATAATCATTAGTGACACCATTCATTGTAATGGTCACAAGAGCTGTATCGTCCATTGTATGACCAATATTTCATAATTTGGTTTTTAGATCCTTGATCCTTGCTAAGAATGAAGCAATCTTTTCATTCTCCTCCATCTTCATGGATAGGATCTTACTCTTGAGGAACAAAAGATGATTTGAATTTCTGATCTCGTACAATTCCTTCAGAGTTCCCTAGATCTCGTTAGCTGAATTACCTTCTCTGATGTGTGGTATAATGTAGTCTTTCACTGACATATTTAACATTGTCCTCGCTCTGCTTTCTCGTTTCTCCCAATCTGGGACTGTCGCAGATCCAACCACGGGCTTCGGCTCATCCCCATTCACAATTTTCCAAGCACTCTGCGCTTTTAGCGGAGTCTGCATCTTAAACTTCCAATTTGCATAATTGGAACCATCGAGCTTGTTATGCTCGTTCATGCATGCTTCAAAAATATTGTTATTCATCTTGGCGATTTAGAAAAAAAAAATCAACAGGCAAAAGATGTTGAATTTAACCCAAATTTGTGACAGAGACAGATCACTGTTGTTTGATCTTGCAACACACGCGTAGATCACTGTGGCTTCTCAGCCTCCAGACAACCTCCTATTGTTAACTTCAGCCTTGTTCTTGGCTTCCCCACTCAGCTTCTCTAATAGCTACAACCTTGTCCTTGGCTCCCTTTGCAATTTCCCTGATTTTCCCAATATCCGAGACTAGTCGCAACCGTCGCTGATATTTTCCCAATATCCGAGACTAGTCGCTAAAATACACCAATTTTCAGAGACTAGTTGCAACAGTCGCAGCTGTATATTGGAAAAGTACGACGATCGAGAAAATGAACATTTCGGAAGTATAAGTGTATCATCATGGCTATCCACTCAAAACTTGCGATGATTTCAGTTCAAAGAACCACCCACCAGCCAGTGTAGAGGTTCCTCAGCCCTGACGCTTTGATACCATGATACAAATTGCAATGTTTCTATTAATGAAAATAAAACCCATTGGTCAGCTCTATGAAAGAGAGTCTGAACTAGGAGAGTCTGGCTTTGCAGAACGCTCTACATTGTTCATCAACATTACACATTAAATAGAATACATGGTTTTAGGGAAGTTAGAGCAGCGTCTTAACAAATAGAAACTAATTCCTATCCTGAGGCTATATGAACTAACTCTACATATTCTAGGATATTCTCCATTATCTTCAACAAATTTGTGTGTATGAAAGCTACAAATATGGAGGCAATGTAATATTTCCATCAATGTTTTATGGAGGGGAGGTGGTGGCTCCAGGAGCTATCTTGGTGGGAATTATGTCAAGGATGCATGCAATTTTCATGAGCATGGAAAGTGGAAAGATGTAGATAGTGAATGTTGTACGAGATGGCTAGGGATTGCATTACCAACTCTAGAACTGTGGTATCCCAAGTAAGAAATATGTTAAGTCCCCTATTTATTCTTTGGAAATCTTTGGTATGTTTGAAATTTAAGGGAATTACCTTCATTCCCTTGTTAGTGAGTGGGGCCATAATCCTTTTTTCGAGTTACGCCTATGACTTCTCTTTCGGCTTCATAGGCTTACTTCTTACAATTTCTATAAAGTGTGAATGTCTTTTTGGTCTTCCCCTAGAAATCGAGGGGTCAAGACAAATCAGAATTGAAATTGTTATATGGGTGGTTAGTTCTCTCCCCCACATTATTTATGCTTTTCCGTTGATGGTTCTATTTTGCTCCAACCCTTTCTTAGGTTAGGTTTGGGGTGGAAAATTTCTTGCTTTTATCCTTCCCCACCCTTTGCAGTTTCATGTTCCAAACAATAAGGCTCTTAGAGAAATATTGCATGAGCACCTAAAAAATCATCAATTGGCCTTTCCTAGCCTCACTAATATGGAAATCCTAGTAGAACCAAGAGTGAAAATACAACAATTGGTGGATGACAACTGGAAAATATGCAAATGGCCTCCAAAGGGATATTGAATCTCTATCCTTATCTTAAATTCAACGAAAAGGGAAGGATTCCTTCCATTGGACTTAAATTACGTTGATGCAATTCAACGACAACATCCATCTTTGCATAGTACAAAACCTCATGGCTAGTGCTTTTTGCATATGTATTTCCGCGTAATTTTACTTCTAGTCTCTTTTTGTTGAATCTATACTACAAGTAATGTTGGTATCATCCCAAGACCCTTTTTCCTTCCTAAAAACCTATCATTTATCCATTCCTTTTCATCATATATCCCTTAGAATCCTTGAAAATTGATTATTAATAGTCTTATAGTTATTAAATTGCATAGAAATTGATTTAGGGGTTTTATGCTGAGGAATTAGAAGTTTTTGATGAAATGGTTACAAGAAGTACCCACATCCTGTAATGAGCTTAACGTTTGACATGTGGCGCAGCAGTTGGGCTAGAACGAAAGGCATGGACGAAAAGCAGAATGTCCAAACATGGACAAACACCTATCTCCCAGCCGAATCGATCCTCCTATATACGCGGTCAACTCAAGTCAAAGCAGGGCACTCTGGCAGACAAAAGCAGCAACAACAGCTCGTTCCATTTTTATTTAGTTTTTGTTCTTTTTGAAAACACTTAGCATAGAAACATTTTGAAAAGGCTTGATGTAATAAAAGCGGCAACAGCCGAATGTACATTCATTGTCGAAATGACATGGCTGTGGATATACATATGTAAATACAGTCCGGTTAATGGTTAATGTTTAATCGTTGAATCGTTCCAGAACAGAGTTTTAAGTTTAATACTAAGACCTATTCACAGTTACGACGTGTGTATCTCTTGCATTGATTTGGTAGCCGGTCGATTATAAGCCAGTGTACCCTTAGGACGCGGACGGGCCCTGCGTTCAATCGGTATACTGTCCATTTATTTCATTCGCATTTCGGTTATCGTATGGTTGCACAGTGGTATTGATTCAATTTCGATTTCAATAGGTTTTATATGGTTTGCATAACAGTTACATAGCTTTCGATTTCCATAGCTTTTGATTTCCATTGAATGTATATGGTTTGCGCTTATGAATGGTTTGCATTTATGGTTATGCTGAACAGTTATCACTGAGATTTCGAAGTGCATCCTGTAAGGGATTCGATCCCTGTGTGGCTTGTAAAAGCACCATCATAAACTCTGTTTTTATCTCATAATTCATTTATGATTTCCATATAGTTTGATATAGTGTAAATATCATTGAATGCTGTGTGTTTACTGAACAAGGGTTTTCTGGGTAATATCTTTGTAAGGAGATTAAAATCATTGTTACAGTCATACACAGTGCTTAGGTTTGCACAGTCATACACAGTGCTTAGGTTTAGTGTTTAATTTGGTAAATGCATCTCATGACAAGCATTGTAATCAAGTATATCAGTAGGGTAATCTGAGTGTTTGAATGATAGGCTACATATTCCAGTCTTCCGTAAAGAAGCCTTGTAACCTACATCATAATCACTTGGCCAGCAATCCTTTATGTCTATATATTTTAGACCATGCCTCTAAGCTTACGCACCTTGGTCGATATTAAATCTAGAGTCTAGCCTAGTACCCTAGCTAGAACACTACATTTTGGCGCCGTTGCCGGGGAGGCGTACTTAAAGGATTCAAACAAAAAGAAAAAAATTCAATACACAAAAATAAACAAAAACACAGTTAGAAATCATGTTCATTTATGCCTAGACTTAGAGACAATCAAGGGAGATTTAAAAAAACCCCCCACCATCTAAACACTAACCCATCATCATCAGGAGCAGACTCTCTAGGGAATACAACACCAGCTGAGGAGGATATCCGAACATTGGAAGAAATATTTTATTCAGGACAACAAATTACTCTTGCTGAGAGAGAAACTCTATTTGCACATAAATCACAACAGAAGCCCTTTCCTAGATCTTCTACACAAGGGAAAAGTAGTACAATTACCAAGCAATCTTCCTTTCTCTCTTTTCCACCAAGTGACACTGACACAAAGAGACCAATTAGAATGGCTGAAGAGGGATCTGGATCAGTTCCCCACCAAGAGGAGGAGGAGTCAACTTTTAAGTTCCCTATACAAGAACCACAGGAGGATGAGGAGATCAAAATGAAAAATATACCCCCATCCGTGCTACCCAATTTCTATGGGATGGCTTCAGAGCATCCAGACTCATTTTTATTTGAGTTTGACATTGTATGTCGAACTTATGGCTATACAGATGATGCTCATAGGCTCAGATTGTTTCCAGCCACATTAAAGGCAGCAGCCTTGAAATGGTTTATGGGGCTAGGTGAGCATGCCATAGTTGATTGGGATGGCATGAGGAGAATATTTCTAAGGAAATATCAGCCTTATTGCAGATCCAAAGACTCTAAAGATGATATCTTTAGAATGAGTCAGTAGGAGGATGAAACCTTAGAAGAATATTTCAAACGGCTTGTCTATAACTTGCAAAAATCTAAACACCGAACAATGCCTCCTGATCTAGTCCGCACAATATTCTTGAAAGGTATCTGGGAAGAATACATGGATGATCTCAACTTAATGGGCAAAGGTGACATTTCTGCCTTACCCTTTGAAGAAATAGCTGGATTGTGTGAAAAATATTCAAGGAGTAAAGCCAAAATGGGAAAGAGAACCTTGTCATCTAGGGTCACAAAAATTGCCTCTGCAAGTGTCACTCGGGCTGAAATTGGTAATCTTTTAGAAGAGTTCAAAACAGATTTGTTGAGCACTCTAGGGAACCAAATTGATACCTTAAAAGCCAAAAAGAAACAGGAAGAAGAAGATAATATCATGGCTATTTTCTGCCCCAAATGCCGCAAGAAACATGCATTAAAAGACTGCCCTCTAGAGAATATCCAAGTTTGTGCTTTCTGTACTGAGCATCATGATATGTTTAACTGTCCTAAAGTGAAAATTTTGCAGAACTGTAACATGGCAGCCAGTACAGAGATGGAGAACGTGTATTACATGGGCGCAAAGCGACCATGGCAGCCAAGGCAAGCACCCCAAGGTATGTTTCCTAATCAAAATCTGCAATTTCCTATGAATGATCAGATGTATGCACAAAACTCATGGAATGTACCCATGCCATGGCAGCATGGAAACCAACCACAAAATCAATGGAGACCGTCCCAACATTACTCACCATCTTATCATCCATATCCGCAATCATACCCACCTTACTCACAACCATATCAACAGTACCAACAACCATATCCATCACATTCTCAAACATATCAGCAGCACCCTCAGCAAGTTGTTTATCAGCCCCATCCTTCCCAACAAGCACTGCCTGCTCCTCCACCAATAAATGTACCACAACTGCAATTTCCAGCTAACCCACAACCTCCCAGACCCACTAAAATTCCTGCTCAAACTGTCCCAAATCCGAATAATAGAGCAGAGAGGCTAGCCTATAATGTAGAGTAAGGAACTTCATACTCCACACTGCCTTTGCAAAACATTAATCTGAGGTCTGGTAGGGTGCTCCAGAAGGATTCTCCAATAACAGATCAGCAAGAAGAAAACTCACAAAAAGACAATGAAATGACAACTCAAACAAAACCAAGCAGTGATACCAAAGATAAACAGATGCAATCACTGCATCCACCTTTTCCAGACCGATTGGTCCAAGTAAAACCACCACTGCCTCCACCACAATTTGATGTCTTGGATGAACTTAAAAATGTCTACATAAAAATCCCACTGCTGCAAGCTATAAAGGACATTCCTATCTATACCAAAGCCATCAAAGACATGTGTCTCAAGAAACCTGCTAGGAAAAGGATTGATCCTCAGACCATTCATGTTTTAGGAAATTTAGCAGGCCTTATGACCAATACCATCTCCATGGAGAAGTATGTTGATCCTGGCATTCCCAAAATAACCACCATCATTAACAACATACGGATTCCAAACACTTTGATAGATCTTGGAGCCGCAATCAATGTCATGACCCTTGAAACCATGAGAACACTCCAGCTCATGAATTTGCAACATACCACGATTGTTCTTGAACTAGCTGATAGGTCCAAAGTCATTCCTGAAGGGATTTTGGAAGACATCATTGTCTCACTAGACTCTTGGGAATATCCAGTGGATTTCATAGTCCTTCAAACCAAATCCAATTTAGGAGGACACCCTATCATCCTAGGTAGACCATGGTTAGCAACTACTGATGCATTCATCGGATGCCGATCAGGGAACATGATTATTTCCAGAGGGACCGAAAGAAAACAACTCACCCTCTATCCATCGGCACAATCACCAGCAGTAACACATAACTTGTGGCTTGCTGATAAATTTAATGATAAAGAAGAAGTACAATCTGTTTTTATCATTGACCAGATCTATGATTTCCACGAAGACAATAATGATTTGGTAGAATTATTTCTTTCTCAACCCGATGTATCTGAAAATTTGAGAAATGAACAATATAATGCTGCAGATGTACTTTTGGCTCAAAACTTTCAAGAAACATGCACTATCCACTCTTTGCAATCTACATTTCACGACATCTTTCCAGTTCAATCCATCACCAATACACAGAGTCAGGTCATAGAGATCAGTCCAGGGAAAACTTTGAACATAGGCAACCACCTAGACTCATCTCAGCAAGAGAAATTGATTAGACTCTTGAAGAAGTACCAAAAAGCCTTTGCTTTGGATTACACTGACATGCATGGGATTCACCCCGACACATGCACTCACCATATCTACACAGATAGCACCATTAAACCTGTGAGGCAACCACAAAGAAGAATGAACCCCATGCTCCAAGACATTGTCAAAGAGGAATTGCAAAAACTTTTGAGAGTCAACTTTATATATCCTATTTCTGACAGTCAGTGGGTATCCCCATTGGTTATCGTGTCCAAGAAAAATGGTAAGTGGTGCATCTGTGTTGATTACAGACAGTTGAATAAAGCAACGCTCAAAGACTACTTCCCACTGCCATTTATTGACCAAGTGTTAGACACCCTAGCTGGCAAATCATCATTTTCTTTTCTTGATGGTTTCAGTGGCTACAACCAGATTAGAATTGCCTCTGAAGACCAGGACAAAACCACATTCACCTGTCCTTGGGGCACCTATGCCTACAATGTTTTTCCATTTGGACTTTGTAACGCTCCAGCTACATTTCAACGAGCTGTGTTAGCTATTTTCGCTGATTTAATTCATGATTGTGTTGAAATGTATATGGATGATTTTTCAGTATATGGCAATTCATTTGAACATGCATTAGAAAATCTTGAGAGAGTTTTGAAAAGGTGTATTGAAGCTAACCTGTCCCTCAGCAACGAAAAGTGCTTCATGATGTTAAATGAAGGGATAGTGTTGGGCCATTATATCTCTTTTCAAGGCATCCAGGTTGACCCAGCCAAGATCCAGATTATTGCCGATTTGCCTATTCCTCAAAATCAGAGAGAGGTAAGAAGTTTTCTTGGGTATGCTAGCTATTACCGCAGATTCATTGAACATTTTAGCAAGATAGCCTTACCTTTGTTTAAACTTCTAACCAAAGATGTACTTTTCAACTGGACGGAAAACTGTCAACATGCATTCGAACAACTGAAAAAGAAACTATCTACCGCACCAGTCTTGAGAGGGCCTAATTGGAGTTTACCATTTCATATTTTTACTGATGCATCTGACACTGCAGTAGGTGCATCATTAGGCCAAAAAGAGGAATCTTGTACTTATGCCATTTATTTCATTAGTAAAAATCTAACACCTGCAGAGCTAAACTATACAGTTACAGAAAAGGAAACACTTGCCATCATTTATGCTGTGAATAAATTCCGACATTACATAACTGGTTATGAAGTCTTTGTACATACTGATCATTCTGCCATTAGACATCTCATGAATAAACCAATAACTAGTGGCAGAGTTACCAGATGGTTACTATTGTTACAGGAATTTAACATCACAGTGTTAGATAGACCAGGCAAAGAGAACCAGGTGGCCGATTTTCTTTCTAGACTGCAAAATCCAGGTGAGGTTGTTCCAGTTGAGGATTCTTTTCCGGATGAACACTTATTTGCAATTTCCATAGTCACTCCTTGGTATGCTGATTTGGCTAATTACTTGTCTACAGGAAGGACACCTCCACACTTCACTGCAAAGGAAAGGAAAAGACTAATCAAACAAAGTGCTAGATATTCATGGCTTAATGGCGATCTATTTTATACTGGTTTTGATATGATCATTAGGAGATGTGTAAGAAATGATGAGGTAATTGACATTTTAAAATCTTGCCATGATGAACTGTGTGGTGGGCATTTTGCAGCGAAGCGGACAGCCTTCAAAGTTCTTACTCTTGGATACTACTGGCCATCCATTTTCAAGGATGCCAAGAAGTATGTAAAGAGTTGTGACAGATGCCAAAGAATGGGCAGACCAACAACTACCGATGAGATGCCCCTTCAGCCCCAAGTTGACTTATAGCCATTTGATAAGTGGGCTCTGGACTTCATAGGACCCATTAACCCAACCTCCAATGGTAAGAAGTACATCTTAGTATGTACTGATTACGTCACAAAGTGGGCAGAAGCAAAAGCACTGGTGAGAGCAACCGAACACACAGTAGTCAATTTCCTTTTTGAGGAGATTTTTGTGAGGTATGGAGTACCAAGGGAAATAGTTACTGATCAAGGTACTCAATTCACCTCAAAGCTCATGAAGGACATCACAGACAAGTACCAAATAAAGCATAGGAAAAGTACCCCCTACCATCCACAGGCCAATGGGCAGGTGGAATCAACAAACAAAACTTTGGAGGGGATCATTACCAAAACTGTTGCAATGAACCGGAAAAATTGGGAAGAAAAGCTCAAAGAGGCACTCTGGGCTTACAGGATTACTTGGAAAGATACCACAGGATTTACACCATACCAATTGGTGTACGGTAAGGAGGTCATGCTTCCTATTGAATTCCAAATCCATACTTTTAAATTGGCTGCAGATTTACAAATTGATTTGGATCAAGCACAAAAAGAGAGAATCCAGCAGTTAAACCAGCTGGATGAGATGAGGCAGCAAGCAGAACAAACCACCATCCTCATGCAAAAACACAGGAAGCAATGGCATGATTCACACATTAAGAAGAAGCACTTCAAGGAAGGTGACTGGGCTTTACTTTTTGATTCAAAATTCAAGGATCATAAAGCCAAGTTCACCACCCATTGGATGGGCCCCTATGAAATTATTCAGGCTTATGACAATGGTTCAGTCAAGCTCCAAACTATTGATGGCGAAGGTCACTCCTTCACAGTCAATGGTCATCGCCTGAAACTGTACAACAAGCCCATCAGCAAGCAAGATTTTCTCCATACACTATCTCAACAAAGAGAGGTTGAGATACTGCAGCCCTCAGCTGCAATATCACTGCCTTAGTTCCATTTCCTTTCAATTTCAAAGCCAAAAAGAAAAAAATAATAAAAAATAAATTAATAAAAAAATTTATAAAACAAAAACTAAAAAAAATAAAATAAATAATGGGTTAGATGTGAAAACCAGTATCTGGCACAATCTAACCCTGAATTCCTACTTGAAAACCAATTCGTTGGCGGGTATGAATTCTCTTTCTTTTGTTCACTGTTTGATTTCTCAGCTGAATCATGACTTGAGGACAAGTCAAACTTTTAGTCGGGGAGAGAGGCATCACCATTCTGTTCTGTTACTTTTATCTCTCCCTTGTAAATTCTTCAAGATTTCTTATTCTATATTTTCACTGTAAATTTCCAACAACAGCTTGTTACCAGCATGCCAGACTTCAATAAATAAGCTGTTTTGTCATGATTTTATTTCAGAGGGACCTGGTTATAAACATTTTGCAGGGGGACCTGTTCTGTTCAGACATCTATGCTACCAACACCAGCGGTAATGGGACCTGTTTAAGACATTCAGAAGGGACCTGTTAAAGAAATTGACACCAAGGGCTACTTCAACAGAATTTCATCAAGCTTCTACAAGGATTTGGGCATTAACACTCCATCAAATGCCAAGCTCAGTGAACCTGTAACAATATAAGGAGCTGCATGAACATTTTCAAAACTTTCTAAGGGACCTGTTACATTCAGTTTTCTAAGGGACCTGTTACATTCAATTTTCTCAAGGGACCTGTTACATTCAATTTTCTAAAGGGACCTGTTACATCTTCAAATTTTCTCAAGGAACCTGTACATTCAAATTTTCTTAAAGGGACCTGTTACATCTTCAAAAAATTTTCTCAAAGGACCTGTGCATTCAATCTTCCTCAGAGGACCTGTTACAACAAGCAAAAGAACAGTCAAAAAGGGGATTAGCAACTCAGCATGTCAATACAATAACGACCAACAAAAGAGTAATGTATTTCTGTTCTTAAACATTTAATTTCCTAGATTGATTTTTAATGTAACTTTGATGACTGTGAACTGTTATGATTAATTTCAAGGACACCTACATCAATCTCCTATCATCCCTTATCCCACCGATTCTCATCATTCCCATATATCAACCTATTCATATCCCTAAAAACCCATTACCAACACATCCACCTTGTCATATATCCTACAGTCATACCAACATCCTCTATACGACCGAATACCAACTGAAAAGGGCACGTGGTGAGTTATGTTTTTAAATACAAAGGAAGAGACAGATGTAAAGCGGCCTATATATATATTTCACTCCACACAGCCAAATCATAACTTCACCACCCAACGTACCCAATGATCAAAGGGACTACCCAGCATTATAGCCCAGCATTATAGATACGCTACCAGCGCTCTTGTGGTGACATCCATGCAAGCGTACAGTACTCCTCTGTTTTTTAAAATGAATGGTTGCGTTGTGAAGTGAGTACAGGGTTATCTCACCATCATTTCCACATTCGATTCCCATAACTTTCAAAGTGAGAATCAGAAGCAAGGAGCGCCGAAGAGAGTATTATCATTTGGGTTGATTTACACAGTGAGAATCAGAAGCAAGGAACGCCGAGGAGATTATTATCATTTGGGTCGATTTACACAGTGAAGATTGAAACCAGTGAGCGCCGAAAGAGGAAGGTATCACCACTCTATTTTTGACTTCCATCACAGTCATATCGACCGGCCGAGCATCATATTGAAGACTGAAGGAAGCGATACACCAGGTAACCAACTCGAAATTTCTTTGTTAAAATTGTAAGAATATAGACAGAGAAGGGTTAGAAGCACGACCCTCTGCCACCACCATGACTAATAGGGTCGAACCGAGTGTGTTCGACAGCTCACAATACCATGAGGATTGCATTGAGATTCTCAGAGAAATACAGTGGTTACCATTTCTAGAAAAATTCCATGGAAGTAATGAGGAAGTCACCAAGCAATTTGCCTTCACCTTTAATGGAGAAAAGGCCCTAATAGGTAACTTCTCCTTCAGAATTTCAGAGGATACTATAGCTCAGGCAATAGGGATTAGCCCAGAAGGGGAGAAGTACTTTAAAACCAAGCAATTTAAAGAGAAATCATGGACACAGTTCATGTCTAGATCTAGAGTTTCCTCAGTAAACTGGAAGAAGGGTGTTCCAAGAAGCTGGTTAGTGCATCCTTGGGATGAAATGGTTTACATCCTTCAAAAATTCATAACCTGTGAAGGTAGGTACAGTATTGTTTATCTATACCACATCAAACTACTCCTCCATTTGAAGAAACAATGTGTAATCAGTGTGCCATATTTTCTGCTACAAAGTTTAACCAAGATGGCCAAGACTATCCAGAAGCAGAAGGGGAATGAAGACAAAAGCCTGTATCATTTTGGCTTAATTAAAATCCTCATTGAACATGAATTGCAAAGAAGAGGGAAACCATGGAAAGAATTCCTAGCTGTCAATCAAATCAGAGATGAGGAAGAAAAAGAAGAAGTGCAAGAGGACTCAGGGTTTATGAGGGACATTGATGAAGAAATTCCAGTATCCAAGGCCAGCAAAGCACCTCTACCTGTGGGCAGCATAAGGACCAGGAACATGCAAAAAGAAGATGCTAAGAGGGCCGAGAAAGACAAAATTTTTACCACTTACTCACGAAGAACAAGGAGGACACCAAAAGCCCAGTTGCAAGAAGACCAGTTTGAATCTCATGCACCTGCACAAATGGATGTTGAGAGTGGTGACCATTCACTACCAGCACCAGAAGTTGACATGGAGGTAGAAAGCAATAACAAACAGGAAAAATGTTCACCACCTCCTATTAAAAGACAGAAGAAATTAGAAAAACAAATTGAAGAATTGAAGGAAGAGCTCATGGAAGCTAACATGTTGGAAAAAGTTATTAAAAGAGAAAATGAAATGCTCAGGGCGCAAAGCAAAGAAACACAGAAGAAAAATGAAAAGTTAAAGGAAAGAATCAGTGAATTGGAGACTGAGCAAACTGAGATTTCTAACTGGGCCACTAAGTGGTACAATCAGAAGAAGACCCTTAAAGAAAAATATAAAAAGTTAAAGCAGGAGCTCAAGGGACAGAAAGATAACCAGGTGAAAAAGAATGTAGACACCTTGCTCAAGGCAGCAGAGATCCAGGCAGGGACAGAGTTCAAGGGAAGCACTTCGGGGATAGCATGAGGACATGCTAAATCCTTAAGTCGGGGAGAGATGTTGGTATCATCCCAAGACCCTTTTTCCTTCCTAAAAACATATCATTTATCCATTCCTTTTCATCATATATCCCTTAGAATCCTTGAAAATTGATTATTAATAGTCTTATAGTTATTAAATTGCATAGAAATTGATTTAGGGGTTTTATGTTGAAGAATTAGAAGTTTTTGATGAAATGGTTACAGGAAGTACCCACATCCTGTAATGAGCTTATCGTTTGACATGTGGCGCAGCAGTTGGGCTAGAACGAAAGGCATGGACGAAAAGCAGAATGTCCAAACATGGACAAACACCTATCTCCCAGCCGAATCGATCCTCCTATATACGCGGTCAACTCAAGTCAAAGCAGGGCACTCTGGCAGACAAAAGCAGCAACAGCAGCTCGTTCCATTTTTATTTAGTTTTTGTTCTTTTTGAAAACACTTAGCATAGAAACATTTTGAAAAGGCTTGATGTAATAAAAGCGGCAACAGCCGAATGTACATTCATTGTCGAAATGACATGGCTGTGGATATACATATGTAAATACAGTCTGGTTAATGGTTAATGTTTAATCATTGAATTGTTCCAGAACAGAGTTTTAAGTTTAATACTAAGACCTATTCACAGTTACGACGTGTGTATCTCTTGCATTGATTTGGTAGCCGGTTGATTATAACCCAGTGTACCCTTAGGACGCGGACGAGCCCTACGTTCAATCAGTATACTGTCCATTTATTTCATTCGCATTTCGGTTATCGTATGGTTGCACAGTGGTATTGATTCACTTTTGATTTCAATAGGTTTTATATGGTTTGCATAACAGTTACATAGCTTTCGATTTCCATAGCTTTTGATTTCCATTGAATGTATATGGTTTGCGCTTATGAATGGTTTGCGTTTATGGTTATGCTGAACAGTCATCACTGAGATTTGGAAGTGCGTCCTGTAAGGGATTCGATCCCTGTGTGGCTTGTAAAAGCACCATCATAAACTCTGTTTTTATCTCATAATTCATTTATGATTTCCATATAGTTTGATATAGTGTAAATATCATTGAATGTTGTGTGTTTACTGAACAAGGGTTTTCTGGGTAATATCTTTGTAAGGAGATTAAAATCATTGTTACAGTCATACACAGTGCTTAGGTTTAGTGTTTAATTTGGTAAATGCATCTCATGACAAGCATTGTAATCAAGTATATCAGTAGGGTAATCTGAGTGTTTGAATGATAGGCTACATATTCCAGTCTTCCGTAAAGAAGCCTTGTAACCTACATCATAATCACTTGGCCAACAATCCTTTATGTCTATATATTTTAGACCATGCCTCTAAGCTTACGCACCTTGGTCGATATTAAATCTAGAGTCTAGCCTAGTACCCTAGCTAGAACACTACAAGTAGCTATAGTTTTGTAATTTTGTATATTAAAATATGTCAATGCATAGTTTTGTAATTTTGTATATTAAAATATGTCAATGCATGTGGCAACTAGAAAAGTGGGGTACATGGCAATTAAAATAGTGGGCTTATGAGAGCGATGTGATAAACCGTTTTCCTTGTGCTTATTTCTTCATACAAATATTGCAATTACTATTATTTTTTAAAATGATATTATAAATTAGATTCTGGAGAATTTTAAAAATATATGTGTTTTTACATGGAACTCTTTCTTAAATTTTTATGGGTAGTTTTAGCGCATGGTATATGGTCTCCCTTTGAAGTTATTGGACCCTTTCAACCATACAATAATAATATATTTGTTGCACATACCCTTTCTCTATGGTTTTACGTGGAAACTTCATGTTTTAGTCCAACACTTTTATGGATCTTTCAACATTGATATAAAGAAGGCACATTCCCAAAACTTCTTCATTCAAAAAAATAATGTAACAAAGATTCATTTTAATTTAAATTATTAAAAAAATAAATTTATGAATTCGATTATTTTAAAAATACTTAAAAATTATATATATATATATATATATATATATATATAATTAATTAATTAAAATCGTTTTATTATAATTCAAACTTATTATTTTTAATTATAAAATTTAAATAAAAGAAATAACAATTATTCTTGTAAGCCCCCATACTTTACATTTATAATATTAGTATAAAAAATAATTATTAACTATTATAAATTTATTAAATATTATTTAAATACCATAGGAATATGATAAAATAGTTTAACCTTTACGATGAAACAATTTACTAACCTGCTCTAAGTAGTTAATCTTTTTTTAAACACAAAGCGACTATATTTAAAACATTTAATATTAGTATTAATCTCTATTCGATTATATTATTAATATCATTATGAAATATTCTAGGCAATACTTCAACTTTTATTTATTAATATATTATTGGTTTATTTATATTATTTTAATAATATTAATATTATTACGAAATATTTGATACAATAATTAATTTTAATTTATTATGTTTTATCACTATATTTTATATTTATTTATATTAGTTTTCATAATTAAGTTATAAAAATATTATTGTTTTAAGTAAAAGTACAATATAATGATTGGTAAATGTTTGTGTATTAATCTATAGTAAATATTAAGGTAATTTCTCAATATATAGATATTTTTTTGGTAAATTAATGTTTTATTTATTTATTAAAAGTAGAGTATATATATATCACAATGCAAGTAGTCTCACTTCGAACAATTTTGTTGACTAAAGCTAGCATCATATGACAAATAAACAATAGGAAAACTAAATGAACAATCCATAGCCTGAGAGGTCAAAACCACCTAAAGAAAAATAGAACTAGAAAAACACATGTCACCATGCTCAATCGTTAAAAGCAATAATTGCAGGGTTGTGTAGCCCTGTCCCTAGAGGGGTAGGGGGATGATAAGTACACTAAACATGTTGCTAAAAATGAGTCATCCATGTTTCAAGTTTTTCCACCTTTTCAGATAACAGGTTTTGTCCACGCCAAACCACCAAAATCCTTCCTCTGACATGGCATTGAAAGTAATACAGTCGGTTGAGCATGGAAATAACAAACTCCTGTTCTTCCTTCATGGAGTTATCCCAAGCTTCCAGGAAAGGCCTCATAGCACCATTGCTAGGGAGCAACCCCTACACGCCCTCATCCAACGTTTCTGACCCCGTAAACCTGCTCTTATCCCACTCGCCACACTACAATTATTTCCATTCCAAACTGTACGACCATTGTATACTACTCTCGCACCAACCTTGCCACCACAGGTCCACGACGTCACCCAGATGATACTTCCAAGAGTTCGACCGCCCTGAGATAGACGCTAAGTAACCTATCTCGCTAATGCCACCTTTGACACACTGTTGCACCCACACTGGTTGGTCGAATCTCCCCTCCGCTGGGTTGGGAGCAGGAATTATGTGGCATAGGTCGCATGGAGAGGGCCCAGGGATAAAACTCTATTGCAGAAACAACAATGATTAGTAACACCTCTTGACGTATCGAGAATAGTAGTGGAGCAAAAAGAACCCTCGAATTATCCAACAAACTCCTACTTCTTAAGACTGTATACCTTCTCTCTCCAGCTCAAGGAGTTGCAAGTGAAACCACATATAAGAAACACATAAACTAGACTAAGACCTTGTCCTCACCTCTATTAGAAGAAGCGCTTAGGAACAAATTCGCAGACAAAATGTGACACCCAGGAACAAACACATGAGATATGAACCCAAGCTGATAACCAGTCACCACAAACACCTTTAGACCATTTTTCCACCACCGAACCCAATTTCTTCTCGCCCAACAATAGGTCTGTTGACAGTGCTAGACTTGCCAACATGTCAAGGGGATATCCCTAGTAAGAAGTCGTAATTAGACCTTAGACGGTTTGGTGTAGGAGTCCCAGCAGTGGGTTGTAAGGTAATGCCTTGACCGCGATGTCGCACAAAGGCAAGTAGAATAATTCTGTCAACAACAAGGGTGTGACTGATGTAGTGAGTCAAGGAAGGTGTATGAGAGGTTACAACACTTCGAAGGGGAAAGGAGGTGAAGGTGAGTTCCAGGTTGAAAGGTATTAGTCCCGACTCAACTAGGAACACACAACACAAAGGACATACACAAGTTTCGGTGGAGCAGTCCAGTCGGATGCGACAGTCACATCATACAAGGTAAAATAACATGAACAAAACTCATGGATCAGTCCAAGACGAGTGTGACAGTTTTTATAGCAAGGTTCAATTGAAAGGTCCATTTGAGGTCCGACAGAGTAGTTGACACAGATGGTGACAACATTAACAACATATGAGACACATTAACAACAAGATTCATATAATTGCATCTGACTCAATTCATACAAAAGTATGTAAGTTAAACAACACATATCATTAAAGGAACCGGAGCAGTCCAACTACAATAACAACATATTCATGAAAATGTGTTGGCTCTTATTATATAAGAAGTGTAAGTCACAATCATACAATATATATATGTAAACCTGCTAGCTCAAACATTGGAACGTTACAGCCACATCCATCTGCTCCTGCAAAGAGATGTACTAGCTCCGTGCAGTGGAGAAGTCAAGGCGTGTTACACTATTGTCCAAGCCTTCTTCAAAATAGTGTAAGTAGAAGCTTGCCTGACCAAAATCCCTTACAATGAGTTGTGAGGGAATATTTATAGCAAAGGGTGGGGTGACCCTTGACATTCCCCTTTGCGACAGTTCAACTACCCTCATGATTCTTCACCTATTCTATGACTGTTACATCCAACCATTGACACTTGACTTACACTTGACATGACTCAACATTACAATGCACATGTACTCATGTGAGACAACATGGCTTGAGAAATCCTTGCAAGACATCACTGACACTCGGTCTGCTGTGATGAGACCAACTCTTTGATATGCTTGTGATGGTGAAGGTGGTGAGCTGATGCCAAGCTTTGTCATCAGTGATGATGTGCATGAACCTCATGGTGACATCTTGCTGAAGCAAACTCTTTCCTTCGTTGCAGCCAGTGCATTGGTTCAACCCCTTCATCCAACTCATCTACTAACATGAACATGTTCTTCTTGGGTGTGGCTAAAACAACAACACATTGATGCATGCTGTTCGTGCTAATCTTTAAGTGTGGACTGGTGGTCATGCACATCAACTTGTCGAAGTATATGTTTAGCTTTAGTTTGACCTTCTCCTTGTCCTGACCTTGGTGAGTGTGTTGAGTGGGTTGGATTGCATGCACATGCTCAATGACATGCATGCTGCTGAATCCCTTGCATGTGATCAATAACACTGCTCACCATGTATAATCTGTGTAAGTTGTTGAGATGGATCCTTAACTTGTATGAATGTAGTTTCATCCATGAGTGCATGTTGTGCCCACTACTATTCATGTTCATGTTGCAACTCATTCATCTATCTGTGCATCTTAATTTTCTTCTTTGAGTTGCTGCTTTGGCACATGCAACTCCTTCTGCATTCCATTCTCTATCTTCGCACGATCTTCATGTTGGGTCGTCACCTCATAGCCTGAGTCTCCAAAGTTTCTTTCATTATCAGTGGATCTTCTTCATCTTGCAACTTTGTTCTACCTTTGTGTTGTCAACAACCTTCCTCTTGCATTCTCTATATTCACTATGTTTACTGCATTCGTTGCATTCGGTATGTTGCCTACAGTTGTTGTTCATGATGTTGCTCATTGTGATGCTACTTCTTGATGTCCTTGTCTATGAACAACTTGTTATCTTCATAAGTAGGCAAGCTCATAGACACTTGATCGACTGCATCTCGAAGCATGCTCTGAACGGTGTGTTCATCTCTGCTCCCCTAGAAACCATTGTACCTGTACTACTGAGAGGAAAATGAACACTTGTGATACCTAGAGATATGACAACACTCATGACAAGGAATCTATCAGTTGAAAAACAAAATGAACATGAGAACTGACTTGCAACATACCTGGGTGAATAATCATGAAGGTTGCACAATTTTGACCTAGAGTTGGGGAGACCGACTACCAAGACTGCACAAGGCATAGTCTGGGCTGTTGGGAGACTGACTGACTATTGGAACTATGCAATGCATAGTCCAGTTTGGTTGTCGGCTGTTGGGATTTTGTAATGCACAATTCCAGCTGGGAAGGACTACTGGCGAAGGGACATATTTCTGCAACTTCTTGGGCCAAGCAGCCGCTATCCTATAGAAATGGAAAAACAATCTTGAAGGCTAGTACTAGGGAGGAATGCGTAAATTTGGAGAGGAAGGTGAGCCTTCCTTTCCCAGATTGCGCAATGAAACCTGGGTGAAGGCAAAGCCTAAGCAAAGGTTGGCCCAACTCGCTAACAGAAAACTGAAAGCATGTAAGTCAATGAATGCATGGAAACACTAAATGATAGCAAAAGTGATTAGTAGTGCATGAAAAGCATGAAAGATTCAACAAATAGATCAACATGAATGTGGGTGAGGCAGTTTGCTGGTTGGGTGAATGTCCGTGCAAAACAATTTCATGCATGCGACAACAGTGAGATAGCAACGAAAGATGAAACAGAGGTAGGATAAGATAGTATACATGTAAACGACAACAAGCGTTCAAAGAAATGCAAGCAAATATTACTCCCACAAGCGAAACCACAAAAAGCAACAAAAATGCAGCATAAGGCATGGGGAGCGAGATTACCCCAAAACAACTGAGCTAAATATGCTGACTGTTCCTAGATGTGATGTGGGATGTCAAAGATGCAAGGTTGATGTGAGGAATGAGCTCCGTAGTTCCGAGTTGATGAGTTTTGATAACATCGAGGTTGTGGTGTGCATGCCACAAATATAGGGGAAGTGATGCTTGGTGGGGGGTTTCTAAATTGCTCCTTGCATGTAACCTCCAACTGCTATACATTGATCCTTGAAACAAGGGATTCCTTTGCATGTTGACTTAGGAGAAGCAACCCATGCATGCAATTCTATTTTGCTTAGTCTCGGAGGGAACCGGTCAACTCAATTGCACATGCAAGAGACTACTCAACTGTTGGAGAAAAATGCACATTTCTGGCTGGGAGCTGGGTTGACTTCCCAGGAGGTTTGCAAAAATTTCTAGGCAGAGCCACTGACTGCTACCCATATTTACATAAATCCTGAGCCGAACAACTTGTTGCTGGGAAAATTTATGCAGATTTAGCTAGGAAGGTTGGCTGACAGGTTTGCGCAATCTTGGAAACCAGTAGGTTTTTAGAGGGGATTGCACAACTTCTTGAGGGAAGGCTGGTTGCCCTCCAAAAATGCACAATCTTCAAGGGGAAGCTGCTCAGCCTACAACTAGACCAAGCCTAGGTGAGCAGCCTGTGAAGGGAAAATATCAAACCGTGATAGATAGGTTGCCTTTGAGCAAGAAAGACATTGAAGCTTGACGTCTTGACGAAGCAAGGCAAGTTACTATGAAGGTTGGTAGGGAGGCTCCAAACTAGGCTAAGGAAACATTTTGGAGGGTGGTTGTAACCACTACAGCAAGGTCTCAGGAAAAAACCCACAAATATAGGAGGACCCAAAAGATAGCTAGATGACAGTAGACTCAAACGCCCTTATAAGCATAGATAACATCTGAGAAGAGAGCTAACAAGCAAAACAAGAGTGGGCTCTAAGGCCGACCAAATTACGATGTAGAATTCACTGAAAACTCTGAGAAGAGAGAGAAAACATGTAGAGGGAGAATAACTTTGTACTTTTTTGAAACCAAAGAAGTGGAGGAGATGATGGCAGCAAAATATCCAACATTCCCGGACTAAACAAAGGCCAGAGAAACTCGTCAGACTACTAGAGCTCAGACCATGAACAACCAACCACCAAACTACCATAGCGTAATAGCAATCTTGAAACTCGAGACGTGCCATAAATCCACATCCCCCTCCTGCTCTCAATCCTTAAGAGAAAGAACAAAACATCACACACAACTCCTCAAAATATATTTCACATTACCAAGATAAATATATAAAAATTATAAAAAAAAAAAAACTAAATTATAACTTTATTTAAAATTACTACTATTAATTAAAAAAAGGAATCACTATATAAGATCAATATAAATACAATTAAAAAACATGTAAGATAAAAATATCGTAAAATAATAATAAGAGTGCAATGTGGCCCATGAGTGGTAGGTCAATTAGTGATTTCCATGTTACTAAGCATTATGTAAACCATGAGATTCAAGTTTAAAATACCTTGTGAGTTAGGCCAATTAAAAAAATAAGAGTTCAATGTCATAAATAAAAACTAAGAGTTCATTGACATAATAAGCCATAATAATTTAATGTCATAAATAAAAACCAAATGGAAATGAAATTTGATATCTATGGCATTCTTCTTAATTAAATTGATAAGAAAAAAGGTTTAATTACTTTTGAGATAGATCTCAATCCTATATTCCTATATGTTAAACATAAACATGGTGAAGACAAGAGATATGAAGGATAAACATTGAATGCATATATGATTAACATGATATAAATTTACAGTACATTGTAGTGACCCTTGGATTCATCTTTCAAGGTCTCTTGGACTCCCTTTGACTATTCATCTTCCACACCAACCCTTAGAGGATTAGGTGTCGGCATTTTCCCCCTTAATATGAAGGGGTATGTATGAGTCCAAGAAGATGTTTGTAATAGAAAAAGAAAAAAATACATGGTAAAACTAGGCTGAATGTTCTCTCTAAAATGTTCGTATAAGGTGATGGTTTAAGGATGACAACCAACACTAGAACACTTAGTGCAATTCTCAGAACTATTCCAAGTATGGAAGAAGCTAAAATCTTTTGCTAGAGTAAGTGTCCCATATGATTTGGAGAGGGAGACCATCAACCTGGTAAAGGGAGGTCTACAAACTACATAAAAAGGGAGAACCTCAACCTCAAAAGGGAGGTCTCAACCAACAGTGGTTTAAGGATGACCACTAACTCTGGAATGCTTAATGCTATTCATGGAACTCTTCTAGAATTGGAAAGAGGCTGAAGTCTTCTACTAGAGTAAGTGTTCCAAATTCTTTTAAGAGGGATAACATCACCCCAAAAAGGCAAGTATCAATCTACATAGATGGTTTAAGGCTAACCACCAATCAATGGCATGCTCAGGGGCATATTTGTATCTAGATACAACTCTAAATTTGGTGTGGCCGGTTGTGGCTTAGGCTTGCTTGATGTGGCTTTGAAGCTTGTATATGACCATCACTTCCCCCCCTGTCAGAAACAAGGCGAGAATATGAAGATACCTCTACTGTGATACTTTTCAATATTTGAGAACAAATCCTGTTGTATGAGTGAAATATCTTCTTAGATGTTGAAGCCCATTTCCAAGAAGCGAGCGATCCAAGATGAATCTTTTTTCTTGCAGGAGGCTTGTTTTTGAAGCATCTATGTGAAAAATAAGTACAGTGATCACAATGCTTTCACAGATGAAGATCAAAAGAGTGATATTTGATATGGCTAGCTCAGTCATAGTGTTGGCATTTTACATCTTTTGGTTGTGAATGTGAAGGAGAAGATGTTATGAAACCAGCTCAAGAAAAGATAGAAAAGATAGATCAACGCCTTAGAATTCAGCCTCTTTGAGGCAGAAACCTCCTTTACATTACATAAATGAACAATTCTTCGATGATTCAAATGAAAAAACCTCATTTCTATATATAGGAGTCTAAGGAGTCACAATATAATCCAGCCGGCCTAACAATAATAATATAAAGTCACAAAAATAACAATAGAGGGATTCCATGGGGCATAGAAATAACAACATGGGGGTAATAGGGGCACAAAAATATAAATAAGGGGTATAACTACAATAGTAATGGGGTAATCACTAGTATTATAGGGACCCAACATGCCCCTCTCCTTCAAAAAAGTGTTTTCCTCAACGCTTGAGTAGTTCTAGATACTTCTGAATAAAATTCTCATCCTCCCATGTGGAATCTTCAGCGGATAAGTTCTTCCACTTGATAAGATACTCTGAAATTGATCGATTTCATAGCTGTCAAGTTCTTGTTTCTGTGACTGCTTCCAGTTCCAATATAATTTTTCCTTCCTCATCAAGTTCTGGCAATATTGTTTGAACTAGGAGCTTGTCGCCTATAACCTTCTTTAAACATGAAACATGGAAAACTGGGTGCAATCGAGAAGCTGCAGGAAGCTCCAATTTGTATGCCATAGTACCAATCTTTTGCAACACCTTGTATGGACCATAATACTTTGGTGATAATTTATTATCCTTCTTAGCTTGCTTTAGGGACATTTGCTTATATGGTTGTAGCCGTAGGAATACCCAATCACCTACATCAAAACTTCTTTCACTGCGATGTTGATCTGCCTGTTGTTTCATTCTATTTTGTGCCAACACGAGGTTATCCTTTAAGAGTTGGAGGACTTGTTGTTGATGTTCGATGTGATGTTCCACTGCCTGAACCTTAGAATTTTCTCTTAAATATGATGTGATGGATGGTGGTTGATACCCATAAAGTGCCATAAATGGGGTCATTTTTGTTGCTGTATGGAAGGAAGTGTTATACCACCATTCAGCCAGAGGCAACCATTTGACCCATTGTGTCTGTTTATCAGATACAAAGCAACGAAGATATCCTTCCAAACATTTGTTTACTATCTCAGTTTGCCCATCAGATTGAGGATGATAAGATGAGCTATGAGCTAACTGAGTACCAAGACAAGAAAATAATTTTGTCCAAAAATTTCCAGTGAAAATGGGATCTCTGTCACTTACAATAATCTTTGGGTTTCCATGTAGCTTTTGAATTGTTTCCATAAATGCAGTAGAAATGTACTGGCTTTAAATGGATGTGATAATGCACAAAAGTGTGCATACTTGGTAAGTCTGTCAACTACCACCATGATGACACTCTTTCCCTCAGACTTGGGTAAACCTGTGATAAAATCCATTGAAACCTCCTCCCAACGTTGGCTTGGAATGGATAAAGGTTGTAATAGATCCAATGTCTTAATTGTTTCAACTTTATTTTGTTGGCAAACCAAAAATTCCGCCACAAACTTTTGAATATCTGATTTAAGGCCATCCCAAAAAAATTCCTTCTTAACCCTGTGGTAAGTTTTTAAAAATCCTGAGTGCCCTCCTAAGGGAGAAGTGTGCAATTCCATAAGAATCTTTTGTTTTAGCTGGGAATTCTTACAGAGGTATAAGCGATCTTTGTACCATAACGAATCATTTTTCCAGCTAAATGTATCAGACGTACTGGAATCTTGTTGTAGCTTTCGAATAAGTTCCCACACCTCTTCATCATTTTTCCATTCCTCCCTTGCTTCGTTTATTCAATCTGGTTGGATAATAGAAATTATGCACAACAATGCTTCCACATCCTCATCCTTTCTTGAGAGTGCATCTGCCACCACATTTTGCTTCCCTTTTTTGTAGATGATTTCAAAGTCATAACCCAACATCTTTGTGACCCACTTTTGTTGCTCTTCAGAGGATAATCTTTGTTCTAAAAAGTATTTAAGGCTATCATGATCCGTTTTTACCTTGAAGTGTCTTCCCATTAGGTAGGGTCGCCATTTCTTAAGTGCATGGAGTATTGCCAACATTTCCTTCTCATAAATAGCTTTTCTTAAAAACTTTCCCTTGATTGGATGACTTTCAAAAGCAATGGGTCTTTCATCTTGCATTAGAACAGCACCAATTCCATTTCCTGAAGCATCACATTCCACAATAAAGGTTTTTGTGAAGTCCGATGTAGCTAAGACCGGTGCTTGGCACATTGCCTCTTTAAGATGTTCAAAGGCCTTTGTTGCTTCCGGAGTCCATGAAAATGCATCTTTCTTCAATAATGTTGTTAGAGGTGCTGCTATTCTCCCATAATTCTTAACAAACTTGCGATAATACCCTGTCAACCCAAGAAATCCTCGCAGATGCTTTATGGATGTGGGGATTTTCCATTCCTTAATGGCTTTAATTTTGCTAGGGTCTACCTTAACTCCTTCATGAGATACAATATGACCCAAATATTCCACCTCCTGGACTCCAAAGAAACATTTGGATCTTTTTGCATATAATTGTTTCTCCTCCAATAGTTGTAGCACCTTGTCAACATGTTCAACATGATCCTTCCAAGACTTGCTGTAGATTAGTATATCATCAAAAAATACTAACACAAATTTTCTAAGGAATGGTTTGAAAATTGAATTCATCAAACCTTGAAATGTTGAAGGTGCATTGGTAAGGCCAAAAGGCATGACCAAAAATTCATAATGACCCTCATGAGTTCTAAATGCCATTTTCGAAATGTCTTCAATCTTCATTCTGATTTGATGATATCCCGAACGAAGATCCAACTTGGTGAAGTAAATTGATCCATGCAATTCATCCAGTAATTCATCAATGACAGGAATGGGGAACTTATCTTTAATAGTGAGCTTGTTGAGCTCCCTATAATTCGGACACATGCGCCATGATCCATCCTTCTTGTGCACCAATACTACTGGAGCAGAGAAAGAACTTTGACTTGGTTGAATTATACCAGCCTCTAGCATTTCTGCAACCATACGTTCAATTTCACTTTTTTGGACATAGGGATATCTGTACGGCCTGATGTTTGGAGGAACACTTCCTGGAATCAGATGGATAGCATGATCATGATCACGCATAGGTGGGAGACCTTTGGGAGTCTCAAATACCTTGGAATGATTGTCCAAGACTTTTTGGAGATCTGGAGAAATAGATGATTCTGATGTGGAAACATCTAGCGAACATAATTGTGCAATTACACCTCTTTGCTCCTTTTTTAGAAGCTTTTTCATACCATTAGAGCTGATTATCTTTCATGGTTTCCCTGCAATACCCCTTAATTCAACTTCCTTTCCTTCCATAGAAAATTTGATGAAAAGTTCTTGAAAATTAAAAGCTATTGTACCCAAGGATTGTAGCCATTGGACTCCTAGTACAACATCAACACCTCCCATTGGAATGGAAAGCATTGGGCTAGTCAATACATATTCTCCCATGGATAGCTTGATATTATGGCACCTTCCAGAGCAATTTATTGTTCCTCCATTTGCAATCATCACTTGACACTCTGGTGCTGGATATAGGAAGCAATTCAATTCTTTTGCTACCCTACAATGAATAAAATTGTGGGTGCTTCCTGAATCAATCAACACTATTACCTTTTTCTTCTTGATTTGTCCTTCTATCTTGATGGTTTGAGGAGTGGTAATTCCCGCAAATGCATTACAAGATATGGTCAGATTTATTTGTTCTTCATCTAGGCTTTGTTCCTGGAGTATATCTTCTTCTTTTGACCTTTCTTGCTCCTTTTCTTCTTCCTCTTCACAATCTATGTAGAATAATTTCTTCTCAGCACACTTATGACCTTTAGTGTATTTGCTATCACAACTGTAACAAAGCCCTTTTTCTCTTTTTTCTTCCAATTGTTGTGTTGTCAACCTTATAGGTTGTGGAAGACTAGGGGCAACAACACTTCCGTCTTTATAGTTGTGAGTGGTATGCTTCCTGGTTGCCATAATTTTTCTTTCCATTTTTCTTGCTAACCTGAATGCCTTCTCTAATGAATCAGGTTCCCAAAGGCGAACATCATGTTGGATATTATCCTTTAAAGACCCTATGAACACATCAATCCTATGCTCCTCTGGAATATCTTTTACTCTTATGTTCAATTTTTGGAACTCCTCAATGTGCTCCATTACTGAACCTTTTTGTTTGAGACTTATCAATTGGCTAAAAAAAGTGTTGCTTTTTGTATCTTCATAATGTGCTATCAATTCTTCCATAAAAATTGCCCAAGTGATAAATTGTTTAAGAGAGCAAAGCCATTGATACCATACAAATTGATTTGGTTCCAAATATATAGTTGCCATACGTACCTTTTGTGTGTTTTGCACATTATTGAGATCGAAGAACTGCTCCATCTGTAATATCCATGTGGCAGGATCCTTGCCATCAAACTTCCTCATATCGATTTTTGGAATATGGTGAGTCTTCAATCCAACATTAGCATCTATGGAATCATGATTAACATTTCTTTTGTTCTCATCATGAGTTTCCTTTAGTACCCTTTCACCCTTAGGGACCATTTCTTGTAGCAACTTATTCATATTTATCTTCAATTCGTCCATGTCTGTCTTGAAATCTATCTTCAAATCATCCATCTTAGCTTCCACGTCAATCATCTTAGCTTCTACACCTTTCTTTAAACATTCCATCTTAGCTTCTACACCTTTCTTTAAACCATACATCTTAGCTTCTACATCTTTCTTTAAACCATCCATCTTAGATTTTGTTCCTTTTTGTGCAAGGGACAGTTGTTGCACTTGGTCTTGTAATTTTGATATATCATGTTGCATTTCTTCCTCTTCTTCATGAGTCATGCTAGAGCTTTCAGGTTCCTTACTAGGTGTTTGCATTTTATTTCCTCGGGGCATCAATTACCGATAATAATGCTCTACTATGCCCTTTGAATTCCTTCAAAATAAATTTTCAAACCAAGCTTAAGCAAAAATTTAAGAAAATCTACAAACCTTTTTTCACTTTGTAGGAGTTCGATGTTGCCTCTAATGTATCTCTGTACTTTCCAATCATCTACTTATAAATTTGTGATCTGTAGTAGCCCTCTGTTTCCTATTTCCAATGCCACAAGTCTGACCCAAATTGGATTCTCCAAGGAAGAGTTATGTGAAATCTCCCACAGTGACTTGCTTATAGACTAGTTTAGTAGAGCGAACTTGTACGATGTGCCACGAGTCATTGTTTTGACCTTTGGATCTGAAACATGCATACAAGAAACTATAGTCCATCCTCTTTCTATACCTTCTTACGAAATTTCAATCTGATCCCCAGGTCACCTGTTTTGAATGTAATTCAGGAGTCTGCAAAAAGACCAACTTCCTCAGATCATATCTCCGCAAATATCGCACGAAAATCTCTGAAATTCACACCCAAGGTTCAGCGCAATTTCTTCTCAAATGGGTTTTTTTGCGACTTCTGAAACGTCACAGAAAAAATTTATAGCGAAAATGCCACGATGACATGTTTGGAGCAACGAAACCCTAGAATCCAAAGCTCTGATACCAAATGTTATGAAACCAGCTCAAGAAAAGATAGAAAAGATAGATCAACGCCTTAGAATTCAGCCTCTTTGAGGGGGAAACCTCCTTTACATTACATAAATGAACAATTCTTCGATGATTCAAATGACAAAACCTCCTTTCTATATATAAGAGTCTAAGGAGTCACAATATAATCCAGCCGACCTAACAATAATAATATAAAGCCACAAAAATAACAATAGAGGGATTCCATGGGGCACAGAAATAACAACATGGGGGTAATAGGGGCACAACGATATAAATAAGGAGTATAAATACAATAGTAATGGGGTAATCACTAGTATTATAGGGACCCAATAGAAGAATCTAGAATAGGTGAGGGCGAGCTGCCATGAAGAAACCCTACAATTGAAATTGAATGGGCTTGGAATAGTCTGGAATATGAAAGCACACCTCCTTATCATATCAAAGACCTATTTTGTGCTTGTTGTGGAAAAACTCTTCCCAAGGTCTGATGATGGTCTTGGGAAGCGTATGTTGAATTTTTGCATCTACATGCAAATTTTCTCCTTCATTGGGTACTAGATCAACATTATTGATTTGCTGCTAATGGGAGCTTGTCTCAATGTTATTGATTTGACGACTTGCTGATGGTCTTCATTATGCTTATATTGTTGTAACTCATTTTGCTGAAGCTGAGATTCGATCTACACAAATTCAATCTTGTCATGTGAATTTTTGTAGGCAAGTTTGAATGTCAATTAGAATGACTTTGTTGATTTTCACTGTATCATGAGTAGTAGAGAATATTAAAGTTTTTAGAAACTCTAATACTTCACTAATTCTAGCCATTTTCTACAAACCTACAATTAATATCTCAGGCTATAAATTACACCAAACTTGTTGGACTATCGCTACAACACTGAATCGTGATGAAAAAGGAACATGAATAGGCCACAAAATTCAGTGCATCAACCAACGCAATTGATTAATAAATATAGTGGCGCAGTCCTCAAATATGAATTAACTCAATTAATATTCCACGTCATATATAACCAATGCTAATTTGAATCGATGCATTCACCAAGGCATATAAATCACAAATTTAGAGAAAAGAGTTGAGCATATGACATTTAACCTATAAAATCAATGCACGCAATATATCATACATGCTCTACAGAATATATCAACTCATACCATAGGGTGCTTTGAAGATCCTTTAAATTCCATATATATATATATATATATATAAAGAAAACTCATTATATAAATGTCTAACACACATATCTCACACCACTTCATGGTAAAATAAGTAAGCCATCACTCAAGCATTATATGCCATCAATGGTTTTCAAAAACTATTGAACACACAAAGTTTTTTTTTTGGTTTTTTTTTGTTTTTTTGTTTTGTTTTTTAAACATTATTCAATGCTCCAAACAAAGTATACCATTTATGCGCCATTTACATGCTCCTTTAACAGAATACAAACACAAATCACCTTTTGTTCCCTTCAATCTGCCCTGAAATGGCACACACGCCTTAATTTCCTTTGATGAATTACGAATGGTCGATCTTTCCCATAGTTCTTCTCATTCCATCCTTAATCTACGTCAAACTATCTTCCTAGCATGGGCTGAGGATGAATTGAAAATTTTGATTTAGAGAATATGGTATTATGTGCTCTTTTCTTTATGAAACAAATTCAAATTATTCAACGCTCCACGCTCACCAGATGGTATATGAACTGGATAGTAGTATGACTGTGGTATAGCAGTGGAGAGGGGTGCAGGGGGACTGGTGGGTATGGAGTCGACAGGTCCGGTGAGAGGAGTCGATAGTGAAGAGAGGCTATATAAATTGTTATATAATTGCAAGGATTTAAAAAATGCATAGTGGGAGATTTGGAGGTTCTAGTGCGCGGTGGGAGGACGCAGTGGGAGATGTGAACTAGTGGTAGGGAGGAGTGGTATGACTCACTACAGTAGGCCAACCGATTGTGGTATGGCTCGCTCATGAATTTATTTGAATGCCAAATCGTTTCAATGATGGAAGAATCATTAAATGTTATATTTTCTTGTCAATGTTGTGGGATATTATTGAAAACGATCAATGACATTGAATGTAGCACCTATCTAGGTGACAAAAAAGAGTTTAGGAGTATAGCAGCTTCCCAGCTTGACCGCAGTCTCTAAGAATGAAATCTCGTGCGATCATTGTAGGAGTTCTTGTTATGAGTGGATAAAGGAGAACGTGGAGTGCTGAATGCTCAATCCAACACATCAGAGCCTTGATACACTACAAACACCACAAATAATTCAATGGAAATATGGACCTCTAATGTGTATGGTTATGCTATCACTACAGGAATAGATGGGAAAGAACAATTATTGGTTTTGGTCAAATGGACAAGAATGTTTTAATCTTAGAATTCACAGAACTAACTACATACAATTAATGAGCAGACATTTTTGAGCTAAAACTGTGAATTGAGCATGACAAGTTTGACAGGTGCAAATTTGACAGAGTTTGGACAACACCCATGTCTGGCCAGAACATGGAATTCTCACCACAACCTGGAATTCTAAACATAGAGTAAATTTTAAATCACACAATGGAGAGAAACTTGAGGAGGAGGTAATTTTACTGTTCAATTTGGTGGTACGGACAATTCAGGTCAATTGGCACTTGTTTCCTAAAAAAAAAACAATAATGTCAATTTAATAGTTGGGTGCACGTCTGAGCGGAAATCAAGACAGTGATAAAGTAGATTCCTTTCTACCTGATATAGTTCACTCAGTAGAACATTATGTCAAGGCATAATATCTCAGAAAAATCGTTGCAGACAGGGATAAGGAATGATAGACTTGAGGAGGATAGGTAGGTTTCATGGAAGAAAGGACATACAAGGAAACTAGTCTAATTTAGAATATTAGTTTGTAATCCTAAGATATTCCTCAGGTTATAAACAAAATGCATTCATTGTGCTCAAGTATTCATCAATTTTTTCAAGTAAAATGAAGATTTTTTATGTTAATTTTACGAGTAATTTAACATAAACAAGAAATTGAAAAATAGCATAAACATATACAAAACATCATCAAAACACATTACAACAAGAAAATGATAAAGGAGTTCACCCATCCTGGGCTACGTCTCCTTCGTCCATCTTCCAATGGCTTGGGCTTCTCTATTGTGCTCAAAAGTGTAAAAATAAGTGTTAACAATTTTCAAATACTTCTGAAACCTACTCCAATCAATTTAGAATACTCAAAAATGCTCATCTAGCCTCTTTTTGTGACCCCTTTGGTGGAAAGCTAAAGAATTTATGACTTCTCCTAGTTCTCCCACTATTTGTTCCACAAATTGCTCCACATCTTATAAGAAACAACGATTTCGCTCCAAAAATGTGCTAACCGAGCGAGAATTTTGTTGAGTGATGGGCCATAATCTGTGAGCACCGACTATCCATCGCAAATCACATTTGACGGAGTCTTACGGGCTTACGATATGTGAATAATGTGGGTGATGTGTGATTGCGATATGGCAGGCCCAACAGATTATTAAACTACAGCCTATAATTTATCACATCGAGATCCTTTTTCTAATTGCAATCGCGAAGTACCTGCGGTCTTATATGTGTAGGACTCTGCCCTATTTGTGATATCAAATTGCAATCTTGTACCTACCGGGGATCGATTCTGTAGCATCTCCCTTCGCAAATGTGCGATTGCGATTCATCACATCACGCCTCTAGCTAATTCTTTAATGCCTTCCACCTGCATTATTGCATCATAACCCTTCCCTACTCGGTGGCCGATTTTTAACACTGAGCTTCATGCGATTGTGCTTTATGACATGCGGGGGCCAATGACGACTTTCCACTTGGTGCATCCTCATTCGTTGAAGGAACTTGCAACATCATCCAATCCTGCCATGTGAGAAAATCAAATCTGAACTTTGACTTGCTCTAACTTCTACATACGAGCTCAGATTTGAATGTCGTTTGCACCATTGGAATCATAATGACAAGCTCCTCGATCTAAATCTAAGTTTAACAAAATTCTGACACATTGTTTTTTGAGCCTAATTTTGAGCACCTAATCACTCCTCCCCACTGGAAGTCTCTTGGACCCCAAAAGATCACTTTCAATTGACCAGCAGGTGAGGGTACAGTTCCCTCACCTTTCCAATCTCGATCCATTGATCAATGAATTGGAACATGTGATCTCCATGATTTTTGTTGCACCTTTCTGTGTACTTGCCTTTAACCCTGTTAAGTTTTTATTGCACTGTTTGATGTACCATTTGGAGTTGTTCAATGAAATCTCTAGACTTGTCCATGTTACTATCAGTAGCAACATCTTTCTTACCATGATGATACAATACATTATAATGCAAATGGTAAACAAATGCCTCCACTTGATTCCCTCGACTCAAGCTTGAATATACATCTTGAAACTATGTATTTTTCTAAACATAACTTTCATGTAAAAAAAAATTATTCTTGATGAAAGTAGTTATATAAATCATAGGCCTAGAAAGTACATCAAAAAACTTGTCACTTATACCTTTCTTATAACTTTTGAATGAGTGGAATAGTAGAAGAAAATCCATCCAAGGAAAGTGCCTTTGTCACTGCAACTTTAACACTTTATCATTGAAAATTTCTAAATGAAAAGAAATCACCTTACCACATTACAAAAAGACTGTGCCCATGTCATAGTGACATACAACAACTTGAAACTTAAGTGACTATCTCAAGTCTGGAAATTAAAGTACTGGAGTTGTACTAATATTTTGTTTTAAAGCATCAAATGCCTCTCATTGTTTTCCTCCCCACTCGAACATCTTTGGCACAGCTGCCAACAAATGAAAATGAAATACAATAGAAGAAAAATTAACATAATTTCTCCTCCAACATTGGGATTCTCCCAAAAAACCTCTTATCCAAATGACTATCTTGATTCTGCCTACATAAATTACGAGCACAGCAAACACATCTACGGCTTCACGGGGATGTATGATTCTTTCACCTGTGTCTATAGGAATGGATTTAATACCTCCATAGAATGTTACGACATCAATCTTGGACATGTATAACTTCAGCTCACCTTCTCCATGTCCCACGCAGACTACCAAAATGCCCTTGGGAACCTGAACACGCTTGCAAGAACCAATTTCATAGCTCAAGTACATCAAAGACATTTTATCCAACATATACTTTGTCATATTTAAAAGCAAATGTTCTTGACATACGATAAGTATTTTTTTTTCACACCTGAAATGTTCATAATGAAATTTTCTGAAAATAAAAATGTCATCCAAATAGACTATCATGTCTAGAAATGGCCTCAATACATCTTTATTCATATGCGTAAAAGTAGTAGGAGCATGGCAAAGGCAGAAAAGCATAAGAATCCATTCAAATAAACCTTGCTTGGTTTTGAATATCGTCTTCCCTATATCTTCTTCAACAACTCTACTTTGATGAAAACGACTTCTTGAATCCCATTCAAGGAAATTCTTACCATTCTTCTAAGGCGCCAAAACAATAGGTGCACCACACGATAAAGGAGTAGGCCGAATGATCCTTTTATTCAACAATCCCTAGATTTGTGTCTTAATTTCTATGCTTTCCATCAGTGACATCCTATACATTCCAATGTTAGGAAGAAGATACTCTTGCTGCAACTGTATCTCGTGTTGGATTCCTCTCTTAGGAGGTAATCCCTTTAGTTCCTAAGACATTTCATCATATTGCTTAACTTCGTCAACCAATTCAAATTTCAAATTCAAATCACAACCTTTAAAAGCTTCATTATCAACATTGTTTTTGGGTTTGATCATGAGAAGCATGGAATTCTTGCTCGAATTCACTAGTCTTTTCATCTTCCCCGCATTAACAAGAAAAAGATTTATTTTCTTCCTGTGAACTCTCACAATATATTCTACTCCACTTTTGAATAAATGATATTTGTTTTCATGTCGATGGAAGATATATTTTCTTTCATAAAGGTATGGGATGCCCAAAATGATGTGACAAATATCTAACAACACAACGTCAAGCTCCACTTCATCCATGAATTTTGCAGTGATTGTGAATTTCAATTTACATTTTCTCGCAACCTGCAATTGTGCATTGTCACATACCCATCCAAGTGGATATGGTTTATGATGTGGAATAGTTTCCAGATTTAAACTCTTGACAATGTTTTCTGAGATAAGATTGGCTCGAGAGCTGCTATCAAAAAACGTATCAACCTTGTTATGTTTTGAGATCACCCTTATGTGAAACAATTATATTTTTCTCTTTTCATTTGGAGTTTCATTTTGCAAGCCTAAGGAACTAGTGTTGGCAATGGATTCCTTTCCTTGAAATCCCATGGTTGTTATTTTTGTTTCATCACCCAATTTGGATCCCAAATCCTCTTGAGTGATGATAACTATCTTTCCTTTTCCTTTGTTGCTGAATTTCTTTGGTTTCATTTCGGGATGAAGCTTCCAACAATGAGCTTCATCGTGACCCTCTCTAGAACAATGTTTACATATTATTTTCTCTCCTTCCTTTTTAATGGATGCATTTTTCTTTTCCTTCCCTTTGAAATCATTTTCTTTTCCCTTACTCTTAAATGGCTTCTTACTACCTTCTTCTAGGGTTCTTTTACCTCTTGCCTCAAGATGAGGGCTTGCACACACACATCATCTAGATTATTGGGATTAAAAATTAATATAGCATGCTTAAGGTAACTGTGTAAACCCCCTATGTACTTCAACAAAGTGTCTTGTGAGTGTAAATATACACCTAACATCAAAGACCTTTTTCTAAATTCTTGGGTGTAATCTTGCACATTTTGACCTTTTAGCTGTCAAAAGTTTTGGCAATTCATGATGGATTTCTACATATAAGCTAGAGGGTAGATTTTTCTTTTGATTGCAGCAATGAAATCATTCCAAGAAATATAGATCTTACTATGTTTTTTAATCTCCTCTTAGGTCTTCGATTCCCACCATACAAGTGCTACACACTCCATTCTCAAGGAAGCTAACTGAATCTTTATGTCATCCTCTTGAAGGTTTTGAATCCCGCAATAGACCTCCAACTGAAGAATCCAATTATCAAGCTTCTCTACATTCACTTCACCATTATACATGGGCAAAATGAATTTAGCATTAAGTTTCACGAAAGGTGATTTACCTGTTCCTTTTGAAGAATGATGATGAGTATGAGTAGGGTTGTATTAGCGAAAGAGTGTGAAGTTTATTGTGAAGAAGAAGATGAAGAAGATGGTGGAGAGGGTGGAGGTTTGTCTCCATTCCCATTACCTCCTTTTCCATTACCTCTACCTGAAGAGCCTTCTCCGTTGGGAGGTTTGGAACTTTCTCCTTGCAACCTACTATTCCTCTCTTCATAGAGGACCTTCAACATCTCTGTCATATCAAATAGAGCCTTTTTGAAGGTCTTCTCATCTTCTGTCATGTTTGTAGGTTATTGTTCATGAGACATGATCTCTGATGTCTCAAATTCAACTTAAGGCTGAACAGGTGTTGGATATTGTGGCAACCTTACTCTTCTTCCCCTTGATCCAACTTCAGGGCTCCCAACTAGCTTTCCTTCACCTCTTTTGAGTTTTAACCTTGTAAGCATGAGATAATCTTGCAAACAATTAAATCCTTATTTCACAAAGAAAACCTAGTGCTCTAATACAAAATTGATATGATTTAAAATATTAGTTTATAGTGCTAGGATCTTCCTCACATTATAAACAAAATGATTTCATTGTGCTCAAGGATTCATCAATTTTTGCAACTAAAATGAAGAGCTTTTATGTTAATTTTATGAGCAATTTAACATAAAGCAGAAACTAAACAATAGCATAAACATGTACAAAACATCATAAAAAAAAATTACAACAAGCACATGATAAAGGAGTTCACCCTCCTGGGCTACGTCTCCTTGGTCTAGCTTCCAATGGCTTAGGCATCTTTGTTATGCTCAAAAGTGTAAAAATTTGTGTTTACAATGCTCAAATGCTTCTGAAACCTATTCCAATCAGTTCAAAATACTAAAAAATGATTATATAGCCTCTTCTTGCAACCCCTTTGGTGGAAAATTGAAGAACTTATGACTTCTCCTACTTCTTCCACTATTCCTTCCACAAATTTCTCCACATTCGATAGAAACCCACAATTTTTCTCCAAAAATGCACTAACTGGGCGAGAATTTTACCGAGTGGTGGGCCAAAATCCATTGGCACCAGCTATCCATCACAAATCGCAATCGGCAGAGTTGATCTGAATTTAAACAGGAATGCAACAAATTACAGATATAACCATAAATACAGAGATTCAATAGAAATAACACTATCTTTCATTAATATCAAATAATGAAATATGCTTACAAATAGAATGGAAATGAGACTAGCTTGGGCGATGGTAGCTTATCTCTAAGAAGAGATGTGGCAGCTACATCCCTATGAACTGAGTTAAAATGAGGCTCAAGGGACTTTTTATTGTTGAACAATAAGTGAAAACCTTAAAAAACCAAAACCTTGACCTGAGGAGATGTAATACCAAGTTTTTATGGGCCCCGTTGGGGTTAGTTGGGTAGCCAACTTTTGGGGGTTGTAACTTGGTCATATTATCTCTATTTGACACGCATGATACCTCTTTGAAAAGATCTCTCTGAGGACTACAATGAAAAATGAAATTTGTTGAAGGAATATTTTCCAAAAAAGCATAGTTTAGGGCCTCAAAACGGATTCGGAAGTTGAGGACCCGAAAAACTGCGAAAAATAGTAAACTGTGTTATAATTAAGGAAACTAAAAAACTGAAAGAAACAATTGTGGGGGTCCATGTGGAATAGGCGATTGGCCACCAATATCCACCTCGATCATTCCTCCCCCACTAGGAAGCAATGGTCTCCATTGCGTTTAGTTATTCCATGAGATGAGGAAACTTCTGCTAAACATGGTCCCTAGTGAGCCGTTTTCCTTGGTGCAGGAGTTGGTCAGCTTTGACATCTCGATACAGTTGGATCTTCTACTGGCGAGTGTTCTTGATCTACGTGTCCATGATCCGATTAGTTGCAGCTTGTTCCATGCAGTCTAGATTTAACTCTATTGGTGTGAGTTGTTCTACAATGTCGGATGTCTCCAATAATGGTAGAAAGTATGGTCAAAGGTGATCCACATTGAACACTGGGTGTAGGCCAAGGAATGGGGGAATCCTGAGCTCAAAAAATTATCTCCCATAGCCTTGGTTATGGTGTATGGCCCATATCGAAGCAGACGAGTCTTGCAGTGGGGCCCAGAGAAGCTCTCCTTCTATAAATGTAGCCAAACTTTGTTGCCCACATGGAACTTGTGTGGAACCCAATGCTGATCATGCTGCTGCTTGTACTTAGCATTGGCTTTCTCCAATATGTCATGGACCTATTGGCGGATGTGTTGAATGTGCTCAATGAAGCTATTTTCCTTGTCAGCTTCGGAATAGACATAAGCCGAATCTACCTGAGTCACTACAGATGGTATGGCCACATCAACGGGACAAGTGATTGGAATCCCAAGCCCACCTGAAAAGTGTTGTGGCCAGTTGAGCTATGGAGAGCCTGGTTGTAGCTGTGTTGGACATAGGGGAGGCTCTCATCCCATGAGCATGGATTCTTTGAGTTGTACATGTGCAAAATGTTTATGATCATCCTATTGACGACCTCTATCTCGCCATCAGTTTTAGGATGGAAATTCATGGACTTAATGAGCTTCGTGTCTAGCATCAACCAGATACTGGACCAAAATGTACTGAGGAACCTGTTGTCCCGATCTGAGATGATAGACTATGGTGTCCCAAAGTGTACCCACGCTCGTTCAAAGAAGAGCTTAGCAGTGAATTCTACTGTGATACTCTTCTTGCAGGTCGCCATAATGGCCATATTCAAGAATCTGTGGACGAACACAAAAACATAGTCATTGCAATGCTTAGGAGAAGGAAGGCCTCACATGTAATCCATGGAGATGGATTCCCAAGGTAGACTAGGGGTAAGCAGCGAAGTCTAGAGACCTTACTCCTTGATGGTCGGTTTGGTAATGGTAGAGGCAGTGTAGGATTTGATGTACTTCCTGACATCCTGTCAAAGATTTAGCTAATAGAAATACTTCTGTAGTACTGCCACTGTTTTCTCGACCCCGAAATGCCCACTGGCCCAACTGTAGTGTGCTTCCCAAATAATCTTCATGCGCTCACTTGAAGGAACACAAAGGTGTCCCACATGTCATAACAGAGCATCTTGGAGGTGAAAATCTAGAACTTACTGACCCTCCAAGAGCGTATGGTATGTGCGGTTGAATTATGGGTCTCTTTTATAGAGAATTTTCCAATCAGAAGTCTCGTGCCCACAAGAGTTGATCACAGTGTTTAACGCCATGATCGGTGGTCGAATGACGAAGTCTGCAACATTATATGTGTTGCCCTTCTTGTACTTAATATTCAAATGGAACTATTGCAGGTATGTAAACTACTTCTAATGGCGATCATTCTATGGTCTGTGTGGATGACCCCCAAAATGTATTGCTTCCATTTTTCATAGGCCTGCACAATGGAATACATATCTGTTGGAAATAATACTGAGAGGGGGGGTGAATCAGTATTATCAAGCAATTTACTAAATCTTCCTTATTTGATCTTTTGAACTATTCTTGCATATCAGTACCATAAATAATGAGCATGAATAAAGAAAATAGACAGTCACACCAAAGAACACAAGATGTAAGGTGGAAACCCAATGCGGGAGAAAACCACCTGCTGCAATATGTCTCTATCTTCTTTCAAGAAATTCTTTTTACAATGATTTTGTACTGGTGCAGTCCTTTACCAGCACGCAGGCTGCAACCTGCAGAGAGCTACAACTCTCTCTCGTTTTCCAGTCTCTCCTGGAAGGGAGCTACAACCCCCTACTTCTTTTCATGAAGAATCAAATGATCAACAAGTATACAACAGATACAGTCCACTACAGATATCAGATCAGTAATTACAGAAATAACCCAGAACACCTTATGAACAGAAATATACAGTCAACAGATCATCTTAAGACAGGGACGCATATTTTCTTTCTGTGACCTGCGACTGGACGCAGTCTACCTTCCACTGTTCTGCGTGCCGACGCACTGTTCCTCTATGCTTTGCTGCGACCGGCGCACCCAGAAACACTATCGCGCCGCGTCTTTTTCTTCAGAGACGCACCCAATAACACAGTCGCGCCGCGTCCTTTGCCTCAGAGACGCACCCAATATCACAGTCGCGCCGCGTCCTTTGCCTCAGAGACGCACCTGAGCCTTTACTGTACTGCGTCCCGGCGCACTTTCCCTTCACTGAACCTGCGTCCCTTCAGATATAAAAGATAGAGGACTTCAGAACCAACCCAAACACTCAGATCCACAGATCTGATCATGCGCCATAGAGATCACAGTCCATTAGAAGATTCGCCTTCATAGATCTGGACTAGATCTCACCAAAAGATCTTCAACCAAGATGATGCTCAATCCAAATGAATTCCTCTGCTTTATATAGGCAAGCTTCTCCCCAAAACATGGAACAATACCACGAGCCGACACCATAGAATCACAAAACCGTCGGCTAGATACCACACAAGAAACCCCCACGTGCTTTTCTCTTGCCTTGAAATGTGTGCACTGGGCGGACGCACCTCCTGAACGGCCGGCCTGCGTCCCTGGACGCGGGTTCTGTATGGTATACCTGCGGGGACGCACTTGCTGAACATATTTCCTGCGTCCTTCTTGATTTATCACCTGAATGGGTTTGCCATCAAGGACAACACCTGAATCATAATGCCAACAATCTCCCCCTTTGGACTTGATGGCAACCACATAATCTTCAGCTTCATTCTCCCCCTTTGACATCAAGGGCAAAGGGTATGCTCCCCCTATGCTCATGCATCTCCAGATTTGTAACCAGAAATCCATCATGAAGGAGATAGAGACATATTGCAGCTATTTCCAAGATCTCCTTCTCCATAATGCCAACAATGCATTATGTGCTCCCCCTGAGCCTATACCACCAATAGGAAGATGATCAACAGTAAGATGATGCATCAACAACCCCCAGCTTTTGCCTGAGGTATTCAAAAGTGTCCCTGGGCAACGGTTTGGTGAAAATATCAGCAACTTGTTCCTTAGAAGGAACATACTCCAACTTGACCTTCTGTTCAAGTACTTGTTCCCGGAGAAAATGGTACTTGATTGGTATGTGCTTGGTTTTTGAATGCATAACCGGATTCTTTGAGATGCTGATTGCACTTGTGTTGTCACATAAGATAGGAATAGGAGGTGTACAAGTGATGTGATAATCCTGCAAAGTCTGCATCATCCAAAGAAGTTGGGTGCAACAAGATGCAGCAGCAACATATTCCGCTTCAGCTGTAGACAAGGCAATTGAACTCTGTTTCTTGCTGAACCAAGATACCAGTCTGGAGCCCATAAAGAATGCACCGCCACTTGTGCTTTTCCTGTCATCCACGCTTCCGGCCCAATCTGCATCTGTGTAAGCATGAAGAGTGAGATCTGTATCTCTAGGATACCATAAGCCATAATTTTGAGTCCCTTGAAGATATTTGAAAATTCTCTTCACTGCTTGAAGATGAGTCTCCTTTGGATTTGCCTGAAATCTTCCAACTATTCCAACTGCATGCATGATGTCTGGTCGGGTACCTGTCAAATATAGTAAACTTCCAATCATAGATCTGTAGGTTGGTTGATGTACTGCTGCAGATTCATCATTTGCACTGAGACTACATCCTGTGACCATGGGTGTACATACTGGTTTTGCATCTTCCATGCCATATTTCTTCAAAATCTGCTTGAGATACTTGGTTTGAGATAAAAAGATTCCTCCTTCCTTCTATTGGATTTGCAAACCAAGGAAATATGTCAATTCTCCTAGCAAGGACATTTCAAATTCTTTCTGCATGACTGAGGCAAAGCTTTGACTCATAGCTTCTTCATTGCTGCCAAAAATAATGTCATCTACATACACAACAAGTATTAGCAATTTGTCATTTTCAACTTTTATATACAGATTGCTATCTGCTGAACCTTTTAAGAAACCTTGTTGATGAAGATATTTGTCCAACCGGTAGTACCAAGCCCTTGGAGCTTGTTTGAGACCATAGAGAGCCTTTTTCAATCGGCATACAAGATTTGGATCATTTCCAAGAATGAACCCATCTGGCTGTTCAATGTACACTTCTTCTTCCAAGTCTCCATTCAAAAAGGCTGATTTCACATCCATTTGAAATACTTTGAAGTTCTGAAAACTTGAGAGAGCAAGGAACATTCGGATGGCCTCAAGTCTTGCAACAGGAGCAAAAGTTTCTTCAAAGTCTATTCCTTCTTGCTGCGCATACCCTTTACAAACGAGTCTAGCTTTGTTTCTAATTACTTCTCCATTTTCATTCAATTTATTTTTGAAGACCCATTTTGTTCCAATAACATTCTTATCTTTTGGTCTAGGAACCAGCTCCCAAGTGTTGTTCTTTTCGATTTGCTCAAGTTCTTCATCCATTGCTTTCACCCAACATTCATCTTTGCATGCCTCTTTCACATTTTGTGGTTCGGTGGAGGAAAGTAATGCCAAATAGCTTGAAGCTTCTGCAACTGTTCTTCTAGTTTGTATACCTGCTTCTTTTTGTCCCATGATCTGAGATTCTGGATGGTTCTTCTGAACATATCTGGATGGAGTCTTTTCTTCTATTCTTGTCCGTTCTTCTGCTTCTTCGTGAGATTCTTCTTGAGATTCTTCTTGAGGTTCTTCTTCTTCATCATTCTGTCTTTGAGGGTAGCTCTCATCTTCTTCGATGTCTTCACGATGTATTTGCCTAGGAATATATCCCTTTTCATCAACCACTACATCAATGCTGTCAACAATTCTGCCAAGTCTTTTATTGTAGCATTTGTATGCTTTGCTATGTGGAGAATAGCCAAGAAGAATGCCTTCATCTGCTCTAGGATCAAGTTTGCCAAGCTGCTCCTCAGTATTCTTGATATAGCATTTGCTCCCAAATATTTTGAAGTGCTTTACCGAAGGAGTTTTACCACTCCAGAGCTCATGAGGGGTTTGAGTGCTGTTCACCCGGACATTTGTCTTGTTGAGAATAATAACCGCAGTATGTGCAGCCTCACCCCAGAAGGTTGCGGGGGTTCCTGATTCATCAAGCATAGCACGAGCCATTTGTTGGATTGTTCTGTTCATTCTTTCAACAACTCCATTTTGCTGAGGCGTTCTAGCTGTAGAGAATTCTCTCCTTATCCCATGTTCATCACAGAAATCGAAAAATTCATTTGAAGTAAATTCCCCACCTCTGTCAGATCTGAGGCACTTAATTTTGTGACCTGATTCATTTTCAGCCAAGGCTTTGAAGGTTTTGAATTTTTCGAATGCTTCATCTTTGTGCTTCATAAGTCCTAACCAAACAAACCTGGAGAAATCGTCAATAAATAATATCAAGTATTCCTCTCCTCTAGGTGTTCTTTTTCTGAATGGTCCACATACATCTGTATGTACTAGCTCAAGAGGCATGCTGGCTGATCCTTCTTTCTCTGGAAAGTTAGTTCTGGTTTGTTTTCCAAACTGACATGATCTGCATATGGTGTTGTCAGGAATTTTGATATCTGGAAGATCGCGAACTGCCTGATATTTGCAAGCTTTCCTTATTTGTGAGAAGCTTAGATGTCCCAACCTTCGATGCCATAACCAGTGCTCTTCATTCTTGCTTAGATAGCATTGTTGTTGTCCTTCATCAAATATGTATAGATTATTTGGAGTTCTCTTTCCTTTGAGAACTGTTTTACCTGTATCAAGATCACGAACAAGGCATCCATTTGATCTGAATATAACCTCGGTTCTTTGATCACACATCTGGCTGACACTTAGTAGATTATGCTTCAATCCATCAACAAACAAAACATTTCCAGCCTTAACATCTTCTTTTAAAGGAGCAATACCTTTTCCTTTTATAGTTGCAGGAGTATCATTTCCAAAAGAGACTTTCTTTCCCTTTTCTAAATTAGAATAAGACTCAAGTTTTTCTTTATCACCTGTCATATGCTTCGAACATCCACTGTCAATGTACCATAGATTTTCTTGTCCTTCTGCATAAAATGCTATCCCACATCTTTCTGTTTGAGGTTCCTTTATTCTCCATGTTTTGGCGCCTGAGGCTTGTTCCTTTTTCTGCTCTTGTACCTTTCTTTCCGGAAACCTGCTTCTGCATTCAAAGTCTTTATGTCCAAAATTATTGCAAATAGAACATTCAACTTCATTTTCAAGAGCTGAAAAGTTGTTATAGGTCCTTTTTGTAATCCCTGTCATACTTCTTTGTTTTTGAGCTTCCCTAGTCATGATTGTTTTATACGCAACACATTGAGCTGCTTTGTGACCAAAGTTATGGCAAGAAAAGCATTGTCCATTGAAGAAGCTTCTGCGATTATTGGATCTACCAGCCAACTGATTGTAATTTCTATTTTCATCTATTCTTGAACCAATTTGAGAAGATTTTACCTGTGGCTGGTTGTGGCTTTTGTTCACCCTTAAGCTGGATTGCCCCTGATAGTTTCTGTTTGACATTTGTCCCTGCTTTACCTGATGATCTTCCTTGTGTTCTTGCTCATTTCTTCTTGCTGCATCAAGATAACTTTTTGAAGTGGATGCTTGAGAAGTTTCTCCATTATAGCCCAAACCTGTCTTATTTAGTGGAGACCGCTGCACACTGATAATCTCATCCAAAGTTTCAGATCCTTTGACAAACTTGAGATTAATAGTTTTTGTTTTCTCAATTTCTTTTCTAAGACCAACAATTTCACCTTCTAATTTTTCAAGATGTTTTTCCTTTTCATCAATTTGGAATTGTAGAGTATCAATAATCATGTTCTTTTCTTCTATGCATCTCTTGAGTCTAGTAATTTCATCATAAAGGTTATCCACATCTACAGCATCCTCATAATCATCATCTTCAAATGCCATTAACAACCTATATTTATTACCTTGTTCATCTTCATCACTGTTTGATAAGCCATCACTATCTTCATGGGTGTAGTAGCTTTTCTTATTTGTGCTTTGTTTCTTGTTCCATCTAACTGGTTCCTTTCCTTTATCCTTATAAGAGCATTTTGCAGCATAATGACCTACTCTTCCACAAGCAAAGCATTTGAAGGGTAGCTTACCTCTGAACCTTCCAGAACCCCTTTGAAGATTTCTGACAAAATTTGATTCTTCTTCCTCTTCTTCTGGATCATGGCTTGCTTCATAGTAATCTTCTTTGCCTGATGCTTTAAAAGCAGCCTCCCTTCTGTCTGATGGTCCTCCCTTTCTCATTTCATAAGCAGTTAGAATTCCATGTAGCTGAGACATAGTGAGAACTTTGAGATTTTCCTTTTCTTCTATTGCAGATACTTTAGATTCAAACTTGGGGGATAATGATCTTAGAATCTTTTGAACTACTATAGTCTCTTTTATTTCTTCACCCAAATTTTTCATACAATTAACAATCTCATCTACCCGAAGAAAATAATTAGCCACACTTTCATCATTATACATCTTGAGAGTCTCATATTGAATCCTGAGAGTTTGAAGTTTAGCTTCCTTTACCTGTTCATCTCCTTCATAGCTAGTGATCATTTTGTCCCATATCTCTTTTGCTGATTTGAAGTGCATGACCTTCATGAATTCTGTTTGGGATATACTTCCTAATAGAGTACTGACTGCTTTTGCATTTGTTTCATATGTCTTTTTCTCAGCTAGATCTGTAGGAGTAGCTGAAGGAAAAGCATAGCCTGTTTCTACAATGTTCCAAACTTCAGTACCAAGAGATTGAAGATATGCAGTAACTCTTACCTTCCAATAATTGAAGTTTGTCCCATCAAAAACTGGTGGCCTGATTGATGCTTCTCTCTCGTAGTTGCTCATGATGAACGATCTACCTTCAAGCGATCAAGCTTTTCTGAAGGACCTGCTCTGATACCAATTGTTGGAAATAATACTGAGAGGGGGGGTGAATCAGTATTATCAAGCAATTTACTAAATCTTCCTTATTTGATCTTTTGAACTATTCTTGCATATCAGTACCATAAATAATGAGCATGAATAAAGAAAATAGACAGTCACACCAAAGAACACAAGATGTAAGGTGGAAACCCAATGCGGGAGAAAACCACCTGCTGCAATATGTCTCTATCTTCTTTCAAGAAATTCTTTTTACAATGATTTTGTACTGGTGCAGTCCTTTACCAGCACGCAGGCTGCAACCTGCAGAGAGCTACAACTCTCTCTCGTTTTCCAGTCTCTCCTGGAAGGGAGCTACAACCCCCTACTTCTTTTCATGAAGAATCAAATGATCAACAAGTATACAACAGATACAGTCCACTACAGATATCAGATCAGTAATTACAGAAATAACCCAGAACACCTTATGAACAGAAATATACAGTCAACAGATCATCTTAAGACAGGGACGCATATTTTCTTTTTGTGACCTGCGACTGGACGCAGTCTACCTTCCACTGTTCTGCGTGCCGACGCACTGTTCCTCTATGCTTTGCTGCGACCGGCGCACCCAGAAACACTATCGCGCCGCATCTTTTTCTTCAGAGACGCACCCAATAACACAGTCGCGCCGCGTCCTTTGCCTCAGAGACGCACCCAATATCACAGTCGCGCCGCGTCCTTTGCCTCAGAGGCGCACCTGAGCCTTTACTGTACTGCGTCCCGGCGCACTTTCCCTTCACTGAACCTGCGTCCCTTCAGATATAAAAGATAGAGGACTTCAGAACCAACCCAAACACTCAGATCCACAGATCTGATCATGCGCCATAGAGATCACAGTCCATTAGAAGATTCGCCTTCATAGATCTGGACTAGATCTCACCAAAAGATCTTCAACCAAGATGATGCTCAATCCAAATGAATTCCTCTGCTTTATATAGGCAAGCTTCTCCCCAAAACATGGAACAATACCACGAGCCGACACCATAGAATCACAAAACCGTCGGCTAGATACCACACAAGAAACCCCCACGTGCTTTTCTCTTGCCTTGAAATGTGTGCACTGGGCGGACGCACCTCCTGAACGGCCGGCCTGCGTCCCTGGACGCGGGTTCTGTATGGTATACCTGCGGGGACGCACTTGCTGAACATATTTCCTGCGTCCTTCTTGATTTATCACCTGAATGGGTTTGCCATCAAGGACAACACCTGAATCATAATGCCAACAATATCTTTGTCATAAGTGGGATACTTTTGGACTGTATTTGGAAGTGTATCACTATGATATGCCACTAGATGCCCCTGTTGATTAAGTACTACCCCAATGGAATAGTTAGAAGCATCTATCTCAATCTCAAATGGTTTTTTCAAGTCTGGTAACATGAGCACTGGTGAATAGAAGAGGTGATGTTTCAACTCTGTGAATGCCTTCTGTTGATATTCAGACCAAAATAATTTTTCTTTCACTCCTCCTTTGGTGACTTGATTCAAGGGCCAAGTGATATGAGAGAACCCCAACAAAAACTTGCGATAGAAATTGGCAAGACCCAGAAAGCTACGGAGCACTCTTTGAATGGTTGGGGCTAGCCAATCCCGAATCACTTGGATCTTGGCTAGATCCACATGCACCCCCCATTCATCAATAACGTATCCCGGATACTGAACCTGGGTCATGTCAAAAGTGCATTCTCCAAATTGAGACACAGCTTGTGTTGCAGTGTTTGGAGAACCTATCGGATGTGGTGGAGGTGCTCTTCCCAACTTTGGCTGAAGATCAGGATGTCATCCAAGTATACCACTACAAATGAGTTGGTGCATGGCTGCAACATGTAATCCATAAGCCTCATGAAGGTTGCAGGAGCATTCGTCAACCCAAAAGGCATAACCAACCATTCGAAAAGGTCCTCCTTGGCTTTGAAGGCAGTGTTCAAAACATTAAAGGGTTCGATTGATACCTGGTGATATCTGAACTTGACGTCGATCTTGCTAAAATATTTCCCCCCCTTGAGTTGGTCCAGAAGGTCATTAATCCATGGGATTGGGTACCTATTTCGAAAAGTGATCTTGTTCATAGTTTGATAGTCAATATAGAGTCTCCAAGTCCCATCCCTCTTCTATACCAACATGATTAGGCTCCCACAGGACAATGAACTTGGCCTAATGTGACCTTTCCACAGTAGCTCCTAAATTTTCCTCTTGATTTCATTGTTCTCCAGAATGGAGCAGTGATAGATTAGTCCATTGGGTAATGACACACCTGGGGTCATATTGATGGAGTGTTTGACTTTACAGTGTAGAGGCACCCCTGCGGGGGTGGTGAAGATGTCCTCATACTCCTCCACGACCTTGTCCATCTATTTTTGTCATACTAACGGGCCCTGTCTGGAGGTCATGGCCACCGTCTTCTTCTTTCCTTGAGGGCGTATCATCAGGAAAACAAAATTTCCCGATTTTTTAAATGAGGTTACTGCATTGTTTTGTAGTAACCAGAGAGATGCCATAGGTGGTGCTACCTCCAGTATCTTGTACAACTTATTTCCCAATGTAACAATAATAGCGGGATGCCTTGAATCATACACAACATGTTTCTTCCACAAGTATAGTTAGCCTAATAATACATCACAAACATGAAGGGAGCAACGTCACATAATACCTTATCCGTGAAGGGCTTGATGTTGTATGGAAGGCAAGATTATTGGCTCACGTGCAGATCTCGTCCTTGGTGAAGCCAACTGATGGTGTATGGTTGTGGGTGTGCTATGGTTGATAAGCCCAACCGCTTCATGACCTCTTATGCAATAAGATTCTTTTGGTTCCCACTATCGACATGAAATGTAACTGGGAACCCTTTACTGACATTTGAGAGTGGAAGAGATGCTCCTCTTGCTAGATCTTTGTGGTGGCAATAATGGCGTTGGGCTCCACATCAATAATCTGCTTCCCTTTGTCATTCCCCTTGTTAGGTTCTGACTAAGAGTTGGAACATGCATCTGATTCTAAAGCCTTCAGTTCAGCCACCAGTGACTGCTTGGCCTAAAATTCACTTGTGTTGTGGGTGGAGCTCTTATGGAACTCACACCATTTTCATGTGTCCTTATTCTGCTTCGTAGTGTTGTCCTTTGCTTTTGGCCTTGGTGGGCTATCTTGGGTCGTCTTGCCTTTGATTTGTCCTTTGTTGTGTTGTTTGGGGGCACATTTCCCTTGCTTCAGATTTATAGATCCAAAGTCTCACTTGTTCTATTTAAATTTCTACTCGATCTTGATGGCATATCAACACACCATGCCGAGCGAGGAGATGCCTAGGACCTCCATCTCATCCTGGATATATCTATGTAGGCAGCCGCGGTACTTGAGTACCAAATGTTCTTAGAGTCCTTGATCTCCAACTTCATGTGAAGGGTATGAAAAAAATTGGTAAACTTCGGCACATCTTGGTCCCTCCCCTACCACAACATGGTCCACTTTATGTATGTCCCTCGTAGCTCCCGACAGGGTAGTATTGCTCCTTGATGGCATCCCGAAATGAATTCCAAGTGGTAGCGAATAAAAATAGTGAGGTCGTACTTTCATTATTCTACTCATAATAGGTTTCCCACCAATCCTTGACGTGGGGGCCAACTTTGAGAAGAGAAAAAGTAATATTTTCTCAGTTGGAAAAATCATGAACAAAAAAATATTCTTCTAGTAGATTTAACCATTTATCTACTACATTTGCATCTATTTGGCCCTCAAATATGGGAATGTGAAATTTGTACCTTAAAAGGTGTGGAGCCTCGAGAGTGGTTATTGGATGTTGATGCAATGCCGGTGGGCAATCATTGAAAGATTTGGGCAAAATTATCCATCATTGTGTTCCTTTGTTTCTTGAGGGCCTCCTCGAGCAATAGTTCAATAGGATCTTCTGCTCCCTCGTCTTTCTTTTCTTCCCCCATGGGAAGTCATCAAGATTTTCGAGGCTGGTCTTGCAAAGGTTCGACCAGTTCAAGCCCTAATTCCTTATATCTCAAGCTCGTTGGGGACATGCAAAGAAAAACAAAGAAAGAGCATACCTCTCTGATACCACTGATCCAAATTTAAACACGAATGCAAAAAATTGCATATATAATCATAAGTACAGAGATGCAACAGAAATAACACTTTCCTTAATATCAGATAATGAAATATGCTTACAAACAGAATGGAAATGAGAGTAGCTCAAGTGATGGTAGCGTATCTTTGAGAAGAGATGTGGTGGATAGATGCCTCTGAACTGAGTTAGAATGAGGCTCAAGAGATTTTTTATTATTGGACAATAAGAAAAAATCCTAAACAACCAAAACCCTAACCTGAGGAGATGTAACAATAAGAGTTTATGGGCCCCATTGGGGTTAGTTGGGCAGCCAACCTTCTGGGGTCATAACTTGGTCATATTATCTCTATTTAACGTGCATGATACCTTGTTGGAAATATCTCTCCGAGGACTACAACTAAAAACATGATTTCAATGAAATCACTTAGAGGAATATTTCTAAAAAGCTTAATTTAGGGCCTCGGAACGGCTCCAAGAGTTGAGGACCCGAAAAACTACCAAAAATAGTAAACTGTGCTACAATTAAGGAAACTAAAAAACTGAAAGAAACAATGGTGGGGTCCATGTGGAATAGGCGAGTGGCCACCAATATCCACTTGGATTAGGAGTCCTGCAGGCTTACGATCTATGAAAAAAGTGGGTGATGTGCGATTGTGATATAGTGGACCTGACGGATTATTAAATTGAAACCTATAACTTATCCATCCTGATCTTTTTGCTAATCACAATCGCAGAGTACCAGCAGTCTTATATGTCTGGGACTCTGCCCTGTTTGAGATATGTGATTGTGATATCACATCACAACTTTTTACCTGTCGGGGGGCAATTCTATAGCACCTTCCTTTGCCAATGTGCGATTGTGATTCATTGCATCATGCCTCTGGCTAATTCTTGAATGCCTTCCGCCTGCCTTATCATATCGCAACCCTTCACTGCTCGGGAGTTGATTTTTAATGCCAACCTTCCTATGATTGCGATTTGCGACATGCGGGTCCAGTGGCGGCTTGCTAGTTGGCACCTCCTCATTTGCTGAATGACCTTGCCACATCATCCAATCCTACCATGTGAGCAATTCAAATCTAAACTTTGACTTGCTCTAACTTCTACATATGAGATCAGATTTGAGTGACATTTACACTGTTGGAATCAAAATGACGAGCTCTTCGATCTAAAACTAATTTTAACAAAATATTGACACTTTGATTTTTGAACCTAATTTTGAGCACCTGATCAGAGAGGCCAACCAGTGGCTCAAATTTGAGCACGGAAGGAGTACGCCTGCTCTGATACTATGTTAAACATAACCATGGCAAAGACAGGGGTTACGAAGAATAAACATTGAATGCATATATTATTCACATGATATACATTTATAGTACATTGGAGTGACCCTTGGATTCATCTTCTAAGGCCTATTGGACTCCCTTTTACTGTTTAGCTTCCACACCAACCCTTAGAGGATTAGGTGCAACACTATCCCAAAGTAAAACTTTTATTTGGATATTCCATAGAGGTTAAATTTCTATCATCCACCTAATAACTAGCACTTGTAAGCATATAAATTAAATCGCTAATATATGGTGATAAGCATCAATCCATAATAAGAATTAAAACAAGTTCTTCGTCACATATCTCAAGTTGCTAAAATTAAAAAACAAATCATTAAAATTAACTAAATTATAATTTTCTTTAAAATAGTTTCATTATTATTTTTATTATTGATAAAAATAACTAATATATAAACTAAACATATATACAATTTTTTTAAAAATATGTAACAAAATTCTTAACGATGGAGATTCACTCCCACTTTATCATGGAAATTCTTAATGTGTAAATGAGCCTTGTTACAATACTACCAAGGGATACAATGGCTTATCAATACCACCTACCCAAAAAAATCATAACTCATTTCATATGATACTTGTTTAGTTTTTTAATTAATGAATTTAATTAAAATGGAAAAATACTTTCGAAATGAATCTTAAGCTTTGATTTGTGTATATTGCTAGGAATATTCTATAATATTTTATGAAAGCTAAATCTTTACATCCACCTAATAAATATCAATTGAATACCTAAATTAAAATTGTGGAAACTTTATTCTAAAATAAACATGTCTATCAATATAATTATTAATATTAAATTAAAATTTTAAAAATCATATTAATTTCAATTAAAAATTATAAAATTAACATTTTTAATTTTAAAAATGAATTTAATTTTTTTTTTTTTTTCCAAATAACTTACTAACTACTATATTATATATAGATATTTTTTACTAACTACTATAATATATATAAATTATTTTAAAAATTAAATGTTTATAGTCATAAAAAAAATCGCACTTAAACAAGGAGATATCACTTTTGAATTTTATATCACTGCAAACGCAAGCAAAATTAAACGAAACTTAGCGATTTTAATAAAATAATATAACAAATCAACATTTTAAATTTGATTAAAACAAATTCCATTTAAAGAATTTAAAAATGTACTTAAAAATTTAATAATTATAAAAAGATAAAATGAGATTAAAAGAATATAGCTTTAAAACCATTTTAAATAAAATAGTGCATATAATTTTTTTACAACATTGAATATATGATTAATAACTAGAAATACATATTATAATATGTAAAATTATTCAAAACCAAAATTTTAGATTTTATTTATATTTTCTTGTTTAAAAAAATAACAATAAATTAATATTTTAGATGATATTTTATATTTATTATTATTTAATAATTTAATTTAAAAATATATTTATTTTCTGTATTCAAGCTTCTATGATTCATAATGAATTAGATAAAATCTTTTGGTAAAAATCACATGAGAGAATTTTTTGGCCAACACGTTTTGAACCAACAAGTGTGGTTCAGCATCTCGCCCTAATGATCAACAACATTTGTTAGTTCCAAAGACGCCTGCCAAAAAATTCTCTCATGTGATTTCTACCGAAATACTTTGTTTAATAAATATATTTATAATTTTCTTTTTATTTATTTATTTTAATTTCTAGCTATATTATATTTATATTAATTCTTTTAATATACATATTAACTAATTCATTTATATATAAATATTTTAATTTTAGATATCATTTTGGCATTCAACTGCGTAAAGTAAGTCATTCACCTACAACCATTTCCATGAGAGGTAGTCATAACTGACTAATTTCTCATGATTTTTGAATAGTTCACTTAGCACTCATTGCATCGGGTGATGCTCACAGGGGTGAAAAAGTGGGATTGTAACTAGTGAAATAAATCACATACCATCAATCATCACTCAACTATGACCATTTCCATTTCTCATGATTTTGGAATAGTTCATTTAGCACTCATTACCATTTCCAGGAGAGGTAGTCTTAAGAATAGTTCACTTAGCAACTGACTAATTTCTCATGATTCTTGAATAGTTCACTTAGCACTCATTGTATTGGGTGACGCTCACAGGGGTGAAGAAGTGGGATTGAAACTAGTGAAATGAATCACATAGTGTCAATCATCACTTTCAAGGCTTGCACTCAGTAACCAGGACTTCCCAGGAGGTCACCCGTCCCAGATCGCCTCTGGCTTAAGCGCGCTTAACTATGGATTTTTCCCCACAATCAAGCCCACTTAGCTTGCTACCCATTTGCAAAACCTTAGCAAGTATTGTGCCTCATGAACCATTAACGTAGAGATCCCTTCACTCTTTTTGAATTTAAGTATGGGGTTTTACGCAGTGCATTATATTATATATCATTTTGGGATTCAACTGCGTTAAGTAAGTCATTCACTTATGACCATTTCCATGAGCGGTGACCTCTCGGGAAGTCCTGGTTATCAAGTGCAAGTCCCAGAAGTGATGATTAACGCCATGTGATTCATTTCACTAGTTTCAATCCCACTTCTTCACCCCTGTTAGAATCACCCGATGCAATGAGTGCTAAGTGAACTATTCAAAAATCATGAGAAATTAGATAATTACGACTACCTCTCATGGAAATGGTCATACTTGAATGACTTACTTTACGCAGTTGAATCCCAAAATCATATCTAATATAATGCGCTTTGTAAACCCCCATACTTAAATTCAAAAAGAGTGAAGGGATCTCTACTTGAATGGTTCATGAGGCACAATACTTGCTAAAGTTTTGCAAATGGCGTAGCAAGCTAAGTGGACTTGATTGTTGGAAAAAATCCACAGTTAAGTGCGCTTGATCCAGAGACGATCTAGGATAGGTGACCTCCTAAGAAGTCTTGGTTTCCAGGTGCAAGCCTTGGAAATGATGATTGACGCTACGTGATTTATTTCACTAGTTTCAATCCCACTTCTTCACCCCTTTGAGGATCACCCGATGAAATGAGTGCTAAATGAACTATTCAAAAATCACGAGAAATTAGTCGGCTACGACTACCTCTAATGGAAATGGTCATACGTGAATGAGTTACTTAACGAATTTGAATCCCAAAATGATATCTAGTATAATGCATTGTGTCAACCCCCATACTTAAATTCAAAAAGAGTGAAGGGATCTCTACTTGAATGGTTCATAAGGAACAATACTTGCTAAGGTTTTGCAAATGGGGTAGCAAGCTAAGTAGGCTTGATTGTGGGGAAAACTCCATAATTAAGTGTGCTTGAGCTAGAGGCGATCTGGGATGGGGGACCTCCGAGGAAGTCCTAGTTACCAGGCGTAAGCCTCGGAAGTGATGATTAATGCTATGTGATTCATTTCACTAGTTTCAATCCCACTTCTTCACCCCTATGAGCATCACCCGATGCAATGAGTACTAAGTGAACTATTCAAAAATCATGAGAAATTAGTCAGTTGCGACTACCTCTCATGGAAATGGTCACACGTGAATGACTTACATAACACAATTGAATCCCAAAATGATATCTAATATAATACACTGCGTAAACCCCCATACTTAAATTAAAAAAGAGTGAAGGGATCTCTACTTGAATGTTTCATGAGGAACAATAGTTGCTAAGATTTTGCAAATGGGGTAGCAAGCTAAATGGGCTTGATTGTGGGGAAAACTCCACAGTTAAGCGTGCATGAGTGAGAGGCGATCTAGGATGGGTGACCTCTTGGGAAGTCTCGGTTACCAGGTGCAAGCCCCAGGAGTGATGATTGACGCTATGTGATTCATTTCACTAGTTTCAATCCCACTTGTTCACCCCTGTGAGCATCACTCGATGCAATGAGTAATACCTCCCATGGAAATGGTCATACGTGAATGACTTACTTAATGTAGTTGAATCCAAAAATGATATCTAATATAATGCACTGCGTAAACCCCCATGCTTAAATTCAAAAGGGTGAAGGGATCTCTACTTGAATGGTTCATGAGGCATGATACTTGCTAAGGTTTTGAAAATGGGGTAGCAAGCTAAGTGGGCTTGATTGTGGGGAAAACTCCACAGTTAAGCGCACTTGAGCTAGATGAGATCTGGGATGGGTAACCTCCCGGGAAGTCCTGGTTACCGGGTGCAAGCCCTGGAAGTGATTATTGACACTTGATTCATTTCACTAGTTTCAATCCCACTTCTTAACCCCTATGAGCATCACCCAATGCAATGAGTGCTATGTGAACTATTCAAAAATTATGAGAAATTAGTCAGTTACGACTACCTCTCATGGAAATGGTCATACATGAATGACTTAATTAACGCAGTTGAATCCCAAAATGATATCGATGCAGTGAGTGTTAAGTGAACTATTCAAAAATCATGAGAAATTAGTCAGTTATGACTACCTCTCATGGAAATGGTCATACGTGAATGACTTACTTAACACACTTGAATCCAAAAATGATATCTAATATAATGCACTGCGTAAACCCCCATACTTAAATTCAAGAATGACTTAACGCAATTGAATCCCAAAATGATATCTAATATAATGCACTATGTAAAACCCCATACTTAAATTCAAAACGAGTGAATGGTTCATGAGACACAATACTTGCTAAGGTTTTGCAAATGGGGTAGCAAGCTAAGTAGGATTGATTGTGGGGAAAACTCCACAATTAAGTGCGCTTGAGCCACCTCTCATGGAAATGGTCATACGTGAATGACTTACTTAACGGAGTTGAATCCAAAAATGATATCTAATATAATGCACTACGTAAATCCCCATACTTAAATTAAAAAAGAGTGAAGGGATCTCTACTTGAATGGTTCATGAGGCATAATACTTGCTAAGGTTTTGCAAATGGGTAGCAAACTAAGTGGGATTGATTGTGGGTAAAATCCACAATTAAGCACGCTTGAGACAAAAGCGATCTTGGATGAGTGACCTCCTGAGAAATCGAAGTAAAATAAAATGACCTATTTAATAAAAACAAATTACAAAAGTAAAATAAAATGAACTATTTTACATGTAATATAAATAATATTTATTATAAATCGCTTATAAATTTGTTATAGAAAATTTCTCACTCTTAGATTTCAGTTACTTCAAACATCACATATTAATAAAGAAGATATTAAAGAACCGACCCCTTTTTTCTAAGTTTTATAATTATTTTTTAATATAAATACTTTTTTCAATCCTAATTAATATTAATATTATAATTTTATTATATTAAATTAATATATTAATTTCTCAATATTATATAATAAGTAATGAGGCCTAAGGAGTCCCTATATAATAAGTAAGGAGTTTTAAATGAGCTTTAAACTAATTATAAATGGATGTATAGGAGTTTTAAATGAGCTTTAAACTAATTATAAATGGATGTATTGTAAAGACATTAATTAATATTATAATTTTATTATATTAAATTAAAATATTGATTTCTCAATACTGTATAATAATTAAGGAGTTACTATATAATAAGTAAGGAGTTTTAAATGAGCTTTAAATTAATTATAAATTAATGTATTGTAAAAATATTAATTAAAGAAAAACCACGGATTCAAATACAGAAATAAATTAATTGAAAAAAACAATATTATATAATAATAATTAATTTCAAATTATTAAAAAAATAATTTAAATAAAGCAAAATATAATATTGTTTATTAAATTTTGTGATTGCTGTGTTGTGTTAAGATATTTTTTTATGCAAAATTATTAGTTCAAAATTTTATTTAGATAAAAATCATATAAAATATTATTTAGACAAAAATCATATATTGAACATGATAAAAATGAAATTGAAATTTGAAATAATAAAAATATAGTTCTATCAAACTTACCCAAAAAAATAAAATTAATTATGAATTATCCATTATTTCCATAATAATGCACCTCTATAAGGGAGAGCATCCAGAGTATTGCTATGAAGGTGAGACAGTTCTGGAGCAGTCATGTAGGGGAAATGCCTATTGTGCATGTGGAGTATATGAAGCAATATCCATCATAATAATACACCTCTATATTATTGTGCATGTGGAGTATATGACGCAATATCCATAAAAATGTAACTTTCTGGTTTTTTCTTCTGAAAAAATGTATTTCTGAGAAATGAAAATCTGTTTTTCTCCTCTGAGAAAAAAGTATATGAAGCAGGAAAGTTCATACCTGTGCATATCAAATTATATAAAATTTCATGGACACACCAAAATAATGAGGTTCAAGCTATGTGGAGAAGAGTTACCCACATAATCATATACAACGATACTCATATTCAAATGAACAATTAACACATTCACTGTCAATCAGACCACACCGGGAGGAGCGTGGACTTGGATGAGCAAGAAAGGAATCTATGAAACCTTGCAAATGCAAAATTTACACAATGGCTACCTACCAACCTCTACTTTTTTTTCTGGCTCGGTTCAACCACACAGAACCCTAATCTCTCCCCACACGCCTTCGGTTAACATTATCATTAGAATGCGAGGCATTCCGATCACGTTGCGAATTAGAAGGCGGGTTTGCAGAGGACGGCCAAAATCGGAGCAGGTAAGATATCAGATTGCACCTGTGATGATCGTCTCTGCTGTTGGGAGCTTGCCTGGCAGTAATGTGATCTCTGATTATTGAACTGTTTCTGGTACTAGCATTACTATTCCTTCCACCTTCAATAAACACAGGGGGATTCCAATAATTGTTGTTTTGCCCTAAGGGTTCCATTGTAACAGAAAACACAGGGGCTTCACCTTGGCCGCCGGGCATCGGAGGACCCGTGGGGGATGAAGAAGAATTGCTGCCGCTGGACGAAGATCCAACCTCTGCAGTCTCTGGAACCCCGCTGGGCAATCCCTGGCGACAGACAGGACACGAATTGTGCTGAGCTAACCACGGAACAATACAGTCTGAATGATAAATGTGACTGCAGGGCATTTCCCTGGCTTCCCCCCCTAGTTCGAACCGTTCCTTGCAGACAGGGCAGTGCGAATTGTTAACCAGATGCCGCGAATTTATGGTAATTTTGGGCATTGCGTCCACGGAGGCTCCGGTGGCTGGCGGCGGGCCGGAGATGCCGGTCTGAGTCAGCTGCTCGATGATTTGCTGTAGAGCAGTGGCCATGAAATTATCTCCTAGGTTTGCAGTCAAGGGCCTGGGTTCGCCTCCTGGTTCATTCGTGAAAATTAACTGCATATGCGCCACGTTGTCCCCATTTGGGCTCCGCCTGAGAATCAGAAACGGACCGTTTAACATCCCGTCGTGGGCGGGGTTGTGGCCTTCGTTGTTTCTACGGTTATTAATCCAGTTCAGCAGGGTCCCCACGAAGTTGCCCTCTAACGGGGTTGTTCGATCATGCAGGCCTGTAATTTCTTCAATAAACCCTCCGCCGCAGGTAGGGCAAACCATGGGATCTCCTGCGCGTATTCGTAGCAATTGGTGGCACGCATGGCAGAAGTGCGGAGTACTACTACGAGAACCCATCTCGATAAGTCCCGAAGCCGATTTTGAAAAACTTGACTTCCGGCAATTGGAGAAACAAATTATGGAATACTAGATGATGTCCAAGTCTAGACTTGAATCCAAACAATTAGAACAGCAAATTATTCACCCAATCACAAAAGATAACACAATATTGTTATAGATAATTGAAACAAAACCTCAGTTCATGTATGCCCAGAAATGGCCATAACAGCTGAAAACTGGACGCAGAGAATGTTGCGGTATCGATAATGGCAGAGGAAGCAGCCACAAACATAATTTAACAGTAAAAGCTGAGCTGATTTCAGTAGCATGCAGGTCGATTCCTTCGCTCGATCATGCTTGGAAAGAATATAATGCTATTCCTCGCTTTAGCTTTGTCAGGACGTAAGAATATTTCATCAACGAGGACATCGAATATCAGACTAGCTAGAAACTCAGATATTCGATAATATTATAAACTTAAATCCTGAATTTAAAGTAGAAACTACGGAACTCCATGGCATTTATTTAATTAGATCTCAGTTGAATAATTAGAATGTCAGGAAAGAAGATAAGGATCAGATCTCTGCGATTAACTTACAGAATGATAATATGCTAAGGATTGTCTTGTTCTCCACACAACTGTGGAATCGTTTTGGTTGCAATGAACATAGCATCTGACCATTTGCATGATAACGAGACTAAACGAATCAACACCAAACGTATGCTCAGTTAATTAAATTAAGGATGCTCTTGTTCTCCACACAAGTGTGGAATATTTTTGGTTGCAATGAATATAGCATGAAACCACTAGCATGATGACGAGACAACGAATCAACACCAAATGTATGCTAAATTAATTTATAAAAAATTAATGTAATTTTAAAAAATATACAAGGGAAGAAATTGTATGGACATTTTTAATTTTGTTAAATGTAATTTTAAAAAATATACAAGGGAAGAAATTGTATGGACATTTTTAATTTTGTTAATTTTTTTTGGGAAGTATATTGACTTGGAGTTTAGTAAATAACTATGGGATATCACTCAACATTGTTTTGGTAATTTATTGTTTTTAGGTTGAAAATATAAAATTTAGAAAATATGACTGGATTGTTCTTCCATTAAATATTTATTGTACCTGTTATTTATCACCATGTCGTTGTCAAATTGTGATTAAAAGTTAAAACTTTTCATATTCTCTAACGGTTTTGTCGAGTTCATTAGGTAAGTTGTGTGTAATCACTTTGGCCTACAAGGTATGCCCACTTGGCAAAACATTTAAGTAAAATGAATTAAGGCATGTATGTTAATTAACGAGAAAAATTAAAATTATATGGATTGCAACACCCTACTCCATCTAATGGATCGTAATGTGCATTGTAACATAATCCACTCTATATATTATTAAACTAATTATCTATAATGAAATATGGATTGTAACTTGTATTGTAACACCCACCACTCCATTTAATGGATTGTTAGGTGCATTGTAACCCACACCACTCCATATATTGTTAAATTAATGAGCTATAACGAAATTGTAGTTGAACTGCATTTGTTATTAGGGATATAATGTTTTATTAGTTGGATTGTAACCTGGATTCTGTCACTCCATCTAAGATTGTAAAAGCCACCACTCCATCTAGGATTGAAACAACCACCAACCCGTCTATTATAAGCAAGGAAATGTACATTTCTTAGTGGATGCATGCATTTCTTAGTGGGTGCATTGTAGGAATTTTCAAATCCAAACCATATGCAATTAAGTTAGGTTAAATTCCTAAAACTATTCATGGAACGATTTGAAGGGGCAAATGTCAGCTTCTATCTATCTACTAAGAGAGGTGCACAATCCCATGTTCTGCAATTTTATTCAAATAAGTACTCTATTTAAAATATGTTTTTAATATATCTTTTCACCTAGGTTGAAATCTCAGTTTAACCGTGAGTTTTGGAAATCTAGGTTACAACTATCAAGCTTCATTATTTTAGATGCTTCAAGAGTTCTTGATAGTGCCAATCCATTTTCACTGTACAAAACAATGATTCCAATACTCCTGCCATCAACTTTTAAAGAATTTTAATCCATCAAAATTGTGAGAGGTTTAGACCATGCTAAAAAGTTTTACCGTCTAAAATCTGCAACAACACTTGTATCAAGCATAACTCTGCTCATTTCTAACAATACCCTTAACTCCTTCGCCTTTTTTCTAAGATCGCCCAATCTTGCTATTGGGATCCGATGAAGATACCTACAACAACTCAAAGGTAGGAATGCATTAGGGTTGAAAAAGGATATAAGCATAACCTGAGAATGATCGGCAAAAACTGAGGATTGATATAGAAAATTAGAATCTTGGCATGCAATATTGATGCTTTTACTCATGTTCAGGTTACATTTACAGGATGGATAGGATGGACGGGTTGAGCTGTTACCGTAAAACATCAGGTTGAATTGTAACCTGGATTCGGCCATTCTATCTAGGATTGTAACAGTCACTATTTTATCTAGGATTGTAACATCCACCACTTCATTTATTATAAGAAAAATAATATACATTTCTTTGTGGATGCATGCATTTTTTAGTCGGTGCCTTGTTGGAATTATAGAAGCCAGGCCATATGAAATTTAGTTAGGTCAAATTCATCGAATGATTTCCTGCAAAGATTCTTGGAATCATTTGAAGGGGTTTTTGTCTATTAAGAGAGGTGCATAATCCCTTGTTCTGCATTTTTTTTCAATCAAGTATTTTATTTAAAAAAAAAATAATATATCATTTAGTCTAGGCTTGAAATCTCAATTTAGCCATAAGATTTGAAAATCTGGGTTACAACTATCAAGCTTCAGTAAGATTTGAAAATCTGGGTTACAACTATCAAGCTTCAGTAGTTTGGGTGCTTCAAGGGTTCTTGTTATTGCTGAATCCATTTTAGGTATAAAAAAAATTATTCCAATACTCCCCCAATCAAATTTTGAAAAATTTCAGTCTAACAAAATTGTGACAGGCTTAGACCACACTAAGAGGTTTTACCCTGAAATCTGCAGCAACACACGTATATGATGCCTAAGTCTGCTCATTTCTAATAGTACCCTTAACTCCTTCCCTTTCTTTCTAAGGTCACACCCAATCTTGCTATTGGGATCTGATGCAGATACCTACAACAACTGAAGATCAGAATGCATTAGGTTTGAAAAGGATATAATCATTACCTGAGAATGATCCGCAGAAACTAAGAATTTATATAGTTAATTAGAATCTTGGCATGCAATATTGACACTTTTAGTCATGTTCAGTGTCACACACCAATACAGATCTTAAATATATATATATATATATATATATATATATATATTTACTACAGTATAATCATGTATACATGTTCATTGAATCATCACATCGCAAACATGTTATATACATTATTATAGCCGAACAATATATTAAGTAACACTTTAATATTAAAGCATTCAAATGCCTTATACTTTTACCCACTCATACTAAAGTCGATAAATGGTTTACTGTACCAACAACTAACCATGCCCATGATTTATTAATGAATATACAATGGATGGCTCATGATATAACTCGGGTTAATCAAGTGTTTGACATTCAATGGTATGTATAAAAGTTAAATGAGTGGTACTTCTGTCATGAGTGGTTTTATGGCAATTTCTATATATATGTGCTGGTTTATTTCACCGAGAATAGTTGTAGCCACGAGTCTTGTCCGGCTTTGATACTCACCCAGCTGGCCGGCTCTGCGTCCCACTTGGCACGATGAACGACTGGCCACCAGGTACCATGTGCCCTCCACGTGCTCGACGCTCCAGGAACCATACAGTCTGACAATTCTCGAACTTGCCATTTAACAGTCGTTTCCCGGTTCAACTACGAGTGATCCAATGGTGGAGACGAGCCAACCCAAATCAAGGGTTGTTGTCGACCCATGAGGCGATGGGTGCTCTAATGGTTTTAATGTGTAGTTAACTCCTTTAATTTGATTTTCTTTGTTGAGCAACCTCCTGTCGCACACAGCTTCATGGCGTTCCGCCTTACTCAAAACTCCTTACCTCCAGGCGGTCTAGTATACAGTAGGATATCTCTGCCTTCCTACACCAGAACAGGTATCGAATTTCATATTATTCTAGTTTACCACTCTTCTCGTTTCAAGTCCATGTTCTTCACGGGCCTTTGGACTTCACAGTGCTAGTTATGGTTATGGTTCCTTCAGTTTCTGTATTCATCTTCTTCGGCATTTTAGAAAATGAACTCGCATTTTTCTCGTTACGAAGATATTCTCAGGAGGAAGGTTGGGTTGTTAAATCAACGGCGTTGGATAGCCCTCTCCGCTTCTTTGCCATTCCATGTCCGGGTAAGAATTTATGTATTTAATCGTAGGCTCGTATGGCTGTTCCGTAGTAATGGGCTAAGCCGCTGTCCGTTTTGACAAGATGTCGGGGCTTGCTCATGCTTCGGAATCCCTCCGCCATATACAGGGGTTTCCTCCCATGGGGAAATTTTACGTTTCTCTTTCATATTTTGTTGTTTGTAAATTGTCTGGTTTCTCCGCCAGCATTCAGGCGGGAACCTCCGTTAAGAGGCGCTGTATGCCGAACTTGTGTTGTATAACTTGTTTCCTTACAATGGACTGTTGGTCTTGAAGGCGGACAAATGCTTTCGGTTGAATAATGTTTTGTTTATATGATACGGTTTTCGGTTTTAATTTTTGGTTAAGAATTATTACTGGTTTTCACAGAAACCTTTATTTGGCTCTAGTACTATTATTCGATGTATACTGGGCGTACTTGCCTTCTTTGTAGCTTTTACTATGAATATAAGTTTTGAACATTTATCCCTGTTCGTTTTTCCAGTGTATATTTGCTTCTATGGTTGAATCTTTTTGTATCAACGGATCTGGCATTAGAAACCCCTGCTGGATATATATATTTAAGCACAGCTTCGGCAGTTCTCTTCAGGGCCGGGGCATCTGTTAATGTTTATTACAGATGCATGCTGGTCACGGCCCTTACTCCGTTCCTCGGAGACACGGGTATTTCCGTCAGTTTGTTTTTCTTTCTGCATGCTTGTATATTCTGTTAAATGTTGAAGCTATATATTTGATAATGGATTATTACTTCGAAATACATGCTTTGTTCCGCAGACGATTCGAATGGCCTGCGTTTTTCTTGGTAAAAGGTCTGGGTAATTCCGGGTATTTACTATTGTTCTCGGTTCGAAATATAAACTTAATGCTTATGCACAATGTTGAATTCTTTTGTTCAATTCCCATCTGGGTTATTGAGGATGGCTCACACAGTAATATTTTTCCTGTTTTATATTCTTTCTATCGCTTATGCTACAGAGGTTTTTAATTCGACATGGTTTCGCTATTGTTCTTTGATTGAGAAATCTAGTCCCATCTCTGCCAGTTGCGCAGAGGCTAGATTCTAAAAATGATTAAATCTTTTCCCATTACCTTTACTTGCCTATCAAAGACCTTAAAATAATTCCATAGGTTTAAATGAATTCTTAAATGCTTTAGCAAGCCGTACCTGAGCAGTAGCAAACCTTTTCGTAGCGCTTGTCAACCTCCCGACCGTAGGAAGATCCTCCTCGATCTTCCACCCCCAAGCACTTCTGCAGATCTTCACTGTCTGCAAACCCTCTGGTTATGCCAGAGTCACGCTATCTGATCCTAACCAGACGTAGCGGTTCAGGAAGCCTCTCACTTCCAAACACATGCCATCTGGTCACTACCAGACATAGCATATCACCACCCTCTGCCATCTGATCCTTACCAGACTTGGCATTCCCCCTTTTCCCTTGGGGTCTCAACCGTCACATGAAGGTAGTTAGGTTTTCCTCTTGTTTCAACTACCTCCACAGCTACTAACAACAATTAATCACATACTTAATTAAACAGTGGTAATACAATTAATTATCATAATAATTAACAGCAGTAGCAACAGAGTTATTATAATTTACCAAACAGAGTTTTAGTTCACAGCTAAATTTACTGTCTTACTTAACATTATCGCTTTACTAGGAGCATTACATCTCCCCCTCCTGAAGTTCAACATTGTCCCGATATTGCTGTTCACCCAGAAACAATCCGGGATAAGCTTCTTTCATACTCTGCTCATCCTCCCAGGTGGCCTCATCTGGCCCAAAGTGCTGCCATTGCACTTTATCCTGGTTGATGACCTTTTTCCGCAGCTCGACTCTTCTCCGATCTAGTATGTTCACTGGCTCGACCAGGAACTCTCCTTCCGGTTCCACCTGAAACACATAATATTTAAATTAGTTGTTTTCTAACATTCCATTTTGATTTATTTTTATCTTACAGCATCTTATTACCTGAATGTCCTGCCAACTTATTATGTGTCTAGGGTCATAAACATATTTCTTTAAAATGGATACATGGAAAACATTATGGACCCGGATATGGCTAGGTAGGGCTAGCTGATAAGCTACCAGCCCCACTCGTGCTAAAATCTGGAAGGGTCCACAAAAGCGAGTTGCCAATTTGGCACAAGCATTCCATTGGAGAGTACTTCTCCTAGCTCGGATTCCGACATATACATGTTCACCCACCTGATATTCTTTAAAGGTTCTTTTCCGATCTGCAAAATATTTTTGTCTGTCCTGAGCTATTTTTAAATTAGCCCGGACTCTTTTGACCATGGCTTCCATCTCTTACAACATTTCAGGACCCAGCATGAGTTTGTCTTCCGGTCCACCCCAACTGGATGGCGTACGACATTTTCAGCCGTAAAGTACTTCGAATGGACTCATCCGCAAGGATGCATGATATCCATTGTTATAATCAAACTCCACAAGGTGTAAGTACTCCTCCCATCAGGTAGGTTGTTGCATCGCATATGACCTCAGCATGTCTTCCACCACCTGATTCACCCGCTCAGTCTGCCCGTCAGTTTGCGGATGATAAGCGGTGCTGAAATTCAATTGAGTCCCCAGACCTTCAAACAAGGTCTTCCAAAAGGCTGATGTGAATTTGACATCGCGATCGGATATTATAGCTTTTGGCAGCCCATGGAGTTTAAATATGTTCTGCATGAAAACATTTGCAATTTGAGCCGCACGATATGTAGATTGAACCGGTATGAAGTGAGCTGACTTACTGAGCTTGTCTACTACAACCATTATAGAGTCATTGTTCTTTTTGGACTTTGGCAACCCCGTAATAAAGTCCATGGTAATAGTCTCCCACTTCCATTCTGGTATGGGTAATGGCTGTAGTAAACCCGCAGGGTGTTGATGTTCAACCTTAACCTGTTGACATTCTAAGCATCGCGCCAGATATTCTACCACATCCCTTTTCATTCCTGGAAAATGATACTCCTTCCGAAGCTAGGTGATTAATTTTTGATAGCCCGGATGTCCCGCATAAGGGCTTTTATGATATTCATCCAGAATCTTTTCTTTAATACCGCTCTGATTGGGTACATAAATTCTTTTCTGGTAACACAGAATTCCGGCTGCATTCAACTCGTACCCTTGTTGTATTATGTGGGTATTTAAATTCTGCACCAGCTGCTTCTTTTGTAGGTAAATTCGATCTTGTGCAGCGGCCTCTTCAATTTCTTTGTCAAGGGTGGAATGTCCTTCACTAATACCAATTTCATAAATGCAATGCACTTTTCGACTCAGTGCATCAACTACCCTGTTCTCTTTTCCTTTTAGGTGCCTAATTTCAAAATCGAAATTCCCCAAAAAGTCCATCCACCTAGCTTGCCTAGCGTTTAAGGTTGGTTGACTAAAGTAGCTAGTTAAACTATGGTGATCGGTCATTAGCAAGAATTTTCTTCCCACCAAATAATGGCGCCACATTTTCAGCGCATGAACTACCGCAGTTAATTCCAGATCATAGGCAGAATACTTTTGCTCATGCTCCTTCAATTTTCTGGATTCGTACGCGATCACTTTCCCTTCCTGCATTAGCACCCCTCCTACACCCTCTTTGCTTGCATCTGTGCAAACTACATACTCCTTTTCCGGGTCTACAACACTCAGCACAAGTGCAGTGGTGAGCAGGTTTATGAGCTGTTCAAAGCTCCGTTGACAATCTGATGTCCACTTGAATATCTTTCCCTTCTTTCGCAAAGAGGTGATAGGATATGCAACCCTGGAGAAGCCTTCCACAAACCGCCGATAATATCCAGCCAGCCCCATGAAAGATCTGATATCTGCCACGTCCTTGGGTATTGGCCATTCCATTATAGTTTTGATCTTTTCGGGGTCCAAAACTATACCTTCTTTTGTAATGATATGTCCCAAATACTGGATCTGTTCTTTATAAAAATCACATTTGCTAAATTTACCATATAGCTGATGCTCCCGTAGTGTCTGTAACACTACTCTGAGATGCTCCTCATGCTCTTTAATATTCTGGGAGTATATAAGTATATCATCAATAAAGATTAACACAAATTTGTCTAGGTACTGATGAAATATATTGTTCATCAAGCACATAAATGTCGCAGGTGCATTGGTCAACCCAAAAGGCAGTACCACAAACTCGTAGTGCACATAACGAGTTCGAAAAGCTGTTTTGGCTATGTCCTCATCCTTAATTCTGATTTGATAATAGCCCGACCTCAAGTCAATATTTGAAAAGATTGTCGCCCCCTTCACCTGATCAAACAGTTCATCAATGCGGGGTAGTGGATATTTGTTTTTAACTGTCAATTTATTCAGCTGTCTATAATCTATGCACATACAGAGAGTTCCATCCTTTTTCCTAACAAACAACATAGGGGCTCCCCAAGGGGATATGCTCGGACGAATATACTTCTTATCCAACAACTCTTGCCGCTGCATCTTTAACTCAGTTAATTCTGGCACACTCATCCGGTACGGTGCTCGGGATACTGGGGTTGCACCGGGTACCAATTCTATGGTGAAATCCAAATCTCTTTTGGGCGGCAGCCCTGGTATTTCTTCCGGAAATACATCTGTAAAATCTCGCACTATTGGTATACTCTCCACAGTCGCAATTTTATCTTCAGATCTAGCATACCCTACTTGTACTGCATATATTTGACATTTCTTCCGAACACATTTAGCTAGCTGTGAGGCCATAATTGGCCGGATCTGCACCGGTTTTTGGATACCTTGAATTTCCTTTTCTTTTCCCAGTTCATCTCGATAAGAAATTGTTTTTGTCTTGCAGTTTATTACAGACCACCGCTTTTCCAACCAATGCATCCCTATCAGCACATCATATGAACCAAGAGGGAGTACATTCAATTCTGTTATTACTGTCTAACCGGCTAACCTTAGTGAACAGTTGCTGACCTTAGCCAGCACTCGTCTTTTGGCCTCGGTGGCAAGCTTTACTAACCAAGGATTCTTAAACTTAATAGTTTGAAAACTACAGTTTTCCACAACTTTGGGACTTACGTAGCTTAAAGTAGCTCCTGGGTCTACTAAAATGGAAACTGTTCGATCAAGGATCTTACCTTCAAATTCTATCATTGTTGGCTGGTAATCAGCTTGTCGATCCTCGACTGCGGCATTTATTCTAGATATGGACCGAGCCACGTCTCCCACTGTGGAGGCTTCGTAAATCTGGGACACCTGATTGATTTCCTTCCGGTGAGGGCAATTTTTAATATAATGGGGTCCGCCACAACCCCAACACTAAACCGATGGCCTGACTGAGCCCTCATTATCAACTCTAACCGACTGTTCACTGTATTTAGATTCAACAGGTGGCTTAAATCTGATCTGATTTCTTGATAGGTTTCTATTGCTGGCCCCTTTCGAGAATCCCTTATGAAAATTTCTTCGAGTTCCCTTAACTCCTACAGTCATTCTGCTGCCCTTTTTATCCGCCCAACGCTTTCCAGAATTTTCTCCTTTTTGTTTGTTCTGCTGATAACATATTCTAGCCTTCCGAATTGCTTCGTCCATCATTTTCAGATTATCAAATTCGATTCTTTCACGCATTGCCTGGGGTAGGTTGCTAACAAACCGCTGCACCTTAGCCTTTTCCTCCCGAATGTACGGTACATAGCGAAGCAGAGATGTAAATTTAGTTATGAACTCATCTATGGTCTGCTGTCCAAGCCGCAGATCATGAAATTCTCGTGCTTTTTCATCATAGAAGCGTTCTGTCAGGTACTTTTCCTTGAAATATCTTTGAAAAGTCTCCCAAGTCACATCTTGCTCACTCACCCCTGACACCATCTTGACTTCTTCCCACCATAATGTAGCCTTGGCCTACAGCTGGAAGATGGCCAGCCATGCCTTAAGATGGTGATCATACTCGTACACTTGGAAATACTTGTTCATGTTGATTAGCCAAGCCTCTGCAGCTTCTTCTGATTCCCCATCGAAATGGGGTGGTTTAATCTTTTGAAACTCCCCTTGCAGTTCTATCCGCGGTCTCTTTGGAGTTTGATATTCAGAAGCGTTAACAGACTTCTCTCCTCGCGCCTCCGCCCTTTCCTCTGCTTCCTCCTGTTCAGTGTGATAGCTTTGTTCATCTGATTACCGTGTCTGCTGAGGCCTAGGATGAGACTGTTGTTTATGTTGTTTATCAGATAAACTTTTCAGAATCCTCTCTTGTTCCATGTTTAGTCTTGCGTTGTCCTCACGCAAGCGGGCCATTTCGTCCTTCAGCTCCTAGACTGTCCTCAATATAGTCAAGTCAGTGTTGTGGCCTTCCTCTCCCAGTTGTACCCAGATCTCAAGATTCCCCTGAGGGTGAGCAACGTTATCTGGTCGATTCAAATTTCCATGAGGAGCGCTACTTGTTCTCCTCATTCTTCTGTCACCTGAAAAAAATTAGCTTATTTTAACAGATGTAATTTTTATATTTCAATATACTCCTTGCTTTCTTGTTAGGATGCTACTTATGCATTGTTGTCTCTATTAAAATTAACCCGAGGTCACAGAGTTGTAACCTGGCTCTGATACCACTTGTCACACACCATTACAGATCTTAAAAAAAAAATTTATTTTTACTACAGTATAATCATGTATACATGTTCATTGAATCATCACATCGCAAACATGTTATATACATTATTATAGCCGAACAATATATTAAGGAACACTTTAATATTAAAGCATTCAAATGCCTTATACTCTTACCCACTCATACTAAAGTCGATGAATGGTTTACTGTACCAACAATTAACCATGCCCATGATTTATTAACGAATATACAATAGTTGGCTCATGATATAACTCGGGTTAATCAAGCGTTTGACATTCAATGGTATGTATAAAAGTTAAATGAGTGGTACTTCTGTCATGAGTGGTTTTATGGCAATTTCTATATATACGTGCTGGTTTATTTCACCGAGAATAGTTGTAGCCGCGAGTCTTGTCCGGCTCTGATACTCACCCAGCTGGCCTGCTCTGCGTCGTCCATTTGGCACGATGAACGGCTGGCCACCAGGTACCATGTGCCCTCCGCGTGCTCGACGCTCCAGGAACCATACGGTCTGACAATTCTCGAACTTGCCATTTAACAGTCGTTTCCCGGTTCAACTACGAGTGATCCAAAGGTGGAGACGAGCCCGCCCAAATCAAGGGCTGTCGTCGAGCCATGAGGCGGTGGGTGCTTTAATGGTTTTAATGTGTAGTTAACTCCTTTAGTTTGATTTTCATTGTTGAGCGACCTCCTGTCGCACACAGCTTCATGGCGTTCCGCCTTACTCAGAACTCCTTACCTCCAGGCGGTCTGGTATACAGCAGGATATCTCTGCCTTCCTACACCAGAATAGGTATCGAATTTCCTATTATTCTAGTTTACCGCTCTTCTCGTTTCAAGTCCATGTTCTTCACGGGCTTTTGGACTTCACAGTGCTGGTTATGGTTATGGTTCCTTCAGTTTTTGTATTCATCTTCTTCGGCATTTTAGAAAATGAACTCACAGTTTCTGGTTACGATGATATTCTCAGGAGGAAGGTTCGGTTGTTAAATCAACGGCGTTGGATAGCCCTCTCCGCTTCTCCGCCATCCCATGTCCGGGTAAGAATTTATGTATTTAATCGTAGGCTCGTATGGCTTTTCCGTAGTAACGGGCTGAGCCGCTGTCCGTTTTGACAGGATGTCGGGGCTTGCTCATGCTTCGGAATCCCTCCGCCATATACAGGGGTTTCCTCCCATGGGGAAATTTTACGTTTCTCTTTCATATTTTGTTGTTTGTAAATTGTCTGGTTTCTCCGCCAGCATTCAGGTGGGAACCTCCGTTAAGAGGCGTTGTATGCCCAACTTGTGTTGTATAACTTGTTTCCTTACAATGGACTGTTGGTCTTGAAGGCGGACGAATGCTTCCGGTTGAATAATGTTTTGTTTATATGATACTGTTTTCGGTTTTAATTTTCGGTTAAAGAATTATTACTGGTTTACACGGAAACCTTTATTTGGCTCTAGTACTGTTATTCGTTGTATACTGGGCGTACTTGCCTTCTCTGTAGCTTTTACTGTGAATATAAGTTTTGAACATTTATCCCTGTTCGTTTTTCCAGTGTATATTTGCTTCTATGGTTAAATCTTTTTGTATCAACGGATCTGGCATTAGAAGCCCCTGCTGGCTATATATATTTAAGCACAGCTTCGGCGATTCTCTTCAGGGCCGGGGCATCTGTTAATGTTTATTACGCATGCATGGTGGTCACGGCCCTTCCTCCGTTCCTCGGAGACAGGGGTATTTCCGTCAGTTTGTTTTTCTTTCTGCATGCTTATATATTCTGTTAAATGTTGAAGCTATATATTTGATAATGGATTATTACTTCGAAATACATGCTCTGTTCCGCAGACGATTCGAATGGCCTGCGTTTTTCTTGGTAAAAGGTCTGGGTAATTCCGGGTATTTACTGTTGTTCTCGGTTCGAAATATAAACCTAATGCTTATGCACAGTGTTGAATTCTTTTGTTCAATTCCCATCTGGGTTACAGAGGATGGCTCACACAGTAATCTTTTTCCTGTTTTATATTCTTTCTATCGCTTATGCTACAGAGGTTTTTAATTCGACATGGTTTCGCTATTGTTCTTTGATTGAGAAATCTAGTCCCATCTCTGCCAGTTGCGCAGAGGCTAGATTCTAAAAATGATTAAATATTTTCCCATTACCTTTACTTGCCTATCAAAGACCTTAAAAGAATTCCACAGGTTTAAATGAATTCTTAAATGCTTTAGCAAGCCGTACCTGAGCAGTAGCAAACCTTTTCGTAGCGCTTGTCAACCTCCTGACCGTAGGAAGATCCTCCTCGATCTTCCACCCCCAAGCACTTCTGTAGATCTTCACTGTCTGCAAACCCTCTGGTTATGCCAGAGTCACGCTATCTGATCCTAACCAGACGTAGCGGTTCAGGAAGCCTCTCACTTCCAAACACATGCCATCTGGTCATTACTAGATATAGCATATCACCACCATCTTCCATCTAATCCTTACCAGACTTGGCATTCCCCCTTTTCCCTTGGGGTCTCAACCATCACATGAAGGTAGTTAGGTTTTCCTCTTGTTTCAACTACCTCCACAACTACTAACAACAATTAATCACATACTTAATTAAACAGTGGTAATACAATTAATTATCATAATAATTAACAGCAGTAGCAACAAAGTTATTATAATTTACCAAACAGAGTTTTAGTTCACAGCTAAATTATTGTCTTACTTAACATTATCGCTTTACTAGGAGCATTACATTCCGGTCACCTTTACACGATGGATAGGTTGAGCTGTTATCCTAGAACACCAAGTTGGATTGTAATCTGGATTTGGCCATTCTATCTAGAATTGTAACAACCACTACTCCATCTAGGATCCTAACAACCACCAATCCATCTATTTTAAACAAAGCAGTGTACGTTTCTCGCATTTTTGAGTAGGTGTATTGTTGGAATTGTTGAAGCCAAGCCATATGCAATTATGTTAGGTCAAATTTCTGGAACAATTTGTTGGAACAATTCCTAGAACAATTTGAATGGGTGCCTTGTTGGAATTGTTGAAACCAAGCCCTATGGAATTACCTTAGGTGAAATTCCTAGAACAATTTGTTGTGCTAAGAGAAGTGCACAATCCCTTGTTCTACAATTTTTCAAATAAGTATTCTATTTATTTTTTTTTTTTAATATATTTTTTTGCCTAGGGTTGAAATCTCAATTGTTTTTAATATATCTTTTTGCCTAGGGTTGAAATCTCAATTGAGTTGTAAGTTTTGGACATATAGGTTACAACTATCAAGCTTCATTATTTTGGGTGCTTCAAGGGTTCTTAATAATGTCGAATCAATTTCCACTATTAAAAAAATGATTCCAATAGTCAGTTATCAAATTTTGAAGAATTTGAATCCAAAAAAATTGTGAAAAATTTAAACCACTCTAAGAGGTTTTACCCTGTAAAATCTATAATAACACGTGTATCATGCCTAACTCTGCTGATTTTTAGCAATACCCTTAAATATTTCCTTTTTCTTGTAAGATCACGCCCAATATTTCTATTGGGATCCGATGAAGATACCGGCAACAAATCAAGGTCAGAATGCATTAGGTTTTAAAAGGATATAATCATGACCTGAGTATTTCCTTTTTCTTGTAAGATCACACCCAATATTTCTATTGGGATCCGATGAAGATACCTGCAACAAATCAAGGTCAGAATGCATTAGGTTTTAAAAGGATATAATCATGACCTGAGTAGAAACTGAGATTTATATAGAAAATTAGAATCTTGGCATGCAATATTCACATTTTTGTCCGGCTCAGGTCACTAAGTTGAGTTGAGCTGTTATCTAGAACACTAAGTTGGATTGTAATTTAGATTATGTCATTCTATTTAGAATTGTAATTTAGATTTAGTCACTCTATCTAGGATTGTAACAACCACTTCTCTATCTATTATAAATAAAGTAATGTACATTTAATGCATGTATTTTTTAGTGGATGTTTTGTTGGAATTGTTGAAGTCAAGCCATCTGCAAATAAATTACGTCAAATTCCTAGAAGGATTTGCTGGAACAATTATTGGAATGGCCTGAAGAGGTTTCTATGGGTTTCTATCAGCTAAGAGAGTTGCACAATCCCTTGTCCTGCAATTTTTTTTCAAATAAATATTCTATTTAAAATATTTTTTTAATATATCATTTTGTTTAGGGTTGAAATCTAAATTTACCCATAAGTTTTGGAAATGTGGTTTAAAACTATCAAACTTCAATATTTTAAGTACTTCAAGAGTTCTTGATAGTGCCAAATCCATTTCAACTATAAAAAACAAATTCCAATACTCCCAAAATAAAATTTTGAAGAATTTCAGTCCAGCGAAATTTGTTGGATATTTTTGAATGGAGAAATACCAAAACCAGCAAAATAAACACCACAGAGACAAAGCTCTGTTTCCTCTGTCCAGGATCTTTTGACAGGGAACCTCTTAAAAATCAAAATGACTCAGAAGACACCATTACACAGTCACAAAGAACATTTCCATTAAAACAAATTTTCTGTTACATATTTCTTCCTCTGTGCAAAGAGGGAATCAAAAACAAAACTCTGCTGCTCTCACAGATTTTCCACTGCTGTGGAGATTACATAAACAGTTTTTCAAAACATTCCTGTGTTTTTCATTTGCAGATAAACATTACAGCACTGCTGTGCCTCCAAAAGAAAATGCACTCACTCGTGCGTAGCCTCTCCACTCACAACATAAAAAAAAATTTTACACACGGGCACGACACAATATTTTATATAAAACATACATACAAAAAAAATTACTCTAAACTACCACACGTAGTCTATTTACTACATCATAAAAAAATATATAATATGCCCATGACTATATTAAAGGCATTTGACGTATGCCCATAACATATTAAAAGCCTTACCAAAAAAAACTACGAACAAACATTAAATTCATTAACTCCACTACGGTGGTCAACGGAAAGTTTAATCCACGCAATGCATTGATTTGATGTTTGTTGGTATGCAGCTTCAATCGATCAACGACGAAGAAAACGCAACCAGATCGGACGATGGAGAGGATATCGGAAGGCAAATTTTCACCGAGCTTTAACTTCCGATGGGTTTCGTTTGCTGATGTCATGCGGGTGACACGCGTCGCCTCCAAATCGCATCGGAGCTCAACAATACGGAAACCACTTTTCATGGATGGCGGCGCGATATGATCCTGGCCGGTTTTATGGTTTTGTTCGGTGGTTTTGGAGTAGTACGTGCACGTTGAAATTACATTTTCAACACTCCCCTTTAATTTCAACTGCTGGGCATTCGGTCATACCCAAACACTTCCTCAAAAATTCAAAGCTTTTCTGATCCAGCGGCTTTGTCAAGATGTCTGCAACCTGTTCTTGAGTCCTGCAGTGTTCTAGGACAATTTCTCCATTGTTCACCAATTCTCTGATGTATTGAAACCTTGTATCAATGTGCTTCGTTCTCTTGTGAAACACTGAATTCTTTGACAATGCAATAGCTGAGCTATTGTCACAAAATATCACTGTCGCTTTTGCCTGCTCTTGGCCTAAGCTTCTCAACATTCTTCTCATCCACACTGCTTGACATGCTACTGCTATAGCTGCCACATATTCAGCCTCTGCTGTAGACAATGCTACAATGGACTGCTTCTTAGAAGCCCATGAAATGGCTCCTGAACCCATATTAAAAACATAACCGGAAGTGCTCTTCCGATCATCTACACTTCCAGCCCAATCGCTATCAGTGTAACCAATTAAATCTGAATGTTCTGAGGCATGATATAAAATTCCAAACGTTTTGGTACCTTTCACATACCTCAAAATTCTCTTTGCTGCCTGCCAATGTGCCTCCTTTGGCCTCTCCATGAATCTGGAAATTAAACTAACAGCATACATTAAATCAGGCCTAGTTGCTGTTAAATACATAAGGCTGCCCACAATGCTTTTATACAAGCTAGGATCAAAATCCTTGCTGCTGTCCTCTCTGCTGAGCTTTAATCCCATCACTGTGGGAGTGATGGCTGCCTTGCATTCTTCCATCTTAAATCTGCTCAAAATTTGATTTACATATCTTGCTTGAGATATAAAAATCCCTTTTTCATTTTGCTCTACTTCTATGCCTAAGAAGTATCTCAAGAAACCCATATCAGTCATTTCAAATTCATCCTTCATGACTGATTTAAAATTCTTAATGAGCTGATCATCATTACCTGTGAAAATCACATCATCAACATACAAGACAACAATTAAAATTTTACCATCCTTTTCTTTGATGTAGACGGTGGGTTCTCCTTCACACTTGTCGAATTCATTATCCAAGAGATATGAATCTATCCGGTTGTACCATGCTCTTGGCGCTTGCTTCAGCCCATAAAGAGCTTTCTTCAATTTGCACACTTTGTGCTCTTCACCTTTCTTCTCATATCCGAGAGGCTGTTCCACATAGACCTCTTCCATTAACACTCCATTTAGGAATGCTGACTTCACGTCCATTTGGTAGACTTTCCATTTGTTTTGTGCTGCTATGGACAGCACTGCTCTCACGGTTTCCATTCTTGCAACCGGTGCAAAAGTCTCCTCATAATCTCTCCCATACTGCTGCTTGTATCCTTTGACAACCAGCCTTGCCTTGTGCCTTTCTATCTTGCCTTCAGAATTGCTCTTGGTCTTATAGACCCATTTCACACCAATGACTTCTTTGCCTTTTGGTAACTCTACCAAATCCCATGTTTTGTTTCTCTCTATGGCATTAATTTCCTCATCCATAGCTTCTATCCATTTCCTATCTTTGATTGCATCCTCGAAATGAATAGGATCATCAACATGACAATACAAGGCAAATAAGGAATTCATTCCTTCATCATAAATGTCACTTAGATTTCTAAACTTCTTACCTCGTTCACTTGGTGTGCAAGTGCTTGAAGATGCACTTGAATTTCCTCCTTGTGGTGTGCTCGGAGAAGCACTCTCATTGATCCTCAATGGTGTTCCTTGTTGTCCTTGTGTTGGCGCTGCTATTTGGGGATGTACTTCATCCACCTCCTCTTCATCTTCATCATGAGACAAACAGTTTTTGACATTCACTGTTTTCTCTATGCTTCCATCCCAAGCTTCCTCTTCAATGAATTGAACATCCCTGCTGACAAAGAACTTCTTGGTAGATGGAATGTACAGCCTGTAGGCTTTGGATTCATCACTGTATCCAATGAAGATGCATTTCTCCCCTTTGCTGTCCAACTTCCTCCTTAGCTGATCTGGTATGTGTGCATAGGCCACACACCCAAAAACTCTCATGTGGGTGACTCCTTGCTTTCTTCCACTCCATGCCTCTTCTGGCACTTTGTTCATGACTGCTTTTGTAGGACACCTGTTCAGTATATAAACTGCACAATGTACAGCTTCAGCCCAATACTCATTTGGCAAATGCTTTGCCTTCAACATGCTCCTCGCCATATCCATGATGGTCCTGTTCTTCCTTTCAGCAACTCCATTTTGCTGTGGGGTGTACCGAGTTGTAAACTGTTTATGAATTCCATTTTCTCTACAGAATCTTAGGAATTCCTTGGAGATATACTCACCTCCTCTATCAGTTCTCAAAACTTTAATGTGCAGCCCGCTTTGGTTTTCAACAAATGCCTTGAAGTTTTGGAATTTCTCAAACACTTCACTTTTGTTTTTAAGGAAATATATCCAAGTCTTTCTTGTAAAATCATCAATGAATGTCAAGAAATATAGGCTGCCTGCTAATGATGGAGCTTGCATTGGTCAACACAAATCTGAGTGGATAATCTCTAAGGGTGTCTTTGCCCTTATGCTTTTCCCTGATGGAAAACTTTCTCTATGTTGTTTTCCCAAAATGCAGCCTTCACATAGGCTGTCCGGTTTCTCTATCAATGGTAATCCCTTTACCATTCCTTTTCTGCTCAATAAGTTTAGACCTCCAAAATTTAGATGCCCGAATCTCAAGTGCCATAACCAGTTCTCATCCTTTGGCACGCTTTGGAAGGCCTCTTGGGTGACTGCTGCCATTTCCCTTTTTTTCTTCATGTCTGCCCTGATCCGGAGAGGGAACATCCTGTTCCTTGTCATCTTCACTTCAGCAATGCATCTTTTGCTGGGTGGTATGTCCTTGATGGTGCACACATCATTTTCAAAGTAAACATTGTAACCCTTTTGGATAAGCTGTCCAACACTCAATAGGTTACATCTCATTCCGGGGACATAGTAGACATCTGCTATGGTTTTCCTTTCTCCTTGTTTTGTAAATATTTTTACCTCCCCTTTTCCCATAACAGACACTTTACTATCAGTTCCTAGTGTGACCTCTGATTTCAAATTCTGATTTAAGGCTGAAAAGAGGGCTATATTCCCTGTCATATGGTTGTTGCAACTTGAGTCTAAAAACCATATGTCCTCACTATGTGTTTCAGCCATGTTACAAGCTAATAGGACATTTTCTTGACTGCTGTTTTATCTTGTAACATTTGCATTTTGTCTGCTGTTCATATCATGCTGTTTCTTTCTACAATCACTAGCATAATGTCCATACTTTTTGCAATAATAGCATTGAACATTAGACTTATCATACCTTTGTCCTTGAGCATGATGTTGTCCTCCTTGTTGGATGTTGCCTTGGCCTTGGTTCTGATTTGGATTGCTGCCTCTTCCTTGTGCATTTGATGGGCTGTTCCTTCCACCTCTGTTCTGGCTTCTGCCTCTTCCTCTCTTGTTTCCTCTGCCTTGACCTCTTCCTCTTCCAAAGGACATCTGGGTCTTGAAGGCTTGCTCAAGGGATGAGTTTTCATTCCTACTCAACCTCTGCTCATGTGTTATCAGTGATGCATGTAGCTCATCAACTGAATAGTTTGAGAGATCCTTTGTCTCTTCAATGGTGGTGACTATGGCATCAAACCTTGAGGGTAAGACCCTCAATATTTTCTCCACAATCCTTCTATCTTCAATGGTTTCTCCATGAGTTCTCATTTGTGTGATTACTCCAATCACATGAGTGAAGAATGAGTCAATGTTATCTGACTCCTTCATGTTCAAGTTCTCAAAATCCTTTCTCAGCAATTGTAGTTTTGCTGTCTTCACTCTCTCCATGCCTTGATAGGCTGTCTTAAGGGTTTGCCATGCTTCATTTGATGTTTTAGCTGCTGCTATCCTTGGAAATATACTCTGGTCTACTGCTAGATGCAACAATAAAATGGCCTTTGCATCCTTCTTCCTATTGCTCTTTAGCTGATCTCTCTCTCCCTGAGTTAGTGCATTGAACTCATTTTCATCTGCTACTTCTTCAAAACCTTCTTCAACTATTTCCCATAAATCTTGAGAGGCAAACAGGGCTCTCATAGTTATTGACCAGTAGTCATAGTTCTTCCCATTAAACTGTGGGAGCTGGGTGTTAAACAAACCCATACCAGTGCTTGTGCTGGCCATTCCTTCACTGTGTATTTAAAACAAATCACTGCTTCTTCAGCAACACAAAAAAAACTTTGAAATACCTAAATCCTTTGATGCCTGAGTCTTCTGTCCGCCTAAGAAGTTTTGCTGCAGCAACAACCTTCTCCCTTCAGCTTCTTTAACTCCTTTAAAGAGCCTGAGCCTGCTCTGATACCACTGTTGGATATTTTTGAATGGAGAAATACCAAAACCAGCAAAATAAACACCACAGAGACAAAGCTCTGTTTCCTCTGTCCAGGATCTTTTGACAGGGAACCTCTTAAAAATCAAAATTACTCAGAAGACACCATTACACAGTCACAAAGAACATTTCCATTAAAACAAATTTTCTGTTACATATTTCTTCCTCTGTGCAAAGAGGGAATCAAAAACAAAACTCCGCTGCTCTCACAGATTTTCCACTGCTGTGGAGATTACATAAACAGTTTTTCAAAACATTCATGTGTTTTTCATTTGCAGATAAACATTACAGCACTACTGTGCCTCCAAAAGAAAATGCACTCACTCCTGCGTAGCCTCTCCACTCACAACATAAAAAAAATTTTGACACACGGGCACGACACAATATTTTATATAAAACATACATACAAAAAAAATTACTCTAAACTACCACACGTAGTCTATTTACTACATCATAAAAAAATATATAATATGCCCATGACTATATTAAAGGCATTTGACGTATGCCCATAACATATTAAAAGCCTTACCAAAAAAACTACGAACAAACATTAAATTCATTAACTCCACTACGGCGGTCAACGGAAAGTTTAATCCACGCAATGCATTGATTTGACGTTTGTTGGTATGCAGCTTCAATCGATCAACGGCGGAGAACACGCAACCAGATCGGACGATGGAGAGGATATCGGAAGGCAGATTTTCACCGAGCTTTAACTTCCGATGGGTTTCGTTTGCTGATGTCATGCGGGTGACACGCGTCGCCTCCAAATCGCATCGGAGCTCAACAATACGGAAACCACTTTTCATGGATGGCGGTGCGATATGATCCTGGCCGGTTTTATGGTTTTGTTCGGTGGTTTTGGAGTAGTACGTGCGCGTTGAAATTACATTTTCAACAAAATTGTGGCAGCGTTAAACCAAGCTAAGAGGATTTACCCTGTAAAATCTGCAACAACACGTGTATCATGCCTAACTTTGTTGATGTCTAACAATACCCTTAACTCCTTCCCTTTTTTTCTAAGATCGCGCCCAGTCTTCCTATTCGGATCCGGTGAAGATACCTGCAACAAATCGAGGTCGGAATGCATTAGGTTTGGAAAGGATATAATCATGACCTAAGAATGATCGACATAAACTGAGGATTTATATAGAAAATTAGAATCTTGGCTTGGAATATGGTCACCGTTACAGGATGGATGGGTGGAGCTGTTTCCGTAGAACACCGGCTACAAACTAAATATACAGAGAAACATCAATGTGTACGCCGAATTTTCCTTCCTGATCTTTGAAAATATTCTTGCCATATAAAATACAGTATCAATGAAAAGCAAACTGATAGTGAACGAAGATGTAATGGTTGATTTGTCCTCCTTTTTCACAGGGATTCCATGATTTTAGTGTTGATACGGTGGTTTATCTTATAAATGACGGTATTTTTATAATAATTTGTACTCGGTGAATCGTGATGTAATGCTGATATACAGTACAAATATTAAATATTTATATTTTAAAATAATAAAAATGAGTTGTGATTTGGTCACAGTTTGACCTGAAGTGACTGTTATATTTTCTAAATTATAATAAATAATTAATTGATATATAGTTTAATAATTTTTTGAAATAGTGGTGGTTAGTTTAATAATTATTTAAAAAAATGGTTGTTTGTTTGTTTAATAATTATAGTTGTAATGAAATATATTTATGTGAGACGCAAAAATATTTCCCTTTTAATCAGAGGGTGTTTTCCTTTAGATACAAGAATGTTACCTTTCTAACCAGTTTAGCCCGTTAAACACATTCAATTTTCCTCCCTATTTCAGAGTGCTTCCAACTTTCTTTCATGCAAACGTTTAATTTTCATAGTTATTACATTTTTATTGAACCACATTGAAACACACTGTTGAGTTCAAATCCACTCTACTTAGCTTTATTTATATATATATAATTTGTTCTATTAACTATGGATGTATAAAAATATTATCCAAAATCTTTGTGTAACTTTTGATCCTAAAGGTAAACACCAAAATAATCTTCAATATAAATAATCATACATTTGAGTCACTGATCTTAACATTTCACACAACAAATTGTGTTTCAAAGATGAAGAATAATATAAAATAAATATCTAAAAATAAAGTAGAATTATTATCAACCCTAAAAAGAATCTAAAAATAAAGTAGAATTGTTATCCACCCTAAAAAGAGTGATATTTGGCAGTTTAAAATCTATTCTAAAACTCATAAAAACATTTACATGGTGAAAATTAAACATATGTTTTAAAAATTTTATAATACTACATTTTATTGGGTAGTTTAAAATCTATTCTAAAAATCATAAGAACATTTACATGGTGAAAATTAAACATCTGTTTTTTAAAATTTAGACTACTAACATTTACGAATTGAATACTTTAAATTTATAATTTTCACAAATATCAAGTAAATTTTCAATAAAAAACATAAATAATTAAGACTCCAGTAAATAAAAAATACAAGACGAAGCCCTGAGCAATCCGTGCGGAAGAGAACTGCTCGACTTCGAGACTGTTGCGCAGGAGCTTACTGTATGATGGTAGCATTTCCTCACTTTTCGTTGTTATAAGTGTATAACTAAGAAAGTTCATTGGTATAATTTTTATTTTTTTCCTTGTAGTCTTTGTTATTTTTTTTTTTCATTTTAATGGATATTTGTTTATTTTTTTTTGTTTATCTGTTATATGTTTTGAATTTTTTTAATATATTTTTTTTATTTTATTACAGTTTAAAATTAAATAAAATTAATTTTTATTTATATTTTTAATAAAACTCATTTGAAATAACAAAACATTATAATAAAAACCTTATTATAATATATTTTTTAAAAATGGTATATTAATAATTATTTAAAATTTAAATAAAAATATTATTATATAAGAATAAAACAATTAAAAAGAATTTCTAGTTAAGAAATTTATGATTATTTTTCAACCTGAATAATCATATATTTGAGTTAATGATTTTGTATTTTAATTGAATTTTTTTTGATGGATTGAATACATTTTAATTAATAGGTCTATTTTTAGTTTATTACAGTTTAAAATTAGATAAAAATTAATTTTTATGTATATTTTTAATAAAACTCATTTGAAATAACAAAATATTATAATAAAAACTTTATTATAATATATTTTAAAATGGTGTATTAATAACTATTTAAAATTTAAATAAAAATATTATTATATAAGAATAAAACAATTAAAAAAAGTTCTCGTTAATAAATTTATGATTAGATATCATTTTGGGATTCAACTGAGTTAAGTAAGTCATTCACGTATGACCATTTCCATGAGATAGCAAGCTAACTGGGCTTGATTGTGGGGAAAACTCCACAGTTAAGCGTGCTTGACCCAGAGGAGTTCTGGGATGGGTGACCTCCTCGGAAGTCCTGGTTAACGGGTGCAAGCCCCGGAAGTGATGATTGATGCTATGTGATTCATTTCACTAGTTTCAATCCAATGAGTGCTAAGTGAACTATTCAAAAATCATGAGAAATTAGTTAGTTACGATTATATCTCATGGAAATGGAATCCCAAAATGATATCTAATATAATGCACTGCGTAAACCCCCATACTTAAATTTATGATTATTTTTCAACATGAATAATCATACATTTGAGTTAATGATCTTGTACTTTAATTAAATGTATTTTAATTGAATTTTTTGATGGATGGAATACATTTTAATTAATAAGTCTAATGCATTAATACTTTAAATGTAATAAATTTAATTAAATTGAGTAAATGAATACAAAGTAAATTTAAATGAAACAAAATTTATTGCAATCTAATGCACTTAAATCTATTGCAATCTATTGAAATACACTTAAGTTATATATTTAATCTATGCAATTTATTGTTGCATTCAAATCTATTGAAAATATTAATTGCAATCAATTGAATAAAATCAAATTTGTAATCAATACATTCAACATGTTTTACATGCATTCAATAGATTTGAATTCATCAATAAATTATATATATCAATTAATTTTTAGATTTATTACATTCAATGTATTTAATACATTAGATTTTATGGCTCCCATAGATTTTATTAAATAGATTTTTTTTATTCAATTGATATTTTTTTTTTTGCTAATGGTTGTTTATTAGCATTTTATATACAGTCCAATGTGATAATTAAAAATGTGAAATAAATTATATCCCATAAATTGTATATAAAATCTTTTATATAAAATATATAAATTTACCATATAAAAATATATAAATTATATTATGTATTTTTATAAGGTAGGTTTATAAATTATATATAAAATGTGTTTTTTCATAGATATGTATTGAATTGAATTTATTGATTGAGTAGAATCTACTAATAAATTTATATAATATATTTTGATTCATTTAGATTTTATCAATAATTTTTTATGCATTGAATAAATTTTATTTTTAGCAATAGAATAAATTTTATGCATTGAATAGATGTTTATTTTATTTTTATGCAATCAATAGATTTTTAAGCATTGAATAGATTTTTAAGCATTTTATCAATATTTTTTTATGGATTGAATAGATTTTATTCTTATCAATAGAATAAATTCTATGCATTGAATAGATTTTATTTTAATCAATATATTTGTATACATTGAATATATTTTAATCAATAAATCTAATGCATTTATTATATGCAATTTATTGATGCATTGAAATTTATTGAAAACATTGATTGCAATCAATTGAATAAAATCAAATTTGCAATCAATGTATTCAACAAATGTTAAATGCTTCCAATAGATTGCAATAAATGCATTGAATACATTTGAATGCATCAATAGATTGTATAGATTGAATGTTGAACAATATAAGTTGGTTGAGCATCTTAGTGTTAATTTTTAAGTGATGATTTTTGTACAATGTTATTGTTCAAACCATTAATGATAAGAAAACTTAGTTCATTTTCATTTTAAGGTTCAAGAATGAGTTGCCATCCCCTTTCCCACCAATTTCACTTCCCCAATTCAATAAAATAATTTATTTTTATAAACTATCACAGATTTTAATTATAATTTAAGTTTATGTATAAAATATATATTTTAATTGTAAATAGAATATTAATATATTAAAAAAAGAAATTTAAATATTTAAAATAGAAAATTTGAGGAACAATTATTTTTATGGAAATTTGAGGAATAATAGTTTTCCTGCTAGATAAATATTTTTATATGGATGGAGTATATCTAACATTGAATATCTCTCTCTCTCTCTCTCTCTCTCTCTCTCTATATATATATATATATATATATATATATATATATATATTGTTTTTATTTATGCAATCAATAAATTTTTAAGCATTGAATAGATTTTCAAGCATTTTATCAATATTTTTTATGCATTGAATAGATTTTATTTGAAATAATACATTTGTATGCATTGAATGTATTTTAATCAATAAATCTAATGCATTCAATCTATTCCCTTGGTGGAGTATTTTTAATATTTTCACCCATGAGGCTTTGGATTGACGGTGAATGGGTGCACTGTTAAGGCACTCCTTGTGATAGGTCACCTACCAAAAAAAAAAATTCAATAATATTTTGGAATTGGACACATGACATGTAAATAGTGTGGATATTAAGTGCTTTAAAAATCCTTGAGACAACCAGTGCTGCTCGTGGGAGTCGGTACTCACAGTAAAACTGCATGAGGGCTGCTACACTCTGGCTTGTACAGATAGGGAGCATTATCAGTACATGAAGGGGAATGAGCCAGTTGAAAATTAAGTAGATGGATGACAAGGGTTTGACAAATAGACGACTCAAGAATTGGCATATTTGGGTCTTACAGTTGGATGGAAGGCAGAGGAGAAAGAGCGCGAAACCAAATGGTGGCACCAAGAGCTTTGCTACAGTACGTGGTGGTTTTGCAACAATAACAGTGGTTTTCGGGCATCTGCATTACCCTAAGTGGTTTAACAAAAAAGCTTCGGATGCCACTTACCATCCAACACGTGGTCAAGGAGGAAAGAGAATAACATCTTCATTAGGTGGGTATTACTCGCTCTTCTTTCTAGCCCGATATCATTTATAGCCATTGGATCTAGTGGTAGCAGATCTACAACTGAGGTATTTTGTGCAAGTTGGAGAGACCAGGATATCTTCCTTGCAAGTTTCGGCTCAGGAGCGGGATGTGGGAATTTTGAGTTGAACAATTGCTCGATGGTTATCTACCTAGCAGACCCAAAATATTTTCACCGCGGTCTCTCTTTCCTCATCGGGTTGCTTAAAGACTTCTTGATTTCTATTTTGTGGGCCTTTAGGAGGTTGTTTTGTTTTGTGGGACCTTAGACAGGATCTCGAGTAGTTGGCTCAGGTCCCAAAGCACAGGGCGCTAGTTAACTCTTTGCCATTCTTCCCCTCTGGGTTTGTTGTACTTTATGTAACCTATTTTTTAGCTTCAAATGAATAGAAGGTCTGTTTCTTGCTTTAGAAAAAAAAAAGAAAATCCTTGAGACAATGTTACAGAGAAAAGTGAAAAATAAGAATGCTTTATTACGCACAATAAATATGCATATAATGAAACCCTATTGTTAACTAAAGCGTCCAATAAACCAAAGGTTAACTTAAGTGTAATCTATTATATGTATTAGATTTGTGTAATTTTTTTTTTATAGAATTTAAATAATTAAAATCTATTTTATAGATTTATGTTAAACCTATGCAATATATTCATTTTATGTAATCCAAAATTTAGAACAATTCAAGAATTAGAACAAAAAAAAAATAGAACATTTAGAATTTAGTTCATTTAGATTTAAATACAGATATTAAGAATGGATGTAAAAATTGTGTTGATAATAAAACATCTAAAATTTCTTATTGATTTAATTTTGTGTTTTCAATATAAAATCTATTTTATGTAATAGATTTGTATAATACATTTGATTCATTTTGATTTGATATAAAATATTTATATATTAAATTTTTGTTTATTTATATTGAAATAAATAAATTGAGAATCCATGCAAAAATTCTCTTAATAATAAATTATGTTAATTTCTTATTAATTCAATTTATTGAATTCAATATAAAATTGTAGGATGTATGAAACATCAATATATTAATATCTATTTTATATTAATATTAAACACCAATATCTCTTTTAATGTTAATTATTATTATTATTATTATTATTATTATTATTATTATTATTATTATTATTATTAAATATAGATATTAATGTTAAACATAGAAATCTATGTAAAAATATATTTTGCATCTATACATTAATGTGAATATTTTTGTATGTAAATATTTTTATTAAACATTACACTTAATAACTTTAGGTTTATTTAGGTTCAGTGATGTTAGGATTAAAATATTTGGTAATTTTATATTATTTGGTTCATGTAGCATTGTGTTAATTTATAAAAAGAGGTTTTGAAGTTTAGATTTTTTAACATTAAAAAAATTAGTTTAATGTTAATATTTATATTGAAAATAAAAAATTGATATTGATATTAAAAATATATTAATAGAAACATTATAACATCAATATTAAACGTAGACATTAATATAAACATAATTATAGGTTGACTAACATTAATAATATTGGATTATAGAGATTAGGTTTATAAAATTGTGGACTTTTTTTGAGTGTTGTAATAATGTTTGGTCACTTATTTGATTATATACAATGTGTATGTGAAATTGTTATGTATGTGTAGATGGTATATTATGTATGTATGTTATTTCTAATTTTATTCAATATTAAATTGTTTTGTTGATATCAAATGTGTTTTTTCTTTATGTTAGGTGATTTCATTGTTTGATCATGGATCCAACTATTTGGAGTTGTATTTCATTTGAAATTATTGAAATTGTCTTCCTCTAGCTCCCTTTATCGTTTATGATAAATTTTAACATTATTTGTAAGCAATGGAAGAATGTTTTGAAAAACCATTCTTTCTTATTGTGTTGCAAGCATGTCTCTACAAAGGAATTTGAATTTATGGTTCCTTTCCTCAATAATGAAGACAATTATTTTGCAGTTGAATACCTTAATCACAATGGGTAGATATCTCATTTTCATTTGTGATTCATAGATTCAAGACACAGAGTAGAGTCTATTGTTGGACCAATGGTGGTTTTATCCTCACCAACAAAATGCTCCCATACACACAACTATTTTGTAATGAATCTATTTACAATGGCCTTTAGAAACATATGGCCAATATAAATTGGAGACTGGGGATTCTTTTCATTATTGGAAAATGTAAGCAACAAAAAATATGACTGTGTTGTTCTAAAACATATGTATGATAGAATGCAGTCTAAATTTTATGTTTGCAGTAGTCTTGATATGGTCTGGAAAATTGTTGATCTTCCATTTGGTGGCACTTCACCCCCTAAGAATGAGTGTTTTATAAAAGTAAATTGTTTTGGCTCTATTTGGCTAAGGAGTATGAAGATTATCCTCGGTATGGGTATACAATCTACTAGTTTGATGTAATAAAAAGTGATTTTCGTTTTTCATTTGTTCCATCACTGACATACGATGTATGTCGTTAGAAATATAAATGGGTCAATTGATATGCCTTTTCAATGATGGATCCACTTCTGTATGGTCAATTGAAGAATTAGATCATTTCCAATTTTGCCAACTGTGCGTTGAAAGAAGAATTGACTAATTTGAGGATGATTGGGGTTTCAGATGGAGGTTGTTGGAAAAAATTTATACAGATATAAATAGAAAATGTCTTGGTTATCTTTCATTTCGAATAGTCCATGGTGTGGTTCTTATGTGCAACTGCAGTGAAGTTCCTTTCCTATTATATGACATGATGACTGGCATATGTTTTCCAGCCGATATTGATAATTCAACTAATGAATATATGCCTAGGTTTTGGTATCCAATGCTGGAGTATTACAATGATTTGATTGAGTATGGAAATGTTTTACAATTTCTCCCTGTATGGATTCTGTTGATGAGATTCCACCATTGGATATGGATATGGATTCTTTGGTTATTAGTCTTGTTAGGAGATCCTAAAAATATTTTCATTTTATATACTCTCTATGGTTGTGAAAAATATTTCCATTTTTGGCTCTATACATACGTTGGGTCTTTATGGTAATACTTTAAAATTATGCTTGTATTGATCTTTATATGCCTCCTAAAATTTGAGGAATATGTGTGTATATAAAATGTTGGATATTTAATCTCATTGCAATTTGCTGGAAAATATTTGATATTGTTTCCTCTAAAGTTTTGTTAATTACATGTAAATGCGTTTGGATTCTATGCATTTTCTTTGTTTGTATAATTATAATTTCTATGAGTTATGTTATAAATGTTATTTGTATTGGTTTTTCTCATTGATTCTCAGATAATGTTATATCTTTATGTACATTTTAATATTTGCATTTATATTTTGATAGTATATAGTTCCAAATTTTTAGGTATTCTTCCAAGGCATATAATTATTACAACATTGTATTCCAATTGTATGGGTTTCGTTTTGATTATAATATGATACATGAAAATTTAGACCTTTTTTTACCAATTGGAAAAAAAAGAATTGTTTCTAGCCATTTGGAAAAGGCCTTATACATTTTGATAAGTTTATATGGTTGGAAAAAATAACATATACACTATTTATGTTTTTTATATGATTTCCAAAAAAAAATTGTGCCTTTTTCATCTTTTTGTGTTTGTTTATATTAGATATATGTTATTATGCCTCATATTTATGGTTCCATAATGAATATGTTATTACTAATTGTAGACATGTCATCTGAAGGCACAAGAAAGCATACAAGAAAATGAAATATGTCGCTAACATCACATGTCAAGTCTAATGAAAGTCATCGCTTATGGTATCAACAAAATAAGGATGCAATAAATAAGCATAAGAGAGCTATATATCACAGAATAATGAGTGAATCCACTCTTCAAAATGATTTTATAATTCAGCTTAAGTATCGTACTATGGACGATATAATGGAAATAACATTTTTCGTTGATAGTTCATTATCAGAATATGCTCCTCATCAGCATAATTTTGTTGTTCGATGCTCTCCTGAAAATGTTCATAATATTGGGGAAAAGTCTTGCAATCGAGAAGAACATCATATCAATAATGTGGATGCAAATGTGCACCCTAACCCTTCTGTGTCTGCAATTGCATGTTTCGACCAAGGCGAAAGGTCGCAAAACATCCATTGTGGAGGTAATAATGACATTGTATGTGGTGATTTGGATGATAGTTTAATTGGCCATTTGTTTGATAATTTGGATCCAGTTACTCGAAGCATCAGATCTTCCAATCCCACTTCTCAAAGTAATGTGTTCCCACCAAGAGAATCAGTCATCCCTGATAGCATTTCACATGGAAAAATGGAGTTAATGAAATGATATTTTGATTTTTGTTGCAATACTAGTTGTTTGATTACATTCCTCTATTTACAAACCTTTTTTTACTAAAATTATAAGCTATTTTATTCTCTTGGAATAGGATACAACTTGTTTTAATAGAGGTATAGAAATTAGTTCGCAAAGTGTTCCATGTACTAGATTGAGAAGTGAAGATGAATCATGTCATAACCTTCCTGTGCATTTTCCTTGATGATATAATTTCTAAACTAACGTAAATGTTCAATGTATTTGATTTTATTTTCATTTTATGAATTTCTAGTCGGTTTGAGGTTGAATTTTATGGCATATTTTATTTTCTTTGAACTGGAAACAACTCATTTCAATAGAGGCGTACAGATTAACTTCGTAGATTTTTCATCTACTAATGTTATAAGTGAAGAGAAACCATCTCATAACATTCATCCACATCGCCAAACAAATGTAAATGTTGAGTGCATTTGATATTTTTCTCATCTTTTAATTTAGAGTTAGTTGGACATTGTATTTTATAACCTTTTATGGAAAAAGTGATTTCATCTGATCAGGTTGGAGAATTGGAATCCGTCACATCAAATTATAAAACTAATATAAATGTTCAATGTATTTGATTTGTTTTTCGTTTTTGAATCTTTATTTGTTGGACATTTAGTTTTATAATGTATTTTATTTTGTTGAAACGAGAAACAACTCATTTGAATAGAGGCATAGAAACTAACTCCCCAAATGTTCCATCCACTGATGTTAGAAGCGAAGAGAAACAATCCCATACCCCTCATCCACATCAAGAAACAAAGGTAAATTTTGAATTCATTTCATTATTTTATCATTTTTTTCATTTATAATTAGTTGGAAATTAAATTTTAAAATATTTCATGACAAACACACCTTTACATCCTCTCATGTTCAAAAAAATGCAGACCATAAATTTGGAAAGGCCCTGTCATAGATCCATTCCACATGCTTCAAATTTGGGAAGGGAATCTCATGTTCCTGAAGAGGAAGTACATTTTAGAAGAAATTTTACTCTTTCAAATGGTTATCAACATGGTCTGACCAATAGAGATCATATTCATTTTGATGAAAACATGATTGCAATGCATAACCTATTTCGAGCATAGATATATAGCTTGCCCGTTATCCAAATGTGCCACATTTTCCAAGAATCATATCTCGGAATCTAGGTTTTGAGACATTTTCAAGGACCTATTTGTAGACGATGTAAGAGTGAAATAGGTTCCCATCGTTTTTGTCGATATAATAACATGGATCCTAGTGAGCAACCTCATATTTTAAGAGTTCTTACTCAAGTTGAAGAAATGCTAATAGCACATGTGAATCCTATTTTGGAAGTGACACGTGCTCGAGGTGGGAAATATAAGTATAACAGTCATACAATTGGATTTCCTCAAGATATTTCTACAATTGTATAATGTCTTCCCCAACATGTTGAAGATATTGACTTTCTAATTATGAGGAGACATGCTGCTCAGTCTAAATATTATGACTGTTATGTCAAAATATCTCGAGTGATGGCTACATTTCTTTTCAAAATCCAACATGATCAATATTATCGAGATGTTGTAATTAACTATGATTCAATGAATGCTCTTCCCAAAAGATCAATAGATGTCTCCTCCAGGCTTAAATTTGTTGATTATGATATTAAAGAATCTAATATCAATGAAACTAATAATCAAGGGTTCCCTGATGAGCGTTTTCCCTCTCATCCTTCTTCTTTTGTTGCTCTCCTATCAAATGAACGAAAAAAAGTGGAAGAAATTCGACCATTTCTTGATAATGTCACATGTTCAAGACATGGATTGACCTAGTATTGGAACCTCTCCAGTGAATGAATATAATATAGAGGTGTTATTAGATATGGCATTCCCAACATTGGTTGTCGCTGTTGATGCTGATTAGCTGCAACCATGTATTTGTAGTGTTGAACTGCACGAGTATGCATTGCATCTTCTTAGGTACTATGACCAGAGATTTGGAAGCAATCCTCACTTTCAATATTATCTATTGAACATGATAATGTGGCATAAAAGCCAAGCAACTGTTGTAAATTTTGTAAAGAAACGTTTACATGATAACTCACCTACAATAATTGAAGAGTTGCATCACCAACTTTCTGATTTACTAGATGATAAGTTGGTTAGCATATTATGTGGTTTGGTTATTCTTTGAGAGGTAGAAGGGCATACTGGATTAAGTGCCGAGCTGAACTGACTGTCATGATTAATCAATTAGGATGTCCATCTTTATTTTTTATTTTGAGTGCAACTGACACAAAGTGGCCAAAGGTGCATAACCTCATTCCTATACATTCACATTCTTGTTTCTTTAAATGAGAATCGTATGAAAACTGAGAATGTTATCTAGTACCCTCATATTTTTGCCACATTTATTCACCATAAATTCAATATTTTTCGAGAGGAAGTTATCCAAAAATATCTTAAAGCTAAATATTTCTGGTACAAGTTTGTGTTGTTCAATTTATTTTCTATACTTTGTCAATTTTTTAGTGTGGTTCTATTCATATTGTTTGTAGTAACTATATCTTCATTTTTTTCAGATATGAGTGGAAACGTAGAGATTCCGCACATATCCATGGTTTCTTATGATTGGAAGGCACTCCTGACATGGAATAACTTGATTGGTGAAACAGTTCTGATGTACAACTTGTAAAGAGATTCTTTAATAAGTATGTAGCTACATGGAATCCACGCGACATACATTGTTGCAACATAATGGTTCCACGAAGCCTCAATGATGACGCTTGCCTATTGAATAATAACAAGATTTTCTCTTGCAATCCTCATAATGATTATGAAGAATTGTTAAATCATGTCCAAAGGCACGCAAACTGTAGTGTAGATTCTTGTTTTCATAAAAAGGGCACTATTCTGACATGTCAGTACATTTCTTCATGGGATCTTTGTAATGAATCAAGATTGTTCATAGATGATCAAGGAAGAAAAATATATGAACTAGCAAAAAATGATGACAGGATCAATGTACATAACATTGACCTTCTAACAATGGGCATGCAAATGTTGATTGCTAATCAATGCTTTCATGCTATGTTGTCTTAAAATATATTTCTAAGTATGCATCAAAAGCAGAAAAAAGGTCTGAAATTTATCATCATATGTTATCTAGAATTTCAAATTCTATTGGCTATGAGGATCATCCTTTATTTTCATAAAGAACTTTTCCTGCAGAAACGATTATTGACTATGAAATTCGACCACAAGAAATGTGCCATATGTTGCTTAAGCTACCTCTTGTTGTTTGTAGTCACAAATTTGTTTCCATAAATGTTGGAAGAAAGGATTTTGGTAAAATCTCAAGGAATGGTTTGCAATGTTCATCTAAGAATACTTTTGTTCAACATTATCATAAGAGACCCTTTTTCCTTGAATATCTATCTTTGATAGAAGTAACAAGATCTTCGACATTTGATAGTAAACGTAAACAAGATGCATCGAAGCCTAGAGATGTTCATGCTATTGTTCATGTTTGGCCATGATTTTATTCTATTCCTAGTAAGGCTTCAGATGAATTTGAAACATTTTGCTGGAAAAAATTGATCTTGTACAAGTCATTTCATTACATTCCTGCAGAAATTGGCCTTTCCGCTGAAATTATTATTCAAAACTGGAGGCATTTTCGATATCGAGCATGGCATGTTGATTGAAATCCATCAATTGTCAAAAATATTGAATATGAAGAAGATGGTGATTTTTCTAACCAGGAAATGAATCTTGAAGATGATTTTCAAGAATGGCAGATTTTCTCTCACTTGGTTCCACCAAATTATGTGAATGTTTCTGATCTTCACACCCTTGGTCAAAGGGACTTTGATATATCCTTTGCCTGAGAAAGTACAACTATTTATGATGATGTTGTAGAAGAAGCTATTAATTTTATAAGGAATGGAAAATCAAGGGGTGATATTGTTGATGTTTCAAACAAAACATTTGCATCTCTAGATTCATTGTCAAAAAAATAACGACCTTCTATTGAAATTGTTTTAAGGCACTTTGCTAAATATGAGATTCGTCAACCTCTTCTTATGATTGTTCAGGACACTGCAGACACTGGGAAGTCTTTCCTTGTCCATTGTATTTTTGAAGCTCCTTCTAATTTTTCAAGGGAAGAAGCCTTTGCTTCTTATTGCCCTAACATGAATAGTTTTTTTTAATATACATGCAAAAAGAAATACACTCAACTCTAAAAATTTTGATTAAATATATGCAACCACTATAGGGGCAGTAACTAGTAGTATTCCAAGAAGAAATGAGACATATTAGATATGTATTGATCGATGAATTGAGATTTATAGGATCAAGGTTGTTTATGCAAATATATGCTCGATTACGAGAAGCATTTCCAGAGAAAAAGAATTTTCCTTTTGGTGGCAGATCAATCATTCTTGTAAGTGACCTTGGCCAGCTACCTCCTGTGAGAAATAAGCCTTTGTATGTAGGTAATACAACAAGAAAAGCCTTGTGGAACAAATTAAACATTCTCTCACTCTTGACAAGATATTTTTCCAATAACAGAATAATGAGAAACAATCTTGTTTTCGTAGAGTCCTAAATAACATAAGAAATGCAGAACCTATTCTTGAATATTATGAGTTTCTTATGTCACAGGATTATATGAGGCTGCATCCTAGAGAAAGGTATCTATTTAATGCAATAGTTTACATGTTTCCAACAAATAATTTGGTCTTCTTTCATAACAGGCGTATGTTAAAATAATTAAATTCTCCAATTGCATGATGTATTGTTGAGCATTCAAGGCATTTAAAAATCATTAGTGCTCATGATGATCAATTGGACCATGCAGTTTTGTTGTGTTGTGGTCATCGGGTTATATTGACATGTAATATGTGGGTTGAAGTTGGCTTGGTGAATGGTGCACTTGGTTATGTTAAGGATATATTTTATACGCCTACCTCTAAGCCACCTCAGCTTCCAATGTTCACAACTGTTGCTTTTCATAAGTATGTTGGTATTCTATTTGACGCAAACAATCCAAACATTGTGCCTATCAGACCACTGATAAGAGGAAATAAAAAAAAGGGTCCTTTGAAGATGGCATGGGCTCTTACAATCCACAAGTCACAAGGATTGACCATAGAACGGGTATCATCTGATATCAAGAATAAAGAGAAGCAAGGCCTAACCTTCACAACCATATCAAGAGTGAAATCAATAGATGGTTTATGCATTTCACCACCTTTCTCTTTTCAACATTATGCTAAGATGAAAGATAGTGCATATGTTTTAATTTGGAAGAAAGAAGACGAGTGATTGAAGTCCATACCGCTATGACATAGAACTACTAACATTGTGACCTTTTTATAGAATGTTTTTTTAATAGATTTTATTGTCCTCTTGATTTACTTTTAATATAATAATCATTTTCATATATTTATGAGATTAATACGTTCATCATATTCATAGTAATATTTGAGAAATTTGTTTACATCATTTTTCATGTTGTTCAATTTAATTATTTTTTTAAAGTGGCTATTGTTATTTTGTTTACAACAAACCATTTAGACATAAACAATAATTTATATGAACCAATCATTCAAAATAAATTTTATAAATGAGTTTTTCAATATTGGCCATCACCATGGCCAATATTCATTTTTTGAATATTCGTCACGATTTTATTCTATTTCCACAGTTTTATCCATTGTATTGTGAAATGAGGTGTATATTTGTAGAATTGTTTATATCATTTGGTTCATGTAACATTAAATTATATAATAGCATGAGGTTTATAATATTAAGTTTTTTAACATAAATAAAAAATGGGGTGTTATGTTTTATCTACATATATCTATATATGTGTATGATTATTTGTTTGTGTGTGTGTGTATTTTTTTTTTGGTCTTTCAGATGTAGATATGGACAATAATGATGTCATATATTATGCTATAACAATGTGCAATATTGTTAGAGTGATAAGTTTTCTTTCATATCTTCAGAATAATTTTGATATAAAACGTGGGTTCCATCCTACTTTTATTGATGAGCATCTTCGTGTGCTAGACGAAAAGAAAGTAAATGTAAAATACTTGTTACATGTGCACCGGAGAGAGTCTGAGAGGAGAAGAATAAGTGATTGGTTGGAAAGCGTTAAGTATCATGATCATTATTCTGTTTATTTAAGTTGGTTCTTCTTTTTTCATCGGTATAGTTGTGTTTTGGAAGAGGCTATTCCATAGAGGACTTTTGATGGAGTGTTTCAAGTTTAATTTGTAGTGGATTTATTTTTTTATGTAAAGAAAACAAAAAATATAAGTTAATTTCAATGTTCTTTCTGTGGTTGCAATGTTGGTGAAATTGAAATTAATTTCTCATTGGTGTTGATGTAGAAAACTATATATCTTTGGTCTTAAAATGTCCTATCATGATGTTCTTCTGTAAATCCAATGTGTGCAATTTAGATGTGTTTTTTGCATTTATGTTCCTTTGCTCCAATGATGTTGTTACTATTTTATTTTTGTCTCTTCCATTTGTAATTGTTTTTATCTTTTGTATGGGTCACTTCGCTTTCTCCATGTATTTCATAACTGAAAATATTATTGAGGTTCATAATATTATTGTTGGGCCTTCATGTTCTTGCTGTTTATATCAATATTCTTGATATTTATACCATTAATATATTCATGTATTTATATTAACGTATTTATGCTTTAAAATTTATTTATTGTTAAATATAATGTAGTGATATAAATGTGTTATTATTAGTGTTGATAATTTACAATGTTTTAATGATTTATAGTGTATTATTATTAATGTATTCATATTAATCTTTTGTATTGATGTCTTAATGGTTTACAATGTGGTTCTTATATTGATTGTGTTTTATGTTTATTATTATTGTTTTGTATTATAGCATTATTTATGTTCATAATGTTGATGTCATGGATTTAGGGCTTAGGGGGTTTAAAATATTTAATATGACATATATTCTCTCATTTTCAAACCAATCATCACGAGCCTTGTCAAATGTTGTGTTATAACGAAGATTGTCTTTAGATGAAAACCATAATCATCCATGGCAAATCATGGTCAACCTTGGTCCAACGTGGCATTGTAACAAATATTGTCTCAATATGAAAATCAACGATGATTAAGCATGGTCATTGATGTTTATTTTTCGATTTATATTATTTATCTTGGGGTTTAAACAACTTTGGTTTATAATGTTAATCCATTGGGGTTAAAATATCAATCCTTTTCATTTTTGATATTAATCCCTTGCATTTTTTGATCCCTTAGGTTTATAATGTTTTTCTCTTGGGTTTATAATATTAAATGCTTGGGCTTATTTGTTGTTTGAGTTTATAATATTAATAATTCCTTTTGTTTATCATTTTATCCCTTAGGTTTATTAATCCCTTCACTTTAAAATATTAATTGCTAGGACTCATTAATCATTTAGTTTTTGATATTAGTTTGTTGGGTTTATTTATTCCTTGGGTTTATTGATTGCTTGGGTTTATTAATAATTTTTTTTATCATATTAATGCATTGGGTTTATAATATTAATAATGCATTGGGTTTATTCATCACTTGTAGTTATAATATTAATAGTCCCTTGGATTTATAATAATAATAATAATAATAATCCCTTTGATTTAAGGGTTTACGGGTTTAAGGGTTGGATTTATAATAATAGGAATCCCTTCGGTTTATTAAATCAAAATATTAAGGATTTAATCCGTCAACTATTAAACCCAAATATTGAGGGTTTAATAGTCAAACTATTTATGATTATGTCAATATCACAATAGATTAATCTAATATGGAAATTAGCCATGTTTAACCATGGTCAACCATGTTTATTTCAGGGTTTATAATAGTCATCTTCAGGTCTATATTCATTGGTTTTATAATTTTTATCCATTAGGTTTATTATTCCCTTGGGTTTATAATATCAATCCCTTGGGTTTATTGATCTAAGGGTTCCTATTCCTAGGGTTTATTATTATTAAAAAATGATCAACGATAAACGACCATTTTCAATCGTGGTTCGACGTTGCATAACACAAGGATTGTCTCAATATGAAAATCAACTGTTCTCAACCATGTTTATTTTAATATTTTTAATATTTATCTAAGGGTTTTTATGCCTTGGGTTTAATATTATTCCCTTGGGTTCATAATCCCTTAGGGTTTTAGTATTAATCCCTTGGGTTTATTATTCCTTTGGGTTTATAATATCAATCCATTGGGTTTATTATTCCCTTAGGCTTATAACATCAATCATGGTCAACCATTGTCAATTATATCCAACCATGGTTGAATGTCGCATTGTGGCAAGGATTTTCTCACCATGAAAATCAACCATGTTTATTTTAGTGCTTGTAATATTTATATTAGGGTTTACCAATGTTGGGCTTATAATATTAGTCTCTTGGGTTCATAATACCTTGGGGTTTTATTATTAATCCCTTGGGTTTATTATTAACTTGGCTTTATAATATCAATCATGGTCAACCATGGTAAATCATAGTCAGATATATCATTATGACAAAAATTGTCTCCATATAAATCATAGAAAATCATGGTCAACCCTGGTCAGCCATGGTTGATGATAGTCAACCATGGTCAATCATGGTCAAACATGTTGGAACGTCGCATTGTGACAAAAATTGTCTCAATATGAAAATCAAGCATGATCAACCATGGTCCAACGTTGCATTGTGACAAAGATTGTCTCGATATGAAAATTAACCATGGTCAACCATTGTCCAACATGGCATTGTGATAAGAATTATCTCAATATGAAAATAAACCATGTTCAATCATGTTTATTTTAGTGTTTATAATATTTATCTTAGGGTTTATATACGTTGGGTTTATAATATTAGTTCCTTGGGTTTAATCTTATTCCCTTGGATTCATAATCCCTTACGGTTTCAGTATTAATCCTTTGGGTTTGTTATTCCCTTGGGTTTATAATATAAATCCATTGGGTTTATAACATTAATCATGGTAAACCATGGTCAATAATATCCAACCATGTTGAAACCATATGGATATGAAAATCAACCATGGTCAACCATAGTTCAACGTTGTGTTCTGACAAATTGTCTCAATATGAAAATCAATCATGGTCAACCATGGTTGACCATGGTCCAATGTTGCATTGTGACAAGGATTGTCTCTATATGGAAATCAACCATGGTCAACCATGGTCAACCATGTTTATTTTAGGTTTTATAATATTCATGTTAGGATTTATATACCTTGGGTTTATTATTTTTATCCCTTTGGTTTATTATTCCCTTGGGTTTATAATATCAATCCCTTGGGTTTATTGATGTAAGGGTTCATATTCCTAGGGTTTAATATTTTTCAACAATGGTCAACCATAATCAACCATGTTCAACCATTATTAACCATGGTCCAATGTCGCATTGTGACAAGGATTATCTCAATATGAAAATCAACCATGCTCAACCATGTTTATTTTAGTATTTTTAATATTTATCTTAGGGTTTTTATACCTTGGGTTTATAATATTAGTCCCTTGGGATTAATATTATTCCCTTGAGTTCATAATACCTTACGATTTTAGTATTAATCCCTTGGGTTTACTGTTCCTTTTGGTTTATAATATCAATCCCTTGGGTTTATTATTCCTCGGTCGACCATGGTCCAACATGGAATTGTGACAAGTATTGCCTCAATATGAAAATCAACGATGGTAAATCATGTTTATTTTAGTGTTTATAATATTTATCTTAGGGTTTATATACGTTTGGTTTATAATATTGGTCCCGTGGGTTTAATATTATTCCCTTGGGTTCATAATCCCTTTGGATTTTACTATTAATCCCTTGGGTTTATTATTCCATTGGGTTTATAATATCAATACATTGGGTTTACAATATTAATCATGTCAACAATGGTCAATCATAACCAACCATGTTCAACCATGGTAAAGCCAGGCTAGATATGGAAATCAACCATGGTCTAACATTGCATTCTGACAAAGATTGTCTTGATATGAAAATCAATCATGGTTAACCATGGGCCAATGTTGCATTTTGACGACGATTGTCTCTATATGGAAATCAACCATGGTCAACCATTTTTATTTTAGGGTTTATAATATTGATGTTAGGGTTTATATTCCTTGGTTTTATAATTGTTATCCCCTCGGTTTATTATTCCCTTGGGTTTATAATATCAATCCCTTCAGTTTATTGATATAAGGGTTCATATTCCTAGGGTTTAATATTATTCAGTAATGGTTAACCATAACTAACCATGTTCAACCATGGTCTAATGTCGCATTGTGGCAAGGATTGTCTCAATATGAAAATCAACCTTGCTCAACCATGTTTATTTTGGTTGTTTTAATATTTATCTTAGGGTTTTTATAACTTGGGTTTATAATATTAGTCCCTTGGGTTTAATATTATTCCCTTGAGTTCATAATACCTTGGGGTTTTGGTATTAATCCCTTGGGTTTATTATTCCTTTGGGTTTATAATTTCAGTCCCTTGGGTTTATTATTCCCTTAGGTTTATAATAACAATCATGGTCAACCATTCAATCATGAGGTTTTTGTATTAATCCCTTCGGTTTATTATTCCGTTAGGTTTATAATAACAATCATGGTCAACCATTGTCAACCATGGTCAATCATGGGGTTTTTGTATTAATCCCTTGCGTTTATTTTCCCCTTGGGTTGATAATATCAATCCCTTGGGTTTATTATTAACTTCGGTTTATAATCTCAACCATGGTCAACTATAACCAACCATGGTGAACCATAACCAAGCATGGTCAACCATGGTGGGATGTCACATTGTGACAAAAACTGTCTCCATATAAAAGTCATGGACAATCATGGCCAACCATGGTCAACCATGTTTTATAGAATCAAACATGGTCAACCATGGTCAATCTTGGGTTTTTAGTATTAATCCCACTGGTTTGTTATTTCTTTCGGTCAAACATGGTGAATCATAGTCAACCATGGTCAACCATGCTGAAATGTCACTTTGTGACAAAGATTGTCTCAATATGAAAATCAACCATGGTCAACCATGGTCCAACGTCACATTGTGACAAAGAATTAACTAGCATTTGCACCAAAAAGGTGCAAAGATAAAATGATAGAAGTGTACATGAATGTAGAGTAACGTAGTGGTAGCACTACAAGAAACAAAAATGTGGACACGGAAGGCATCATGGATCAAGAGGCGAGGGGTGGTGGAAATGGGAAGGAATTGGTAAAGTAGCAGTTTATGTGTGGGACATGGTTGTATTATTGAAATTTGGTGAGTTGTTGAGGCAATCAGATGCCCTCATAGAAATATCAAGAAGAGAAATTACTGGGTAAATTCAATTGATGTCATAGAATTTCAATTCATTATAAATTGCATAAACCTCCCATGATTTTTTCAAGACAACGTCCTTTCTGGAATGGATTTTCCTTTTAAAAAAATGACTCCTCATATGTTTCAATTCGTGATCTAGTTGTGCCATGATCCACACATTCTTCAAATTGAATTCCTTCGAAAGACTTCAACACAGTTCCTTAATGATACGATGCTTCCAACGTTGATTAAATCACCTTCTCATGCAATCCACATGTCTTCAAATGCTATTATTGGTAGTTGATTATATTCATACCTTCAATCACGCCTTTATAATAGCCTCAAGTTTCTTCTAGAACCCTAGTATAGCGATCTCATTCACCTTGTTTGACACATAGTGTATCTTGCCAAAATTGTGTTTTATATGGAGAAATTCCCTTCAGTTAGAAGTTAAAAAAATGCGAAAGCATACGTATAGGCCCACTGTAGCAGATTTTCTTTCCACAACCCTAATAGCTATAGCACAAGTTCATGGAAGCTTGTAGGGCGACATCTAGGCCTCAACCATGGTCTAAGCAAAGCATTAACAAACAAAGTGCAATGAAAGTGTGACATAGTTTAAAAGAATTTGTCGGGTAAGCAACATCTCTTTCTTGTCACTCTTGTTGAATCCTTCACAATAAGTTCTGAAGACAATTTGGCCATGACTTACTGGGTGTAGAGGCACTCAGGTGTGATGTCCAAAACAAAAAAATAACAAAACAAAACAAAACAAAAAAACAAAACAAGAAATGAAACAAAACAAAAAAGGCTCACATGGATGAAGAAAATAAATTTGCAAATGATTTTTAGTGGAGTTTCTTGCAACTATATAGCATATACTTCCATGATTCTATGTTTCTTCTTGAAACAAAAGCTTGAGGATGCCATGAAATCATTGGCTGATGTGATCTAAAATAATGATGCTCCAAATGTGGTGACTTATACTATTGCGACTTTTGTGCTTTCCTAGAGAAGAAGGATGAAACAAAATTATGAAGTATTTCCCCAAAAGAAAAAAGAAGTTTGATGCTAACTTATATATTGATAATTATCTTATCATTGTGCTACTAGAACGACTGAGGATGCCTTGGATTTGGTTACTATGATGGAGAATGGAGACACAACACCAAATATTTACACATAAATTATTCTAATGCATGGTCTACATTGAATATGAAGATTGGATTGAACAAAAGAGACGTTAAATGAAGCAAGTGACAAGGGTGTTTGTTCTCAACATGGAGCCAACATCAATTTCTTCAAGACTCTGAAAAATTCAAATGTACTTCAAATTTTTACTTGGTAGGAAATATTTTGATTATAATATGTTCCTCGAAGCAATATTCCAATAAGTACGCCATCAAATGATCCTTCTTCCAAAACAATTATATCTTTTGCCTTTTGACTTGGGCATTGTATCTTTTATTACATTCCTATATTATTTATTTCGTAACTATTCATGAAATTCCATAACATGCTTGGAAACTCCTACACTTTCATGTCTAACATGTTTGTCCACATGCAAATCAATAACAACTAGATATATTTTTGCACTTACCCAAAATGGTGGATGACTTTTAGTCCCTTGTAGACCATAAATGCTAAGTCCAAAGTCAAATAAATTGCAAATATTTTTTTGCGCTTTCTCCCACTTCTAGTGAATTTAAAACATATCTTTCCGCTTGAAGAGCAATTGTTACTACAAAGTTGGTTCAAACTACTAAAGTAGTCTAAATTCTTCCCCACAAGACGAATCACTAAACAATAACAACTTCTAATTTGAAAACACTTGTTTGCCAATAATCCATTGCATAGTCCTAAAACATGCTATTTTTTTTTCTTTTAAACATGGACCTCAAAGTACAGAAAAAACAATATATATATATATATATATATATATATATATATATATATATATATATAACACTATATATATATATATATATATATATATATATATATATCATGTAAATACACAGTGGCATAAAAGTAATTCAAATAATTGAAAAAAAAAGTAGTATTCAAGTGAGAGATTTCAGTCATAAAAGAATTGAAAAGATATCGAATTTCTAGGAAAAAAAAATTGGACTTGTCTCCTTCAAAATCATATCTTTCAGCTGGGAGAAATCCTATGGCATATATTATTCTGGGGCCAAATGGAATACATTTTTCTTTTTTGAAAAATCAGGAGTGTTTTGTTACTCTAAACCACTATTTGAAAATCTTCAGCTATTATATAACATAATACACTCATTGTCAATTCTACATAGATGCTTGGAAACAGAGTCACAATAAGATGAAGTTTCAACATATGTCTCAGTAACAACATACTGACTACATACTATTTTGAGGGCTTTCAAATAAAATCAAAATGCAATGGCTCAATGAACAAATAAAATAGCTATAGAGGATGTAATAATCATGGCTTAATGAACAAATAAAATAGCAATAGAGTAAACAAATAAAATAGATATAGAAGATGTAATAATCATAGTAATATAAGATAATATTTATAGTTGGACCAAAAGTGCAGCAAGAAATATTCTACACCCTAAGAGTGATTTAAAGTGTGTAGTATGTAAAGGTGTATTGAAATTAAATGAGTGAAACTCAAAATACCTTTTACAACTTACTAGTAGTGATCTAGATTGTATAGTGTGTATAATGGCATGTGTGTAATGACATATTAAAGCTAGACAATGTATTGTGTATATTGGCTATAGATACCTGGCACATACCCATGTGAACCTAGGTTTGAAAGAATTGAACTCAAACGTGGAAGTCTGTGTGGTTTTGGATACTTTAGAGACAACACTGGAAGGCTTGTAATGCATGTATGGCATGCCAATATATCCAAAATGATTAAGAAATAAGGCTATTATCTTCCGTTGGGTTTTTTTGACAGGTTAGCCTCAATGAACCATCTCATACTTTCTAAGAAATTTCCAATTGTGGGAATTCACTATCATTAAAAAGCTTGTTAGAAATTTGGTATGCAAAATTTTGTGCAAGTTTAGAATTTGGATTTGCGTTGTGCCTACCCATTTCCTCAAACTGTATCTCTTGATTTTATTATTGCCTACATATATGACACTCGCAATGCGTCGTAACATCAAGAAACAGATTTACATACAAAATACAACTTGATCATTTTATTTTCAAAGTATGGCTTCACAATGCTGCATTTTAGGTTAACAATGCACCAAAATTAAACTAAGTAAATTAAGTGAACTTAAAACGGACATAATCTCTTCGATTGGATATTCTTGTCCTGTTGGACATGGGTTTAAAGTTTTGCATATGTTTTAAGTGCTTGACACATGTTCCCATTTGAATAGAATAACCTTCAAAGTAAAATCAGTGATCGCATCTTCTGAGAATGCATTATTAAAATTCTCGAAGGACTTATTTCTTTCTTGAAGTGTAGATCATCTTTGTAAACTTTTAAACTTTGAAATATTGTACCAATACACAACATGCAGATGCTTAGTTAAAACAAGTAGTTCAGTATATTCAAAGTCGTGACAATGATTGAAATTTAATGGAAAATTATTTTAGAAAATTTCCTATGAAAACATTATAGATAAAAGATAAGCCTTCAATTTTTTCACGGTAGGAAATCAGATTGTAGTAACATCTTAGGCTAGGGGGATCTCAATATGCATCCCATTGATTAAAAATTATTGAAAATGCAGAGGCAGAGAATCAAGGGATGTGTTTAAATGGTCCAAGTCTAGGGCACTACTACATGATGCAAGCTACTTTCGTGTTGTTCAGTTGGAGGGCCTTAAGGCAAGTTTAGTCATTGACTCTTTAATTCATTGCCTCCTATTGTTATTCTACAGGATAGGGTGTTGAAATTTATAGATTTACTTTGTATTATTAAGAAGCATTCTTTTGCATGTAGTTCGAGCACTTGCTGCCTTTTTGTTGTTTTTATTACTTTATTTTGATTGCACTTTTGTTCTCTTATCTATATTTGGCAGCGTTCCCTTTTGATTGTTTTGAGAATGGTACTAGAGCCTGCACCACCATCAGTGGCATCCATGTCATAAATGTAAATTTTGAATTATACGGAATGTGCTATGGGATTGGTATGGTAAGGCAGTTTGTGGAAATATGTTCCCTATTGTGACTTTGTTGTGTTCTTTTTCTCAAAAAAACTAGTATATGATTGTAACAAATTATATATTTGAGCGATGTCTAAAAATCAATAGTTGCAATTAAACAAAGTTGGGGAATTCCCTCACATCTCTATTGTACTTTTAACTTACTTGTGATGTCCATCTACTAGTAATATGCACAAAGAGACAACCGACACAGACTTAAAGGATGGATGTGCTATTAACAAATATGGAAAAGATGAGAACAATCTCACACGGTATTTATGGATATGGATCGACGCTGTTGCCTTTGATGATGCACTCAATACTTTAGAGTATGACTGTTAGAGATAGGTGACATATATACTTTTTTATTCCATGGGAAAAACTTGTAGCCTTTTATTAGATATAGTAGTGAAGTGTACATTCTACCAATGCAAGTCTTAACATTTCAAAAGAGGAAAACAAAACAACCCTAAGGCATAAAGCCAATGCTTCCTATACAATTTATCATAGATCCATGGATTACAAATAATCTGCATTATGTTCTACCAAAAAACACTCCAAAGAGAGTATTCATCCCTTCACTAAAACTAAAGTCATAATGGAGATGTATATTTTCACATACATCCTCAACAGGAGACTCATAACTATGCCAAGTCCCAAAATGCTATCCTAGATTTTAAAACTGCACCAAACAACTTAATAGTTTTAAAGAGTATTTAAAATATACAATTTGTATGGCCAAAGAGGCCCATAGACCTGTCCCTAACACCATTGTACCATAAGTAGGCCTGAGAGGAGTGATGACTGGCTGAATAAAAAATTTGGATATAGGACGAGTGGTGAAAGAAAAGCCCTCATGATCTTCATTAACCATCCAAACATTGACAACCACCTTTTTCATCTTTAGAAAGAGCCTCTCACATAATCACATTCAAAAACAAATTTTACGGGCTTATGCAAACCTACAGCCAATATTTAAAAAGTAGTCTTCCACCTATTATTCCCATATGCATATTTCTGAAAGAAAATGAGAGACATGATACCTCGTAAAGGGTCTATACCTAGGTTTTCACCTCCTCTATCCAGCCTCAGAATTTAGTCAATTGAAAGAAAAGGATGTAGAACTTCCTTTGCACAAACTATGAAACAGTTCTATAAACAAAATATCAATATATAAATTTTGTGATCCTTATCGTTTGAAGTTATTTCTCATGCTCTATTCACAGAGCTATAGTTCTGTCACCCATTTTTTCTAATCGCTTTCATATGCAGTTTATTGTTATAGTTGGACCAAAAGTGGAGAAAGAAATATTGTACAACTTGTGAGTGACTTACAATGTCTAGTAGGTAAAGGTGTATTGAAATTAAATGAGTGAAACTCAAGATACCTTTTACAACTTTCTAGTAGTGACCTGTATTATATAGTGTGTATAATGACATATTATGGCATGTGTATAATGACATATTAAATATAGACAGTGTACTGTGTATATTGGCTATATATACCTGGTAGATACCCATGTTAACTTGGGTTTGGGTTTGATATGCACATAAAAGTTGTGGGATGTATGCAAGATGAGGGTTAAATAATTTTTTGTTGGTGATAGATCACAGGAAAAAATGAGTCTGCTGCACGCATTTCTCATATAGACCAACTAGTGTTAAACCATTTTGATATGTGTTGAATTCACAGGTCTGTAATGCATCAATGTAAAGACAAAATGGAAAAAGAGATCGAATAATTTTTACCTGAATGCCAGATTTGACTTGCGCTTCCCATGTCCTAGAATGTTGTTCATAAGCTAATAAAATTTAGATGTTATGCAAACATATAGAGGCATCTATGCAGTAACGAGATTGATCCCCAAAAGGACAAGTAGCAAAAGTCAATGGAGATCATACATAACAAGACTTTTTTAACTCACTAGATCAAGAGAACCATTCGAGGAGGATAAGAAGTTCATGCCATTCTCAAGAGGCTCCTTACATATGTTTATCTGAGAACAATTATGGTTGTTATCTCCTGCCACTTTTCCCATCGATCTGTCCAGGTTAAGATCAGAATCTCGAATAACCTATGTTTATCTAAGAAAAATTATTAGATTCATAATGAGAATCAAATAGACAAAACACAATGCCCCCTACACATTTTGACCATTGATAATAATGATTTTCTAGACTTGTCATGTTTCTGTGCAATCGCCACATGTATATATACTTACCCTTCTCCATAGTTGTAGACTTCATGAGACATCTTGAAGAAGAGCTCTGGTTGGAAAGGCTCTGCCATCATCTCGTCTGCCCCTTCACTAGAAACGGTCATAGAACAGTGGTTGGGTGCTCTTGCACAGCTTGAGAAATCACAGTAACCATCTTCCCATACCAGAATCCTGAAAAATGACCAATTAACCCCAATGAAATAGCATAAAAGAGAAGTTACACATACATTTATGCTAGCTAATCTGGGGTTTAATTCCTTGAAAACAGACCCAACAAACCCAAAAATAAGTTATAGATTATCAAGGTGAAGATAACTTTTGAAGTCCCGGCCTGAGGCAGCATAGTGGATTTGGCTTTTTCCAATACACTAAACTGAACTTATGCACTGAAGTGCATTCTTCATCTTGGTTAGCAGATATGATTGTGATCATGCTGGGATGGAGGGAGCGGAACATGCACCCAACTACAACATGCTCATTGTGCGCCTCATAAGAAGGCAATGTTGTTTTCCCAAACATACTTCTTTCTCCAAACTCTCACAACACAAAGATTTAGAACCTCTAAAATATATAAACACATCATCCAAACCCCATCAAATATTACTCAAACCCGCCTGTTCTTCATTTATTATGAACAAGGGTTGTTACAGGCAGGCGATTTTCTCCATGAAGAAGAAGAACAACAACTGCAAGTAGCATCATTCACACATGGATAAAGAGTGTCCTTAACACGTATGGGAAATATGAGAGGCAGTAAAGGTACTTCGAGTTTGGCAGGGGGCATAACTGTCTTCAGCTAGAAATATCTAATTTTCACCATCTTTCTTCCGGAAAGCACTAATGTTGGTGCTGCTGGGGTTTCACATATAAGATTTTATATGCATGAGCTCTGTTGGATATAGGATGTTAATGTCAAATTCGAAGGCGAACAATTTTCTGCCCCTCATATCTCATGTGGAGAAGCTCAAGTCTATAAACAGGTAAAGGGATGATGATGTGAAAGCAGAGGCCGAAAAATTTGCTCCACTCATATTTCTTACGGTAAAGAAGTAAAGGGTGACAATGGGAAGGAGGAAGAAGACACCAAATTTGTATGCATCACCAAATTTCCCAAGATTTTATTAGGATGTTATTGGGTCTAAGAAAGAGCATTAAGAGAATCACACTTCTTTTGTGCTTGAAAAGTCCAAAATGACTGCGGGAGGTATGGCAGAGGCGAGGAGTAGGAGGTATGGAAGAAGCAAGGAGTAGAAGACGTGACCAGATGAGAAGGGTACAACTACGTGTAAGGCAAGGAGAAGAAGATGTGAAGGGAGGGAAATATTTGCAAACTGTTGGAGGATGTCATGTTAGTCGAGAGATGCATAAATAGGCAGCTAGGGAATAGTAGGCTGAAATCAAGTTGTACAGATGGTAAATTTCTATTGGTTGGAGAGACAAATATATGGAAAAAAAATTTGGTTGGAAGGGAAAAATTCAAGATCTCCAATTAGATGGGTGAACAGTGTTTGCCCACCTCAATCCAGCAAAGAAAACGCCTTTTGGTGTAATTATTATGTAAAAATCAATTTATTATTATTATTATTATTTATTTAATTAATATTAATATTATTATTTAATAATATTCAATTAAAAAATTATTATTTAACTATTATATTATTATTATTATTATTATTATTGTTAAGCTTGGAAAGACCTTTTTCTATTTATAAAACACAATTTTACACCACATATATGACACAGGTGGCCTCAACTTGCCCATTGGGAAACCAAGTCTGTTGGCCACCTATCATCGCTATAATCCATCCAAAAACAATATGGTATCAATCGTTCTACCCAACCTATATGCATATCAGTATCATGATAAGAGTCTATAAGTCTATATTTCATAAGCATGCAACTGTTAAAGTAAATTCTATCCGCAAGAAACAAAAAACATCCAAGGAACTCATGAATCTTGTTGTCCTTCTGAGGCATACTTGACCGGATCCAGGACTTTGGCTGAGTCTCCAGGCATATCAGCTAGCTCAATAATACAAGGGATGTTCCTTTGAATTTGGTCAAGGTGGATGTCCTACCTGCATAGCTGAAATTGGATTGTCTGCAAGTCTTTCTTGTAACTCGACATGTTCTGGAGGGTCATAGCCATCCCCACTGAAATTTGCTCCATTGCCTTCCCTATAAGGCTCTTCATGAGCTAGTACAGATAGTGCATCTATTTAAACTGGGTGAGTCTACCGCTGGTATTCCCGGGATCAGGGATCACTTCCCACCTATTCTCCATCTCCTCTTTAGATTCATCCTCGTGTTTTATCTTTTCCTCCCATTCGACCAAAAGTTTATGGATGCATGCATTCGTTCCTTCACTGTAGGCTTCCGCTACTTCACTAATGAGTCATTCTACGGGTTTCCTCCCCCGTTTAGGTTCCGAAGTGCTCTGGTCTGTGGCTCGAATCAATTCCCTCCCCCTTCTGCCGCGTCCTTTTCCACCTGCAATTCGAGCCATCTCTTCTCTATTCCCTGCCCGTTCACAAGTGAAATGAGTTAGCTCTTGGGACGTGGTCTCATGCCTCTCCAACTTGATATGGGTTCCCCTCCCATCGTGCTTCCCATCGCAATTGTCTCTGCCTAGGTACCCCTTTGCCCCAAGATGCAGTGCCACTCCTCTGCCTGGTGTAGCTGTGCCACTCTTCTGCCACTCACTTTGCTTTCTCTCCTACCTTACATTTGCCTCACCACCCCCATGGTTGTGCCAATGCCCATGCCTACACACAGGAGTAGTTTCATTGTGACCAAACTAGTTTATGCTCGCGGCTCTCACAATCAACCCATCAAGCTGGGTTACCGTCAATCCCAATCGCAGTGCCTTCCCTTACCCCTCTGCCAAGTGTTGCTGCATCACTCCTCTACCCAGAAGCGTTGCCTCACTTCTTCGCCCCTCCCGCGGCCATCGTTCATGCTTAGCCTCAGTCTCACCACCTACGTTGGGATACCAATTGTCTCACTCGCTCACAGGAGGGGTCTCTAGTTCCCAACCCCAAGTTTCTCTCATGGCTCTCGCCTCGAGCCCAAGCACGATCACCATCACCCTCAGCTTACACTGGTCTCCCTATCCATCCACCCAAATTCCCTCCCCTTTCATCTACCACACCCCGCAACCATAAATCAACATAGTTTCCATAATAAGGGTCTTGAAAGGCCAAGATACATACCCAGGAATGCTTCACTAAAACCGTTGCTGGTAGCTCTACAAACTTGCGCCCTCGCTCCTCCATCAACCCGCAGTCTCAACAATACTCCTTTCTCTATACCAAATTCTTTCATATTCCCATTCAACCTTGCTATGTCGCATCACCCAACCTGCCTTAGCCGCCTCACCTCCTTGTCTATCCTAGCCATGCCTACCACTTCTCCCATCACCTCTATTAGGTAGCATGCAGGAGGACACCGCACACATCGGCATGAGCGTGTGGAGGGCGGTGGGTGGAACCCTCCCTTTAAACATCATAACTACCATATCTATCCCTTGTCCTCTCCTCCCTCGAGCACGCACCTCGATCAGGGGTTATTATTATTATTATTATTATTATTATTATAAAATAAAAATATTTATATTTTTTCTAAAAACAATATTATTTTTTTCTTATTTTTTAATAAAATAAGTATATATATATATATATATATATATATATATATATATATATATATATATATATATAGATATATATATATATTATTGTTATTTTTATTACATATTTATCAATTCTTTGTGTCATAGATAGAAATTAAGCCTTATACCTATCTCAAGCACATTTACTAAAATAATTATTATTTTTATTAAATAACTATTGTTATTAAGATTATAATTCTTAATTAATATTACTAATATTATTATTAAATACCTTAAAATGAAATAATATTAAATAAAATATCATAGAGTAACTTAATATTATTTTAATATATATTATAAGGACCTTGCACATGGCCCCTGAAATTTACACTAGGGTTTGAGTGCTCCCCGCAGCGTCTCCTCACGCCTCTAGTTTAGGCACTCAGTGCCCTGACCACCATGGCAGATCCGCAACAACATCCTAGTGCTTGCTCCTTCAAGGGTATGGTCTGGCGGCCGCCAGACCAAGCTTCCTTCTTCACCAAGTTTGCCTCCAGCTTCGCCTTTTGCATGCCACCAAGAGGAAACTATGACAAAGAAGAAACAACACATCCACAAGAACATGAGCTGCCTCAGAGGAACAAAGATACAACGAAAATGATAACCAAGGATACACGAGCAAAAAAGGGTAAGGCTGCAAACACACCCTTCCCTGCTAATGTAAATCCTCGAAAAACTCAGGAGAAGACGCAGGATCGGGGGAAAAATACTAAGAAAAACTACAACCCCAAAGCCGAGAAAATCCGAGACGTTGGGGTATCCATATATAGAGAATACATGCAAGAACACACAGTAATATGCAAGTTCATGGGAAATGGACCAACTAAAAGAGCCCTGAACTGGTGGATTCAAAGAAAATGGACACGCAAAGATGAAATCAGACTTTAGTTGGGCGCCAAAAGGTTCTTTACAGTCATCTTTGACCTCCTAGAATATATAGAAAAAATATTTGAAGGAGGACCCTATTTCTACAATTCAACCGGTTTATACATGAGATTTTGGAGGGAGAACTTCACACCAGAAAAAGAGGAATTTATGAGGGATCCAATGAACTTTATACTATGTTTCCTATACCCAAATTTGCATATATATAGACATCTCTGGTGCCCTGCCAGAAGCAATTAAAATAATCTTCAAGGAAAAAGTCTAGCTGCAAAGTATAGACTATGAACATATTCCCTTCCGATGCAGAAAGTGTCATGAGCACGGGAATCTCTTCCGAGATTGTCTAATGAATAAAACCCCTCAATTACAAGAGCAAGAAAGTAAATGAAAAGATAGCGAAGGATTTACTAAAGTCGTCTCCAAGAAAAAGAACAACAGGAAAAAGGCTATCCCCAAGAAGAACCAATTTGAGGAAGCATGCCAAAACTAGTTCAATGTATTGAACAAAAACCAGGAGAAAATGGATCCTAACGAGCTGATAAGAGATGAAGTGGGAGAGGAAGAAATGATTTCAGTATACAACGAGTACGATAAGAGGAGTACAAGTTATAACAACAGAGGAAAGGAGCATATGCAAGAGGATACAGAAATGGAGAAAACAAAAATAGAGGAAACACTAGAGGAAAATTCCATACTGGAAGCTTTGGAGGGCGTAGACCTTGCAACAATTGCAGAGGAATGGAAACAAAAAGGAATAAATGCCGTATAAAAACAACAGTTACAAAAAAATCAAAGGAGCTAATCTCCTGCAGGAAGAACTAAAACTCAAAGCTCACCATCTAGCATAAGAAAGCACAATTTCAAAGGGAATATTAGAAAATATTCCAGTATAAGGACTCAACCTCAAAGGCTCAAGCCGAAAGTGAGGTTGAAAGACCAACATTGAGCTCCTCCAATAACTAAGCACCAAATTAATCAATGAGGGATAGGCAAAGTCTCTAGCTCTATACTCATCTCCATGTCAATGAATTGCATCTCTTTGAATATTAGGGGCTTGAATAGTCCTGGGAAGAAATGTATTTTAGAAAATAAAATCCTATCTTATCATCCTGATATCCTGCTAATTCAAGAAACTAAACTTGATTCGACTCACCCCTCCCTCCTTCTCAACTCTTGCTTCAAGCCTTACAGCTCATTAGCTAATATGAATAGAGGTACAGTGGGGGGCATAATGACATTTTGGAAAAACTCAAAATTCGACCTCATATCATCTTTGGCCACTCTTCATTCCATAATAGTGATCCTAAGAATCATAGGTTCCAACAAGAGCATTTGCATAACTAATATTTATGCCCCACACAATGTGACAGACCATATCAAAATGCTCCAAAACATCTCCAATCTCCATGACCCTCTTCACCATCCTCTTAAAATCATAGCAAGTGCTTTTAATATGATAACTAACTTGTCTGAGAAGAAAGGAGGTATCTGAAAGCTTGATAAGGACTCTGAGGCTTTCCTCACCACCATTGAAAACCTCATTCTCATCGAAATTCCCACCAGCAATGGCATTTTCACCTAGAATAACAGAAGAGTAGGAGACCGAAATTTCCTCTTGTTTAGACCGCTTCCTTTGATCCGAGGAAACCTATCTTACCTCCTAGGAAATGGAGGCAAGAATCCTGCCACAAGTAGGCTCTGATCACTAGCCAATCTCCTCAAGATTCAAATTTCCAATGCTCTGAAAATAAGCCTTTTAGATTCTAGGCCTTCTGGTTGGATCACTAAGACTTCATGGAAAAAATGAAACATTGGTGGACTTACACTCCCATCAAAACTGGAAACAAAATGTACACTTTCCAAGAAAATTTAAAACATATGAAAGAGGAAATCAAAAAATGGAGCAAAGAAACATTTGACAATATAATAACGGATAAAAAATACTTGGAGCATCAATTGGAACTTCTCCAAAAAAACATAATTGAAGAAGGGCTAATGGATAATAGTAAGCAAGAGGAACAAAGACTACAAAAAAGTTGGGATGAAAGATCCATCTAGGAAGAAAAGTTGTGGCAACAAAAATCCAGAATAAATTCGCTGAAATGTGGGGAAAGGAACACGACCTTTTCTCCATAAAACAATGATACAACGTAGGAGAAACAACATAATTCTAGCTTTGAAGAACCAATATGGTCATCTCATTCACTCTCAAGTGGAGTTGGAAACAGAGCTCAATCACTATTTTAGCTCTCTTCTCAAAGAGCCAATGAATGACTAGGATTAGGACATTGAAAAATCACAAAGCATATCCCCAAAATCCTTATGGAGGATCATAACAAAATTATCCTAAGGAAAGTCTCCCTCTAGGAAGTGGAAAATGTGGTCATGGAAATGCCCAATGGGAAAGCACCAGGTCCAGATAATTTCACCATTGATTTATACAGAGCTTGTTTGTCTATCATCAATTTGGAAGTGCATGCCCTTGTCGAAGAATCTCAAATTCAGAAGTCTGTCCTTAAATCCCTTCACTCCACCTTCCTAATTCTGATTCCCAAAGGCATTTATGCTGATTATCGGGACAATTGTAGGCCCATATCCCTCTACAATGTCATCTACAAATAATCTCCAAAGTTCTTTCCAATCAAATTAAAGTCATCCTGCCTCTCCTCATCTCCCATCAACAGTCTGGCTATGTGGCAAGAAGGAAAATCATGGATAGTATCATCGTCTCTCCTAAGCTTATCCACTCTCTTAAATCCAAAAAAAATTGGTATGATGATTCACCTAGATATGTCCAAAGCCTTTCACAAAATTTGCTGGAACTATATGAGACAGTTCCTGTTAGCATTTGGGTTCCACAAAGACAACATCAAGTGGATCATGGCTATGGCATCAGGAGCTTTTTTCTCCGTCCTCATGAATGTATCCCCTTCGCCACCCTTTAATCCTTCCATGTTCATTAGGCAAGGGGATCCAATCTCTCCCTTCCTCTTTGTTATAATAGTTGAAGGGCTAAGCCACTCTATCTCTGCTGCCTTGCAAGATAATAAGCTCTCTAGTCTCCAGCCCCATGCCTCTACTCCCCCATCAATGCACCAACAATTTGTGGATGATACCCTTCTCATGGGCCTCCCAACTATCAAAAGAAGTCTCCTCTTTCATTTCCATTCTGTTGGACTTCTCTGTCGCATCTGGAACCTCCATCAACCCCGTGAAATCCAAGTTGTTCTTCTTTAACACTCTGCTGCCCATTTGCAGGAACATCACTAGACTCCTGGCCATTCCCATTAGTACCCTCCCCTCCACTAACTTTGGTGTTCCCCTTACAGACAGGCCTCTCTCTCGGGCCACTTGGGAAGACCTAATTAACAAGATGGAGAAAAGAATTTCCCACTGGACCTTTAGATCTCTCAATCTGGCAAGCCATCTTATCCTGGTCAAATATGTTTTACAGACCATCTCACTCTACTTGTACTCGGCTCTGGCAGCCCCAAAAGTGATTTCAAACAAAATCAGAAACCTTCAGAGGAACTTCTTATGGAGAGGTGCAGAGGTAAAACAAAAATGGGCTCTGGTGGCATGGGAAAAAATTTGCAAGCTCAAAAAGATGGTGGCCTTGGTCTTAGAGACAGACCTCCTAGGAAAGGCCCTAGGAGCAAAAAACTTATGGAGATGGATTGCAAACCCCAACTCCCCTTGGGGAATCCTATGGAAAGCAATGTATATCCCCCCCCCCCCCCCCTCGCAAGAGAAAATTATCAGGCTAAATGTAAATATCAAAGGTTCAGTCATCTGGTACCAAGCGTGGAAGAACAGAGATATCATTCGAAGTCATAGTTTCTGGGAAAAAGGAAACATAAACAAGGGTCTTTTCTAGGAGGACACCTAACAACAAAGGCTGAAACTTGATCAAGAACATTATCACCAAATCAAGGATGATATGAAAGACAGAGGGAAGATCAAAGTCAACCAGTACTGGGAAATGAGTGACGAAAAGGACAGATGCAAAATTTGGATGGAACAAGAGGATTGGACTCCCCATATGAATCCCCAAGCCTAGTTGGACCTCTCATCATAACTTCAAAAAAGACAAATCCTCCATGACTCTGTCGAGGATCAAATTAGATTGGGGAAAAACTCAGCAGGACATTTCAATTTAAAAGAAGCCTATAGATACATAGCCAAGCAAGATCAACTTCAACCAGAACCGAAGTGGAACTCAATCTCGGATAAGAAGAATTGACCGAAAATATCTATCTTTCTATGGTTAGTCATGAACATAAATATTTTAACGTGGGACAACCTCAAATGAAAAGGCTTTATTGGCCCATCGAGATGGCCTCTCTGCTAGCAAGAAGAATAAAACCCCAATCATTTGTTAAATGTATGCCCATTCACGTCGAATTTATGAGATTGGATTTCATTGCTCTTCAAACTACTCTGATCAAGACCCCTCCTCTATTCAAAGTACCATCTCAAACTGGAGAGTTGTCTTCTCCTCACATCCTCTGGCTAACTGCACATGGAATTTATTTCCTAGTCTAATCTACTAGGATCTGTGGAAGGAGCACAACGCAAGAATATTTCGTGGCATCTCCACCCAAGAGGAAATCATAATCTCGAAGATCAAAAGTGAAATCCAAGAAACAGTGACTGCTCTACCCACTCAGACTATCAAAGCCACTCCCACCATCTTCGAAGTGAGAATTCTCTCAATGATAGATCTCCTTCAGATCAAGGTCCACGAAATTACCCCACTCTCCAAGCATGAAAAAAAGAAAACCTAGAGGCCACCAGAGAAGGGGACTTTCAATCTCAACTATGACGATGCAGCTAAGGGGAATCTGGGCCCAGCTGGTTTTGGAGGAGTCTTCAGAAACTCCAAAGGAGAGATAATATGGATGTATGAGGGCAATGTAGGTTCAGCCACCAACAATGCCGTAGAACTTCATGCCCTAGAAAATGGCAACAACATAGCACACAAACTAAAGCTCATTCCTCTGATTGTAGAAGGAGATTCCACGTTGGCCACTCAGATTGGAAAAAAACTTCAAAAGGGCATCAAGGTGGACAAAATTTCAAAAATTTGGCACCTAAACGAAGTAATACAACAAATTAAGCAGAGAATTGACAGCATGGAACGCCTCCACTTTCAAGAAATCAGAAGGAATGGAAATAAACTTGCAGACAGACTGGTGAATGAGGGTATGGTTGGTACTATACACCTGAAGTCCTGAGCATGGTAGGAATTAAAGGAAGGTGAACTCCATCAGCAATGCACATCAATCGATGATAAAGATAACTACTCTACTAAACAATAACTGTTCACGTACCCTTCATCATTTCAAGGTCGAGTCTTTGTTCCATAGGAAGGATAGGTGGATGGCGCACACACATAGACTCATCCTTGGCTTGCCTGATTCTAGCGCTCACGATGCCACCTCCCCTCTCCCTTGTGTGACTATCACCTCCCAATCACATCCTCTTTGCCCAGACATTCCTATACCATTGTGCATCAGAAATTTGCATGCTTCCCCTTCCAGCCCCTTCTCCCTGCTCTCAGCCTCCCACCATCAGCCGACTTCTATATATGTTCATGACCCCCTTCTCCACCTCATTCTTCTCTCTGCCTTTATCCCTCTCCATTGGGCCTTCGCACTCTGGTTCCCCTTGCTACCAAGCCCTTCTACTTCTCTCATAACCCCAAAGAATTGATCCGCCCCTGGTTCCAGTCAGGGGAATGCACGCAGTTGCGCAGCCTCCAGCAAGCAGTTCTTGGGTTTTCCCCCCACCACTCACGTGGAGACCTCTACAAGGCGCGCAACTTTGTTCTACGCAGTGGCGGTAAATCTTGAAACTTAGCAGTGCATTTCTAAATTAGAAGCCCAAGCAAGTGATCTTCCTAGAGAGGTCACTACTAAGGAAGTCGACGCCGACTTTGCCTAGATTCCGGACCCTGCTTTCACCAGAGCGCATGAAAACCTCTACGCGTGAACGATCAAAACATGCTGGCAAATGAAAACCATCATGGGGTTAGCAATTCAAGAGTAGGAGGAGCACACCAAGGCACTGGAAACAAAGATTGATCGGCTGACTGAGAAGTTTGTGATGTATGTCGAAGTCGTCCACCATTGTCGATTCATTACTCGGGACTCACCATAATACAAAATTATCAAGAAGAAGTCGATGGCGAAGGTCCATTCAACTGCTGAAGGATCCCCAAGCATCAAGAAAGAGGTCGTTGGGGCCTCCACAAGTCGACAAAACACCACCACGCAACAAGAGGGAAGCTCTGAGGAGACTCCCATTTGTCTCGATGAGGATCTGGTAACCATCAACTAGGAGTGACTTCATCAACCTCCTTTTTGTTTTTCTTCCTCCACGAAGGACTGTCTGTCACGCAAAAATAAAAAATGGGGTGTTATGTTTTATCTACATATATCTATATATGTGTATGATTATTTGTTTGTGTGTGTGTGTATTTTTTTTTGGTCTTTCAGATGTAGATATGGACAATAATGATGTCATATATTATGTTATAACAATGTGCAATATTGTTAGAGTGATAAGTTTTCTTTCATATCTTCAGAATAATTTTGATATAAAACGTGGGTTCCATCCTACTTTTATTGATGAGCATCTTCGTGTGCTAGACGAAAAGAAAGTAAATGTAAAATACTTGTTACATGTGCACCAGAGAGAGTCTGAGAGGAGAAGAATAAGTGATTGGTTGGAAAGCGTTAAGTATCATGATCATTATTCTGTTTATTTAAGTTGGTTCTTCTTTTTTCATTGGTATAGTTGTGTTTTGGAAGAGGCTATTCCATAGAGGACTTTTGATGGAGTGTTTCAAGTTCAATTTGTAGTGGATTTTTTTTTTATGTAAAGAAAACAAAAAAAATAATATAATTTCAATGTTCTTTCTGTGGTTGCAATGTTGGTGAAATTGAAATTAATTTCTCATTGGTGTTGATGTAGAAAACTATATATCTTTGGTCTTAAAATGTCCTATCATGATGTTCTTCTGTAAATCCAATATGTGCAATTTAGATGTGTTTTTTGCATTTATGTTCCTTTGCTCCAATGATGTTGTTACTATTTTATTTTTGTCTCTTCCATTTGTAATTGTTTTTATCTTTTGTATGGGTCACTTCGCTTTCTCCATGTATTTCATAACTGAAAATATTATTGAGGTTCATAATATTATTGTTGGGCCTTCATGTTCTTGCTGTTTATATCAATATTCTTCATATTTATATCATTAATATATTCATGTATTTATATTAATGTATTTATGCTTTAAAATTTATTTATTGTTAAATATAATGTAGTGATATAAATGTGTTATTATTAGTGTTGATAATTTACAATGTTTTAATGATTTATAGTGTATTATTATTAATGTATTCATATTAATCTTTTGTATTGATGTCTTAATGGTTTACAATGTGGTTCTTATATTGATTGTGTTTTATGTTTATTATTATTGTTTTGTATTATAGCATTATTTATGTTCATAATATTGATGTCATGGATTTAGAGCTTAGGGGGTTTAAAATATTTAATATGACATATATTCTCTCATTTTCAAACCAATCATCACGAGCCTTGTCAAATGTTGTGTTATAACAAAGATTGTCTTTAGATGAAAACCATAATCATCCATGGCAAATCATGGTCAACCTTGGTCCAACGTGGCATTGTAACAAATATTGTCTCAATATGAAAATCAACAATGATTAAGCATGGTCATTGATGTTTATTTTTCGATTTATATTATTTATCTTGGGGTTTAAACAACTTTGGTTTATAATGTTAATCCATTGGGGTTAAAATATCAATCCTTTTCATTTTTGATATTAATCCCTTGCATTTTTTGATCCCTTAGGTTTATAATGTTTTTCTCTTGGGTTTATAATATTAAATGATTGGGCTTATTTGTTGTTTGAGTTTATAATATCAATAATTCCTTTTGTTTATCATTTTATCCCTTAGGTTTATTAATCCCTTCACTTTAAAATATTAATTGCTAGGATTCATTAATCATTTAGTTTTTTAATATTAGTTTGTTGGGTTTATTTATTCCTTGGGTTTATTGATTGCTTGGGTTTATAATATTAATAATGCATTGGGTTTATTCATCACTTGTAGTTATAATATTAATAGTCCCTTGGATTTATAATAATAATAATAATCCCTTTCATTTAAGGGTTTACGAGTTTAAGGGTTGGATTTATAATAATCGGAATCCCTTCGGTTTATTAAATCAAAATATTAAGGATTTAACCCGTCAACTATTAAACCCAAATATTGAGGGTTTAATAGTCAAACTATTTATGATTATGTCAATATCACAATAGATTAATCTAATATGGAAATTAGCCATGTTTAACCATGGTCAACCATGTTTATTTTAGGGTTTATAATAGTCATCTTCAGGTCTATATTCATTTGTTTTATAATTTTTATCCATTAGGTTTATTATTCCCTTGGGTTTATAATATCAATCCCTTGGGTTTATTGATCTAAGGGTTCCTATTCCTAGGGTTTATTATTATTAAAAAATGATCAACGATAAACGACCATTTTCAACCGTGGTTCGACGTTGCATAACACAAGGATTGTCTCAATATGAAAATCAACTGTTCTCAACCATGTTTATTTTAATATTTTTAATATTTATCTAAGGGTTTTTATGCCTTGGGTTTAATATTATTCCCTTGGGTTCATAATCCCTTAGGGTTTTAGTATTAATCCCTTGGGTTTATTATTCCTTTGGGTTTATAATATCAATCCATTGGGTTTATTATTCCCTTAGGCTTATAACATCAATCATGGTCAACCATTGTCAATTATATCCAACCATGGTTGAATGTCGCATTGTGGCAAGGATTTTCTCACCAGAAAATCAACCATGTTTATTTTAGTGCTTGTAATATTTATATTAGGGTTTACCAATGTTGGGCTTATAATATTAGTCCCTTGGGTTCATAATACCTTGGGGTTTTATTATTAATCCCTTGGGTTTATTATTAACTTGGCTTTATAATATCAATCATGGTCAACCATGGTAAATCATAGTCAGATATATCATTATGACAAAAATTGTCTCCATATAAATCATAGAAAATCATGGTCAACCCTGGTCAGCCATGGTTGATGATAGTCAACCATGGTCAATCATGGTCAAACATGTTGGAACGTCGCATTGTGACAAAAATTGTCTCAATATGAAAATCAAGCATGATCAACCATGGTCCAACGTTGCATTGTGACAAAGATTGTCTCGATATGAAAATTAACCATGGTCAACCATTGTCCAACATGGCATTGTGATAAGAATTATCTCAATATGAAAATAAACCATGTTCAATCATGTTTATTTTAGTGTTTATAATATTTATCTTAGGGTTTATATACGTTGGGTTTATAATATTAGTTCTTTGGGTTTAATCTTATTCCCTTGGATTCATAATCCCTTACGGTTTCAGTATTAATCCTTTGGGTTTGTTATTCCCTTGGGTTTATAATATAAATCCATTGGGTTTATAACGTTAATCATGGTAAACCATGGTCAATAATATCCAACCATGTTCAACCATGTTGAAACCATATGGATATGAAAATCAACCATGGTCAACCATAGTTCAACGTTGTGTTCTGACAAATTGTCTCAATATGAAAATCAATCATGGTCAACCATGGTTGACCATGGTCCAACATTGCATTGTGACAAGGATTGTCTCTATATGGAAATCAACCATGGTCAACCAGGGTCAAGGATGTTTATTTTAGGTTTTATAATATTCATGTTAGGATTTATATACCTTGGGTTTATTATTTTTATCCCTTTGGTTTATTATTCCCTCGGGTTTATAATATCAATCCCTTGGGTTTATTGATGTAAGGGTTCATATTCCTAGGGTTTAATATTTTTCAACAATGGTCAACCATAATCAACCATGTTCAACCATTATTAACCATGGTCCAATGTCGCATTGTGACAAGGATTATCTCAATATGAAAATCAACCATGCTCAACCATGTTTATTTTAGTATTTTTAATATTTATCTTAGGGTTTTTATACCTTGGGTTTATAATATTAGTCCCTTGGGATTAATATTATTCCCTTGGGTTCATAATACCTTATGATTTTAGTATTAATCCCTTGGGTTTACTGTTCCTTTGGGTTTATAATATCAATCCCTTGGGTTTATTATTCCTCGGTCAACCATGGTTTATTATGATGTCAACCATGGTCCAACATGGAATTGTGACAAGTATTGCCTCAATATGAAAATCAACGATGGTAACTCATGTTTATTTTAGTGTTTATAATATTTATCTTAGGGTTTATATATGTTTGGTTTATAATATTGGTCCCCTGGGTTTAATATTATTCCCTTGGGTTCATAATCCCTTTGGATTTTACTATTAATCCCTTGGGTTTATTATTCCATTGGGTTTATAATATCAATCCATTGGGTTTACAATATTAATCATGTCAACAATGGTCAATCATAACCAACCATGTTCAACCATGGTAAAGCCAGGCTAGATATGGAAATCAACCATGGTCTAACATTGCATTCTGACAAAGACTGTCTTGATATGAAAATCAATCATGGTTAACCATGGGCCAATGTTGCATTTTGACGACGATTGTCTCTATATGGAAATCAACCATGGTCAACCATTTTTATTTTAGGGTTTATAATATTGATGTTAGGGTTTATATTCCTTGGTTTTATAATTGTTATCCCCTAGGTTTATTATTCCCTTGGGTTTATAATATCAATCCCTTCAGTTTATTGATATAAGGGTTCATATTCCTAGGGTTTAATATTATTCAGTAATGGTTAACCATAACTAACCATGTTCAACCATGGTCTAATGTCACATTGTGGCAAGGATTGTCTCAATATGAAAATCAACCTTGCTCAACCATCTTTATTCTGGTTGTTTTAATATTTATCTTAGGGCTTTTATAACTTGGGTTTATAATATTAGTCCCTTGGGTTTAATATTATTCCCTTGAGTTCATAATCCCTTGGGGTTTTGGTATTAATCCCTTGGGTTTATTATTCCTTTGGGTTTATAATTTCAGTCCCTTAGGTTTATTATTCCCTTAGGTTTATAATAACAATCATGGTCAACCATTCAACCATGAGGTTTTTGTATTAATCCCTTCGGTTTATTATTCCGTTAGGTTTATAATAACAATCATGGTCAACCATTGTCAACCATGGTCAATCATGGGGTTTTTGTATTAATCCCTTGCGTTTATTTTCCCCTTGGGTTCATAATATCAATCCCTTGGGTTTATTATTAACTTCGGTTTATAATCTCAACCATGGTCAACTATAACCAACCATGGTGAACCATAACCAACCATGGTCAACCATGGTGGGATGTCACATTGTGACAAAAACTGTCTCTATATAAAAGTCATGGACAATCATGGCCAACCATGGTCAACCATGTTTTATAGAATCAAACATGGTCAACCATGGTCAATCTTGGGTTTTTAGTATTAATCCCACTGGTTTGTTATTTCTTTCGGTCATACATGGTGAATCATAGTCAACCATGGTCAACCATGCTCAAATGTCACTTTGTGACAAAGATTGTCTCAATATGAAAATCAATCATGGTCAACCATGGTCCAACGTCACATTGTGACAAAGAATTAACTATCATTTGCACCAAAAAGGTGCAAAGATAAAATGATAGAAGTGTACATGAATGTAGAGTAACGTAGTGGTAGCACTACAAGAAACAAAAATGTGGACAGGGAAGGAATCATGGATCAAGAGGCGAGGGGTGGTGGAAATGGGAAGGAATTGGTAAAGTAGCGGTTTATGTGTGGGAGATGGTTGTATTATCGAAATTTGGTGAGTTGTTGAGGCAATCAGATGCCCTCATAGGAATATCAAGAAGAGAAATTACTTGGTAAATTCAATCGATGTCATAGAATTTCAATTCATTATAAATTGCATAAACCTCCCATGATTTTTTCAAGACAACGTCCTTTCTGGAATGGATTTTCCTTTTAAAAAAATGACTCCTCATATGTTTCAATTCGTGATCTAGTTGTGCCATGATCCACACATTCTTCAAATTGAATTCCTTCAAAAGACTTCAACACAGTTCCTTAATGATACTATGCTTCCAACGTTGATTAAATCACCTTTTCATGCAATCCACATGTCTTCAAATGCTATTATTGGTAGTTTATTATATTCATACCTTCAATCACGTCTTTATAATAGCCTCAAGTTTCTTATCGAACCCTAGTATAGCGATCTCATTCACCTTGTTTGACACATAGTGTGTCTTGCCAAAATTTTGTTTTACATGGAGAAATTTCCTTCAGTTAGAAGTTAAAAAAATGCGAAAGCATACGTATAGGCCCACTGTAGCAGATTTTCTTTCCACAACCCTAATAGCTAAAGCACAAGTTCATGGCAGCTTGTAGGGACCACATCTTGGCCTCAACCATGGTCTAAGCAAAGCATTAACAAATAAAGGGCAATGAAAGTGCTACATAGTTTAAAAGAATTTGTCTGGTAAGCAATATCCCTTTCTTGTCACTCTTGTTGCATCCTTCACAATAAGTTTCGAAGACAATTTGGCCATGGCTTACTGGGTGTAGAGGCACTCAGGTGTGATGTCCAAAACAAAAAAATAACAAAACAAAACAAAACAAAAAAACAAAACAAGAAACGAAACAAAACAAAAAAGGCTCACATGGATGAAGAAAATAAATTTGCAAATGATTTTTAGTGGAGTTTCTTGCAACTATATAGCATATACTTCCATGATTCTGTGTTTCTTCTTGAAACAAAAGCTTGAGGATGCCATGAAATCATTGGCTGATGTGATCTAAAATAATGATGCTCCAAATGTGGTGAGTTATACTATTGCGACTTTTGTGCTTTCCTCGAGAATAAGGATGAAACAAAATTATGAAGTATTTCCCCAAAAGAAAAAATAATTTTGATGCTAACTGATATATTGATAATTATCTTATCATTGTGCTACTAGAACGACTGAGGATGCCTTGGATTTGGTTACTATGATGGAGAAGGGAGACACAACACCAAATATTTACACATAAATTATTCTAATACATGGTCTACATTGAATATGCAGATTGGATCGAACAAAAGAGATGTTAAATGAAGCAAGTGACAAGGGTGTGTGTTCTCAACATGGGGCCAACATCAATTTCTTCAAGACTCTGAAAAATTCATATCTACTTCAAATTTTTACTTGGCCGGAAAGATTTTGTTTATAATATGTTCCTCGAAGCAATCTTCCAATAAGTACGCCATTACATGATCCTTCTTCCAAAACACTTATATCCTTTGCCTTTTGACTTGGGCATTGTATCTTTTATTGCATTCTTATATTATTTATTTCGTAACTATTCCTGGAATTCCATAACATGGTTGGAAACTCCTACGCTATCGTGGCTAACATGTTTGTCCACATGCAAATCAATAACATCTAGATATATTTTGGCACTTACCCAAAATGGTGGTTGACTTTTAGTCCCTTGCAGACCATAAATGCTAATCGTCCAAAGTCAAATAAATTGCAAATATTTTTTTGCGCTTCCTCCCACTTCTAGTGAATTTAAAACATCTCTTTCCACTTGAAGAGCAATTGTTACTACAAAGTTGGTTCAAACTACTAAAGTAGTCTAAATTCTTCCCCACAAGACGAATCACTAAACAATAACAACTTCTAATTTGAAAACACTTGTTTGCCAAGAATCCATTGCATAGTCCTAAAACATGCTATTTTTTTTTCTTTTAAACATGGACCTCAAAGTACAGAAAAAACACTATATATATATATATATATATATATATATCATGTAAATACACAGTGGCATATAAGGGAAAATGAAAAGTAATTCAAATAATTGAAAAAAAAAGGTAGTATTCAAGTGAGAGATTTCAGTCATAAAAGAATTGAAAAGATATCGAATTTCTAGGAAAAAAAAATTGGACTTGTCTCCTTGAAAATCATATCTTTCAGTTGGGAGAAATCCTATGGCATATATTATTCTGGGGCCAAATGGAATACATTTTTCTTTTTTGAAAAATCAGGAGTGTTTTGTTACTCTAAACCACTATTTGAAAATCTTCAGCTATTATATAACATAATACACTCATTGTCAATTCTACATAGATGCTTGGAAACAGAGTCACAATAAGATGAAGTTTCAACATATGTCTGAGTAACAACATACTCACTACATACTATTCTGAGGGCTTTCAAATAAAATCAAAATGCAATGGCTCAATGAACAAGTAAAGTAGCTATAGAGGATGTAATAATCATGGCTTAATGAACAAATAAAATAGCTATAGAGTAAACAAATAAAATAGCTATAGAGTAAACAAATAAAATAGATATAGAAGATGTAATAATCATAGTAATATAAGATAATATTTATAGTTGGACCAAAAGTGCAGCAAGAAATATTCTACACCCTAAGAGTGATTTAAAGTGTGTAGTATGTAAAGGTGTATTGAAATTAAATGAGTGAAACTCAAAATACCTTTTACAACTTACTAGTAGTGATCTAGATTGTATAGTGTGTATAATGGCATGTGTGTAATGACATATTAAAGCTAGACAATGTATTGTGTATATTGGCTATAGATACCTGGCACATACCCATGTGAACCTAGGTTTGAAAGAATTGAACTCAAAGGTGGAAGTCTTTGTGGTTTCGGATACTTTAGAGACAACACTGGAAGGCTTGTAATGCATGTATGGCATGCCAATATATCCAAAATGATTAAGAAATAAGGCTATTATCTTCCGTTGGGTTTTTTTGACAGGTTAGCCTCAATGAACCATCTCATACTTTCTAAGAAATTTCCAATTGTGGGAATTCACTATCATTAAAAAGCTTGTTAGAAATTTGGTATGCAAAATTTTGTGCAAGTTTAGAATTTGGATTTGCGTTGTGCCTACCCATTTCCTCAAACTGTATCTCTTGATTTTATTATTGCCTACATATATGACACTCGCAATGCGTCGTAACATCAAGAAACAGATTTACATACAAAATACAACTTGATCATTTTATTTTCAAAGTATGGCTTCACAATGCTGCATTTTAGGTTAACAATGCACCAAAATTAAACTAAATTAAGTGAACTTAAAACGGACATAATCTCTTCGATTGGATATTCTTGTCCTGTTGGACATGGGTTTAAAGTTTTGCATATGTGTTAAGTGCTTGACACATGTTCCCATTTGAATAGAATAACCTTCAAAGTAAAATCAGTGATCGCATCTTCTGAGAATGCATCATTAAAATTCTCGAAGGACTTATTTCTTTCTTGAAGTGTAGATCATCTTTGTAAACTTTTGAACTTTGAAATATTGTACCAATACACAACATGCAGATGCTTAGTTAAAACAAGTAGTTCAGTATATTCAAAGTCGTGACAATGATTGAAATTTAATGGAAAATTATTTTAGAAAATTTCCTATGAAAACATTATAGATAAAAGATAAGCCTTCAATTTTTTCACGGTAGGAAATCAGATTGTAGTAAAATCTTAGGCTAGGGGGATCTCAATATGCATCCCATTGATTAAAAATTATTGAAAATGCAGAGGCAGAGAATCAAGGGATGTGTTTAAATGGTCCAAGTCTAGGGCACTACTACATGATGCAAGCTACTTTCGTGTTGTTCAGTTGGAGGGCCTTAAGGCAAGTTTAGTCATTGACTCTTTAATTCATTGCCTCCTATTGTTATTCTACAGGATAGGGTGTTGAAATTTATAGATTTACTTTGTATTATTAAGAAGCATTCTTTTGCATGTAGTTCGAGCACTTGCTGCCTTTTTGTTGTTTTTATTACTTTATTTTGATTGCACTTTTGTTCTCTTATCTATATTTGGCAGCGTTCCCTTTTGATTATTTTGAGAATGGTACTAGAGCCTGCACCACCATCAGTGGCATCCATGTCATAAATGCAAAATTTGAATTATACGGAATGTGCTATGGGATTGGTATGGTAAGGCAGTTTGTGGAAATATGTTCCCTATTGTGACTTTGTTGTGTTCTTTTTCTCAAAAAAACTAGTATATGTTTGTAATAAATTATATATTTGAGCGATGTCTAAAAATCAATAGTTGCAATTGAACAAAGTTGGGGAATTCCCTCACATCTCTATTGTAGTTTTAACTTACTTGTGATGTCCATCTACTAGTAATATGCACAAAGAGACAACCGACACAGACTTAAAGGATGGATGTGCTATTAACAAATATGGAAAAGATGAGAACAATCTCACACGGTATTTATGGATATGGATCGATGATGTTGCCTTTGATGATGCACTCAATACTTTAGAGTATGACTGTTAGAGATAGGTGACATATATACTTTTTTATTCCATGGGAAAAACTTGTAGCCTTTTACTAGATATAGAAGTGAAGTGTACATTCTACAAATGCAAGTCTTAACATTTCAAAAGAGGAAAACAAAACAACCCTAAGGCATAAAGCCAATGCTTCCTATACAATTTATCATAGATCCATGGATTACAAATAATATTCATTATGTTCTACCAAAAAACACTCCAAAGAGAGTATTCATCCCTTCACTAAATCTAAAGTCATAATGGAGATGTATATTTTCACATACATCCTCAACAGGAGACTCATAACTATGCCAAGTCCCAAAATGCTATCCTAGATTTTAAAACTGCACCAAACAACTTAATAGTTTTAAAGAGTATTTAAAATATACAATTTGTATGGCCAAAGAGGTCCATAGACCTGGCCCTAACACCATTGTACCATAAGTAGGCCTGAGAGGAGTGATGACTGGCTGAATAAAAAATTTGGATATAGGTCGAGTGGTGAAAGAAAAGCCCTCATGATCTTCATTAACCATCCAAACATTGACAACCACCTTTTTCATCTTTAGAAAGAGCCTCTCACATAATCTCATTCAAAAACAAATTTTACGGGCTTATGCAAACCTACAGCCAATATTTAAAAAGTAGTCTTCCACCTATTATTCCCATATGCATATTTCTGAAAGAAAATGAGAGACATGATACCTCGTAAAGGGTCTATACCTAGGTTTTCACCTCCTCTATCCAGCCTCAGAATTTAGTCAATTGAAAGAAAAGGATGTAGAACTTCCTTTGCACAAACTATGAAACAGTTCTATAAACAAAATATCAATATATAAATTTTGTGATCCTTATCGTTTGAAGTTATTTCTCATGCTCTATTCACAGAGCTATAGTTCTGTCACCCATTTTTTCTAATCGCTTTCATATGCAGTTTATTGTTATAGTTGGACCAAAAGTGGAGAAAGAAATATTGTACAACTTGTGAGTGACTTACAGTGTCTAGTAGGTAAAGGTGTATTGAAATTAAATGAGTGAAACTCGAGATACCTTTTACAACTTTCTAGTAGTGACCTATATTATATAGTGTGTATAATGACATATTATGGCATGTGTATAATGACATATTAAATATAGACAGTGTACTGTGTATATTGGCTATATATACCTGGTAGATACCCATGTTAACTTGGGTTTGGGTTTGATATGCACATAAAAGTTGTGGGATGTATGCAAGATGAGGGTTAAATAATTTTTTGTTGGTGATAGATCACAGGAAAAAATGAGTCTGCTGCAAGCATTTCTCATATGGACCGACTTGTGTTAAACCATTTTGAGATGTGTTGAATTCACAGGTATGTAATGCATCAATGGAAAGACAAAATGGAAAATGAGAGATCGAATAATTTTTACCTGAATGCCAGATTTGAACTGCGCTTCCCATGTCCTCGGATGTTGTTCATAAGCTAAGAAAATTTAGATGTTATGCAAACATATAGAGGCATCCGTGCAGTAAGGAGATTGATCCCCAAAAAGACAAGTAGCAAAAGTCAATGGAGATCATACATAACGAGACTTTTTTAACTCACTAGATCAAGAGAACCATTCGAGGAGGATAAGAAGTTCATGCCATTCTCAAGAGGCTCCTTACATATGTTTATCTGAGAACAATTATGGTTGTTATCTCCTACCACTTTTCCCATCGATCTGTCCAGGTTAAGATCAGAATCTCGAATAACCTATGTTTATCTAAGAAAAATTATTAGATTCATAATGAGAATCAAATAGACAAAACACAATGCCCCCTACAAATTTTGACCATTGATAATAATGATTTTCTAGACTTGTCATGTTTCTGTGCAATCGCCACATGTATATATACTTACCCTTCTTCATAGTTGTAGACTTCATGAGACATTTTAAGGAAGAGCTCTAGTTGGAAAGGCTTTGCCATCATCTCGTATGCCCCTTCACTAGAAATGGCCATAGAACAATGATTGGGTGCTCTTACAAAGCTTGAGAAATCACAATAACCATCTTGCCATACCAGAATCTTGAAAAATGACCAATTAATCCCAATGAAATAACATAAAATAGAAGTTAAACATATATTTATGATAGCTAATTTGGGGTTTAATTCCTTGAAAACAGACCCAAGAAACCCAAAAATAATTTTTAGATTATTAAGGTGAAGATAAATTTTGAAGTCTCGGTGTGAGGCAGCATAGTGGATTTGGCTTTTTCCAATACACTAAACTGAACTTATGCACTGAAGTGCATTCTTCATCTTGGTTAGCAGATATGATTGTGATCATGCTGGGATGGAGGGAGAGGAACATGCACCCAACTACAACATGCTCATTGTGTGCCTCATAAGAAGGAAATGTTGTTTTCCCAAACAGAATTCTTTCTCCAAACTCTCACAACACAAAGATTTATAACCTCTAAAATATATAAACACATCATCCAAACCCCATCAAATATTACTCAAACCCGCCTGTTCTTCATTTATTATGAACAAGGGTTGTTACAGGCAGGCGATTTTCTCCATGAAGAAGAAGAACAACAACTGCAAGTAGCATCGTTCACACATGGATAAAGAGTGTCCTTAACACGTATGGGAAATATGAGAGGCAGTAAAGGTACTTCGAGTTTGGCAGGGGGCATAACTGTCTTCAGCTAGAAATATCTAATTTTCACCATCTTTCTTCCGGAAAGCACTAATGTTGGTGCTGCTGGGGTTTCACATATAAGATTTTATATGCATGAGCTCTGTTGGATATAGGATGTTAATGTCAAATTCGAAGGCGAACAATTTTCTGCCACTCATATCTCATGTGGAGAAGCTCAAGTCTATAAACAGGTAAAGGGATGATGATGTGAAAGCAGAGGCCGAAAAATTTGCTCCACTCATATTTCTTACGGTAAAGAAGTAAAGGGTGACAATGGGAAGGAGGAAGAAGACACCAAATTTGTATGCATCACCAAATTTCCCAAGATTTTATTAGGATGTTATTGTGTCTATGAAAGAGCATTAAGAGAATCACACTTCTTTTGTGCTTGAAAAGTCCAAAATGACTGCGGGAGGTATGGCAGAGGCGAGGAGCAGGAGGTATGGGAGAAGCAAGGAGTAGAAGACGTGACCAGATGAGAAGGGTACAACTACGTGTAAGGCAAGGAGAAGAAGATGTGAAAGGGAGGGAAATATTTGCAAACTGTCGGAGGATGTCATGTTAGTCGAGAGATGCATAAATAGGCAGGTAGGGAATAGTAGGCTGAAATCAAGTTGTACAGATGGTAAATTTCTATTAGTTGGAGAGACAAATATATGGAAAACAATTTTGGTTGGAAGGGAAAAATTCAAGATCTCCAATTAGATGGGTGAACAGTGTTTGCCCACCTCAATCCAGCAAAGAAAACGCCTTTTGGTGTAATTAGTATTATGTAAAAATAAATTTATTATTATTATTATTATTTATTTAATTAATATTAATATTATTATTTAATAATATTCAATTAAAAAATTATTATTTAACTATTATATTATTATTATTATTATTATTATTATTGTTAAGCTTGGTAAGACCTTTTTCTATTTATAAAACACAATTTTACACCACATATATGAGATAGGTGGCCTCAACTTGCCCAGTGGGAAACCAAGTCTGTTGGCCACCTATCATCGTTATAATCCATCCAAAAACAATATAGTATCAATCATTCTACCCAAGCTATATGCGTATCAGTATCATGATAAGAGTCTATAAGTCTATATTTCATAAGCATGCAACTGTTAAAGTAAATTCTACCCGCAAGAAACAAAAAACATCCAAGGAACTCATGAATCTTGTTGTCCTTCTGAGGCATACTTGACCGGATCCGGGACTTTGGCTGAGTCTCTAGGCATATCAGCTAGCTCAATAATACAAGGGACGTTCCTTTGAATTTGGTCAAGGTGGATGTCCTACCTGCATAGCTGAAATTGGATTGTCTGCAAGTCTTTCTTGTAACTCGACATGTTCTGGAGGGTCATAGCCATCCACACTGAAATTTGCTCCATTGCCTTCCCTATAAGGCTCTTCATGAGCTAGTACAGATAGTGCATCTATTTAAACTGGGTGAGTCTACCCCTGGTATTCCCGGGATCAGGGATCACTTCCCACCTATTCTCCATCTCCTCTTTAGATTCATCCTCTTGTTTTTATCTTTTCCTCCCATTCGTCCAAAAGTTTATGGATGCATGCATTCGTTCCTTCACTGTAGGCTTCCGCTACTTCACTAATGAGTCATTCTACGGGCTTCCTCCCCCGTCTAGGTTCCGAAGTGCTCTGGTCTGTGGCTCGAATCAACTCCCTCCCCCTTATACCGCGTCCTTTTCCACCTGCAATTCGAGCCATCTCTTCTCTATTCCCTGCCCGTTCACAAGTGAAATGAGTTAGCTCTTGGGACGTGGTCTCATGCCTCTCCAGCTTGATATGGGTTCCCCTCCCATCGTGCTTCCCATCGCAATTGTCTCTGCCTAGGTACCCCTTTGCGCCAAGATGCAGTGCCACTCCTCTGCCTGGTGTAGCTGTGCCACTCTTCTCCCACTCACTTTGCTTTCTCTCCTACCTTACATTTGCCTCACCACCCCCATGATTGTGCCAATGCCCATGCCTACACACAGGAGTAGTTTCATTGTGACCAAACTAGTTTATGCTCGCGGCTCTCACAATCAACCCATCAAGCTGGGTTACCGTCAATCCCAATCGTAGTGCCTTCCCTTACCCCTCTGCCAAGTGTTGCTGCATCACTCCTCTACCCAGAAGCGTTGCCTCACTTCTTCGCCCCTCCCGCGGCCATCGCTCATGCTTAGCCTCAGTCTCACCACCTACGTTGGGATACCAATTGTCTCACTCGCTCACAGGAGGGGTCTCTAGTTCCCAACCCCAAGTTTCTCTCATGGCTCTCGCCTCAAGCCCAAGCACGATCACCATCACCCTCAGCTTACGCTGGTCTCCCTATCCATCCACCCAAATTCCCTCCCCTTTCATCTGCCACACCCCCCAACCATAAATCAACATAGTTTCCATAATAAGTGTCTTGAAACCAGGAATGCTTCACTAAAACCGTTGCTGGTAGCTCTACAAACTTGCGCCCTCGCTCCTCCATCAACCCGCAGTCTCAAAAATACTCCTTTCTCTATACCAAATTCTTTCATATTCCCATTCAACCTTGCTATGTCGCATCACCCAACCTGCCTTAGCCGCCTCACCTCCTTGTCTATCCTAGCCATGCCTACCACTTCTCCCATCACCTCTATTAGGTAGCATGCAGGAGGCCACCGCACCCATCGCCATGAGCGTGTGGGGGGCGGTGGGTGGTACCCTGCCTTTAAACATCATAACTACCATATCTATCCCTTGTCCTCTCCTGCCTCGAGCACGCACCCCGATCAGGGGTTATTATTATTATTATTATTATTATAAAATAAAAATATTTTTATTTTTTCTAAAAACAATATTATTTTTTTCTTATTTTTTAATAAAATAAGTATATATATATATATATATATATATATATATATATATATATATATATTTGTTATTTTTATTACATATTTATCAATTCTTTGTGTCATAGATAGAAATTAAGCCTTATACCTATCTCAAGCACATTTACTAAAATAATTATTATTTTTATTAAATAATTATTGTTATTAAGATTATAATTCTTAATTAATATTATTAATATTATTATTAAATACCTTAAAATGAAATAATATTAAATAAAATATCATAGAGTAACTTAATATTATTTTAATATATATTATAAGGACCTTGCACATGGCCCCTGAAATTTAAACTAGGGTTTGAGTGCTCCCCGCAGCATCTACTCACGCCTCTAGTTTAGGCACTCAGTGCCCTGACCACCATGGCAGATCCGCAACAACATCCTAGTGCTTGCTCCTTCAAGGGTATGGTCTGGCGGCCGCCAGACCAAGCTTCCTTCTTCACCAAGTTTGCCTCCAGCTTCGCCTTTTGCACGCCACCAAGAGGAAACTATGACAAAGAAGAAACAACACATCCACAAGAACATGAGCTGCCTCAGAGGAACAAAGATACAACGAAAATGATAACCAAGGATACACGAGCAAAAAAGGGTAAGGCTGCAAACACACCCTTCCCTGCTAATGTAAATCCTCCAAAAACTCAGGAGAAGATGCAGGATCGGGGGAAAAATACTAAGAAAAACTACAACCCCAAAGCCGAGAAAATCCGAGACGTTGGGGTATCCATATATAGAGAATACATGGAAGAACACACAGTAATATGCAAGTTCATGGGAATTTGACCAACTAAAAGAGCCCTGAACTGGTGGATTCAAAGAAAATGGACACCCAAAGATGAAATCAGACTTTAGTTGGGCTCCAAAAGGTTCTTTACAGTCATCTTTGACCTCCTAGAATATATAGAAAAAATATTTGAAGGAGGACCGTATTTCTACAATTCAACCGGTTTATACATGAGATTTTGGAGGGAGAACTTCACACCAGAAAAAGAGGACTTTATGAGGGATCCAATGAACTTTATACTATGTTTCCTATACCCAAATTTGCATATATATAGACATCTCTGGTGCCCTGCCAGAAGCAATTAAAATAATCTTCAAGGAAAAAGTCTAGCTGCAAAGTATAGACTATGAACATATTCCCTTCCGATGCAGAAAGTGTCATGAGCACGGGAATCTCTTCCGAGACTGTCTAATGAATAAAACCCCTCAATTACAAGAGCAAGAAAGTAAATGAAAAGATAGCGAAGGATTTACTAAAGTCGTCTCCAAGAAAAAGAACAACAGGAAAAAGGCTATCCCCAAGAAGAACCAATTTGAGGAAGCATGCCAAAACTAGTTCAATGTATTGAACAAAAACCAGGATAAAATGGATCCTAACGAGCTGATAAGAGATGAAGTGGGAGAGGAAGAAATGATTTCAGTATACAACGAATACGATGAGAGGAGTACAAGTTATAACAACAGAGGAAAGGAGCATATGCAAGAGGATACAGAAATGGAGAAAACAAAAATAGAGGAAACACTAGAGGAAAATTCCATACTGGAAGCTTTGGAGGGCGTAGACCATGCAACAATTGCAGAGGAATGGAAACAAAAAGGAATAAATGCCATATAAAAACAACAGTCACAAAAAAATCAAAGGAGCTAATCTCCTGCAGGAAGAACTAAAACTCAAAGCTCACCATCTAGCATAAGAAAGCACAATTTCAAAGGGAATATTAGAAAATATTCCAGTATAAGGACTCAACCTCAAAGGCTCAAGCCGAAAGTGAGGTTGAAAGACCAACATTGAGCTCCTCCAATAACTAAGCACCAAATTAATCAATGAGGGATAGGCAAAGTCTCTAGCTCTATACTCATCTCCATGTCAATGAATTGCATCTCTTTGAATATTAGGGGCTTGAATAGTCCTCGGAAGAAATGTATTTTAGAAAACAAAATCCTATCTTATCATCCTGATATCCTGCTAATTCAAGAAACTAAACTTGATTCGACTCACCCCTCCCTCCTTCTCAACTCTTGCTTCAAGCCTTACAACTCATTAGCTAATACGAATACAGGTACAGTGGGGGGCATAATGACATTTTGGAAAAACTCAAAATTCGACCTCATATCATCTTTGGCCACTCTTCATTCCATAATAGTGATCCTAAGAATCATAGGTTCCAACAAGAGCATTTGCATAACTAATATTTATGCCCCACACAATGTGACAGACCGTATCAAAATGCTCCAAAACATCTCCAATCTCCATGACCCTCTTCACCATCCTCTTAAAATCATAGCAAGTGCTTTTAATATGATAACTAACTTTTCTGAGAAGAAAGGAGGTATCTGAAAGCTTGATAAGGACTCTGAGGCTTTCCTCACCACCATTGAAAACCTCATTCTCATCGAAATTCCCACCAGCAATGGCATTTTCACCTAGAATAACAGAAGAGTAGGAGACCGAAATTTCCTCTTGTTTAGACCGCTTCCTTTGATCCGAGGAAACCTATCTTAACTCCTAGGAAATGGAGGCAAGAATCCTGCCACAAGTAGGCTCTGATCACTAGCCAATCTCCTCAAGATTCAAATTTCCAATGCTCTGAAAATAAGCCTTTTAGATTCTAGGCCTTCTGGTTGGATCACTAAGACTTCATGGAAAAAATGAAACATTGGTGGACTTACGGTGGACTTACACTCCCATCAAAACTGGAAACAAAATGTACACTTTCCAAGAAAATTTAAAACATATGAAAGAGGAAATCAAAAAATGGAGCAAAGAAACATTTGACAATATAATAACGGATAAAAAATACTTGGAGCATCGATTGGAACTTCTCCAAAAAAACATAATTGAAGAAGGGCTAATGGATAATAGTAAGCAAGAGGAACAAAGACTACAAAAAAGTTGGGAGGAAAGATCCATCTAGGAAGAAAAGTTGTGGCAACAAAAATCCAGAATAAATTGGCTGAAATGTGGGGAAAGGAACACGACCTTTTCTCCATAAAACAATGATACAACGTAGGAGAAACAACATAATTCTAGCTTTGAAGAACCAATATGGTCATCTCATTCACTCTCAAGAGGAGTTGGAAACAGAGCTCAATCACTATTTCAGCTCTCTTCTCAAAGAGCCAATGAATGACTAGGATTAGGACATTGAAAAATCACAAAGCATATCCCCAAAATCCTTACGGAGGATCATAACAAAATTCTCCTAAGGAAAGTCTCCCTCTAGGAAGTGGAAAATGTGGTCATGGAAATGCCCAATGGGAAAGCACCAAGTCCAGATAATTTCACCATTGATTTATATAGAGCTTGTTTGTCTATCATCAATTTGGAAGTGCATGCCCTTGTCGAAGAATCTCAAATTCAGAAATCTGTCCTTAAATCCCTTAACTCCACCTTCCTAATTCTGATTCCCAAAGGCATTTATGCTGATTATCCAGACAATTTTAGGCCCATATCCCTCTACAATGGCATCTACAAATAATCTCCAAAGTTCTTTCCAATCAAATTAAAGTCATCCTGCCTCTCCTCATCTCCCATCAACAGTTTGGCTATGTGGCAAGAAGGAAAATCATGGATAGTATCATCGTCTCTCCTAAGCTTATCCACTCTCTTAAATCCAAAAAAATTGGTATGATGATTCACCTAGATATGTCCAAAGCCTTTCACAAAATTAGCTGGAACTATATGAGACAGTTCCTGTTAGTGTTTGGGTTCCACAAAGACAACATCAAGTGGATCATGGCTATGGCATCAGGAGCTTTTTTCTCCATCCTCGTGAATGTATCCCCTTCATCACCCTTTAATCCTTCCATGGTCATTAGGCAAGGGGATCCAATCTCTCCCTTCCTCTTTGTTATAATATTTGAAGGGCTAAGCCACTCTATCTCTACTGCCTTGCAAGATAATAAGCTCTCTAGTCTCCAACCCCATGCCTCTGCTCCCCCATCAACGCACCAACAATTTGTGGATGATACCCTTCTCATGGGCCTCCCAACTATCAAAAGAAGCCTCCTCTTTCATTTCCATTCTGTTGGACTTCTCTGTCGCATCTGGAACCTCCATCAACCCTGTGAAATCCAAGTTGTTCTTATTTAACAATCTGCTGCCCATTTGCTGGAACATCACTAGACTCCTAGCCATTCCTATTAGTACCCTCCCCTCCACTAACTTTGGTATTCCCCTTACAGACAAGCCTCTCTTTCGGGCCACTTGGGAAGACCTAATTAACAAGATGGAGAAGAGAATTTCCCACTGGACCTTTAGATCTCTCAATCTGGCAAGCCATCTTATCCTGGTCAAATATGTTTTAGAGACCATCTCACTCTACTTGTACTCGGCTCTAGCAGCCCCAAAAGTGATTTTAAACAAAATCAGAAACCTTCAGAGGAACTTCTTATGGAGAGGTGCAGAGGTAAAACAAAAATGGGCTATGGTGGCATGGGAAAAAATTTGCAAGCTCAAAAAGATGGTGGCCTTGGTCTTAGAGACACACCTCCTTGGAAAGGCCCTAGGAGCAAAAAACTTATGGAGATGGATTGCAAACCCCAACTCCCCTTAGGGAATCCTATGGAAAGCAATGTATATCCCCTCCCCCTCGCAAGAGCAAATTATCAGGCTAAATGGAAATATCAAAGGTTCAGTCATCTGGTACCAAGCGTGGAAGAACAGAGATATCATTCGAAGTCATAGCTTCTGGGAAAAAGGAAACATAAACAAGGGTATTTTCTAGGAGGACACCTAACAACAAAGGCTGAAACTTGATCAAGAACATTATCACCAAATCAAGGATGATATGAAAAACAGAGGGAAGATCAAAGTCAACCAGTACTGGAAAATGAGTGACGAAAAGGACAGATGGAGAATTTGGATGGAACAAGAGGATTGGACTCCCCATATGAATCCCCAAGCCTGGTTGGACCTCTCATCATAACTTCAAAAAAGAAAAATCCTCCTTGACTCTGTCGAGGATCAAATTAGATGGGGGAAAAACTCAGCAGGACATTTCAATTTAAAAGAAGCCTACAGATACATAGCCAAGCAAGATCAACTTCAACCAGAACCGAAGTGGAACTCAATCTCGGATAAGAAGAATTGACCGAAAATATCTATCTTTCTATGGTTAGTCATGAACATAAATATTTTAACGTGGGACAACCTCAAATGAAAAGGCTTTATTGGCCCATCGAGATGGCCTCTCTGCTAGCAAGAAGAAGAAAACCCCAATCATTTGTTAAATGTATGCCCATTCACGTCGAATTTATGAGATTGGATTTCATTGCTCTTCAAACTACTCTGATCAAGACCCCTCCTCTATTCAAAGTACCATCTCAAACTGGAGAGTTGTCTTCTCCTCACATCCTCTAGCTAACTACACATGGAATTTAATTCCTAGTCTGATCTACTAGGATCTGTGGAAGGAGCGCAACACAAAAATATTTCGTGGCATCTCCACCCAAGAGGAAATCATAATCTCGAAGATCAAAAGTGAAATCCAAGAAACAGTGACTGCTCTACCCACTCAGACTATCAAAGCCACTCCCACAATCTTCGAAGTGAGAATTCTCTCAATGCTGGATCTCCTTCAGATCAAGGTCCACGAAATTACCCCTCTCCAAGCATGAAAAAAAGAAAACCTAGAGGCCACCAGAGAAGGGGACTTTCAATCTCAACTATGACGATGCAGCTAAGGGGAATCTGGGCCCAGCTGGTTTTGGAGGAGTCTTCAGAAACTCCAAAGGAGAGATAATATGGATGTATGAGGGCAATGTAGGTTCAGCCACCAACAATGCCGTAGAACTTCATGCCCTAGAAAATGGCAACAACATAGCACACAAACTAAAGCTCATTCCTCTGATTGTAGAAGGAGATTCCACGTTGGCCACTCAGATTGGAAAAAAACTTCAAAAGGGCATCAAGGTGGACAAAATTTCAAAAATTTGGCACCTAAACGAAATAATACAGCAAATTAAGCAGAGAATTGACAGCATGGAACGCCTCCACTTTCAAGAAATCAGAAGGAAGGGAAATAAACTTGCAGACAGACTGGCGAATGAGGGTATGGCTGGTACTATACACCTGAAGTCCTGAGCATGGCAGGAATTAAAGGAAGGTGAACTCCATAAGCAATGCACATCAATCGATGATAAAGATAACTACTCTACGGAACAATAACTGTTCACGTACCCTTCATCATTTCAAGGTCGAGTCTTTGTTCCATAGGAAGGACAGGTGGATGGCGCACACACACAGACTCATCCTTGGCTTGCCTGATTCTAGCGCTCACGATGCCACCTCCCCTCTCCCTTGTGTGACTATCACCTCCCAATCACATCCTCTTTGCCCAGACATTCCTATACCATTGTGCATCAGAAATTTGCATGCTTCCCCTTCCAGCCCCTTCTCCCTGCTCTCAGCCTCCCACCATCAGCCGACTTCTATATATGTTCATGACCCCCTTCTCCACCTCATTCTTCTCTCTGCCTTTATCCCTCTCCATTGGGCCTTCGCACTTTGGTTCCCCTTGCTACCAAGCCCTTCTACTTCTCTCATAACCCCAAAGAATTGATCCGCCCCTGGTTCCAGTCAGGGGAATGCACGCAGTTGCGCAGCCTCCGGCAAGCAGTTCCTGGGTTTTCCCCCCACCACTCACGTGGAGACCTCTACAAGGCGCGCAACTTTGTTCTACGCAGTGGCGGTAAATCTTGAAACTTAGCAGTGCATTGCTAAATTAGAAGCCCAAGCAAGTGATCTTCCTAGAGAGGTCACTACTAAGGAAGTCGACGCTGACTTTGCCTAGATTCCGGACCCTGCTTTCACCAGAGCGCATGAAAACCTCTACGCGTGAACGATCAAAACATGCTGGCAAATGAAAACCATCATGGGGTTAGCAATTCAAGAGTAGGAGGAGCACACCAAGGCACTGGAAACAAAGATTGATCGGCTAACTGAGAAGTTTGTGATGTATGTCGAAGTCGTCCACCATTGTAGATTCATTACTCGGGACGCACCATAATACAAAATTATCAAGAAGAAGTCGATGGCGAAGGTCCATTCAACTGCTGAAGGATCCCCAAGCATCAAGAAAGAGGTCGTTGGGGCCTCCACAAGTCGACAAAACACCACCACGCAACAGGAGGGAAGCTCTGAGGAGACTCCCATTTGTCTGGATGAGGATCTGGTAACCATCAACTAGGAGTGACTTCATCAACCTCCTTTTTTTTTTTCTTCCTCCACGAAGGATTGTCTGTCACGGAGAAAAATGAGTCTTGCCTTGCCGGCCTCACTACGGTTCTCTTCTCTTCTCTCGGTTTCTATACTCTCAATTTTGAGAATGTTGTAAAGAGGGTTCCTCTCGGTTTCCACCTCTGTACTCAAAACCCACTTTTGTCATGGTTGCATTGTAAAAAAGACAAATCCATGGCCATTTCAGGGATTTTGGTTGGGTCTTGTGTCGGGCTCTCTCTCCCACACAACCCAAATTATGTAATAAGTAATATATTTTATCTTATTCACAATATATATATATATATATATATATATATATATATATGATATTAATATAATAATCATAAATATATAAATATATAAGAATATGGTTGTTATTATTTATATAGTTATTAATAACCATAAATAATTGGTCTTTAAAAAAATATACATAGTAATTATTAATATGCTTGTAAAAATGTAGTTGTATTTACTAGTTATGTTTAATGAGATTTTTTGGAAGTTTTTCTTGTTTAATTTCTCTAAAATCCAACCCGAATTTATTGAAATCATAAATTTGATGGGTAATCTTTGCACAATCTAAGTGCCCTAGGGTTGTTCAAGGTGCTAAATCCATATATACAACAAAAAAGCCAGTTTAAATAATAGACAACAAGATTTCACTTCAATTTTTCCCCCTGATTTCAACACCAAAAAGTCCAAAAGATCACACTAAAAACAACTGTATATGCTTCATATAAATATTAGTAAATAATCATATTCAACTGAAGAATTAGCACATTCACTGTAAATCCAGGCCGGGAGGAGCGTGGACTTGGATGAGCAAGAAAGGAATCTATGAAAACCTGCAAATGCAAAATTTACATGATGGCTACCTACCAACCTCTACCTTTTTCTTGGCTCGGTTGAACCACACAGAACCCTAAGCTCACCCAACACGCCTTCGGTTAACGTCATCATTAGAATGAGAGGCATTCCGATCACGTTGCGAATTAGATGGTGGGTTTGTAGAGGAAGGCCAAAATCGGAGCAGATAAGATATTAGATTACCCCTGCGATGATCATTTCTGCTGTTGGGAGCTTGCCTGGCAGTACTGTGAACTCTGATTATTGAACTATTTCTGGTACTAGCATTACTATTCCTTCCACCTTCAATAAACACAGGGGGATTCCCATAATTGTTGTTTCGCCCAAAGGGTTCCATTGTAACAGAAAACATAGGGGCTTCACCTTGGCGGCCGGGTGCCGGAGGACCCGTGGGGGATGAAAAAGAATTGCTGCCGCTGGACGAAGATCCAACCTCTGCAGTCTCTGGAACCTCGCTGGGCAATCCCTGGCGACAGACAGGGCACGAATTGTGTTGAGACAGCCACGGAACAATACAGTCTGAATGATAAATGACTGCAGGGCATTACCCTGGCTTCCCCCCCTAGTTCGAACCGTTCCTTGCAGACAGGGCAGTGCGAATTGTTAACCAGATGCCGAGAATTTATCTTAATTTTGGGCATTGCGTCCACGGAGGCTCCGGTGGCTGGCGGCGGGCCAGACATGCCATTCTGAGTCAGCTGCTCGATGATTTGCTGTAGAGCAGTGGCCACGAAATTATCTCCTAGGTTTGCAGTCAAGGGCCCGGTTTCGGCTCCTGGTTCATTCGTGAAAAGTAACTGCATGTGCACCACGTTGCCGCCATTTGGGCTCCGCCTGAGGATCAGAAACGGACCGTTTAACATGCCGTCGTGGGCGGGGTTGTGGCCTTCGTTGTTTCTGCGGTTATTAATCCAGTTCAGCAGGGTCCCCACGAAGTTGCCCTCTAACGGGGTTGTTCGATCATGCAGGCCTGTTATTTCTTCAATAAACCCTCCGCCGCAGGTAGGGCAAACCATGGGGTCTCCTGGGCGTATTCGTAGCAACTGGTGGCACGCATGGCAGAAGTGCGGAGTACTACTACGAGAACCCATCTCGATAAGCCCAGAATCCGACCTTGAAAAACTTGACTCGGCCTCAGCCCAATTGCAGAAACAAATTATTCACCAAATCGGAGGAATATTGAGGAATACCAAATGATGTCCAAACCCAGAATTGAATCGAAAAATAAATTATTCACCAAATCAGTCGAGATAAAATAATATTATTACAAATAATTGAAATAAAACCTCAGTTGAAAAATGAACAGAAATGGCCATAACATTGGACGCAGAGAATGTTGCAGTATCGATAATGACAGAGGGAGCAGCCACGGACATAAATTAACAGTAAAAGCTAAGCTGATTTCAGTATCACGCAGTTCGATTCCTTCCCTCGATCATGCTTGGAAAGAATATAATCCTATACCTAGCTTTCTCAGGACGTAAGAATATTTCATCATCGAGGACATCTAATATCAGACCAGAAACTCAGATATTCGATAATACCATAAAGTTAAATCCTGAATTTAAAGTAGAAACTACGGAATTCCATGGCATTTATTTAAATAGATGTCAGTAGAATAATTAGAATGTCAGGAAAGAAGATAAGGATCAGATCTCTAGGATTAACTTACAGAATGATAATATGCCAAAGATTGTCTTGTTCTCCACACAACTGTGGAATAGTTTTAGTTGCAATGGACAGACCATGTGACCACGCTCATGATAACGAGACTGAACGAATCAACACCAAATGTATCCTCAATTAATTAAATTAAGGATTCTCTTGTTCTCCACACAAGTGTCGAATATTTTAGGTTGCAATGAATATAGCATGTGACCAATGAGACAACGAATCAACACCAAATGTATGCTCAATTAATTATTAAAAATTTAATGTAATTTTAGGAAATAAATAGGGGAAAAAATTGTATGTACATTTTAACTTGTTTTGATCTATTGTTTTTTTCATTTGTCTTAACTTGGAGTTTAGTAAATAACATTTCTACGTCACTCAGCATTGTTTGGTAATTCATTGTCCCTTGGGTGTTGTTTTGTTTTTCTGGTTTGTTTTTATTTTTCTTTTAAGATTGAGTTTTACCAAGTCAATATAAATAGTTTTATTATATTGAATATTGTTTTTAAGAAAATGGTTATAAATTGGTTTCATTTTATTATTATTTATAATTTGTAATTAATATTTATATTATTTGTATTAATTGTAATCTTATTTAAATTTAATTTATTAAAATAGATGATAATTTATTTAGATAGAAAAGAAAAAATATTAATTATAATAAAAATTATAATAATTATAAATAAATATAAATTTATGCACATTGAAATTTATTTAAATATTAATTGTAATCTTATTTAAATTTAATTTATTAAAATAGATGATAATTTATTTAAATGGAAAAGAAAAAATATTAATTATAATAAAAATTATAATAATTATAAATAAATATAAATTTATCCACATTGAAAGTTATTTAAATATTTTTTTATTGTTTGTTAGGCTAATCTTGATCATGTAAGTCATCAAAATTATTGGGCTATCATACTTGGTTTTGGCGAGACCAACCACTAACGAATGCTTTCATAGATATTCATAAAACATGTGTCACCTTATTATCGTACAACTCATGAATTTTTTTTACTTAAATACTCAAAATATATACTTTTTAAATGTAATAAATAAATACGTTGGGCTTGATCTTATGGAAGATTCAAAATATTGAATCTTAGAGTTTACATAATACTTACTAATATAGTTATAACCAATTAAACTTTCCTATTCACTTAAAATAATACTATATTAATATATAATAATATTAAAATACTTATTTTTATTTTTAAAATTTTAAATATAATTTAAATATGTATTATATTTAATGAACACTATATACTAATTTATGTGTTTATTAAGACTTATTTATTTTAAAATATTTTACAAGTTTGTTTATAATGAGATTTATTTCTCAATCACTATTAATAAAAACAATTATATACATTTAGTTGTTGAAAGTATTCGTTATTATTAATATCAGTATAGATTCATCATAACTATGGAAGCAGAGATCTATCATAACCACTGATCTAACATGAACTAAGAGGGATCAAATTTCTTCAAGTGCAAACTTATTTTAAAATGAAAAAAATAATGTATAATTTTTTATTGCTTAAATTGTGAGTAAGATGTTTAAGTTTTATATTTTTTGGAAATATTTCAACAAGCCATATCAACTTCACATATATTTATATTTAGAAAAAAAATGTTCAAAGAAAATATATTAATGTTTTATAAAATACAATATTCAATGTAGATTTTCAATAAATTATTTTAATATGAATTTATTTTGACCTATAGTTAAAAATATATTAAGAACAAACAAGTCAATTCAACGCACATGTTATGCAATCTCTATAACATTCAAAAATACAATTTGAGCAATCAAAGACTACACATTATTTTTTGCATTCTAAAATAAGTTCGCACTTAAAGAAATTTGATCCTCTTGGTCTTGATTAAGATACATCTATAATAAATTAATTTTCAATAAAATTCCATAATATTTATATATTGTTAATTCACGAAAATTTTCGGAGAAAATCACTTTGAGAATATTTGGTAGACGTGTTTCGAACCAGCCAGTGTTGTTCATCTTCCCAACAAGATGAAGTGGTTCATCTTCACGACAAGACGAACAGACGGATCTTAGAGGAAGGTTAAATAAGAAGACAGTCAAGCTAATTGTTAGAGGAAAATGACTATATTTTACAGGAAACCAACAAAACTGTTATATATGACTAGGGAGGGGGATTACTTTAAATTGCTTAAATAATAATAAATAACAATTTAATTTATTTAAATAATTATTTAGTATATTTTTTATTTTTTTTTACATAATCGACTGCTATTTGTATTTAAAAAAGATTGGGGAGACTAAGATCCATTGTTACAAGGTGATATGCATGAGAAGCAGAGTAGGGAAATATAACAAGAAAATCCCTTTTGTTTCTATCATTCTTAACTTTTTGAAATACTGAACTAATGTAGATTCTAACAAGCTAAAACGGTAGAAGGCAGAATTTGCAACGCATGCTTAATCAATGTTTATATGACTGATTTGGATGGCAGTGGATTCTTCAGGATTGCCTTCAACACCTGCACTCCTTAAATTTGTTGATTGTGCTAGGAGCGTTATTTTTTCCATGATGTACTTCAGGATGTCAATGGACTCTTCAACATGATTGCATCCGTTTGAGAGGTCATTGAACTGCTCCTGAAGGGATGAAACTCTATGAAGAAAGAGATTGAGGTCAGCCTCATGTTTCTCCTTGGTGATCTGAGCATGGGTATCGATTTTGGTGTCCAAGATCTTGTGTTGTGCTTGGATTTGCTCCAGTTCCACTTAGAGATCAGCACAGAGCAAGCGATCTTCGCTTCTCGCCATTGAGTATAACCAGACTGATTTACCAGTGCACAGCAAAAACAAAGGGCTGCTAATGCACTGTTCCAAAGAGCAAGGGTCTAGACTGAAAGGGGAAAAGGGAGCTTTGTGAATATTAATAGAAGTTAACCTGAAGAATGATGGCCAAGAGCACAATGCAACATGGGATCGACCAAGAGTAAACAAGGGATAGATTGAACGCAGGAAAGGGGAGATAGAGGTGAGATTCATGACGTAGGAAAATGCAAATAAGTAAGGAGGCTTCGGCAGGGGGATAAGGTGGAGTGAAGAGAGAGTCACGGGGAATTTGAGGGATGAATCTTGAGTAAGATATGAAAGAGTAATAATTTCTCAGGGGAAGGGAGAAAAGTAAGATTTACGGATTGGATTCAGAGATATTGTGACAATGTTATCATCATCATAAGATTTGAAGGATATTTCTACTGAAATAAGGACCAAATTTAGCATAAAGATATTGTGAATGACAGTTAGGAGGTAGCCGATGTTGTCAGATATCTTGGGGGGCGATTTGAAGATTGATTTGCTTATGTTCATGGCAATTAAAATTGAGATTCAATGGCGTTACATCGGAGATTGCCTATGGATTTGGAACAAGATTTGGTTACATGAGAATTGGCCTCCTTGTTGAGGGAGAGAAGTACATGGAAAAAATGGACTTCTTTCATTTGTTGGGTAAGTGCTTGACATTGACTTATTGTTTGTTGCAGGATCACATTGGAGGCATTCCGATTATACACCATCATACTAATGATGATGGCCGAGTCTCCAAGGATCGTTGCATTTCTTATGCTGAGTTTTTGACGTTGAATGAGCCCTTGGTATAGTGCGAGTGCTTCAGCCCTGTTATTGGAGAGGGGGCCTAATACCCATTCATAAGCAGATATAATATCTCCATTGGCATTGTAAATGATTCTGCCAGCCCCAACCATTCTTGGGTTAAATTTGGAGGCCCCATCAAAGAAAAGATAATGTGTGTTATTGTTTCTGAGCCAAATAGAAAACTCCTCGTCTTTCATTCTTATTTTCCAACTGTAATTAGAGTTGTTGCATTGGCTGCTAATGTCACTCCTACTTTGGCCACTGTCACTTTTATCCAACAAATACCCTATGAAATTCCTTTCTTCGACACAAAGATCAACGATGTCAATTTTCCCTTGAATTTTGACAGATATTACTTCCAATGTAACGCTCCATGCCTTGCTGCATAATTTCCGGATGTTGGTTTCTTTTCTTTGTCATTGAAGACCATACAGTTTCGTGCCAGCCATATGTTACACAAAAGAGAGCAGGGGAGAGAATTCCAAACTCTTCTAGCAATATTGTTCTTCTTTCATTGCCAAGGATAGTTCCTCTTCCAAAGATGCAAAACTTCAACAATGGAGTTGTGGGAACCCATGGGAGATGGATGTTTAGAAAAAATTCTTTCCAACAGGCAGTAGCAAAGGGGAAATCAATGAATAGGTGTTGGACGGTTTCTTTAGTTGCTTGGAAGTTTGGGCAACAGGTTGGGCCAATTATACAATGTTTTCGCAGATTGTCTGAGGTGATGAATTTCCCTTTTAGGAGGACCCAAATGAAGAGCTTTATTTTTGGAAGGGGCTTTGATTTCCAAGCAATTTTCCAATGTGCCCAAATGGGCATGGGATATTGATTGCTACAGATATGTTGGTAAGCAACTTTGACCATGTAAGTGGAGCTTGAAGGGTCCCAATGGAAGCCATCATCACTATTTTTTTTGGTAGGGGCAATGCCATGGAGATGGGTTTGGAAATTAGCAAGACTTGCTTCAAGATCAGTGGGCATTTCTGGGAAGATCCATCCTATCCAAAGATGTGAGTGAATGTCCCACTGAGATATCTGGTCCAAATAATGGAGCCCCATGTTGTCGAGAAATGATAGAATTTGATGAGTTCTAGGTATGGGCTACTAGCCCATTATTCTATCCGCCCCAATTCTAATATTGTTGCCACCAGTGGGAACCTTGGAAATGTTTTAAGCAAGAAATGGAATTTCTTTCTTACATAGACCCTAAATTGTAGAGCAAGCTCTGGTAGGGATTTCATGATCCAAGAGGTGTTTCCTTGGAGAATTAAGGTATTTGGCTTCTAGCACATTTTTCCACCAAGCGGATTGGCCACTAATGAGTCTCCACACAATCTTTCCACCAAAAGCTAGATTTAAGAGCTTTGGTGATCTGATTCCTAAACCTCCATTCTCCTGGAGTTGAATAACATGTTTCCAACTTATAAGGTTGTATTTCTTTCTTTCATTTTTCCCCCCTTGCCAAAGAAAGTGATGAAGGATGGCTTCCACTTTGTGATGAAAACTAGTAGCAGCTTGCAGAAGCGTAAATTGATATAATGGAAAAGAAGAAAGTCCAGATTTAAGAAGAATTAGGCATCCCGCTGGATTAAGCCAAGATGAGCCCCATTGCTACACTTTCCTTTTCATTTTATCTATGATAGTGTCCCATACTTCAGCTTTCAAAGGACCAACACTCACTCGCATGCCCAGATGAGAGAAATTCCCCCAGTCTAACTTGCAAACGACCCCAGATGTGCTAGCAATGTTATGAAGAGTTTGAGCAGATGTGTTCCAACCATAGATACAGCTCTTGAGATAGTTGACCATACCTCCGGAGTAGCTCATATATTTGTCTAAGAGGGTTTTGAATCGACGAGCTATGATATTGGAGGCTCCTCCCATTAATAGTGTGTCATCAACAAATTGAGAATGATTTATGTTTTTGACTCCATTCCCAAATTTAATACCAGTGATAAGATCGATGCGCCGATTATAGTCCAAAGCCTTACTAAAAGACTCAGCCACCAAGATGAATGGGTAAGGAGAAAGGGGATAGCCTTGTCTTAATCCTCAAGAAGATTGAAAGGAAGGCCCTGGCCTACCATTGATGAGAGGAGAGATCCAAGGACCTGAAATGCATGCTTTGACAAGGTCAAGGAAGGGCGCAGCAAATCCCATTTTCTAGAGGAACGAGTGCCTAACTTGGTCGAAGGCATTGGCTATGTCCAGTTTTAAAATGAAATCTTTTTCTTTCCTAGTTTGGCTAGAGTGTATAGCCTCTTGGACAAGAAGAATGGAGTTAGAAATTTGTTTATTGGCCAAGAAGCCTTCTTGATTCTTAGAGATGAGCAAGGGGAGAAGAGGTTTAAGATGAGAAACGAGGATTTTGGTCAGAGTTTTATATGAGGAATTACAAAGTGAAATGGGTCGAAATCGGGAGAATGATGAAGGCCGATTATCTTTAGGGAGGAGGGCAAGATGGGTGGCGTTGGTGAAACCTCTGATTTTGCACTTGCATTGGGCCCATTTTATCATCTTAACAAGGTCTTTTTTTATTATTCCCTAGTAAGTTCTATAAAAGAAAATGGGGAAACCATCTGGGCCAGGAGCCTTGTCTGGCTGAAGCGTCCAGATAGCTCTTTATTTTTCTTCTTCTTCAATTTCGTTGGTTAGATTTTCATTGATTTCCTCACTGATCTCTGTGGGAAGGTGTTGTAGAAGATCTGAGTAATCTTCAACTTATTTTGTCTCAGTTAAGAGGATGTTGTAATGTTCTGAGGCAACCTTTTTAATAGTATCTTGTGTGGTTTGGAGATTGAATTCATCATCGATGGTGGAGGTAACATTGTTTCTGATTTTCCTAACAGTGGCCTTCTTATGGAAGAAGGCAGAGTTTTTGTCACCTCCTTACAACCATAGCTGTCTTGATTTTATTCTCCATTTTTGCTCCTCCACTCTATTGGCATGATATTGCTGGAAGTAGAGATCACCTTCGAGTACTTTATATTCCTAGGAGAGCCCTCGTTCCCCTATCATGCTATGAACATTCTCCAATTTTCTTTTTATTTCAGTTTTAACCTTCTCAGGTTCCTTGAATAGTTTTTTGCCCATTCCTTCAAGGCGCGTTTGGTCCTTTTCAACTTGTTTTCCCATATGTATCCCAGGATAATACTATTGTTTTCTTCTTCATCTATGTCTACTTTGAGGGATGTCCAACATTGTTCTTTGTCTTTGTATTGACTTGGCGCATAGATATTGTAGATAACAATTCTTTTGCTATATGTTAGGCTCTCTAGAGTGACTTTAATCCAATACTAGTTGATTGTATATGTTGTGTGTTTCCAAGCGCTATGGTTCCAAAGGGTTGCAAGTCCCTTGGGGGCGCCCCTTGACTCGCATATGCGACCTTCGTACTGCTTGAGCTGATCAATGATTCCTTTCATTTCTTGGTGTTCTTGTTTTGTTTCTTATAGCAATAGGATTTTTGGTTTCTCATGAATTATCAAATCATTTAGAACGATAATTTTAGAGGGGTACCCTAGTCCCCTGCTATTCCAGGATAGGGATTTCATCATTGAATGTGAGGGATACAGAGAGTTGCTTGCCCTCCTTGTTTCTTATGTACTGCCTCTTTACTATTTTGCCCTAAAATGTAAGCTTCTATGGGGTTCTGCGTACCCATGGCAATGTCTTTTTGATAATTTTCATCTCTTTGTTGTTTTGTAGACTTCCTTCCTGGCCCTTGTTTTTTTGTGTCCAAATTTACACCGTGCTCTTTAGAAGAACTCCTAGTTGATCTAGTAGAGGGAGGATCTTAGGAAAAAAAAGAAGAATTTAGCAGAGGGGGGATGGGAGCATTAGTATTAGCTTAGGATAGAGGCATGGAGAGGGGAAGGTTATCTATAGGGGTGGAAATGGCGGAAAAGGGGTTGGATGATTCTAAGGAAGTCTTTGGGGGGGGAGGCGGAGAGGCAAGGGTGGAAGAGTTGAGGAGAGGAGGATCCAGTGAGGAGCTGGAGGGGGAGGCTGTGTGATTAGCCTTGGGAGGATAAGCTTTATGGTTTGCCTTAGGGATGGATGCAGTCCTCTTTTTTTTAACAATTTCCCATTGCTCATCTTGTAAAACATTTTCAACATCAACAAATTTAGAGCAGCGATTGGCAAAATGGCCATGTTCATGACATACCTTGCATTTAAACGGGATCTGTTCGTAGTTCAACTGTTGGATGTGAGTCCAGTCATCCACTTTGAGCTTGATGGGCTCTAAGAGGCCTTTTCCAAGATCAAATTCAACACATATGCGGGCACAAGCTTGCATGTTGTCCATTGGCTCACTGCGATCAATAAACTTTCCAACAGCATTTCCAATGGCTCAAACCGATTCATCTACCCAAAAATGGAGAGGGAGATGAGGGAGCTGAACCCAGACTGGGACCGTGCTAGGAACATCTAATTCAGGATCAAAATCCAGGGTCCATTTGTTGAGGTACAAGCCTCTAAAGTCCATGAAATATGGTATGTTCCTAAAGATTAGATCCTTGTCTTCGCTTGATTCAAAGTGGAAGGTGAAGTACCGTTTCCCACAGAAGCGGATGGAAATTTTCCTGTTTATTTTATAGAACCAGTTTCGCTCGACCCACCTTTGCACTGTCTTCAGAGAGGGCCAGAGACCAGCAAATTGCCCGATGAGACCTCATTTTGCCAGAGAAAGTGTTGCCATGCGAGGGAGAGTAGGGGGAAGAATCACTTCTTGCAAAACATATAGCTTCTTAACAAACTTTGAGATTGTTGGGTGAGGGCACTGAGGCGGCAAAGATTTGACTAGGGCGGAGAAGGCCAGCTGGGCAGTGGCCGCCTGTGGCGTTGCATCCAGAGGGGCCATGGCAAACGAAGGGCTTAACGCCACAAGCACTGGAGAGCGTAGGCTCAACAGCAGTGCGGCGCGTGACCTAGCAACAGAGCTTAAATTTAACCTTTTAGGTGGAACACAATGAATCTACTACTAAGGCTAAGAAGATTGATTCTTTTCTTACAAATAATTATTTAGTATATTAATAAACTAATTCATTCCTTATTTATTAATTAATATTATTTATTTATTTATCATGCAATTAAAAAAATGAGTACATAAAATAAAATAAAAATATATAAATAAATAAACTAAACTAAATTAAATACAAATTAAATAAATAATAAAAGGGATAAAAAAATACACTAAAAATTTGATCAAATATAATTAAAAATAAAAAGTGAGCGTGTTCTAAAAAAAATTAAAAAATAAATAAATAGATGAAATAAAATTAAAAAATATAACTAATTATTAAATATCTTAAAAATATATAAAAGTAAAAATAAATAAATAAAAGGGATAAATAAATAAGAATACAATGAAAATTATTTAGAAATATATAAAAATAAAAAGAGGGTGTTTAAAAAAAAATTAATAATAATAATAATATTCATAATCCATAAATAACTAAAAATCAATAAATAATAACAATAATGCTAATAGTGATAATAATAATAGTAATCATATTATGTATTCATGATCAGTATTTTATGAATACATAATATATCATGACTACATAATATTATTATTATCACTATTAGTATTATTGATATTCTTTATTGATTTTTAGTTATTTACATACGATGAATATTATGTTTTGTTAGTTTGTTTTGTTTTTTTTTTTTAACACTCTCTTTATATATAATTTTCATTATATTATTATTTATTTATTTTTACTTTTATATATTTTTAGTTTATTTACTATATATATATATATCTATATATATATATATATATATCTGTTTTTTTAGAACATCCTCTTTTATTTTCATATATTTTTATGAAATTTTTGGTGTATTTTATTTATTTATTTATAGTTTAGTTTATTTATTTAGTTATTTATATATTTTTATTTTATTTTATGTATTTTTTAAATCGTATAATAAATAAGTAAATAATATTAATTAATAAATAAGGAATGAATTAAAATATTAATATACTAAATAATTATTTAAATAAATTAAATTATTATTTATTATTATTTAAATAATTTAAAGTAATCCCTTTCCCTAGTCATATATAGCCGTTTAGTTGGTTTATAATATTATATATAATTTTCCCTCACCAGTGAAATATAGTCATTTTCCTCTAACCTTCCTCTAAGATTTGTCTCTTCATATTGTTGAAGACGAACCACACTGGCTGGCTGGTTGGAAACGCATCGACAAAATATCCTTTATGTGATTTTTTCCGAAAAATTTCATAAATTAACAAATTATAAATCACAGAAACTTGAATTTGAATATTTATATAATTAAATCTGAATAATTGAAATTCTTGCCCAAAAAAAATAAGAATGAGATCTTTGCCATTAACATAGAGAAGCATAATATGCCAAGGATTGTCTTCTTTTCCATACAAGTGTTGAATATGTTTGGTTGCAACGAACATAGCATGTGTACACCATAAAGAGACTGAACGAATCAACACAAAATGTGTGTTCAGTAAATTATTAAAAAATTAATGTAATTTTTAAAATAGTTTACGTAAGCATAATATGCTGAGGATGGTCTTGTTCTCCACACAAGTGTGGAATATGTTTGGTTGCAACGAACATATCACGTGACCACGATAAAGAGACCGAACGAAGCAACACCCAATGTCGTTTCCATTAATTATTAAAAATCTAACCTATTTTTTAGAAAATAATTAAGGGAAAAAATGTATGTACATTTTAACTCGTTTTAAAAATTATAATTATTATAATTATTTTGAGGTATCTTGACTTGGAGCTGACTAAAGTAATTCATTGTTCCTCGGGTGATTCTTTCGTCTTTGTTTTTTAAGGTTGAGTTTTTGACAAGCCAATGATTTAGTTAAATTTTTTATTATTATAATGAATATTGTTTATAAAAAATAATGGTTTTATGTTATTAATTATTTTTTACATTATTTGTATGTATTGTAATTATATTTAAATTTAATTTATTCAAATTGATGATAATTTATTTAGAGGTAAAGAAAAACTATTAATTATAATAACATTATAGTAATTACAAAAAATTATCATAAGATAAATAAATATAAATTTATTTATATTAAATTTATTTAAATATTATTTTGATTTTTTTTTTAAGTTATGTTATTTTTTATCATTTATGTTATCAAAATTATTGGGCCATCACACGTGATTTGTGTTTTGATTATCTAAGTCGTCAAAATTAATGGTGGATTACACCTAGTTTGGCCAAGAAGAACCCTTAGCAAATTTCACCTAGCCTACCACAGCATCCCTTAGCATTGGTGAAATTTTAAGTAAAGAATTTAAAGCCAATGTCTTTTACAACAAGGAATGTCTTAACAAAACACGTGTCACTCTCAGTTGTACCCATCATGGGCAAAATTTCTTTAAATAAATAAAAAGTATATATATTTTTTATTGTAATAAATATATATATTGGGCTTGACCTCATAGAGAGTTCAAATATTGAATCTTATAGTTTACATAATACTTCATGACATAGTCATAACCAATTAAACCTTGAAATAAAACTATATTAATATATAATAATATTAAAATACTTATATTTATTTTAAAAATTTAAATATGTATTATATTTAATTAACATTATATATTATTTCATGTGTTTGTTAATAATTATTTATTTTATAACATTTAAAATGTTTGTTCATAATGAGACTTATTGTTTAATTACTATGAATATACAAAATTATATACATTTTCATGTTGAAAGTATTCCTCATTATTAATATGAGCATGGATCCATCTTAACCACAAATCCACACATCTAACATGAGCCCAGAGGGATCAAATTTCTTCAAGTGCAAACTTATTTTAGAATTCAAGAAACAACGTGTAATTTTTTATTACTTAAATTGTATTTTGAATGTTATAGAGATTACATAACATGTTGATTGGCTTGGATTTTTTGTTCTTAATACATTTTTAAATATAAGTCAAAATTGATTCATATTAACATATTTTATCCAAAATTTATATTGAATATTTTATTCTATACAACATTCAAATATTTTCTTTTAACATTTTTTTCTTGAAATATTTTTGAAAAGTATATGATTTAAACATGTAACTTACATTTTCTATATAAGTGTAGAATAAACCTCTCAACTCAATAATTGAAATTATATAGATTTACATGGTGAAAGTATTCTTAATTATTTATAAAACTTATGACATTATCTCACTTTAAGAATTATGTACTTTATATATATATATATATATATTTCTTTAGAAAAGTACAATAGAAATATCCATATTTTGTTTCTCTCTATAAATATTCACTATAAATTTGTTGTCAAAATGCATTGATTTAAATTTGTTTATTGTGTTTATGCAATTTTAACCAAAATTTAATTAAAATGTTGAATATTTGTATTTTCCATAAATTAAAAAATAGTTTTCTAATCTTCTCGAAATCTTATTTCTAATTTTCAATTAGCATAAACCCTATGAAAATTGGGTAAGCTACAGACGTTGAGTAAAGATTTTGGCCTACTTCCAAATACATATAAATAGATGATAAACAAACAAGCAAGAAATAAAGAATTCAGCACAATAAAGTTCTCTCGGAAATTCAAAATACAAAATATCACCCTTCCATGTCTATCGAAGTTAAATAACAATATTATTTGAAGGGAAAAACTAGCAACACATCTCTAGATGCTATCCAAAACTTATAATTAATTAAAAAAGAATGGCTTCATGAGCAGAGCCGAGTAATAAAATTTCATAGCATCTATACATCATATTTAGGAAGCAAATAGACAACAACTAACAAATTCTATGAATAGCTCAAGGAATGAAACAACAAACTGGCATAGTCGAGACAATGAAACCCTTAAGGCCCTCAGTTCTTCATTCCAATAAATTTCCAGAAAAATCTTTTCACTTTACTCAGAGTTTGCATAGAGTATTAAGATTGCAGACCCGCAGACCGGCACAGGGAGGTGGGGTCTCGACCCATAATGACCATTCTCCTACAGCTAGAAGCCTTCGACGAATCTTAGCCAAAAAAATAATTGTTGGCAGTTAAAGGAACAATGAACTTAGGTAAACAACAAAAAAAAAGAAAACTTACAAAAGAGGGGACATACATCCCATTACCTAGATTAATACATTGTGGGCGAAGCACCAAACAAGCAGCCATGACGAAGAGCAAGGAATGTAACATCAACAACGAGAAGAAGTAGAGATGAATGAGACAGAAACCCTAAAGTCGTGACCCGGAGCTAGGAAACTCTGCCAGGCGAAGCAAGAAATACCTAATTCACCTAAGGATGCACCGAACAAAGTAGTTAAGGTAATTACCCTCAATCGTTCGATGGAGTTGAGCTCGATCAGATCATCGATGGGGTTACCATACCGAGAAGGTGTCAGACAGATGGTGAGCAACCGGAAGAGTCCAGAAGTTCGATCCCACCAATCCTTGGGGTGGGAATCCAAGGTTTAGATGTTAGGATTATGAAATCATTAAATTCAAATCATATGCAGTATGTATACCATTATGACAATAAATCAAATTGTGTTTTATTATGTGTAATATGTATAAAGTAGGTATTAAACAGTGAATCACACGTAGTCATATAGTAACATGTACATTATTGCCTAAAGGATGAATGAATTTTAAATTTGTCTATGTTATCATTACATTATGGTAATTATTGTTTTTTTAATTGAGTTGTGAAAAGTGGTATTAAAGCGCTAAGGTTACAAAACTGGGACCTCTAGAAATAAATGATTAACATAATTTTTGATATGCATAGAAAAATATAGAAAGAAAGAAAAAATAGCCAACATGAGGAGGACTGGAATTACACCCGATAGATCCGTAACAGGAACGGACCGACATGTTTTCAAGAAGCCAATCCTAAAGTATGCGTATAGTTGGGGGAAGAACCATGCAATACCAACACTACAATCTTGGAAACTATGCAAGAACCGGAAGATGAGATGGCCTAGTTACGGAAGATAATGAAAGGCTGATGCAGGAGCAGGAAAATATTATGAAGAGTCTCTCTGATAGACAAAATCAATGACAGCCAATTCCCAACCCATAGCACGGGAACATGACTGGTGAACAAGAATTCTAAACCGAGTATTTAGGAACAAAAGGCATTGAAGAAAATCAGGAGGAAAAATGTTATAATGCATCAGAACACAAAACATAGAAAAGAAAAAAGATAAAACTGCAAGTAGAATTTTAGAAAATAAAATCGGCCTCTTTGATGGTGAACAGGAAGAGGCAGCTAAAGCCTGGCTTATTAATATGAATAAGTGCTTTCAGATGTATGAATACGACCATAACTTAAAGGCTTGCTTGGGCGTACTTCAGCTACAAGGAAAAGCCACCCTATGGTGCGAGGAAGTAAAAATTGTGCATGGAGTGAATGATTAGAGCATAACTTGGGAAAAATTTCAAATATATTTTAAGGAGAAATATTTAACTGAAAGATTTTATGATGAAAAGGTAAAGGAGTTTCACGATCTTTGATTGGGTCAGTTGTCTATGGATTTGTTCATAGCAAAATTTACATCCTTGGTTCGATATGTCCCTTACATACGGGAGAAAAAGGAGAAAGTGCAGCGATTTATCAACAAGATATTGTTATTCATGAAATATCATCTCGAGTTCGATAACCTGAAGACCATGGATGAAGTTATACGAAAGGCTCATATATGCAATCAACAAAATAGGCAAAAGGGAGATGTGGGAAATATATGGGATGATAAAAAGGGAATTAAGTTTCCTTCCAACAGCAAGGGAAATAAAACCATAATCAACAAGGGACCCCATAAGGGGAAAGACAAGATAAATATGAATAGAAATAAACCTAGATTTAAACTTCCAAATGACTCCAAGACTAATGAGCAGTTGGGAAGAACTGAAGTGGAGATAGCAGCTAGGCCCCCAGTACAATATTGGGGATGTGGGGGACCACATTATGTAAAAAATTGTCCCTATCGCAAGGTAACTAGGTCACACAGATTCAAGAAGCATCAACTATGGGAGAAGTGGCAAGAAGCATTATAAAAATCAATGCTGCCCTTGAGAACCATCAGGCAGAATACTAGCCAATCATGGTAGAATTTGAAGGTAAAATCTTTGACCAAACTATATCTATTTTAACTGATCTTGGAGCTACTTGGAGTTATATTAGCCCCAAGATAGTATAACAATGTTGTTTGCAAGCTGTTAAGTTTAAGAGTGATTGGTTAGTATAGCTAGCCACGCGGGCAAAGAGAAGGGTGTTGGCCAAGGTTATTAGTTGCCCCTTAAAATTAGCAATTTAGTCTCTTGTGTTAGACCTGAATGTATTTCCCCTAGGATAATATGATATCCTAATAGGCATGGATTGGTTGGAAAAGAATTGGTCCCTCATTAACTGTCAAACCAAAACTATTAGCTATATGGATGACAAAGGAAAGAGGCCGGAAATTCAAGGCATAATTAGACCTCTAAAATTAAGATCAGTAACAACCTCTCAATTAGAAAAATGTATCATAAAAGGATGTCAAATATACATGATACAGGAAGGATATGCTAATTCAAAGGAAAAAGACGTTTCTTTAGAAAGTATACCTGTAATACAGAATTTTCCAAATGTGTTTCTTGAGGAAATTATGGGACTTCCTCCAAAAAGAGATATAGATTTCACCATTGAGTTGATTCTAGGAGTCTCTCTAGTATCACGAGCTCCTTATCACATGAGTATACCGAAGTTAACAAAATTGACAAATGTAGCTATAAGAATTGCTTCATAAAAATTATATTCGCCCAAGCGTATCACCTTGGAGAGCCCGAGTGCTTTCCATTAAGAAGAAGGATGGAACCCTGTGAATGTTCATGGATTACGACCAGTTAAATAAACTGTCCATCAAAAATAAATACCCATTACCTCATATAGATGATCTATTTGATCAGGTGCGGGGTACAACCGTGTTTTCAAAAATCAACCTTCATTCAGGTTACCATCATATCAGAATTAAGGAAGAAGATATAGCTAAAACAACCTTTAGAACTCGTTATGGGCATTACAAGTTCGTTGTGTTGCCCTTCAGGCTAACTAATTCTCCTGCAACCTTCATGTGTCTCATGAACAATATATTCCATCGGTATTTGGATAAATTTGTGTTGATTTTTATCGATGACATATTAATTTACTCTCAGAATAGAGAAGAACATAAAGAACATCTCCGTATTGTTTTGAAAATTTTAAGAGAACATCAAATGTATGCTAAGTACAACAAATGTGATTTATTTAAAGAACAAATCTAGTATCATGGCATGTCATTCCCAAGGATGGAATTTCTGTGGATTCGGAAAAGATAAAAACTATAATGGAGTGGCTAGTACCAAAATACATGGTGGATATAAGGTCATTCATGGGTCTAGCTGGATATTATGGGCAATTTGTTGAAGGATTTTGTAGGGTGGCATATCCCATTACCTCTCTTCAAATGAAAGGAAAAAATTTTAATTGGATCACAGAGTGTCAAAAGAGTTTTGATCAGCGTCAGCATTTACTTACCACCGCGCCTATTTTGAGCATTGTAGACCCAAATAAAGATTATGTGCTTTGTACAGATATCAATAAGGAAGGTGTTGGTGGCGTGCTAATGCAGGAGGGTAGAGTGATTGCTTATGAGTCTAGGAAACTTAAGGAGCACGAGAAAAAATATCCAACCTATGACTTAGAGCTAACAATAGTAATTTACGCATTAAAGAGGTGGTGACATTACTTGATGGGTAAGAAATTTATTTTAATAACTGATCATCATAGTTTAACTAACTATTTTAAGCGACCCACTCTGAATGTTAGGTAGCCTTGTTGGGTTGACATTTTAAGTGGATTTAATTTTGAAATCAAACACTTGAAAGGTAAGGATAACTCGGGCGTAGATGCCTTAAGTGGGAAGGTACACTATATATATGACATCTCTTTCAGTGAGGTGTGAACTACCTTTAATGAGTTGATTAAAGACGTAGCTAGACTTGATCCAGAATACAAATTTTATGGCAGCAAGCTAAAATTTAAAAAACAATGAACAACAGCTGGGATATGATATAAATCATGAAGGTATGTTGATTTATAAAGGGAGAATGTATGTACCTAACTAGTAAAATGTTAAAGACTTAATTCTAGATGAATATCATAAAATTCTATATGCAGGCCACCTCAGATACCAAAACCTAATTACCACACTTGGAAAGGAATATTTTTGGCCTTGTATGAAGAAAGAAGTGACTGAATATTTGTCTCACCGACTGGAATGTCAGCAAGTGAAAGCAGAGCACTGTCACCCAACGGGATTAATGCACCTGTCTCCTATTCCGGAATCAAAATGGGAAACCATTTCCATCAATTTTATTACAGGACTGTATAAGTCTAAAAAATAGAATGATTTGATAATGATGGTAGTGGATAAGTTGAGCAAGTCTGCTCACTTCATACCAGTACAGTCAACCTACAAGGCAATACAAATTGCTAACATATTCATGCAAACCATTTTTAGATTACATGGATTACTGAAGGTCATAATTTCTAATCGTGTTGTAAAAGTTACATCAGCTTTCTGGAAAGCCTTATTTGAAGGTGTAGCCACACAACTACATTTCAGCACTTCTTACCACCCTCAAATGGATGGGAAAACCAAGCGAGTAAATCAGGTAGTATAAGATATGATGCAAACTTACGTAATGCAACAACCATCCAAATGGGACGACTACATACATTTGCTAGAGTTTGCTTATAACAATGATTACCATACATCACTACAAATGAGTCTGTTTGAAGTATTGTATGGATACAAGTGTAGGACACCCTCATGTTGGGGCAGGCCAGATGATAAGTTAATGTTAGGACCGGACATGTTAAAAGAAATGGAGGAAATGGTTAAAAACGTACGCTCCATTTTAAAGACCGCACAAGACCGACAAAATAACTTTGCTAATCGAAAGAGAAGTTTCCAGGAATTTCAAATTGGAAATCATGTTTATGTGTGTGTACAGGCCAAGAAGAGTACATCACAATGGAGCAGATGTGTTAAATTGGCACCCCGATTTTGTTGTCCTTTCCAGATCCTGGCTCGAATCGGACCAGTGGTTTACCAGCTCACCTTGCCCAACCACATATGTGTGCATAATGTTTTCCATTTTTATATATATATATATATATATATATATATATGTATGTATGTATGTATGTATGTATGTATGTATGTATGTATGTATGTATGTATGTATGTATGTATACATACATACATACATACATACATACATACATACATATATATATATATATATATATATATATATATATAGATATATATATATATAAATACATACATATATATATATACATATATATATATACATACATATATATATATATATATATATAGATATAGATATATGATCCTAAGAATATAATCAATTAGCAAGATATACAAGTAATATAATTTTAATAAATCTTTCAAGACAAAGTTACGAAAGGAAAAGAACTAACTAAATTTATCTTGTATGTGGATCGAACCAGAAGCCGAGTTCTCGGTTGAAACCTTGGTTATACTCGATCAGAGAGAAGTAATACTTCAAAAACGAGTTATCACCCAAGGTAATGTGCAACGGCAGCACATTGGGCCGAAGGAGGCCACCTCAGAGGATGAACAAGTTATAAGGGAGACTTATCCAGATCTATTTGTAGTAGAGAAAGATCGGGACAATGATTAATCTTGGGGGGAGATGTGATGTCCCCACTAATTGTAAATATTTATTTACCGCAGTAAAACAAACTAGGTATTATTATTATTTAAATTCATACATTTAATATTTTGATTAAGTTATGCATAAAAAAATGTTTGAGTGATAATAAATATTCTAACTCTCACATGTCAAGTAGTTAGGATAGGAAGTTACCTATGCTTAACTACTTCCTTGAATATTTATTCTCCAAGATGGAATCAAAAAAGTATTGGTACCTGAGATGAAGAAAGGGGAAGTAAAGAAGATGGAGATGTTTCCATGTTGGCATGTTAGACGGGTCTAGGAGCTAAGTATGGTTAAGACCAGATAGTTGTGAATGATAAGATTGTTAGTCTTACAGGAAAACATCTGTCATGTGAGCAACAACTCAGGGGAAGACTTTGGCTTGAAAGCGAGTCTCATGGTTGGGATGAAACTTGTCAACTTATAGTTGAAACTTGGTCCAAGAAGACAATAGTAAATACTACATGAAACATATAAGTATGTTTATCTTGAAACATGAACCATATAGTTTTAAAAATAAGAACTCCAAAATTTTGTTTGAAAGAAATAGTTGAGTTATTTTAGTAAAAGTTCAAATTTCCTGTGGGAGTATTTCGGCATAATAACTGTTTCGTAGGAATGTGCAAACATTAAAGGAAAATCCACAGTGGAAAAATTGTATAGAGATTAGAATTATTATATACAAATATTTATGAATAGAGGTTATAAAAACCAGAAAGACTTTGAGTAAATAATGGTTTTTTAAGAAAAAATTCACATAAAAGTAATCTCATTTCTAGCAAGAATATAATATTATTTGCAAACAATCTGGATAGGAAATTATTATTGCAGGGTTTCCACACTTTTGAACCCTTAGCGATAAAAGAGAAAAGCGGAAATAGTAGAATAGATTCTACTACCTATTAAGTTTAATAAGCTTCATTCAAAATAAGAGAACCGAAATAAATTCACTCTAAAAGATTGGGTAAAAAAATTACTAATTGTATATACCAAGAAGTCCTGCCACACAAGAATTAAATAAAGTAATAAAAATTTTAACTAGATATGACTGAAATTGCGGGAAAGAAAACTAATAAGTTTTATGTTGAAGGAAATGAAAAGGAAATGCATAAACGAACTTTTTTCATGGAACGGGTGAAAACCCCAACTGTGCATTAGTATGAATGCATAATAAATTGGAGTGAAATACCCAAACCTCAAATTAAGATTAATAGGTTAACACCCTCAAATATACTAGAGAAGGACGAGACAATCCATAAAATAAACCCTATGAAAACTGGGTAAGCTATAGACCTATGCTAAGTAGATATTTTGGCATGCTTATAGATACATATAAATAGATGATAAACAAACAAGAAAGACACAGATAATTTGACACAATAAATTTCTATCGAACCAGGAAAGTCGGAATACAAAATATCACCCTTCCATGTTTGCCAAAGTTAAATAACAATATAATTTCAGGGGAAAAACAAGAAACCCATCTCTAGATGCTACCAAAAACTTATAATCAAACAAAAAACAATGGCTTCATGAGCAAAGATGAGTAATACAATGTTCTGACATCTATGCATCAGATTTAGGAAGAAAATAGACATCAACTGACAAATTCCATAAATATCTCAAGGAATGAAACAAAAAACTAGTATTCTTGAGACAATGAAACCCTTAAGGCCCTGAGTTCTTCGTTCTGAGAAATTTACCAAAAAATATTTCAATTTACTTGGAGTTTTCATAGAGTATTGAGATTGCAGACACATGGACTCGCACATGGAGGTAGGGTCTCGACCCAGAATGACCATTCTCCTACAACTAGAAGCCCTCGTTGAATCCTAGCCAAAATAGTAAATTCTATCAGTTAAAGGAAAAGTGAACTTATGTCAACAACAATCGAAAAGAAAAGTTACAAAAGATGGGAAATATATCCCATTACCTAGATTAATATGCTGTGGGCGAAGCACCGGGGTCGTCTCTGTAAAATATCCACCAAAACAACAACCATGATGAAACTATGACAGAGCAAGGAATGTAACATTAAGAACGAGGAGGAGAAGAGATGATCCAGACAAAAACCCTAAAGTCGTGACCTGGAGCTTGGTAGCTCTGCTAGACAAAGCGAGAATTGCCTAATTCTACTAAGGACACAATGAACAAAGGAGTTAACGGAATTACTCTTAGTCGTTCAATGGAGTTGAGGCAGATTGGACTGTTGATGGGGTGACCATACCAAGAAGGTCTCAAACAACTAGTGAGCAACCTGAAGAGTCCAAAAGTCCACTCCTGCCAACCCTTGGGGTGGGAATCCAGGGTTTATACGTTAGGATTATGAAATCATTAAACTCAAACCATATGCATTATCTATACCATTATGACAATAAATAAAATTGTGTTTTATTATGTGTGATATGTATAAAGTAGGTATTCAACAGTGAATCACACATATCCATATAGTAACATGTACATTAATTCCTAAAGGATGAATGAATTTTACATTTGTCTACGCTATCATTGCACTATGGTAATTTTTATTTATTTATTAAGAGTTGTGACAAACACTAATATTGTTATGTTCAATGTTGCAAGAATAAGATAGTGGATACAATGGAGGGTTTGGCGATGACAATGGTGATCATTAGTGTTGGTTAGGTAAATCCCCTCTGCGGACAAAGGCGATCCCACTAGCCTATCACAAAACTAGCCACAATCAAACCATGCTGCTACGCAAGTTCCTAGTTATGCATCAAAGGTGAATGAAGAAGACCAACCTGGAGTGCAACGCTATGATTGAAGCAGAGTTGATATCCCCGCTCCCTTGCTCCAGCAGACCATAAACGAATACCTTCACATGCAAAGGAAGAGACAGATACCAACATAAAAACTACCAAGGCACAACTATATTTCAGTCAGAAAGGAAATAAATCAACACATCACCATAATAGACAATGAGATTGGAACTATAATAGCAGTCGCTCATCAATTAATAATAAACAGGAAGAGTTACAACCATTGTTCTGACGCTGACCCTCTCTTGGCTGGGCGAGTAACTATATGTGTCTTGCAATGCATCTCCTCTTCGGCAGCATAACCTCTCTAGCACTCACTAGCATTCCTCCAAGAACTCAACATCTAACACTCCATGACTAATCATTATCACTCTAATCACTCAATCACTCAATCTAGCACTAGCTTGTCCAATGCATAATGACAAGCTTATATAGATGAAGAAGGAAGGAGGATACGATGAACCGGGACACCTTTTGTGGATTAGCATTATCCCCAAAAGCCATTAAAGATGGATATAGTATAAAGCTCGACAAAAGACTGATTTTTTATCCTCAGAAAAGCTCCATGTAATGAAGGAAACAACAGTTGGACGTGCGTTAAGGCAAAAAGCATGGCTAAATTTGGTTGGCGCGACTGCTGCTCTAAGACAGGGCGCCAATGGTCGCGCCCTCTTTTGAGGATCTCCATCATTGGCGCGGGTAGGATACTGTGGACTTGCGCCAATGGAAAAAAAGCACTTTTTAGGGACGATCTGCAGGAGGTGTCTTCTGGGAACATGAAGTACATACTCAGGGGAACATAATGCAAGTGTTTTTAGACTTTATCACTTCTTATAACTCCCAGAATGAGTCCTCCAAGGTACGACAAGAGGAGTAACAGGGATGGTGACAAATTACTGTGTAACAGATGCCCCCTAAAGCATGAAGTCCGAGAGGTGGAGAGGGGTGAAATGCTTTACAAGAACACACATAAGAACACATATAGTTACTTCCGCCGAGGACCTGTATTAAGAGACATGACTGATAGTTCAATTACATGATGCACATGGTATGGTCGCAGCCATCCATAAGAGAGTACATAAATAATCTAGATCCATAGCATGGACGCAGCCATCTGGTTAGGATCAATGAATTGACTCAGGTATGGTCGCAGCCATCCAGTGAATGAGTCAAGTATCAAGAATCACGCCTGGATTACAACAGACACAAACCAGGGTCTTGCGCTCCATCTCGACCCGAACAAGAGTACAAGTTCAAGCATGTGAATATATGAGCTGAAGTCGAACATGCATGAACATCGTCTGTTTACCAGTCAATAGTGGAAACTGTTAACAGACGCGAGAGGTACCACCAATAATGACAATGGTCCTCAAGGTACTATAGGTACAATCTACGACGCGTGAATTAATGATCTAAAGTCGAACGCCCGTAGAATCATCCGATCGGAGGCCAATGATGAAAACCTCACGTCGAACACGAAGAACCTGCCATTGAGGCATGCAGGCTCCAAGGCACCGGAAGGGAGTCTCTAGGTCAACTTCTTGGATAATGAGTTGAAGTCGACAGGGAGTGACCTTGATCGAAGGTGGGCCATAATGTTTCCCACATCATAGACACGAGACAGAGAGATAATGTTGTGAATCAAGATTGTACGAACTATCAGAGGGAGGTTGTTTATTTGCAGAGGTCAACTTCTCTTGAACATATCGGCGGCACATTAACGGAATTGGGAGTATTTGACATCAAGGTATCGAAGGTTATGATGACGAGGCAATGAATGGATGAGAGGTCAAATAAGGTACCCAAGTCGATGGAAGCAAGTGAAAGATATGAGATGAGATATCCCCACCCCAGACACGAAATCAAAAAGTGCCATGTTCAAGAGCGACATACTGCCGTCACGGTAATAATTATGGTTCAAAAATTTTATTTTCCCCCCCCACCATTTCTGGCGAGTACCCCAGTTATCTTTAACAAGCTTTATGGGGATAGCATATACTTGCGTTGTGACAAAATCCGATGTCATTAAGTTTTAACAAGTCTGACAAAGGAAGAACTCGGCGTCTTTTCATGTTTAGAGAGTTTGAAAAGACAGCAGAAAAGGAAACTCCAGGGATGTCCTTTTTCGTAAAGTTGTGACTCTCGGGCCCGAAAAAGTATAAAATAATACCCGAAAGAACTGCTCGATCATTACGATCGAGGAGTACTTTTCATAATTAGTGATTTCGACCTGAAAAAGTAAAAAAGCGGTCAAAACCACGTCGTTTCGTAACCATTAACGAGTTTGAAACGACAAAAACCCGGTAATCTTTTTATGTTTTAACAGTCGACAAAAAGAACTTAAAACGACCGCCCCTTATTACCATTTAACGAGTCAAGAGGAGCGACTCAGCAATATTTTCCTCTTTAAATGGTCAGAAAAGAGTTGAAAGCGGACCTTCATTTTTTATTTTCTTTAACGAGTCAAAAAGGGAAAAATACTCGGCAATCTTTTCATATTTTTCGAGTCAGAAAAGAGCGTAAAGGCGACTCGTCCTGAAGGAACGAGTGGTATAAAGGATAGCAACTGGTTCCGGTAATGGTGGAACTTACTCGAAACATGTAAAGGTTAAGAGGCTGGCTAATAAAACCACTCATCGTTGCGGTTCCTCAGGAAAGGATAAACAACCAAGTGAAAGCAGACGATCGGCCAAAGAGATGGTGGCAATGGAATGACACAACCAAGGCTCATCTAGCAGAATTTAGCAGATAAAAGGCAATTACGGGATGTAAATCAGGTATGGGTTCATTTTTACACAAGCTTGAACCATGGAGAACTTTGCTTGGATTCAGTTTCATCTTTACACAAGCTTGAAACGAAAAAACTATGCTTGTTATAAGTTCGCATGCCCCCAGCATAATAACGCAAATCGAGGTACATGCCCCCCAAGCTTTATTGCATTCAACAAAGTGGATGGAATGAAGGTTCACTCTCGAGATCGATGAAAGACTCGACTTGTATTTTACGAGATCTTAATCCAAAGACTCGATTTGGAAAGGGAGTTGTTTCATTTTTTAATGAGGTTGATGCAGTAAAAGAACTATCCTCATAACCCTTGTTTCATTTTTTAATGAGGTCGTCACAAATGAAAACTATCCTCGGGACTCCTTGTTTCATTTTTTAGCGAGCTTGACACAAGACAAGGAACTATGCTCCATCTCGAATTCATCATAATGAACGGGAAGCGGAGGCTTCCAAGGGTGCCGCTCCGGAAGGAAGGTGAACATCTTGGAAATCAGGGCCTAATGCCCCCAGGATACTACGCACGACAGCGGCATCGCTGGTTACATGCATGGGATAGGTGGCCACGTAGTTGACCTGTGGTGGGGCAGATGCAACTGGTGGATGAAAACCAGGAGGGGATGACGATTGCGCAGGGGGGACCCGTGGACGAACGAACAATAATTGATCGATAGTCACAATTCTTCCATCGTGTGGAAAGCAAACCACACGGAAAAGTGAAGAGACAAGGGCCCCCATGGCATAAACATAGTCACGGCCAAGGAGAAGATTGAAGTCTAAAGCACCTTGGGTAACCCATACGTCTAGATAGACGGTCTTGCCTCCCAAAGTAATAGGGAACTTTGGAAGGAGCCCTAATGGTTGGCTAGTTCTTCCGTTAAAAGCAGGCAGATTCGATGCTACGGGCACAAGCTGTGGGGAACCCAAAGCTTGCCAAATAGTGGCAGACAGAAGACTAACAGATGCGCCCTCATCCAAGATAGTGCCAGGTATTGCCTTGTCATAGGCATGTATCATGACCCAAAAAGGCACATGAGATGGGAGGTGGAACGTAGTCAAACGTCTCCAGTCGAAGGAAGCGACTGAACTACTTGGTGGGGGAATCATATGATTGCCCCCCTGCTCGGGAGAGAGCGCAGTAGGACTCTCAGATGTAGGGGTATCTGACGAGACGAGAAGAACATGAGAATGATGCTCTTCCGAAACAGAGTGGTCGGCGGGTGGTGAACTCGAGTCGACACTCTTTCTGACCAATGGTTGGTCTGGAACAGGCTTGGCAGAGCCAGATTCAGGAAGAGGAGGCTGGACAAGAGACGAATCTTGGTTGATTTCTTTGTCAGCAGGGGAACGTTCTGCAATTGCAGAAAGACGTTGATAACCAGTAGGAAGTTGGGTTTAGGGAGCTGTAATACTTTCCAATACAATAGAGGCTTTATCCATGAATGGACAAAGGTGAAGGGGATGATTGCCTTCACAAAGTTTACAAGGGATTCGAATCTTCTCTTTTCCCTTACCATTTCCAGGTGATAAGGTAACATCGCCATGATCTATAGAGGAAAATGCAGGGTGGTCCGGATCATGAGACCATACTTCTAAAACCCTGGGAATACAAGGACAATCACGGAGAAGATGGTTTTCCTTGCATAACTTACAAGGAAATTTGACCTTCCGCGGAGGAGCACAAGGTGGCTCGACTTGGGTTATACCTTTAACCTCTGGTTTAGGGGTATTCTTCTTCTTTGTCTTATTCTTCTTTTTCTTCTTAGCCACCTGGTTACTTGAATCCAAAGGTTCACCAGGCGAAGTAGAAGATGAGGACGCAGCAGTAGGCGAAGAAGGGGAAAGGTCCACCTCCGAATCAGCAAAACGTTGTTCAGGTGGAGGAGGTGGTGGTGGACCCGAACTGAATGGAGGAGCACTAGAGGGTATCTCAGGCTCCTTCCCGGTAGATAGCGGGTAATCTTTTGTTCGAGTACTGATATTGATGGGTATCGTTCCAGCCATAAACACTTGAGAACCAAAGGAAGAGGAAGGCTGAGATGGGTCAGCCACCATTTGAGTTTTTTGAGTTTGCTGTGAGGGAAAGGGTTCTATAAGCACCTCAGGAGTCCCGGGAGTGCCTTTCAACAAACGACTAAGTTCGGACCACCTGGGGCAGTCCTTTGTATAGTGATCCTCATCACAGAGAAGACAAGGATACTTGTGTTTGCATTTGGCACCATCCTCGGGCGGAGGGTTAGGGGCTTCCTGCTTGGGTTGATCTGGCTTATTCTTCGGTTTCCTTTTCTTCTTTGCTTTTGAGGCTTTGTCTGTCGTGGTGGTTTGGACAACATTGACCTCAGAAGTAACATTCGAAGTGGGTATTACCTGGGAGGTGGGTTCATTCGGAGCAGAAGTTATCACACTCGAGACCACTGAGTTTGAAAACAACCATACAAGCAAACCGATGGTTAACCCAGGCAAAGACAAAGTTGCTATATACTGAACACCAACATTCGCAACAGAAGGAAATGGGCGAGAGTTCCCATCAGGAGGAACACCTTGGCCGGTGGGCGCCAGAAAGGCTGCCATCGAATGAGAAATAACCCTACTCAAGCTAACGCAAACAAAATCTAATTGGGTAATGTTATCGTGGCCAATAAATTTTAAGACACTGAACTTAACCTTTTCATTTTTTAAGAGTCGAGAAAAGGATAAAAGATGACTCTAGTCTCCTTCGAATATTTAATGAGCACGAAGTGACAAGACGCTCACAGGCACCTTTTCATTTAGGGAGTCCGAAAAGGATCAAAAGTGACTGCTCTGGAATTCTAGGTAGAGGGTGTGCCAAACTTTTCGCAAAACCACAGAATACTTTTTAGGGTATGGGTGGTCGATCTTCGTGAATGCTGTGTTCACTACATTGCGAATCGTAGGGTGGCTGACACGGCTTCCTATGGATAAAGGCTTTATTCCTATAGGGGTCTCCCAATATATACTGGACGGTACGTGGGAGCATAGTCCGTATTGGCACCTATCGTTTCACCGTGGAGGAATCACCCAACCACTCGACGATAAACTACCAGGTTTAAAGACGCCGGAACATGTCTCTAACCTAGACCTCTAGAGTATTTGCGTTATGTTCCAATGCGTTGTTATGTTCATTGAGTTCATTTTAAAGTTTATCTTTGATTGTGTTTCAGTTTTTGGTCCTACCGTATGTGATATCTCAAAAACTTCTTACATGCAAACTATATGCAAAAATTAGATGATTCGATTCGATGAATTCTATCTACAGGAGGGTTGAGATATTTTTCCACAAACGAAATGATCTCTTCAACAAACAACAAAGATCCTAATGCCGCTAATAACAAGAAATGAAATTTTGTCTTTTTCTTTTTAATAGCAATAAATAACAATAAATGCTAACTACTATGATGCAAGAGATTTTTTGTTTTTCTTTCCTTTAAGATGGCATGATGCATGTAAACAAATTCTAAGAGATATGCACAATCCAAGTTCAGTCTATGAAATAGAACCAATTCTAAAACACCAAAATGAACCATGCAAGCAAGGAAAAACACAAAGACAAGTGAAATCCAAAGAGGCTAGAAGTGAAGTACTCAGAGTATAGAAGATCATGCTTTAACAAATCACTGGATAGGTGTAGAACACAACCAACAAGCTGACTGGATAATCACGAGACCGAAATTTCCCACAGAAAGCTAGACATGCAAAGTCACTAGATGTCCTAGGGCTGAGATGAAAAGCAAAGAAATAGGCAAACGACTGAAGGATAAAGGCTAAGACCAGTCAAGCAGAGGTTCGACACAGTTCCAGTGGCTGTAAGAGATATAAAAAGAGACTGAAAGAGCTTTCTACACACAGGCAAAATTTATAGAGCTGGCGCGACTGTCAGCCTGCAACTTGCGCTACGACAAGATTCACGCGAGTTGCCTTTGAGCAACATGCGCCAACTGGCGCAACCGTCAGAGAAATAACCGCGCCAATTAACCTTGCCAACTAGAAAAATAAATGGCACGACCTCAGGTCGGGTTGACAGTGCTCAGATGGGTCAAACAGTAAAGAATAAACTCAAAACTGACTCAGGAAGCTCATTCACTCAAGCAAGCAGAAGAAAATCAACATGCAAGACAAAAATCAACTAGCACTTCCCCAGTGGAGTCGCCAAATTGTTGGTTAGGTAAATCCCCTCTGCGGACAGAGGCGATCCCACCAGCCTATCACAGAACTAGCCACAATCAAACCACGCTGCTACGCAAGTTCCTAGTTATGCATCAAAGGTGAATCAAGAAGACCAACCTAGAGTCCAACGCTATGATTCAAGCAGAGTTGATATCCCCGCTCCCTTGCTCCAGCAGACCATAAACGAACACCCTCACATGCAAAGGAAGAGACAGATACCAACATAAAAACTACCAAGGCACAACTATATTTCAGTCAGAAAGGAAATAAATCAACACATCACCATAATAGACAATGAGATTGGAACTATAATAGCAGTCGCTCATCAATTAATAATAAATAGGAAGAGTTACAACCATTGTTCTGATGCTGACCCTCTCCTGGCTGGGCGAGTAACTATATGTGTCTTGCAATGCATCTCCTCTCCGACAGCATAACCTCTCTAGCACTCACTAGCATTCCTCCAAGAAATCAACATCTAACACTCCATGACTAATCATTATCACTCTAATCACTCAATCACTCAATCTAGCACTAGCTTGTCCAATGCATAATGACAAGCTTATATAGATGAAGAAGGGAGGAGGATACGATGAATCGGGACACCTTTTGTGGATTAGCATTATCCTCAAAAGCCATTAAAGATGGATATAGGATAAAGCTCGACAAAAGACTGATTTTTTATCCTCAGAAAAGCTCCATGTAATGAAGGAAACAACAGTCGGACGTGCGTTAAGGCAAAAAGCATGGCCAAATTTGGTTGGCACGACTGCTACTCTAAGACAGGGTGCCAATGGTCGCACCCTCTTTTGAGGATCTCCATCATTGGCATGGGTAGGATACTGTGGACTTGCGCCAATGGAAAAAAATCACTTTTTAGGGATGATCTGCAGGAGGTGTCTTCTGGGAACATGAAGTACATACTCAGGGGAACATAATGCAAGTGTTTTTAGACTTTATCACTTCTTATAACTCCCGGAATGAGTCCTCCAACACACGAGGCAACAATCTGGCATCTACCAACACACATATTTTGGCAGTCAGAAAGGGTGAATTTGTTGCCTCTTTAATTTGTTAGGTAAACCTAAAAATACGAATTTTTTTGTTAACAATTGGTTTTGAAATAACAAAAAAATATTAAGATAGGGTGGCAGGCTACCACCCTTGCCACTCCCTCAATGAATTGTTTTCTTATAATCACATGGTGAATCGGTAACTTCTTGGAATAGTCTAAGAGATACCTAAGATCAACCCTCATTACTTCCACTATAACACCAAGAGTATATCCAACAACCTGCAACCCATAGATACCAAATTCTTATGATTTAGTAAGAGATGAGATTCACGGATAAGCGGAGTCTACTCCTTGAGCCGAGATCATAGAAGGGCACTATAATCAATGAGATTTGAACCATGGTCTCGTGGGCTTCACCTAGTGAAACTTATTGTCATTGATATATCATATAAAACAAAATGGGGGTGGGCCGCCATTGGCGGACCCGCCACCCAACCAACAACCAAGTATTAAAATGGCCCAACAACCCTTATGTTCATCACCGATAATGTAGGGTCAGCGAGATTTGAACCTACCCAAACCAAGCTAACCAACACCATTGCAAAACACTTTGATTTACATTAACTTCCCATCCAAATAAAACCATGCCATAGTTAAAATAAAACATCAATTAAGGTGCCCATTTCAAAAATAATACAAATGCGTGCTATATGGGGGAGGCCCACGGGTTTGACCTCGGGACCTCTGCACATCGATTTCAACATTCACCAATAGCCTAATGGGCTTACCCTTGTAAAATCCACCCACGCAATAATATTTAAAGCAATTTCACCATTCGCCACACGAACAAAAGAGGAGTGCGTGTTGAACCTGGAGGAGGAACTACACTGAGGTAGGGCACGTTTTTTGAGACAAAGAATATTTCAGGGGAACATTCCTCAGAATATTCCATAGAAGATCTCATGCAGAATTAGTGATGAATCTAAAAGATTCCCTAAAGAGAAAAAATTCATAGTGACATAATCATGCCAAGTTTATACTCAAACAAACTAGAATTTCACAAGGAATGTGATGGTGCAGTCCATTTCATCATATGAGCAGTAGATTTTCAAGCAGTCATCAGTGAGGAATATTCATAGAATCTTGAGGAAGCTAAAATAATCTCTTGGAGGCTGATTATTTTACAGAGGCAGAAGGATGCCAACTTTATAGTCATTTTTCTCAGAATTTCACAAGGAGTGTAGTGGTGTGATCAAAATTTTCATCGGAGCAACAAATGTTTCACCCATCTCAAGGAAGGAGTCATTAGGGGAATCTTTGAGATTCCCAAGAGTCCATATTTTCAGAATGTTAGAAAGGGGAAAATTTTATAGTCATTTGACATGATTCCGAGCCACGAATTCAATGGTGCAGTCCATTTCATCGGAAGAGATTCACTTTTTTAGGCCACCCCCGAAAGTGGAGATATATGATGCAGTGATGCCATGTTTTTATTTTGATTTGCTGAGATGATGATTTTGTCGTTGAGATCCTTGTTACCACTATGTTGAGTGATACTTGTATGCCACATCATGTGACAATTAATTATATTTGTCATGCTGAAGGAGGGCCAGTATGAATGAGAGTTCCTATAGGAGAACGTCTCGTGGAGAGACATTCCACGCTGATTGAGGGAATTTATCCTTGTAATGACAAAGAATGCACCATCTACTCATCTTCATCTTGCAACATTTAATGAAGCGGCCTACCCACTTGTTACATAAAAATATCGTCACCATGATTATTTGCAGTCAGTATGGGTCTATCATCACTTGTACTGTCCTCCTAAGCAATTCTAAGACCTCAGCTCTTAAAATCAAGCTTTGGAAGTGGGAGAAAGACATTAAAAATCAATGTAACTCTGGTTCCGCACTTTCTCTCATGGTCACCTACGGTCCCGCACCTTCTGTGTACAAAAGCTATGTACCTACCCGCTCTGTTCCTAACTGTGTAGGTGCAGACCCCTGTGAAAGTCAAAAGGCACAATTTTTATTTTAAAAAAATCACTTTGGGTTAATTCTAGAGTTTTCTAGAAGGAATTTTGACGTGGATTGTTCGCTCTGAGGTGGTTCATGCATCCCAAAAGAGAAGGAGCTAATCCCTTGACTAAAGGAGTTATCCCTTTGAAGGAGGGCTTTATCCCTTTGAAGGAGGACCTAGTGACTTCCCTCCATTGCACTATAAATACAAGCATTGGGTTGAGGACTAGGGAGGTTAGAAGCTGAACATTTTTTAGGGTAAATGCTGGTGAAATCAAGACTCTTTGGTTGAGCTTGAGAGGAAAGATCACACACCTCTTGGTTCCGTTGGAGAGTGAGTGAAGCTTGTCAAAGTAGAGGAGACATCTTGTTGGACCCTGGGAGGAGCTTGTACAGCGTCAAGGCAAAGGTTGTAAAGTTCTTCTTCTTTTGAATTAATACAATCAAACTCATTTTTCTCAACAAGTATCTTATGCTATTTGTTTCCTGGACTCCTTGACTTTCATGTTAAATATGTTTCATGCAATTAGTTTTTCAATTGGTTTTTCAGGTGCTATTTAATTTGTTTGCCTTGTTTGTGTTTGCAGATTCCCAAAGAGGAGCTCATTTGGATCAAAAGAGCGAGGGCATCCACAAGCTTGCGTTGGACCAAAGGTAGGCCCTAGAAACCTTTGTTTGCTATTGTTTATTGAAGCATATTTAGAGAAAGATAGTGTCTGGTTGGTTTGCTTGTCATTAGGTCTTCTTTAGATTCTAGGAAGCTCTATCTTTTCCCCAAGATCAACCCATTCCGCGCTACAGAATGGCGACTCCGTTGGGGACTTGATTGTTTTCTTTGTTTATACTTTGACCTGAAAAACTGTATTTTCTGTTTCTGTTTTTGACTTGATTATTGTGGGATTGGGTGTATTTAGTTAATTTTGAGTTAGTTTTCATTTTTCATAGTTTTGGGAGAGGTAAGCACCCTCTGAGTTAAGCACAGTGCGTACTTGTACGCACTTTTACTTTGTGCACAGAGCGTAGACGCATCTGTGTAAACAGGTTGCCTGTGTACCCTGTCAAAAATTTGAAGAATTTCAAATTTTCCTCTTTTTTATCAGTTTAGGATTTGTTTATAAGTTTTAGCCATTGCCCAGACCTGCTTGTTCCCTATCAAAAACTTTCCTTGGTTTAATTTCATTAGCATTAGGGTTTTAGGTGGAATTCCTAGGAATTTTGCTTGTTGGGTTTGTTTTTCGTTTTGGTTGTGTAGTGGCTCTGAGCTTAGAAGCCCTAGAGACCTCAGATTACCTTGGTGTCTACTAGTCTTCTTGTGAGTCTGACCATTTATGAAATCTCCCCTTGTTGAGGAATTCGCTTTGAGTTTTCTCATTTCAAAATTTCGAAAAGCTTGTAGTTGAAAGTTTGGAATTTTCATTTTTACAAAAAGAAAACGAAAGATTGGTTGTTTTTTGACTAATTGTGATTCTGCATACATTAGTCCTTAGCTCACATTTAGCTAAGTAAAACATCCTCAAAAAGACTTTTAGTAGGCTCTAACTTCAAGTAGCTTTTTATAGTTTGTAGCTCTCAAAGTTAGTTATTTTCATTAGTTTTGAGTGTCCTTTTTACAAAATATAAAAAACAAAATCTCTTTTGGAAAAGTTTGTCTTTTGTAGTGATTGTTTGCTTTGAAAAGTAAAGGGAAATTTGTGTGAAATAGCTAGTTGTCTCGTTTTGAGTGCTTTGGAAAGGAAAAGCTCTTCTTTTAATTTGTTTAATTGAGAAAGATTTGTGTTTACAAAGTAGTTGCATTTCTCAAACTCTTTCTTAGTTTAGAAGTTCATCGAAGAGAAAAGATTGTTTAAATCATCCTAGGTGCATCTTTTTAGTGATTTCGAGTCAAGTCTTTACACCATGAGTTTCATCTCCGCCACCTCTTGACTTAAACAACAACCACTAAAATTAACGCTTAAAGTAAAATGCAGGAGCAGGAAAATATTATGAAGAGTCTCTCTGATAGACAAAAGCAATGACAGCCAATTCCCAACCCATAGCACGGGAACATGACTGGTGAACAAGAATTCTAAACCGAGTATTTAGGAACAAAAGGTGTTGAAGAAAATCAGGAGGAAAAATGTTATAATGCATCAGAACACAAAACATAGAAAAGAAAAAAGATAAAACTGCAAGTAGAATTTTAGAAAATAAAATCGGCCTCTTTGATGGTGAACAGGAAGAGGCAGCTAAAGCCTAGCTTATTAATATGAATAAGTACTTTCAGTTGTATGAATACGACCATAACTTAAAGGCTTGCTTGGCCATATTTCAGCTACAAGGAAAAGCCACCCTATGGTGGGAGGAAGTAAAAATTGTGCGTGGAGTGAATGAGTAGAGCATAACTTGGGAAAAATTTCAAAGATATTTTAAGGAGAAATATTTAACTGAAAGATTTTATGATGAAAAGGCAAAGGAGTTTCATAATCTTTGATTGGGTCAGTTGTCTATGGATGAGTTCATAGCAAAATTTACATCCTTGGTTCGATATGTCCCTTACATACGGGAGAAAAAGGAGAAAGTGCAGTGATTTATCAACAAGATATTGTTATTCATGAAAGAGCGTCTTGAGTTCGATAACCTGAAGACCATGGATGAAGTTATACGAAAGGCTCATATATGCAATCAACAAAATAGGCAAAAGGGAGATGTGGGAAATATATGGGATGATAAAAAGGGAATTAAGTTTCCTTCCAACAGCAAGGGAAATAAAACCATAATCAACAAGGGACCCCATAAGGGGAAAGACAAGATAAATATGAATAGAAATAAACCTAGATTTAAACTTCCAAATGAGTCCAAGACTAATGGGTAGTTGGGAAGAACTGAAGCGGAGATAGCAGCTAGGCCCCCAGTACAATATTGGGGATGTGGGGGACCACATTATGTAAAAAATTGTCCCTATCGCAAGGTAACTAGGTCACACAGATTCAAGAAGCATCAACTATGGGAGAAGTGGCAAGAAGCATTCCAAAAATCAATGCTGCCCTTGAGAACCATCAGGCAGAATACTAGCCAACCATGGTAGAATTTGAAGGTAAAATCTTTGACCAAACTATATCTATTTTAACTGATCCTGGAGCTACTTGGAGTTATATTAGTCCCAAGATAGTATAACGATGTGGTTTGCAAGCTGTTAAGTTTAAGAGTGATTGGTTAGTATAGCTAGCCACGCGGGCAAAGAGAAGGGTGTTGGCCAAGGTTAGTAGTTGCCCCTTAAAATTAGCAATTTAGTCTCTTGTGTTAGACCTGAATGTATTTCCCCTAGGATAATATGATATCCTAATAGGCATGGATTGGTTGGAAAAGAATTGGTCCCTCATTAACTGTCAAACCAAAACTATTAGCTATATGGATGACAAAGGAAAGAGGCCGGAAATTCAAGGCATAATTAGACCTCTAAAATTAAGATCAGTAACAACCTCTCAATTAGAAAAATGTATCATAAAAGGATGTCAAATATACATGATACAGGTAGGATATGCTAATTCAAAGGAAAAAGACGTTTCTTTAGAAAGTATACCTGTAATACAGAATTTTCCAAATGTGTTTCTTGAGGAAATTATGGGACTTCCTCCAAAAAGAGATATAGATTTCACCATTGAGTTGATTCTAGGAGTCTCTCTAGTATCACGAGCTCCTTATCACATGAGCATATCGAAGTTAACAAAGTTGACAAATGTAGCTATAAGAATTGCTTGATAAAAATTAAATTCGCCCAAGCGTATCACCTTGGAGAGCCCCAGTGCTTTCCATTAAGAAGAAGGATGGAACCCTGTGAATGTTCATGGATTACCACCAGTTAAATAAACTGACCATCAAAAATAAATACCCATTACCTCATATAGATGAGCTATTTGATCAGGTGCGGGGTACAACCGTGTTTTCAAAAATCAACCTTCATTCAGGTTACCATAATATCAGAATTAAGGAAGAAGATATAGCTAAAACAACCTTTAGAACTCGTTATGGGCATTACAAGTTCGTTGTGCTGCCCTTTAGGCTAACTAATTCTCCTGCAACCTTCATGTGTCTCATGAACAATATATTCCATCAGTATTTGGATAAATTTGTGTTGATTTTTATCGATGACATATTAATTTACTCTCAGAATAGAGAAGAACATAAAGAACATCTCCGTATTGTTTTGAAAATTTTAAGAGAACATCAAATGCATGCTAAGTACAACAAATGCGATTTATTTAAAGAACAAATCTAGTATCATGGCATGTCATTCCCAAGGATGGAATTTCTGTGGATTCGGAAAAGATGAAAACTATAATGGAGTGGCTAGTACCAAAATACATGGTGGATATAAGGTCATTCATGGGTCTAGCTGGATATTATGGGCAATTTGTTGAAGGATTTTGTAGGGTGGCATATCCCATTACCTCTCTTCAAATGAAAGGAAAAAATTTTAATTGGATCACAGAGTGTCAAAAGAGTTTTGATCAGCGTCAGCATTTACTTACCACCGCGCCTATTTTGAGCATTGTAGACCCAAATAAAGATTATGTGCTTTGTACAGATATCAGTAAGGAAGGTGTTGGTGGCGTGCTAATGCAGGAGGGTAGAGTGATTGCTTATGAGTCTAGGAAACTTAAGGAGCACGAGAAAAAATATCCAACCTATGACTTAGAGCTAACAATAGTAATTTACGCATTAAAGAGGTGGTGACATTACTTGATGGGTAAGAAATTTATTTTAATAATTGATCATCATAGTTTAACTAACTATTTTAAGCGGCCCACTCTGAATGTTAGGTAGCCTTGTTGGGTTGACATTTTAAGTGGATTTAATTTTGAAATCAAACACTTGAAAGGTAAGGATAACTCGGTCGCAGATGCCTTAAGTGGGAAGGTACACTATATATATGAGATCTCTTTCAGTCAGGTGTGAACTACCTTTAATGAGTTGATTAAAGACGTAGCCAGACTTGATCCAAAATACAAATTTTATGGCAGCAAGCTAAAATTTAAAAAAACAATGAACAACAGCTGGGATATGACATAAATCATGAAGGTATGTTGATTTATAAAGGGATAATGTATGTACCTAACTAGTAAAATGTTAAAGACTTAATTATAGATGAATATCATAAAATTCTATATGCAGGCCACCTCAGATACCAAAACCTAATTACCACACTTGGAAAGGAATCTTTTTGGCCTTGTATGAAGAAAGAAGTGACTGAATATTTGCCTCACCGACTGGAATGTCAGCAAGTGAAAGCAGAGCAATGTCACCCAACGGGATTAATGCACCTGTCTCCTATTCCGGAATCGAAATGGGAAACCATTTCCATCAATTTTATTACAGGACTGTATAAGTCTAAAAAATAGAATGATTTGATAATGATGGTAGTGGATAAGTTGAGAAAGTCTGCTCACTTCATACCAGTACAGTCAACCTACAAGGCAATACAAATTGCTAACATATTCATGCAAACCATTTTTAGATTACATGGATTACTGAAGGTCATAATTTCTAATCGTGATGTAAAAGTTACATCAGCTTTCTGGAAAGCCTTATTTGAAGGTGTAGCCGCACAACTACATTTCAACACTTCTTACCACCCTCAAATGGATGGGAAAACCAAGCGAGTAAATCAGGTAGTATAAGATATGATGCAAACTTACGTAATGCAACAACCATCCAAATGGGACGACTACATACATTTGGTAGAGTTTGCTTATAACAATGATTACCATACATCACTACAAATGAGTCTGTTTGAAGTATTGTATGGATACAAGTGTAGGACACCCTCAAGTTGGGGCGGGCCAGAGGATAAGTTAATGTTAGGACCGGACATGTTAAAAGAAATGGAGGAAATGGTTAAAAACGTACGCTCCATTTTAAAGACCGCACAAGACCGACAAAAGAACTTTGCTAATCGAAAGAGAAGTTTCCAGGAATTTCAAATTGGAAATCATGTTTATGTGTGTGTACAGGCCAAGAAGAGTACATTACAATGGAGCGGATGTGCTAAATTGGCACCCCGATTTTGTGGTCCTTTCCAGATCCTGGCTCGAATCGGACCAGTGGCTTACCAGCTCGCCTTGCCCAGCCACATATGTGTGCATAATGTTTTCCATGTTTCGATAATATATATATATATATATATATATATATATATATATATATATATATATATATATATATATATATATATATATATATGTCTGTATGTATGTATGTATGTAGACATACATACATACATACATACATACATACATACATACATACATATATATATATATATATATATATATATAGATATCTGATCCTAAGAATATAATCAATTAGCAAGATATACAAGTACTATAATTTTAATAAATCTTTCAAGACAAAGTTACAAAAGGAAAAGAACTAACTAAATTTATCTTGTATGTAGATCGAACCAGAAGCCGAGTTCTCGGTTGAAACCTTGGTTATACTCGATCAGAGAGAAGTAATACTTCAAAAACGAGTTATCACCCAAGGTAATGTGCAACGGCAGCACATTGGGCCGAAGGAGGCCACCTCAGAGGATGAACAAGTTATAAGGGAGACTTATCCAGATCTATTTGTAGTAGAGAAAGATTGGGACAATGATTAATCTTGGGGGGAGATGTGATGTCCCCACTAATTGTAAATATTTATTTACCGCAATAAAACAAACTAGGTATTATTATTATTTAAATTCATACATTTAATATTTTGATTAAGTTATGCATAAAAAAATGTTTGAGTGATAATAAATATTCTAACTCTCACATGTCAAGTAGTTAGGATAGGAAGTTACCTATGCTTAACTACTTCCTTGAATATTTATTCTCCAAGATGGAATCAAAAAAGTATTGGTACCTGAGATGAAGAAAGGGGAAGTAAAGAAGATGGAGATGTTTCCGTGTTGACATGTTAGACGGGTCTAGGAGCTAAGTATGGTTAAGACTAGATAGTTGTGAATGATAAGATTGTTAGTCTTACAGGAAAACATCTGTCATGTGAGCAACAACTCAGGGGGAGACTTTGGCTTGAAAGCGAGTCTCATGGTTGGGAGGAAACTTGTCAACTTATAGTTGAAACTTGGTCCAAGAAGAGAATAGTAAATACTACAGGAAAAATATAAGTATGTTTATCTTGAAACATGAACCATATTGTTTTAAAAATAAGAACTCCAAAATTTTGTTTGAAAGAAATAGTTGAGTTATTTTAGTAAAATTTCAAATTGCCTGTGGGAGTATTTCGGCATAATAACTGTTTCGTAGGAATGTGCAAAACATTAAAGGAAAATCCACAGTGGAAAAATTGCATAGAGATTAGAATTATTATATACAAATATTTATGAATAGAGGTTATAAAAACCAGAAAGACTTTGAGTAAATAATGGTTTTTTAAGAAAAATTTCACATAAAAGTAATCTCATTTCTAGCAAGAATATAATATTATTTGCAAACAATCTGGATAGGAAATTATTATTGTAGGGTTTCCACACTTTTGAACCCTTAGCGATAAAAGAGACAAGCGGAAATAATAGAATAGATTCTACGGCCTATTAAGTTTAATAAGTTTCATTCTAAAAAGAGAACCGAAATAAATTCACTCTAAGAATATTGGGTAAAAAAATTACTAATTCTATATATCAAGAAGTCTTGCCACACAAGAATTAAATAAAGTAATAAAAATGTTAACTAGATATGACTGAAATTGCGGGAAAGAAAACTAATAAGTTTTATGTTGAAGGAAATGAAAAGGAAATGCATAAACGAACTTTTGTCATGGAACGGGTGAAAACCCCAACTGTGCATTAGTATGAATGCATAATAAATTGGAGTGAAATACCCAAACCTCAAATTAAGATTAATATTTTAACACCTTCAAATATACCAGAGAAGGACGACACAATCCATAATATAAACGCTATGAAAACTGGGTAAGCTATAGACCTATGCTAAGTAGATATTTTGGCATGCTTATAGATACATATAAATAGATGATAAACAAACAAGAAAGACACAGATAATTTGACACAATAAATTTCTATCGAACCAGGAAAGTCGGAATACAAAATATCACCCTTCCATGTTTGCCAAAGTTAAATAACAATATAATTTCAGGGGAAAAACTAGAAACCCATCTCTAGATGCTACCCAAAACTTATAATCAAACAAAAAACAATGGCTTCATGAGCAGAGATGAGTAATACAATGTTCTGACATCTATGCATCAGATTTAGGAAGAAAATAGACATCAACTGACAAATTCCATAAATATCTCAAGGAATGAAACAAAAAACTAGTATTCTTGAGACAATGAAACCCTTAAGGCCCTGAGTTCTTCGTTCTGAGAAATTTACCAAAAAATATTTCAATTTACTTGGAGTTTTCATAGAGTATTGAGATTGCAGACACATGGACTGGCACAGGGAGGTAGGGTCTCGACCCAGAATGACCATTCTCCTACAACTAGAAGCCCTCGTTGAATCCTAGCCAAAATAGTAAATGCTATCAGTTAAAGGAAAAGTGAACTTATGTCAACAACAATCGAAAAGAAAAGTTACAAAAGATGGGAAATATATCCCATTACCTAGATTAATATGCTGTGGGCGAAGCACCGGGGTCGTCTCTGTAAACTATCCACCAAAACAACAACCATGATGAAACTATGACAGAGCAAGGAATGTAACATTAAGAACAAGGAGGAGAAGAGATGATCCAGACAAAAACCCTAAAGTCGTGACCTGGAGCATGGTAGCTCTGCTAGACAAAGCGAGAATTGCCTAATTCTACTAAGGACACAATGAACAAAGGAGTTAATGGAATTACTCTTAGTCGTTCAATGGAGTTGAGGCCGATTGGACTGTTGATGGGGTGACCATACCAAGAAGGTCTCAAACAACTAGTGAGCAACCTGAAGAGTCCAAAAGTCCACTCCTGCCAACCCTTGGGGTGGGAATCCAGGGTTTATACGTTAGGATTATGAAATCATTAAACTCAAACCATATGCATTATGTATACTATTATGACAATAAATAAAATTGTGTTTTATTATGTGTGATATGTATAAAGTAGGTATTCAATAGTGAATCACACATATCCATATAGTAACATGTACATTAATTCCTAAAGGATGAATGAATTTTAAATTTGTCTACGCTATCATTGCACTATGGTAATTTTTATTTATTTATTAAGAGTTGTGACAAACACTAATATTGTTATGTTCAATGTTGCAAGAATAAGATAGTGGATACAATGGAGGGTTTGGCGATGACAATGGTGATCATTAGTGTTGTTTAGGTAAATCCCCTCTGCGGATAGAGGCGATCCCACTAGCCTATCACAGAACTAGCAACAATCAAACCACGTTGCTACGCAAGTTCCTAGTTATGCATCAAAGGTGAATCAAGAAGACCAACCTGGAGTCCAACGCTATGATTGAAGCAGAGTTGATATCCCCGCTCCCTTGCTCCAACAGATCATAAACGAACACCTTCACATGCAAAGGAAGAGACAGATACCAACATAAAAACTACCAAGGCACAACTATATTTCAGTTAGAAAGGAAATAAATCAACACATCACCATAATAGACAATGAGATTGGAACTATAATAGCAGTCGCTCATCAATTAATAATAAACAGGAAGAGTTACAGCCATTGTTCTGACGCTGACCCTCTCTTGGCTGGGCGAGTAACTATATGTGTCTTGCAATGCATCTCCTCTCCAGCAGCATAACCTCTCTAGCATTCACTAGCATTCCTCCAAGAACTCAACATCTAACACTCCATGACTAATCATTATCACTCTAATCACTCAATCACTCAATCTAGCACTAGCTTGTCCAATGCATAATGACAAGGTTATATAGATGAAGAAGGGAGGAGAATACGATGAACCGGGACACCTTTTGTGGATTAACATTATCCTCAAAAGCCATTAAAGATGGATATAGGATAAAGCTCGACAAAAGACTGATTTTTTATCCTCAGAAAAGCTCCATCTAATGAAGGAAACAACAGTCGGACGTGCGTTAAGGCAAAAAGCATGGCCAAATTTGGTTGGCACGACTGCTGCTCTAAGACAGGGCACCAATGGTCGCGCCCTCTTTTGAGGATCTCCATCATTGGTGCGGGTAGGATACTGTGGACTTGCGCCAATGGAAAAAAAGCACTTTTTAGGGATGATCTGCAGGAGGTGTCTTCTGGGAACATGAAGTACATACTCAGGGGAACATAATGCAAGTGTTTTTAGACTTTATCACTTCTTATAACTCCCGGAATGAGTCCTCCAAGGTACGACAAGAGGAGTAACAAGGATGGTGACAAATTACTGTGTAACAGATGCCCCCTAAAGCATGAAGTCTGAGAGGTGGAGAGGGGTGAAATGCTTTACAAGAACACACATAAGAACACATATAGTTACTGCCGCCGAGGACCTGTATTAAGAGACATGACTGATAGTTCAATTACATGATGCACATGGTATGGTTGCAGCCATCCATAAGAGAGTACATAAATAATCTAGATCCATAGCATGGACGCAGCCATCTGGTTAGGATCAATGAATTGACTCAGGTATGGTCGCAGCCATCCAGTGAATGAGTCAAGTATCGAGAATCACGCCTGGATTACAACAGACACAATCCAGGGTCTTGCGCTCCATCTCGACCCGAACAAGAGTACAAGTTCAAGCTTGTGAATATATGAGCTGAAGTCGAACATGCATGAACATCGTCTGATTACCAGTCAATAGTGGAAATTGTGAACAGACGCGAGAGGTACCACCAATAATGACAATGGTCCTCAAGGTACTATAGGTACAATATACGGCGCGTGAATTAATGATCTGAAGTCGAACGCCCGTAGAATCATCCGATCGGAGGCCAATGATGAAAACCTCACGTCGAACACGAAGAACCTGCCATTGAGGCATGCAGGCTCCAAGGCACCGGAAGGGAGTCTCTAGGTCAACTTCCTGGATAATGAGTTGAAGTCGACAGGGAGTTACCTTGATCGAAGGTGGGCCATAATGTTTCCCATATCATCGACACGAGACAGAGAGATAATGTTGTGAATCAAGATTGTACGAACTATCAGAGGGAGGTGGTTTATTTGCAGAGGTCAACTTCTCTTGAACATATCGGCGGCACATTAACGGAATTGGGAGTATTCAACATCAAGGTATCGAAGGTTATGATGATGAGGCAATGAATGGATGAGAGGTCAAATAAGGTACCCAAGTCCATGGAAGCAAGTGAAAGATATGAGATGAGATATCCCCACCCCAGACACGAAATAAAAAAGTGCCATGTTCAAGAGCGACATACTGCCGTCACGGTAATAATTATGGTTCAAAAATTTTATTTCCCCCCCCCCCCCCCGCCATTTCTGGCGAGTACCCCAGTTATCTTTAACAAGCTTGATGGGGATAGCATATGCTTGCGTTGTGACAAAATCCGATGTCATTAAGTTTTAACGAGTCTGACAAAGGAAGAACTCAGCGTCTTTTCATGTTTAGAGAGTTTGAAAAGAAAGCAGAAAAGGAAACTCCAGGGATGTCCTTTTTCGTAAAGTTGTGTCTCTCGGGCCCGAAAAAGTATAAAATAATACCCGAAAGAACTGCCCGATCATTACGATCGAGGAGTACTTTTCATAATTAGTGATTTTGACGTGAAAAAGTAAAAAAGCGGTCAAAACCACGTCGTTTCGTAACCATTAACGAGTTTGAAACGACAAAAACCCGGTAATCTTTTTATGTTTTAACAGTCGACAAAAAGAACTTAAAACGACCGCCCCTTATTACCATTTAACGAGTCAAGAGGAGCGACTCAGCAATCTTTTCCTCTTTAAATGGTCAGAAAAGAGCTGAAAGCGGACCTTCATTTTTATTTTCTTTAACGAGTCAAAAAGGGAAAAATACTCGGCAATCTTTTCATATTTTTCGAGTCAGAAAAGACCGTAAAGGCGACTCGTCCTGAAGGAACGAGTGGTATAAAGGATAGCAACTGGTTCCGGTAATGGTGGAACTTACTCGAAACATGTAAAGGTTAAGAGGCTGGCTAATAAAACCACTCATCGCTGCGGTTCCTCAGGAAACGATAAACAACCAAGTGAAAGCAGACGATCGGCCAAAGAGATGGTGGCGATGGAATGACACAACCAAGGCTCATTTAGCAGAATTTAGCAGATAAAAGGAAATTACGGGATGTAAATCAGGTATGGGTTCATTTTTGCACAAGCTTGAACCATGGAGAACTTTGCTTGGATTTGGTTTCATGTTTACACAAGCTTGAAACGAAAAAACTATGCTTGTTATAAGTTCGCATGCCCCCAGCATAATAACGCAAATCGAGGTACATGCCCCCCAAGCTTTATTGCATTCAAAAAAATGGATGGAATGAAGGTTCACTCTCGAGATCGATGAAAGACTCGACTTGTATTTTACGAGATCGTAATCCAAAGACTCGATTTGGAAAGGGAGTTGTTTCATTTTTTAATGGGGTTGACGCAGTAAGAGAACTATCCTTATAACCCTTGATTCATTTTTTAATGAGGTCGTCACAAATCAAAACTATCCTCGGGACTCCTTGTTTCATTTTTTAGCGAGCTTGACACAAGACAAGGAACTATGCTCCATCTCGAATTCATCATAATGAACGGGAAGTGGAGGCTTCCAAGGGTGCCGCTCCAGAAGGAAGGAGAACATCTTGGAAATCAGAGCCTAATGCCCCGAGGATACTACGCACGACAGCGACATCGCTGGTTACATGCATGGGATAGGTGGCCACGTAGTTGACCTGCGGTGGGTCAGATGCAACTGGTGGATGAAAACCAGGAGGGGATGACGATTGCGCATGGGGGACCCGTGGACGAACGAACAATAATTGATCGATAGTCACAATTCTTCCATCATGTGGAAAGCAAAACACACGGAAAAGTGAAGAGACAAGGGCCCCCATGGCATAAACATAGTCACGGCCAAGGAGAAGATTGAAGTCTAAAGCACCTTGGGTAACCCATACGTCTAGATAGATGGTCTTGCCTCCCAAAGTAACAGGGAACTTTGGAAGGAGCCCTAATGGTTGGCTAGTTCTTCCGTTAAAAGCAGTCAGATTCGATGCTACGGGCACAAGCTGTGGGGAACCCAAAGCTTGCCAAATAGTGGCAGACAGAAGACTAACAGATGCGCCCTCATCCAAGACAGTGCCAGGTATTGCCTTGTCATAGGCGTGTATCATGACCCAAAATGGCATATGAGATGGGAGGCGGAAGGTAGTCAAACGTCTCCAGTCGAAGGAAGCGACTGAACTACTTGGTGGGGGAATCATATGATTGCCCCCCTGCTCGGGAGAGAGCGCAGTAGGACTCTCAGATGTAGGGGTATCTGAGGAGACGAGAAGAACATGAGAATGATGCTCTTCCGAAATAGAGTGGTCGGCGGGTGGTGAACTCGAGTCGACACTCTTTCCGACCAATGGTTGGTATGGAACAGGCTTGGCAGAGCCAGATTCAGGAAGAGGAGGCTGGACAAGAGACGAATCTTGGTTGATTTCTTTGTCAGAAGGGGAACGTTCTGCAATTGCAGAAAGACGTTGATAACCAGTAGGAAGTTGGGTTGAGGGAGTTTTAATACTTTCCAATACAATAGAGGCTTTATCCATGAATGGACAAAGGTGAAGGGGATGATTGCCTTCACAAAGTTTACAAGGGATTCGAATCTTCTCTTTTCCCTTACCATTTCCAGGTGATAAGGTAACATCGCCATGATCTATAGAGGACAATTCAGGGCGGTCCGGATCATGAGACCATACTTCTAAAACCCTTGGAATACCAGGACAATCACGGAGAAGATGGTTTTCCTTGCATAACATACAAGGAAATTTGACCTTCTGCGGAGGAGCACAAGGTGGCTCGACTTGGGGTATACCTTTAACCTCTGGTTTAAGGGTCTTCTTCTTCTTTGTCTTCTTCTTCTTTTTCTTCTTAGCCACCTGGTTACTTGAATCCAAAGGTTCACCAGGTGAAGTAGAAGATGAGGACGCAGCAGTAGGCGAAGAAGGGGAAAGGTCCACCTCGGAATCAGCAAGACGTTGTTAAGGTGGAGGAGGTGGTGGTGGACCCGAACTGAACGGAGGAGCACTAGAGGGTATCTCAGGCTCCTTCCTGGTAGATGGCGGGTAATCTTTTGTTCGAGTACTGATATTGATGGGTATCGTTCCAGCCATAAACACTTGAGAACCAAAGGAAGAGGGAGGCTGTGATGGGTCAGCCACCATTTGAGTTTTTTGAGTTTGCTGTGAGGGAAAGGGTTCTATAAGCACCGCAGGAGTCCCGGGAGTGCCTTTCAACAAACGACTAACTTCGGACCACCTGGGGCAGTCCTTTGTATAGTGATCCTCATCACAGAGAAGACAAGGATACTTGGGTTTACCTTTGGCACCATCCTCGGGCGGAGGGTTAGGGGCTTCCTGCTTGGGTTGATCTGGCTTATTCTTCGGTTTCCTTTTCTTCTTTGCTTTTGAGGCTTTGTCTGCCGTGGTGGTTTGGATGACATTGACCTCAGAAGTAACATTCGAAGTGGGTATTACCTGGGAGGTGGGTTCATTCGGAGCAGAAGTTATCACACTCGAGACCACTAAGTTTGAAAACAACCATACGAGCAAACCGATGGTTAACCCAGGCAAAGACAAAGTTGCTATATACTGAACACCGACATTCCCAACAGAAGGAAATGGGCGAGGGTTCCCATCAGGAGGAACACCTTGGCCGGTGGGCGCCGGAAAGGCTGCCATTGAACGAGAAATAACCCTACTCAAGCTAACGCAAACAAAATCTAATTGGGTAATGTTATCGTGTCCAATAAATTTTAAGACACTGAACTTAACCTTTTCATCTTTTAAGAGTCGAGAAAAGGATAAAAGATGACTCTAGTCTCCTTCGAATATTTAATGAGCATGAAGTGACAAGACGCTCACAGGCACCTTTTCGTTTAGGGAGTCCGAAAAGGATCAAAAGTGACCGCTCTGGAATTCTAGGTAGAGGGTGTGCCAAACTTTTCGCAAAACCACAGAATACTTTTTAGGGTACGGGTGGTCGATCTTCGTGAATGCTGTGTTCACTACATTGTGAATCGTAGGGCGGCTGACACAGCTTCCTATGGATAAAGGCTTTATTCCTATAGGGGTCTCCCAATATATACTGGACGGTACGTGGGAGCACAGTCCGTATTGGCACCTATCGTTTCACCGTGGAGGAATCACCCAACCACTCGACGATAAACTACCAGGTTTAAAGACGTCGGAACACGTCTCTAACCTAGACCTCTAGAGTATTTGTGTTATGTTACAATGTGTTGTTATGTTCATTGAGTTCATTTTAAAGTTTATCTTTGATTATGTTTTAGTTTTTGGTCCTACCGTATGTGATATCTCAAAAACTTCTTACATGCAAACTATATGCAAAAATTAGATGATTCGATTCGATGAATTCTATCTACAGGAGGGTTGAGATATTTTTCCACAAACGAAATGATCACTTCAACAAACAACAAAGATCCTAATGCAGCTAATAACAAGAAACAAAATTTTGTCTTTTTCTTTTTAATAGCAATAAATAACAATAAATGCTAACTACTATGATGCAAGAGATTTTTTGTTTTTCTTTCCTTTAAGATGGCATGATGCATGTAAAAAAATTCTAAGAGATATGCACAATCCAAGTTCAGTCTATGAAATAGAACCAATTCTAAAACCCCAAAATGTACCATGCAAGCAAGGAAAAACACAAAGACAAGTGAAATCCAAAGAGGCTAGAAGTGAAGTACTCAGAGTATAGAAGATCAAGCTTTAACAAATCACTGGATAGGTGCAGAACACAACCAACAAGCTGACTGGATAATCAAGAGACCGAAATTTCCCACAGAAAGCTAGACATGCAAAGTCACTAGATGTCCTAGGGCTGAGATGAAAAGCAAAGAAATAGGAAAACAACTGAAGGATAAAGTCTAAGACCAGTCAAGCAGAGGTTCGACACAGTTCCAGAGGCTGTAAGAGATATAAAAAGAGACTGAAAGAGCTTTCCACACACACACAGGCAAAATTTACAGAGCTGGCGCGACTGTCAGCCTGCAACTTGCGCTACCACAGGATTGGCGCGAGTTGCCTTTGAGCAACATGCGCCAACTGGCGCGACTGTCAGAGAAATAACCGCGCCAATTAAGCTTGCCAACTAGAAAAATAAATGGCACGACCTCATGTCGGGTTGACAGTGCTCAGATGGGTCAAACAGTAAAGAATAAACTCAAAACTGACTCAGGAAGCTCATTCACTCAAGCAAGCAGAAGAAAATCAACATGCAAGACAAAAATCAACTAGCACCTCCCCAGTGGAGTCGCCAAATTGTTGGTTAGGTAAATCCCCTCTGCGGACAGAGGCAATCCCACTAGCCTATCACAGAACTAGCCACAATCAAACCACGCTGCTACACAAGTTCCTAGTTATGCATCAAAGGTGAATCAAGAAGACCAACCTAGATTCCAACGCTATGGTTGAAGCAGAGTTGATATCCCCGCTCCCTTGCTCCAGCAGACCATAAACGAACACCTGCACATGCAAAGGAAGAGACAGATACCAACCTAAAAACTACCAAGGCACAACTATATTTCAGTCAGAAAGGAAATAAATCAACACATCACCATAATAGACAATGAGATTGGAACTATAATAGCAGTCGCTCATCAATTAATAATAAACAGGAAGAGTTACAACCATTGTTCTGACGCTGACCCTCTCCTCGCTGGGCGAGTAACTATATGTGTCTTGCAATGCATCTACTCTCCGGCAGCATAACCTTTCTAGCACTCACTAGCATTCCTCCAAGAACTCAACATCTAACACTCCATGACTAATCATTATCACTCTAATCACTCAATCACTCAATCTAGCACTAGCTTGTCCAATGCATAATGACAAGCTTATATAGATGAAGAAGGGAGGAGGATACGATGAATTGGGACACCTTTTGTGGATTAGCATTATCCTCAAAAGCCATTAAAGATGGATATAGGATAAAGCTCGACAAAAGACTGATTTTTTATCCTCAGAAAAGCTCCATGTAATGAAGGAAACAACAGTCGAACGTGCGTTAAGGCAAAAATCATGGCCAAATTTGGTTGGCACGACTGCTGCTCTAAGACAGGCGCCAATGGTCGCACCCTCTTTTGAGGATCTCCATCATTGGTGCGGGTAGGATACTGTGGACTTGCGCCAATGGAAAAAAATCACTTTTTATGGATGATCTGCAGGAGGTGTCTTCTGGGAACATGAAGTACATACTCAGGGGAACATAATGCAAGTGTTTTTAGACTTTATCACTTCTTATAACTCCCGGAATGAGTCCTCCAAGGTACGACAAGAGGAGTAACAGGGATGGTGACAAATTACTGTGTAACAATTAGTCACCTAGAAATACTTATGTCCCATACCCACCTAGCTCTAATAAGGGCCATGGAGAAGGTGGTAATATGGCTTGGGCTATGGTGGGCATCGGGAGAAGAGACTATAAGGGCCACGTCATCACTAGTAATAATCTTGAATCGTTGCATAGCAGACATTATTGCGATGCACACCCCTTCAATTTTCTTGCTACCATGCTCAAACATAATGGTGGTGTATAAAGGATAATCTCTGCCTATGCCAAAGTTGAGCCATAAAGTGTGTGAAGGATGGGTTGTGTGGAGGTGTGCTTTGTAATATGAAAGTGTGGAGAAGATGGGTTGTGTGGAGTTCTCAAGGATGGGTTGTGTATATTTCGATATTTAAAACTTATTATACTTACCTCCTTACAAAATACAAAATTTAATATAGTATATACCAAAATCGAATTTTTAAATAATTTAGGTTGCGTTCGGTGCCACCAGCTAGCATAATTTCTATTGATATAAATTTGTATATATATGATCCGTGCATAAATATGTTTTTTGGTTCGACAAGTACCATAAACTATTAGATGTTGTGGCTAACATGGACACTCTTGACTACACTACCTCAACAAATATGTGGTGACTCATGATATGGTATTAGTTAGACGTGGAAAACTGAGTTCATGCATTTATTGGTCGAACCACCAATCCACGTTTTTAAGATATTAATCTCATTTTCTGCTAGATATCATCACATTTGATTTTCTTGTCTGCTAGGTGTCATAGATAGTTTGATTTTACTTCATTTTAGTTGAGTTTCACTCCAGTCATTTATTGCTGATGTTTTATATGTAATCAATTTAACTATTTTGAATATTGAGAAGAGAAATCTATGCTCCACACCTTCATTTTCGTTAGAGAGAGAAGTGCTTCAAATTATTTTGGGCTTGCAAAGAAGAAGTAAGGGCTGTGAGAGGCCAAGGAAAGAAGTGAAAAAGCAGCTTCAATTACACACCTATGAAGAAGAGGAAGTGCAACAATTGTGCACCTCTAAAAAAGGCCAAATGTGTCACTTTCAAATCTCATCCAAGAAGAAACTATGGAAACATGTCGCCAACTTGTGAAATTATGGAAAACTTAAAATCTACACACCCTATGCATTGGAGAGTGCAAAATCGCGCATAAAATCCCATCAGAGCTGGACAAATGAGGATTCAACATTTTAAGAGAGGAAGCATTTTTCAAAGGTGTCGTAAGTTTTTTTTCACTCACTTCACTAAGAGACAAAACTAATTCATTTTATATGAGAGTTCAAACTCATTATATGAGAAGTCAAAGGAATTGAAAAAGGCCTTGTCGAATTTCTTTTTCAAGGATGCATCATATATCTATTTTAAAAAAGGTTCGTGACTAAGAGATCATCTTTTTTTTTAAAAGGACCTTTTTATTTAAAAAAAAAGATTATCTTTTATTCATGAACCATTTTTAAGAGAAATATGCGATGCACGCTTGAAAAAGAAATTCAATGAGGCCTTTTTTATTTCCTTTGATTTTTCATATAATGAGTTTGACCTTTCATATAAACTCTTTTCATAATCGTTGTCTATATAACCTAAAAGTAAGAAATTTTCAAAATGGTATGGCTCATCTTGAACCTCCAATCTTCGTGGTTGTGGTGGATATAAATTTTGATTTCAAGCTTCATACATGATTAGAGCAAGATTTATTTTCAAAAAATTTAACATCTCTAGTTAAAACAAACTTTTTGGTAATTGGATTGTAAATTCTGTAGGCCTTTGATTGGTTACTATTGTTGAAAAGTAACTATGTTCAGCCTTCATAATGACGTGTAATTGTGATTTTATTTTATTTATGAAAAGAAAGAAAAAAATTATTATTATGCTTGTCTCATGGGTTTCATGAGCAAGGAATTTTATTTTTAGTGATGGCTCCCATTGAGAGCCTTTAGGATTTGGAACTTAGTCATAAAAGTCAATTTGAGTCTATGTCATGTATGAAGGATCCTTATTGGGCATACTACATTTTGTATTGATCCAGGTGGCTCCAGAAACACTCAGAATTCAGAAGTAGCTTTGGAAAAGCTCAAAAATTAAATTTCTCGGATTTCACCCAAACTAGGACTAGATTGTAGTTCTCATCATCCTAATTCCAACTGTATGAATGAAAATCAAATCTAATTTCATATGCTCAATATATTTGCGATCAAATTTTTAGTAAAACTAGGCCCATTGGCAGCCAATAACGAGGCAACAATCTGGCATCTACCAACACACATATTTTGGCAGTCAGAAAGGGTGAATTTGTTGCCTCTTTAATTTGTCAGGTAAACCTAAAAATATGATTTTTTTTGTGAACCATTGGTTTTGAAATAACAAAAAAATATTAAGATAGGGTGGCAGGCTACCACCCTTGCCACTCCCTCAATGAATTGTTTTCTTATAATCACATGGTGAATCGGTAACTTCTTGGAATAGTCTAAGAGATACCTAAGATCAACCCTCATTACTTCCACTATAACACCAAGAGTATATCCAACAACCTGCAACCCGTAGATACCAAATTCTTATGATTTAGTAAGAGATGAGATTCACGGATAAGCGGAGTCTACTCCTTGAGCCGAGATCATAGAAGGGCACTATAATCAATGAGATTTGAACCACGGTCTCGTGGGCTTCACCTAGTGAAACTTATTGTCATTGATATATCATATAAAACAAAATGGGGGCGGGCCGCCATTGGCGGACCCGCCACCCAACCAACAACCAAGTATTAAAATGGCCCAACAACCCTTATGTTCATCACCGATAATGTAGGGTCAGCGAGATTTGAACCTACCCAAACCAAGCTAACCAACACCATTGCAAAACACTTTGATTTACATTAACTTCCCATCCAAATAAAACCATGCCATAGTTAAAATAAAACATCAATTAAGGTGCCCATTTCAAAAATAATACAAATGTGTGCTATATGGGGGAGGCCCACAGGTTTGACCTCGGGACCTCTGCACATCGATTTCAACATTCACCAATAGCCTAATGGGCTTACCCTTGTAAAATCCACCCACGCAATAATATTTAAAGCAATTTCACCATTCGCCACACGAACGAAAGAGGAGTGCGTGTTGAACGTGGAGGAGGAACTACACTGAGGTAGGGCACGTTTTTTGAGACAAAGAATATTTCAAGGGAACATTCCTCAGAATATTCCATAGAAGATCTCATGCAAAATTAGTGATGAATCTAAAAGATTCCCTAAAGAGAAAAAATTCATAGTGACATAATCATGCCAAGTTTATACTCAAACATATTAGAATTTCACAAGGAATGTGATGGTGCAGTCCATTTCATCATATGAGCAGTAGATTTTCAAGCAGTCAGCAGTGAGGAATATTCATAGAATCTTGAGGAATCTAAAATAATCTCTTGGAGGCTGATTATTTTACAGAGGCAGAAGGATGCCAACTTTATAGTCATTTTTCTCAGAATTTCACAAGGAGTGTAGTGGTGTGATCAAAATTTTCATCGGAGCAACAAATGTTTCACCCATCTCAAGGAAGAAGTCATTAGGGGAATCTTTGAGATTCCCAAGAGTCCATATTTTCAGAATGTTAGAAAGGGGCAAATTTCATAGTCATTTGACATCATTCCGAGCCACGAATTCAATGGTGCAGTCCATTTCATCGGAAGAGATTCACTTTTTTAGGCCACCCCCGAAAGTGGAGATATATGATGCAGTGATGCCATGTTTTTATTTTGATTTGCTGAGATGATGATTTTGTCGTTGAGATCCTTGTTACCACTATGTTGAGTGATACTTGTATGCCACATCATGTGACAATTAATTATATTTGTCATGCTGAAGGAGGGCCAGTATGAATGAGAGTTCCTATAGGAGAACGTCTCGTGGAGAGACATTCCACGCTAATTGAGGGAATTTATCCTTGTAATGGCAAAGAATGCACCATCTACTCATCTTCATCTTGCAACATTTAATGAAGCGGCCTACCCACTTGTTACATAAAAATATCGTCACCATGATTATTTGCAGTCAGTATGGGTCTATCATCACTTGTACTGTCCTCCTAAGCAATTCTAAGACCTCAGCTCTTCAAATCAAGCTTTGGAAGTGGGAGAAAGACATTAAAAATCAATGTAACTCTGGTTCCGCACTTTCTCTCATGGTCACCTGTGGTCCCGCACCTTCTGTGTACAAAAGCTGTGTACCTACTCGCTCGGTTCCTAACTGTGTAGGTGCAAACCCCTGTGAAAGTCAAAAGGCACAATTTTTATCTTAAAAAAATCACTTTGGGTTAATTCTAGAGTTTTCTAGAAGGAATTTTGACGTGGATTGTTCGCTCTGAGGTGGTTCATGCATCCCAAAAGAGAAGGAGCTAATCCCTTGACTAAAGGAGTTATCCCTTTGAAGGAGGGCTTTATCCCTTTGAAGGAGGACCTAGTGACTTCCCTCCATTGCACTATAAATACAAGCATTGGGTTGAGGACTAGGGAGGTTAGAAGTTGAACATTTTTTAGGGTAAATGCTGGTGAAATCAAGACTCTTTGGTTGAGCTTGAGAGGAAAGATCACACACCTCTTGGTTCCGTTGGAAAGTGAGTGAAGCTTGTCAAAGTAGAGGAGACATCTTGTTGGACCCTGGGAGGAGCTTGTACAGCGTTAAGGCAAAGGTTGTAAAGTTCTTCTTCTTTTGAATTAATACAATCAAACTCATTTTTCTCAACAAGTATCTTATGCTATTTGTTTCCTGGACTCCTTGACTTTCATGTTAAATATGTTTCATGCAATTAGTTTTTCAATTGGTTTTTCAGGTGCTATTTAATTTGTTTGCCTTGTTTGTGTTTGCAGATTCCCAAAGAGGAGCTCATTTGGATCAAAAGAGCGAGGGCATCCACAAGCTTGCGTTGGACCAAAGGTAGGCCCTAGAAACCTTTGTTTGCTATTGTTTATTGAAGCATATTTAGAGAAAGATAGTGTCTGGTTGGTTTGCTTGTCATTAGGTCTTCTTTAGATTCTAGGAAGCTCTATCTTTTCCCCAAGATCAACCCATTCCGCGCGACAGAATGGCGACTCCGTTGGGGACTTGATTGTTTTCTTTGTTTATACTTTGACCTGAAAAACTGTATTTTCTGTTTCTGTTTTTGACTTGATGATTGTGGGATTGGGTGTATTTAGTTAATTTTGAGTTAGTTTTCATTTTTCATAGTTTTGGGAGAGGTACGCACCCTCTGAGTTAAGCACAGTGCGTACTTGTACGCACTTTTACTTTGTGCACAGAGCGTAGACGCATCTGTGTAAACAGGTTGCCTGTGTACCCTGTCAAAAATTTGAAGAATTTCAAATTTTCCTCTTTTTTATCAGTTTAGGATTTGTTTATAAGTTTTAGCCATTGCCCAGACCTGCTTGTTCCCTATCAAAAACTTTCCTTGGTTTAATTTCATTAGCATTAGGGTTTTAGGTGGAATTCCTAGGAATCTTTCTTGTTGGGTTTGTTTTTCGTTTTGGTTGTGTAGTGGCTCTGAGCTTAGAAGCCCTAGAGACCTCAGATTACCTTGGTGTCTACTAGTCTTCTTGTGAGTCTGACCATTTATGAAATCTCCCCTTGTTGAGGAATTCGCTTTGAGTTTTCTCATTTCAAAATTTCGAAAAGCTTGTAGTTGAAAGTTTGGAATTTTCATTTTTACAAAAAGAAAACGAAAGATTGGTTGTTTTTTGACTAATTGTGATTCTGCATACATTAGTCCTTAGCTCACATTTAGCTAAGTAAAACATCCTCAAAAAGACTTTTAGTAGGCTCTAACTTCAAGTAGCTTTTTATAGTTTGTAGCTCTCAAAGTTAGTTATTTCCATTAGTTTTGAGTGTCTTTTTTACAAAATATAAAAAACAAAATCTCTTTTGGAAAAGTTTGTCTTTTGTAGTGATTGTTTGCTTTGAAAAGTAAAGGGAAATTTGTGTGAAATAGCTAGTTGTCTCGTTTTGAGTGCTTTGGAAAGGAAAAGCTCTTCTTTTAATTTGTTTAATTGAGAAATATTTGTGTTTACAAAGTATTTGCATTTCTCAAACTCTTTCTTAGTTTAGAAGTTCATCGAAGAGAAAAGATTGTTTAAATCATCCTAGGTGCATCTTTTTAGTGATTTCGAGTCAAGTCTTTACACCATGAGTTTCATCTCCGCCACCTCTTGACTTAAACAACAACCACTAAAATTAACGCTTAAAATAAAATTCACCTAGTAACATTTTATTTCTAGGGCTCTGATACACCAACTTAGCTTAGGCTAGTGTCTTGGAGTAGGAGAGTAATTAACTCTCAAAGGCAGTAAAAACAAACAAGTAGTTGTATCTTGTGGTAGGAAGAAATCCAATTGTTGCATTTATGCTCTAGGAAAGCTCCTCTTAAAGGAGAAGCACGAGATGGTGTCTGAACCAGTGTGGAAGTCAATCCTTCCTCATTGGGAACGACACCAGATATTCACGTATTAAAAACGGTAAACCTCAAATTAACCATTGTCGAGGAACCTGGGGTCACTTGTTGATAAACCTTGGATTATGTCAAGGAGCCTTCAAGGGGATTGAGCTTGCTACTCTGCCCTTGCATGCGTATCGGATCGTAGACTGTTCCCCTACGTGTATTTGTCTCAGCTGGTAACCTTAGTGGCCATATTATTTACGATTCTTCCTGAGGTGACAGTGGTGGGAAGATCCCACTGTACCTGGAGGAGACGTCGGCTAGACTCACTTGGATTTTCTGGGGGGTTCACTTCACTCGAGATGGTTAAGTGGAGGAACTTGGTACAGTCTATTCGTTAAGCAGGTTGCTGGGGTAAGTGTTCCAACCGCCATTTCAGTACTGAATTCTGCGACGTTGGATTTCATCACCAACTAGTGTTTTCGGTCCAGAAAGTTACTGTTTGTGTGTGTTTTGATCTCTAGATTCTTTAGGCGTGTGATTCAAATGTTTTTGGTTCTTTATAGGCTTTAGGTGTTTTTCATTGAGATTTTACTTTGTTTGCGTGTGAAGTAGTTAAAAGTTTTTTAACTGTGGCCGAATTACCAAGACAGTACCCGTAGACTTCGGGGCCAGTCTCCTGAGTTTGTAACCGTGGTTGATTTACTGAGGAAGTCCCGTAGACTTCGAAGCCAACCTCCTGAAGAAGTCCCGAGCCATATTGAAGGCTTGAAAGTCCTCGTAACTCCTAGTGGCAGTAAATTTGGGTAACCTAAAGAGGGAGAGTCTTCGTTGGTTATACATCCTGATTACCAAACTCTAGAAACAGGTTATAATCCTGAATCGATTTCGGTTTCCGAACTTGCTGGTAGCTTTTCATCTACTAGTGATATAGGTGAAGAACCTGAGATATCTGAACCTATTACTCCAACATCGGGGTTTGTCTCTCCAACTCCTAGTGGTCCTAATTCACCTAGGGTAGAAGGAGTAATCACCGAAAATCTTTCTTCTGGTTTGATAGCTATTGAAGAACTTGCTCCAGAAGAAGAAGTAGGCATCCCTATCCCCGAAAATCAACCTATTATTGATCTAAGGGAGCGTGAATCAATTTTTTACAGTCCACCTAGAAGTACTACTTGGTATCTTTCTTTGACTAATTATTTGGAAAATTCAGTGTTAAGTTTTTCACCACCTCATACTCCTTATCATCCTAGAGGTTTTTATACTCCCGTAAATATGTCAGGTCAGTCGTCCATGTTTACTCAATCGCCTGAATCTTTTTTGTACGACGGTCCTTCTGTTTCTGCTGGGTATCAGTCACTTTCTGGTACTTTTTCGGGAGCATCTCCTCAACCCATTGAACAAGGGTTATTCACTTGAAGCAATGGTGCAAAGCTGTTGAGCGTAGAAGACATTCTTATGATGTCAGGTTCTATTCCCAATTCTCAACCTCAAGGTGGCCAGTTACCGCCTGGGGGGCAGCCTCATTTAACACCTGGGCGACAACCTCAAGGTACACAATTTGCATCTGGGGGGAACCTCAAGGACAGTACGTGCCTACGGTATAATACGTTCCTCAAGGTCAACCCCAGACTCAATATGTACTCCAAGGTCAACCCCAATATCAATTTATACCTCAAGGTCAACCCCAGTATCAGTACGTGCCTCAGGGATATCTACCCCAAGGTCAGTACTCGAACCAAGGTTTCCAACCACCCCAAGGTCAATCTTATGTTCAAGGGATGGGAAATGTACATTTCAACTATACAACCTACCCTCAACCCGGTTATGGTCCTCAATATTCTCAACCTATTATGGGTCAATACCCCGAAACGAACATAGTGTGGGATCCATCGCAAACTCAACAGGTGTTGCAGCCAGGTGTATAGTTGTCATATCAAACTGGACAACCCTTAGTTTCTGGTTCACCCCAGCAACCAGTCCTGTCTAACATTCAAACTTTTGTACCTTCGGTAGTTTCACAGTCTGGGCCTATTGCGCCTCGTACTCCATCCCAAACGACTGTTGCAACTACCGCAACATCTGTTCCATCTACCCCACCTACTTCTGGAGTATCTACAACTCTAGTTTCTACTGTTTCTATATCTACTCCTCAAACATCTTTACCACCGTCTGGATCCACCATTCAAACTACGATTCATATGCCTGTAGGACAACCTGGTTTAAGTACGGTTGTCACCAGTCAACCTCAATTCACCTATCAACCGTACCAGGGACAGTACCAATTCGGTCCTGCTGTCCAGTAGCCAGTTTATCAGTATTGACCGTATCCTGGGTACACTTATCAACAACCTCAACAACCCCAGTACGGTACAGTTAATCCTGGTTTTCCGGGAGGATACAATATCTTGAACGTGATTCCTATTCCTAGTTATCCTGGATATCCTCCTCCTGGGGCTGGTCTCACGACCCAGAATTTTAGGGATCCTAATCGACAGTTACCATTTATCGCAACTTTGGACTTACCAGACTTGTCGCGCCTAACGAATGATCCGATTAATTATCTTCCATTTTGGTCGTCAATGCCGAATAAGTTGCCTAGTGACATTCCCAAGTTCGAAGGTAAATCTGGAGAGGACCCGTCGAACCATGTGATGACTTACCACCTCTGGTGTGCGTCTAACTCCATCACAGATGATTCAATCCGTCTTAGACTTTTCCAGCGCACTATGATTGGTCTCGCGGCCAAGTGGTACATTGAGTTATTGCGAGGCACTTTTTATAATTTTAGTTAGTTAGCTATCTCGTTTTTAACTCATTTCCAGTTGCCAGTTCGATATGACAATGGCACAAAATTGTTAACGTCGCTAAAACAATCGACATCCATGTATATTTCAGATCATATTCATGAGTGGAGACGTCGACGACGTTTAGTGAAGGTATTCATTCCGGATGAAATATTGGCTGAGTGGTTTGTAAAATCTTTGTTGCCAAGGATCACTAAAGATGTTGCTAAAGCCGGAGTTGTTACTGAGGAGCAAGTCATTGCTCAGGCACAGTACCTTGACTTAGTCTATACTCAGTCAGGTACGTTACACAAAAAGATCCCCGATCTTCCCAAGTCGAATCAAATCACTGCAGCTCCTTCGGGATCTCATGCCACTAACGGTATGATTGGTACGGTTAACACTAAAAGTAAGAAGAAGTCTTCCAAGAATTCTTCTCCTACCATAACCTTGCCTGATTCCCCAATAGGAGATTCTTTTGTAGAGGTTTCCGCCGATGTTCACGTTGTAGAATCATCTATAGCTAAATCAAAATCCGGCGGGAAGAAGAAAGGAAAGAAGAAGAATAAAACGGACAAAAGTTCAAAGGAGAAACCTGAAAAGGTGGAATCCAGTGATGAAAAGCGCAAACCTCATTATTCGTGTCTCATTTGTGATGAAGAACATTTCACAAGAGACTGCCCTCATCGAGCAGAGGTTGCGAAAATTGTCAAAGGTTCCCAACAGGGAAAATTTTAAGAACCCCCCCTAAATTTATAAATATAATAAATGGGCGAATCGCCATGGTATATAGGAAAAATGGAAGGTGATTTTATCAATAATATAATATGTATATATAATTTTTTGGCGAATCTCTCACCAGGCATGGCTAATATTTTACTCAATTATAAAATCTTGTAAGACCTTGGCGAGTCTTTCACTAAATAATAAAACTTTGTAAAGTCCTAGTTAATCTTAGCATAGGCTACATGCTGGTTTAATTCCCCCATTTAAATAGGCTACATTCCAGGTGAATACCATGGGTCAATACCATGTGCCATTTTGGTGAATACCATGGGTCAATACCATGTGCCATTTTTATTTTTATTAATTCTAATGTTAGGGTTAATAATGGTTTTTTGCATGGTATTAATAATAATCTAGTCCATGGTATTTGTCCCATAGTATTTTGGCCATAAGTTTCACCTAAATATAACCCATTTTTTGAGTGTTCGTAAATATAAGGTGAATTATGGAGTAAATATAAAAAAATGTTTTATTTGTTTACCATACCTCTTGTTTATTTATATTTTTATTAATTTACCATACCTCTTTTACAAATATGGTATTTGGCCCATAGGATTCACTTAAACAAAACCTCTTTCTTGAGCCTTCATAAATAGAACGAGGTTTATGGACTAAATATAAAAAGAGGTTTTATTTATTTACGATACGTCTAGTTTATTTATATTTTTATTTATTTACCATACCTTTTGAGTATTTATATTTTTATTTATTTACCATACCTTTTGAGTAAGTATAAAAAGACATTTTATTTATTTACCATACCTCCACTTTACTTATATTTTTATTAATTTACCATACCTCTTTTATAAATATGGTATTTGGCCCATAGGATTCACTTAAATAAAACCTATTCTTGAAAATGGGTGAATGGATTCACTCAAATAAAACCTATTCTTGAAAATGGGCGAATGGAAGGTTGTAAGTCCTAATTTCAAGGGCTAAATTTACCTTTTTTACCCTCTCCCTTAAAATAAGGTGGGCTATTTGAGGTGATTTGTAAAAATGTACTATGATACAAAATATTCGCCCACTAATAATTTAAAACCCCTTAATTTCGCCAAAGGGCGAACATTCGCCCCTAAAATTATCCTTGGTTCCCAAACTCCTGCTATTTTGAAAGATCCATTTCCAAATCAAGATAGCAAGATGATAGGTTCTTCCTTGAGTGCCAATGAAGAACCCATATTGATGATGTCTCATGTAAGGATTGCGACTCGATCGCAAGATTATGGCAGTAAAAGTCATGTTGATGGCAAAGAAGCAGAGTCTTCTCATTCTAATCCATCAACCTCCGCTCTCGGTTCCGATTCACTATAGATCGAGAAACCTAATCCAGACTTAGTAATCAAACCACCCGCCAAGGGTGTACTTCGAAGGTCAGCTTTCAATTCACATGCAAGAGCGGCTCAGAATTATAACATTGTTGAGGATTTAGTTGTTTCACCCTCAGCAATGTTGGCTTTGGAAGTGCTGCAATCATGCCCAGCGCAACGCAAATTACTTTTGTCGGCTATAGGAGCTATTGATGTTCAGGACCCGAACCTAATAATCTTTGATCTAGAAAATAGTACACCGTGTTTACCTCATCAAACGGATTTCCAGATTCCAGTGATAGTCAAGAACAGGCCTATTCATCAGACTGTAATTGATGAGGGAGCCTCAACGTGTATTATGTCGATACAGTGTTGGATATCGCTTGGTTCTCCTTCACTAAATCAATCCCCGATGATTCTTAAGGCCTTTGATGGCCGTGGGTTTTATCCTTTTGGCATTCTATAGGATTTGCTTATAGGGGTTGAAGGAAAAACCATTAGTCTAGATGTGGAGGTGGTTGATGCCCCTCTAGACTACAACCTTCTCTTGGGTCAAAGTTGGTCTTACGCTATGACAGCGGTCGTTTCATCGGTCTTTAGAGTCATAAAATTTCCACATAATGGAAAGATGATAACAATAGACCAGCTGGTTTACTTTTCATCCGACCCAGCCTCTTCGGAGAGTATTCAGCACGTCGCTAAAATGCCTATCCCATATAAGGATGTTGGAGTAGTATTACTTAAAGATGCCGGTTTACTGGGAACTTTTCCTTTTCCTCCAATCAATGCATCATCTTCATTTGAAACTATTCATATGATTATATTAGACACTACTTTTTATGACGATCCTTGGATCGTTCCTTCTGAATCTGAAATAGACTCATTTGGTAATTCCATGCCTTTAAGTCCATATGAAATGGCCTATGAAGCTGTGCAGTCTTTTTCCGACCCGTGTTCAACCGAAAAAGACTTAATGAATGTGGTCCGTGAGGAATCACTTTTCACATCAACCTCGGATTTAACTACGTTTTCTGAACTTGTTCACTCTGATGAGCAAATTCGTGAAATCCTATGTGTAGATGATTTACCATGGGAGTATATCCATCACAGATCTTCGTTTTTACCTGAGGATGATCATTTTGAAAATAATTTCTCATCAGTCTTTACGACCGAATATGTCAAGGAATCTCAGAATCCAATGAAACATCCCAATTCAGAGTTAAATTTGGGAAACATCTCTCGAAATATTCCCATTGACATTTCGGTTAAGCCTGGAATTGTTGAGAACATTCATATAGGTGCCTCATGTAGAGATGACGAAATTCAATTATATAAGGCCCTATTTCAATAATTCCGCGACGTCTTTGCCTGGTCCTATGAGGAAATGCTAGGAATTGATCCCGCAATTGTTGTTCATGAGATCAAAACTTACCCGAATGCTAAACCCGTCTGGCAACGTTTGCGTCAGATTCACCCACAAAAAGTTGCTGCAATTAAAGCAAAAGTTGAAAAAATGTTGAAAGCAGGTTTCGTTTATCTGATCCTGCTAACGGATTGGGTATCGAATATTGTTCCAGTTAACAAAAAACAGGGAACAATAAGAATATGCATCGATTATAGGGACATTAATCGAGCCTGTCCAAAGGACAACTACCCAACTCCTTATATCGATCAAATCATTGATGATTGTGCCGACAGCGAGATAGTTTCCTTTATGGACAGTTTTTCCAGATACAATCAAATCAACATTCTACCTACCGATTAACCAAAAATGGCTTTTATTTGTCCATGGGGGACATTTTCTTATTGCAAATTACCTTTTGGGCTTAAGAATGCCAGAGCAACTTTTCAGAGGGCGATGTCTTATGCATTTCATGACATGAAGCACATTGTGCAACCCTATCTCGATGACTTGCCTGCTCATTCACTACATCGATCTGATCACCTCGTCCACTTACGAGCGATCTTTATGAGGTGTAGGCATTATTTTATTCGGTTGAACCCACACAAATGTGTCTTCTATATAGAAATGGGTCGATTGCTGGGATTTGTAGTTTCGAAAGCCGGCATTCACATTGATCCCTCGAAGGTTGAAGCTATTATCAATTTTCCTCCTCCTTCGAGTCTTCGCCAACTCCAAAGTTTGTAGGGGAAAGCAAACTTTTTACGACGATTCATTCCTAACTACGCCGAGGTTACAAAGGATTTTACACGGTTGTTGAAACAAAATACTCAATTTTCTTGGGATGAGATAGCTCAAAAGTCTTTTGATGCACTCAAACACGCGTTAACCCATGCACCGTTGTTGCATCCTCCCAACTACAACCAGGATTACTTTTTGTACCTCGCCGCCTCCCATTCCACCATTGGAATGGTCTTAGTTCAGGAAGATGAATTCGGAACGGAACATGTGATATATTACCTTAGTCGCACGTTAAATTCAACTGAGCTAAAATACTCACATGTGGAGAAATTGGCATTGGCAGCCGTTCAAGCTGTCCAACGTTTTCGTCACTACATTTTACTACGTAAAACTACGATAATTTCGGATTGCAACCCTATGATCTACATTTTGACCAAAAAATTGCTAGGGGGCAAGTACTCTAAATGGATTATTATCCTGCAAGAGTTCGACTTGGAGTTTGAGAAATCTATGTCTAAGAAATCTTTAGTTTTTGCAGAGTTAATGTGTGACTTCCCGCGTGTTGACACAGAAACTGTGGCAGAGGAGCCCATTGCAGACAAATCTTTGTTTCTAATTAGCACTTTAGATCCATGGCATGGGGATATCATTGTCTATCTCCAGACCCAATCCTTTTGGCTAGAAATTTCAAAGTCGGAACGTCGGAAAATTCGATTCCAATCCCAACAATTTAAAATTATTGGAGATACTCTTTATCGTCGTGGGGCGGACTCTATTTTTCGACGTTTCTTAACTCATGAAGAGGATGAAAGGGTTCTAAATGAATGTCACTCTGGAGCATGTGGCAGTCATGTCTGGGTATGCCACAGCCCAAAAGATATTGCGCGCTGGCTATTTCTGGCCATCCTTGTTTAAAGATTGTATTACGGTGGTCCGAAAATGCCACAACTGCCAGATTTTTGATCGTAAGATGCATGCTCCACCTGCTCCTCTCCACCCTATAATTGCCGTTGGTCCTTTTGCCAAATGGGGCATCGATTTTGTTACATGTAACCCTCACTCAGCTGGGGGGCATGCGTATATCATCCTAGCAGTAGATTATTTTACTAAGTGGGCCGAGGCGATGCCTACATTCGAAGCAGACGGCAAGACAGCTGCAATTTTCATGTTCAATCATATAATTGCTAGGTTTGGTGTCCCACAAGCGATAATCACTGATCATGGGCATCATTTTTGAAACATTATGATGATCGAACTTACAGGCCAGCTTGGTTTACGTCACAATAGTTCAACCCCTTATTATCCACAAGCAAATGGTCTGGTTGAATCCATCAACAAAGATTTAGTTATCATGATCCGAAGAATCATTGGGATTCATCGGTCGAATTGGCACAACATGTTATTTTCAGCGCTTTGGGCGTACCGAACTTCAGTAAAACATCAACAGGGTTCACTCCTTTCCAACTAGTTTATGGTTTGGAAGCCGTGTTACCCATTGAGTGCGAAATCCCGTCACTGAAAATGGCCATCGAGTTACTTCCAGCTGCTTCCGAAGAGGAAAAGCGTTTGTTATAGTTAGCTCAATTAGATGAGAATCGACGTGATTTTGCATTGGCGATCGAGACTCACGCAAAACGTATGAAAGCTCAGTATGATCGGAATGTGACCCCTCGAAATTTTTCGGAAGGAGACCTAGTGTTATTGTATGATCAAGCTAATGATAAATTAGGTGCTAGAAAATTCGTTCCTATGTGGCATGGGCCCTATATTGTCAAGGGAAAGCTAGCAAAAGGGGCCTATGAGTTGGTAGACTTTGACGGGGACTCTTTAGGTAAACCCAGAAATGGTCTTTACTTGAAGAGGTATTATGCTTAAAAGAATGGGTATGGAGATTTTTAATTAAGTTAGTTTTTCTTTCTAGCAAGTGTGTTTTAGTTGAAAAAGTGTGCTTAGCTTAGAGAGTGTTTTTCGTCATTATTTCTGCTTATCTTGGTTTTACTCTTGATATTGCAGATGTCGATGCCTCTCCAAACATACATTGAATTTGCTGATGGTGCTTGTCGTAATACACGGAACATCTCTTTCGCAGCTTGGGTTATCTATTTGCCCTCTGACGAGTTAGTTTCTATGCATGGGGTAAGCCTCGGTCAAACAACAAACAACATTGCCGAGTATAGTGCAGTGATTGATTTATTATATGAATCTATTTCATTTGGGATTCAGAGTTTGATAGTGAGGTTAGATTCTGAACTCGTTGTATTACAGCTTAATAGAGTGTATACCATTAGAAATCCAGTGTTATTAAGATTATTTTTGAGAGTGCGTCTCTTGGAATGTGAGTTTGATTACATTGAATATCAGCATATTCCAAGGTCTTTAAATACATTATCAGATGCAATTGCTTCTCGAATGTTAAATAGACATTTGCAATAATCATACATGTAAATTTAAAACCATTCCATGACATGATTTACAAGATAAGTCGGTAATAGTGATATATATATATATATATATAGGAGTGTGTCAAAATATACATTGTCTTCGATCATAGGTTGAAAAACACCTTATGATCGGCAAAAATGATAAGTACAAAAAAAAACAAAAATGTCACATGTGCCCACAAAAGGTGATCATCCTATCACTGGTGATGATCTCTATAAGAAACCACTGCCCGAGCCACCTTGCAAAGGAACCTCCTAAAAGGTCCCGGGACTCCAATCGCATAGCGCTGAAGTCAACGAGGAATGTCGTCGATAGTAGTCCCATGAATATCTCCTGTCAAGCGCTCAAGATGACTCTCCAACTCGGCCAAAACCTCTGCTGATTCGTCCTGTGGGGCTGGCGCGGGTGAAAGTGGTTGCCTCCTCTTAAAAGGCCGGAGAGCGGCTGGTCGCTGTGGACCCACATCTACATTTGAAATTTTTACTATCAGTTTTGAGACGATGAAAAATATAAAAAAAAATTAAATAGGGAAAGTTGAAAAGGATTTTACCTGACTCGTCCCACTGCTCTCCTGGTGGAAGAACCATGTCTGGGTCACCACATAAATCTATCCCAGTGTAAGGGAAATCATGAATGCAAAAGACCTGGTTTTCCAACCATTGGAAATACTCAGGTTTGAACCGAGCAACCTATCCTCTCGTCCGGGTGACGAGCCATGACTGCGACCCATCGCATCAATTTGTGCTCTCGAGGAATCCCATCTCCAACAGTAAGATGTTGTGGGATCAGCATAAGAACCCTCTCCAGGCCAAAACTCATGACCAAAGCCCCATAACCAAAGGTCTTTCGTCCGCTCTTGGCCCTGGTCAGTTGGCCTTTCACATTGGCTAGCACAGCATTGCACCAGTTGAAGATGGTGCCTTGAAAGCAATCAACTGCCATACGCATTTGGGATCCGATGGCAACATGTAATGTGATAGCTCCGCAAAGTCTGGTGACAGTAAACGCAATCACCATGAGCTTAGGACAGGATATGGTCTTTATGTCTATCCCTTTGTCTTTAGCCTGGCTGTTGCAGTACTCTAGCCGGAGGCTATCGACAGACTGGCCACTTGGCCTAGTCCCGAATAGAGTCAAGTCCTCGCCTCTCTTAGGCAAACCAGTCAAGAAATAAATGTCCTCCAGCTCGATTTCAAGCTGGTGTCCGCCAATGAAAAAGCATTGGTCCTGTACGCTTCACCTGTCAACCAGCCACTGTAGGAAATCTACCCGAGCCCTCATGCTAGGAATGGTCCAGAATTTGTACAGTCTGCATGCCCTCAAAGCGTCAAGTGAAGGCTGATGACTCCATGTGGTGGTATCCACGTCCTCATGCTCCCGTTCTCTCCAGTCTAGCATGATATATTCTCTGCACCAAGTATAAAGATTAATTAGATTGCTAGAAAACATTTTGATTGGTCCATTTTTGAGGAATTTTAGGTTCAAAACCCTTGTTGTGGGGTACGCACCCTCTACGTTAGACACAGTGCGTGGGTCCACACTTTGTCTACACGGAAGGTGCGGACCTCGAGCTTTTTCCCAATGGAGAAAAAGTCGGGGTCCGCGGGTCCGCAATGGTAAACCTGCGGACCCCCGCGCGCAGGTTTTGCGCCTAAAAACTCTCCCAAAAAACAAAATCAGGGGCTAAATCAAAAAACTAAACGATTGAAAATGAAGAGTAGGGTGATGCGGATTACCTGGAGAAGACGACGCTCGATTCCGACGGTTGGATTTTCCACAATCTTGACGGGACATTTTCTAAGCAAAAGCACTATTTTCTTACCCAAACTCGAACGGTAAAAATGAATTGACAAAGGCCCTTTTTATAAGTTTTTTGAGTAAATAAATCACAAATTTGTTTATGTTTCACTTTGAAAAGGTATTTTGCAATGCTTTTATCCATTTTAAACAGGTATGAGTAATGTTTATGTCTTTGTGCAGAATACAGGATTATTCAGGCGAAATCTATCATTTTCAACGAAAAAAACAAGTAGAGTCATCTTTAAGCCCTTTTCTGACTCCTAAAACATGAAAAGATTGCCGAGCGTTTCTTTTACACTCGTTAAAATGGAATTAAAAGATGGTCCACTTACAGCTCTTTTCCGACCGTAAAAACATGAAAAGATTGCCGAATTTCTGTTGTTTAAAATTCGATATTGGTTATAAAACGACGTGTCATTGATCGCTTTCTTACTTTTTCGGGTCAGTGACACTAATAACGAAAATTAATCCTTGGTCGTAAAAGATCAAGCAGTTCTCTCAAGTATTATTTTATACTTTTTCGGGCTTGGGAGACACAAATTTACGAAAAAGGTCAACCCTGGAGTCTTCTTAAGTTTTTTCAGACTCTCTAAAATTGAAAAATGCCAAGTTTCTCCTATACTGGACTCGTTAAAATTTCACAGTAAAGGACCTGTTCAATTACAAATAGGAACGAACCACTCCTTCTTAGGGTTCGAATTTAAACTAAGTTGGACTCATCTGAAGGATGAGCTTATAATCAAGCAAATGTTATCCTCCTCAAGCTTGTCAAAAATAAAGAGGTACTTGCCAGAAATGGTGGGGGAAAAGAGAGGAAAATGAGTCTGTTTGTCATACTTTGTAACCCCTTTTGAACACGACACTTTTATTCAACTGGGTTGGGAAATCCTTTGCCTAACAATTGATCAAACCACATTGAAAGTCTTCAGCCGGTTTTTGGGTATTAACTTTGGGTCAATTGTCACCAAGCCATCTGTCGTGTCGTTATGTGTTAAAGAGGTCACTGCCAATAAGCCATTCACTTGCAAAATATTTGTCATCCATCTTGATCATCCATGAGTCAGTCCTTGCAACAAAATTTCTTCAACTTGATCTATGATTTCGTGTTGTGGGCTTGCCTACAACAGATCGCTTTCTATCGACTTCAGCTCATTATCTAGAAAGATGATCTAGAGATCGTCAGTACCTTGGGATCTGCATGCCTCAATGGCAAGTTTCTCGCCTTTGACGACAGTTTACATCATTGACTTTCGATCAAAGGATTCCATGATATGTTCGACATCAACACATTTACTCACATCTCATGGATTGTACTGGGTACTTTGAGAGCCATTGACATCACTGATGGTTTCTCTCACACTTGTTAACAGTTTACATCATTGACTAGTAATCAAGTGGTTTCTACCATGTTTGACATCAACACATTTATTCGCATGGATAGGATCGTACTATTTTGGGAAGTAGAAATGAGGACCCTGGATCTAGTTTCCACCATCCAGGCTGCGAGGAATTTTGTACTCATTATGTTGTGGACTATTCATAAAAGATGGCTGCGTCCATACTGTGTTCACACGAGTCTATACTTATGATGTTTTACAAGATCATTCCTATATCAGAGCAGTAGATAGGTTTCTAGTTAGTTTTGATCTGAGTATGGGAATGCCTACCTCAGCAATGATATGATCTCATATATATATCTTGCATTGAATGTTTATACAGGTTCCGACCAGGCTCTCCACAAGATAATCCTCGAAATGATAAAGTACTTCACTCCTCCTATATGATAAATGAAATCCTCATCTACTACAGACTTCGCACTTTAGGGGGCAATCTGTTACACAAAAATATCATCACCATGATTATTTTCAGTCAGTATGGGTCTATCATCACTTGTATTGTCCTGCTAAGCAAGTCTAACACCTCAACTCTTCAAATCAAGCTTTGGAAGTGGGAGAAAGACATTAGAAATCAATGTAACTCTGGTTCCGCACTTTCTCTCATGGTCACCTGCGGTCCCGCACCTTCTGTGTACAAAAGCTGCATACCTACCCGCTTTGTTCCTAACAGTGTAGGTGCGGACTCCTGTGAAAGTCAAAAGGCGCACTTTTTATCTTAAAAAACTCACTTTGGGTTAATTCTAGAGTTTTCTAGAAGGAATTTTGATGTGGATTGTTCACTCTGAGGTGGTTCATGCATCCCAAAAGAGAAGGAGCTAATCCCTTGACTAAAGGAGCTATCCCTTTGAAGGAGGGCTTTATCCCTTTGAAGGAGGACTTAGTAACTTCCCTCCATTGCACTATAAATACAGGCATTGGGGTGAGGACTAGGGAGGTTAGAAGCTGAACATTTTTGAGGGTAAATGCTGGTGAAATCAAGACTCTTTGGTTGAGCTTGAGAGGAAAGATCACACACCTCTTGGTTACATTGGAGAGTGAGTGAAGCTTGTCAAAGTAGAGGAGACATCTTGTTGGACCCTGGGAGGAGCTTGTACAGCGTCAAGGCAAAGGTTGTAAAGTTCTTCTTCCTTTGAATTAATACAATCAAACTCATTTTTCTCAACAAGTATCTTATGCTATTTGTTTCATGGACTCCTTGACTTTCATGTTAAATATGTTTCATGCAATTAGTTTTTCAATTGGTTTTTCAGGTGCTATTTAATTTGTTTGCCTTGTTTGTGTTTGCAGATTCGCGAAGAGGAGCTCATTTGGATCAAAAGAGCAAGGGCATCCACAAGCTTGCGTTGGACCAAAGGTAGGCCCTAGAAACCTTTGTTTGCTATTGTTTATTGAAGCATATTTAGAGAAAGATAGTGTCTGGTTGGTTTTCTTGTCGTTAGGTCTTCTTTAGATTCTAGGAAGGTCTATCTTTTCCACAAGATCGACCCATTCCGCGCGACACCACTCTTGGCATCGGGCCCAGAGACATAACCCACACTAGGTGAACTTCGTTATCAATGTGTGTGTCCTTTGATTTGATGGTCATCATTATCTTTCCTCTTCTTTAATGTGTGAAAATGTGGTTTTCTCATGCTATTTCACATGAAATTCTTCTAACATCACAAAAGTAAAAGACCTTGGTTAATTCTACTAGTTGAAGAGATCCAAATCAAGTTTGGTATTAGAGCAGCCTTCTTGCTTATGTGAATTGCAAGTGTGAAGAAAGAAAATGGAGGATAACAAAGATCTCTATGAGGACCTCCTTAAGATGGCACACATGGTGGATTTAATGTATGCAGATTATGGGGAGAAATTAGCAAGAGAGGAACAAGAGAAATAAAGAGAAGAGGATGATGCATCTTCTTCATTGTCTTCTCATCATTCAGATGACGAGATCAATAAGAGTCTTCAAGCAGAGAATGTTGAATTGAGGTGATCCAGGTGGATATTGGTGGCCACCCGCTAATTCCACTTGGATCCCCTCTAGTTCTTCTTACAGTTTTTTCAGTTTCCTTAATTATAGCACAATTTACTATTTTTAGCAGTTTTTCGAGTCCTAAACTTCCGGACCCGTTTTGAGGCCCTAAACAACATTTTTTGGGAAATCTAACGCCAGCGATTTTTCTAATTAAAAATCGTCTTTTCCGTCGTAGAACTTGGAGAGATCTTTCCAAAATGCTATCATGCACGTCAAACGGAGATAGTACGACCAATTCGCGACCCCAGGAAGTTGATGTACCAACTTACCCAAAAACGGGGCCCACAATTTGGCGTTTCATCTTCTAGGGTTAGATTTTGGAATGTGAAGGGTTTTCCATTGTTTCTCAACAATAAATAGGCCTTCGAGCCTCATTGTAAGACAGTTCAGAGGCATGTAGCCACCACATCTCTTCTTAGAGATAAGCTACCATCGCCCTAGCTGGTTTATTTCCATTTTTGTTTGTAAGCATATTTCAGTATTTTACAGTAATGAATTGAGGTATTATTTCCGCTGCATATCTGTCTTTATGGTTATCTCTATATTTTATTGCGTTCCTGTTTAAATCCGGATCATGAGGAGACTTCTATGAGAATAAAAAGAGGATAAGTAGAGATTGCAGCTTCAATTATGAGCCATGGAAGAGGCCTTGGAATAAATGAAATGCAACAAAGGCTTAGTGAAGTCATCGTCACCTGCTTTAGAATCAACAGCTCAAGTAAACAATGTTTATCATTCTTCAGTCTGATTTTGACATGGCGCCATTTCTGTTGGAAGCCTTGAGGTACCCATTTTAGGAAACAGCCTCAGACTCCTTACCAAGATGGGATACATAGAAGGAGAGTGCTTGAAGGTAGCGGAAGATTCCAACACATTGTTGAAGCCATCGAAGAAAGAGGATGATTAGAATGCATCACAATCCTCCCATGGGAGTGCTCATTGAAGAGGAAGAGTTAAGACAAACTCTTATTGCTAGGGTTTCACTAGAGACATTCAAGAGAGGTATAAAAAGTCTCAATATTCTAAAGTTCATTTTGATTACAACCATATTGTTAATGATGAGAAGAAATCATGGCGTAGAAAACCATGTAGTTTTTATGGTTTGCATAACCATGTGATTGTTGAGTGTTGGAAGAGAATGTCAGCAAGGAAAGGGATGAGGCATGGAAGGCCTTCTCCACATTAGGGAAAGAAGAAGGTTAATAAGGTTAGGAGGAAAAATCATTTTTGCAATCATTAAAACAGAGGTAGACATCAAAGAGCCACATGTTGGAGGCTCCATCCACAGTGGCGTCTTAAGAACAAAGCACCCATGTAGAAACCAACTGGTGAAAATGTTCAACAAGCGAATCCGCCAAAGGGAGATGACCCATTCACTTTGATGAGTGTGAGATGGTTTTACTAGATATAGTAGCTTTCCATTGCTACATTTTTTAAATCATCTATTTCCATATAATTTTAGAAGTGATGATGTGTTTTGCATCACTTATTAAAGCAACGATGATGTTTTGGTCTTTTATTGATAGTTGAGTTATTGGTTTCTATTATGATGCAAAGTTTACGATAGAGTGTGTGTTAGAAACTATTGGAAAGTATGGGGATCCTTGGGTCATGATTGTTCATGTAATTGAGCATGTAGTCTATAAATATTGTACTACAGTTTTGCAGAGGATGCAGGTGTCAGTTCATCTCTTATGGCTCTTGAGCACAAGGGTGAAGGAGAAGGAAGTGTGACCTGTCAAGACGCTTGTTGTTCATACAATGTAACACAACAATTGCAGATTATGTTCATGAATTTGGAGGACCAAAAGCTCCTGAGTGGGGAGGAATGATCCAGGTGGCTCCAGAAACACTCAGAATTCAGAAGTGGCTTTGGAAAATCTCAAAAATCAAAGTTCTCATATTTCACCCAAACCAGGATCAGATCATGGTGCTCATCATCCTGATTCTGATGACATGAACAACACTCAAATTTAAGTTCATATGCTTAAGATATTCACAGTCAAAATTTTGGTCAAACTAGGCCCAATGGCGGCCATTAACAAAGCAACAATTTGGAATTTACCGATGCACAAATTATGGCGGCTGGAAAGGGAGAATTTGTCACCTATTTAATTTTTTGGGTAAACCCAAAAATCCGGTCAATTTTATTCCAACATTTCATTTTGAAATATAAAAAAATATTAAAATGATGCCACCCCCGCTACCCCCTCAACACATTGTTATATTATATAAAACAAAATGGGGGTGGGATGATATTGGCAGACTTGCCACCCAACCAACCACCAACTATTAAAACAAGCCAACGACCCTTATGTTGACTGCCGATAATCCGAGGTCGACGGGACTTGAACCCGCATAGCCAAGTTGGTCACCCGACCCATGGACGACCCCACTGCAAAACAATCTGAATTACATTAACTGCATATCCAAATAAAACCATGTCATGGTTAAAAAAACATCAATTAATGCACCCATTTAAAAAATAATACAAATGTGTGCTATATGCGGGAGGCCCTCGGGTTTGACCTTGGGACCTCTTCCCACCTATTTTCGGCATTCACCAATAGCCCAATGGGCTTACCCTTGTAAAATTCGCCCATGTAATAATATTTAAACGTGTCACCATTTAGCCCACAAAGGAGAGAGGAGCGCATGTGGAACCTGTAGGAGAAATTGTTCAAAGGTTGGAGATGTTTTTTGAGATAGAATATTCCCTAGAATATTCCACAGAATTGGTAAGGAATCTAAAAGATTCCCTAGAGGGAAAAAATTCATAGTGACAGAATCATGCCAATTTTATGCTCAAATGAACTAAAATTTCCTAGGGAATGCGATGGTGTGATCTGTTTCCTAATCTGAGAAGTAGAATTTTAGGCAATCTGCAGTGAGGAATCTTCACAAAATCTTGAGGAATCTAAAAGAATCCCTTGGAGGTTAATTTTTTATAAAGGAGGAATGATGCCTAATTTACAGGAATTTTTATCAAAATTTTGCAAGGAGCGTAGTGGTGTGATCAAAATTTTGATTAGAGAAACGAATTTTTTTCCTATCTCTAGGAAGGAATCTTTGGGGGAATCTTTGAAATTTTCGAGGGTCCAGATTTTGATGGTGACAGAAAGGGGCCAGGTTTATATTCATTTCAATCTATTTCATTCCTCGAATTCAATGATGCAGCCCATTTCATTAGCAAAGCTTTGCAATTTCAAGCCATCCCTAGAAGTGGAAGTATATGATGCAGTGATGACATGTTTGTCTTTTGATTTGCTAAGATGATGATTTTGTTGTTGAGATCCTTATTACCATTATTTTGAAGAATAGTTGTATGACACGTCATGTGAGAATCTATTATCTTTTACATGCTGAAGGAGGGCCCATGTGAGTGAGAGTTTCTATAGGATAACATCTCATGGAGAGACACGCCACTGTGATTGAGGGAATTTATCCTTGTAATGAAAAAGAATGTACCATGTAATCATCATAAGTTTGTAACGTTTAATGAAGCAACTTCCTCAATCTTGACACTGGGCCCGGAGATGTAACCCACACTGAGTGAACTTTGTTATCAATGTGTGTGTGTCCTTTTATTTTATGGTCATCATTATTTTTCCTCTTATTTAAAGTATGCCCTTATGGTTTTCTCATGCCCTTTCACATGCAATTTTCCTAACATCACAAAAGTAAAAGATCTTGGTTAATTCCAGTAGCTTAAGAGATTTGGATCATATATGTGTCATTAGATAAGTATAAATAGCACTGTAAGACTAAGAAAAGTGTCCTCCTCAATTCGACTTCAAAAAGAATAATGTAAATTCCCCAAAGGACATGTTGGCTCACATACATTCATGTTGTCTCATATACAGAAGAAATAAACTATTTATAGGCAAGGCGGCCTCATTTTAGAAGGCATATTTTGGTGAAGTTTTTTGTGATGGTCTGTGGTAGACAAAAGTGCAAGAAAGTGAGATAGAAGCCTCTAATAACCAACGAAGTAAAGGACAGGAAGAGATAAGCTATTAGGTTACTTTGTGCGAATGCTTGTAAGGGCAGAAAGCACCTATTTGTGCTAGAAGTTTGTTACAATATTAAGGACAAAAATAAATATGTTGCAACAATGAAGGCCGAGGAGAGGAGAATTTTGTTGCAGTAGTGGTGCAGTCCTCCTAGAGATTTGAAGTGGAAGAAGGCTAAAAATTAATATATTGCAGTAGTGAACACCGAGGAGAGGAGACGTTTGTTGCAGGAGTGGTGCATTCCTCCTCGGGAGTTGAAGTGGACGAAGGTTAAAATTCTAATGGAATCCAAGGTTGAAGAAGAAGTTGAGAAGGAGGAAGGAGCAAAAGGTTGGATAACATTGACAAAGGATCTTTATGTCTTGGTCTTGGAGAGGAAAATAGGTCAATGATATTTGTCTTGGTATTCTTCAATTGAAATCTCTATAACAAGAAGAATTTGTTTGGGTTTTCCTCTCAAAGAGTCAGAGGTTTTAGCCCTAGCTGATAGCCTATATTTTGTGTCTCGTGTCTCTTTATGGTTTATGCATTGGTAATTGTTTGATGAAAAAGAACAATAATAACCTAAGTAAAAGAAGATCTTAATCTAAAGAAGTAAAAAAAACTCACAATAAGTTACTAGTAGAAGAGAAATCACATAAATATTATGCCCTAGATTTCTCAACAACTATAGCCTACAAAAATACATCTTTCACTCCTCTCATCAAGCACCTTTCTTAGCTACTCAAGAACATGTGAAAATTATATTGATCCAAAAATTCTAAGGTGAGATGCATTTACCTTTTAATTATCCCATGCTTCTTGAGGTATTGTATCCTAGAGATTGGTTATTGGAGATCTGTTGAGAACATACATTGTTGTCAAAACTGCTTCAACCCAATAGTTATTAGAAAACATTTTATCACGAAGCATACATATGGCCATGTTCATGATCAACTATTTTTACTTTCCGCGACTCATTTCTTTTGTGGAGTATATCTTGTTGTGTTCTGCATTATGATTCCTTATTGTTGACAAGAGGCTTTGAATTCGTTGGAGTTCTTTTCTTCTCCTCTGTTGGATCTAAGTGCTTTCAAAGGCTTTCCACTCTACTTTTCTTCTTCTTCTTTGAACTCTTTAAATCTTGAGAAAGTATCTGATTTATTTTTGAGAAAATGCACCCATATCTTCCTTCTATAATCATGAGTGAATGCCAGAAAGTAAAGACTAAATACTATGAGAGATTTCAACTTCTAAGAGTCAATGGAAACATCCTATTCTTGGTTTTTTCAACCTTTGCTATCATTCTTCTATTGGGAGGTTTGTCATAGATATAACATGTATTCCCTTGAAATATTACATCGTAACCATGTTCCATAAATTGACCTACACTAATGAGGTTATGCTTCAGATGTGGAACATAATAAACATCAGGTATATATTTGTGTTGATTTTGTTTAGTAAGAATAGGGATAGTACCTTTCCCTTCAGCTTTGACAAAGAACAATCTCCAAGAGTACAAATATCAAGATAAGAAATCGGATTTTTGTTACCTATTATATGATTGGTTTAACCACTGTCTAACAACCAAAGTTCATTGTTGTTGGTGTCTTCAGAAAGATGACAGGAAAGAAACCTAGTCTTGAAGAATTCTCTTTCATTGTTGGAGAGATGGACACTGCCTCTTTGTTGGTATGACTGTTTCTTTCTACATTCATGTTCATAATGGCCAGATTTCTTGCAGTAATAACATTGAACATTAGATTTTCTCCATGTGATTCTTCTCTATGTTTGATATTGTGGAGGTATCTATTGCTCTACATGATAATGTTATGTTCTGTCTCTACCTCACTTGTTGTCGCCTCTATATCCTCTGCCTCTTCCTCTACCAAAAGAGAGTTGTGATTTGAAATCTTGTTCCATGGAATCTTATGCCAAGTTGAGTCTTGTTTTGTGTGCCAAAAGTGATCCAGTCAATTTTTCTACTGAGAAATTTGTAAAATCTTTGGATTCCAAAATGGTTGTTACAATCATGTCATATTTCTTAGTCAGGCTTCGAAGGACTATTTCAACAATATTTTGATCTGTAACGGTTTCACTAATGAGTTCATTTGATTGACTATTCCCATGACTCTAGTCATGACCTGATCCACATTATTTGTGTAAGTCATATTTACGGTTTCAAACTGAGCTCTCAATGTCTGCAATTTAACAGTCTTTACTGTATCATTACCTTGATGCACAACTTTCAAAATTTCCCAAGATTCATTTTCTATGGATGCACCAATTATCTTGTCAAATATGGAGTCATCGACTCAATTCTGTATCCAACATTTGGCTTTATGCTCTTTGTTTCTGAGTTCAATAGCTGCATTCCTATGATTATTTGTCTTGACCTCCCATGTTTCTTGGGTCATCTCTACATAGGTGTTCTGATGTGTGTTCCAACACTCTTGGGCTTGCAAAACTTTATTCATTCTTAAATACCAAAACTCATATTTTTTGCCAAGAAGAGTCGAGGTTTGTGGAAAAGGGACGAAGCCATTTCGTCAAACAAAGATGTGTGCCCTTTTTTTGTTAAAAAAAAATCACCTCCTTTCAAAAAAAAAATTCCCTTTTTTAATATAATAAACTCTCCCTCATCTTTTAAAGGGCCCCTTTTTTAACAAACTTTTAAACCAAAATGTCCCTTTCTTTAAATCCTTAAAAAAATCAATATTATAATCTATCTTTACACTTTTCAAGAAAAAAACTCTTTTTTTAAATAATCAAAAGAATCCTTTTTTTTAACGTCTTCAAGCAATGAATTCATTAGTGATTCAACATCTTCAGAAGATAATTAAAAAACAAGAAACATCAAAGAAATATATGAGTTGGAGCATGAGTTTGACCAATAGAATATGTTTGCATTTCTTTCATCTCAACGAACCCATTTTGAAGAAGAAGTTAAAGAAACACATTGGGTTGATTCAATGAACCAAGAAATTGCTACAATAGAAAATAAATAGACTTGGGAATTAGTTGATCTCGCAAGAGACAAAATTAGAATTAGTGTAAAATGGGTATATAAGACCAAGTTGAGTGAAATAGGAGAGATTGAGAAACACAAGGTAAAGCTAGTTTCCAAAGGATTCTCACAATAATTTCATGTCGACTATGGTGAAACATTTTCTCTATTAGCAAGGTTAGACATCATTAGAACCATCTTGTCCACAACAACTCAAAGCAAATGGAAAATCCACCAACTTTATGTAAAATCTACATTCTTAAATGGTATATTGCACGAAGAATTTTATTTAGAGAAGTCTCTTGGCTTTGATGTTCCAGGACAAGAGCATAAGGTATACCGATTGAAGAAAGCTTTGTATGGTTTGAAACAAGCTCCAAGAGCTTGGTACAACTGCATCAACATTTATCTCATCAAAGGTGGTTTTTGCAGAAGAAGCCATGATCCAACTTTGTATACCAAATCTCATGAAGGTAAAATTCCTATTGTATACTATTATGTAGATCATCTTCTTTATACTAGTAATATGATGTTGGAGGACTTCGAAGCATAAATGCAAACAAATTTTGATATGACAAATATAGGGGTCATGAAATACTTCTAAGGCATTGAAATTCACCAATATGCCAATGGAATTTTTGTTGGCCAACAAAAGTATTCCACTGATATCATCCAAAAGTTTATAATGACCAATTGAAAACATGTTGATATACCAATTTCTCAGGGCACCAAGCTGAGAAAAAAAGATGTAGCACCACCATTTAATCCTACATTGTATAAATGTCTAGTTGGTAGTTTGTTTTATCCCACTGGAACTAGACCTAATATCATGTTTGCAGCAAGTTTTTTCTCTGGGTTTATGCAATCACCTAAGATTTATCATTGGAAGGTTGCAAAAGGGATATTAAGGTATACTATAGGAACCATAGACTATCGTTTGTTATATACACATTGTGAATATTTTTCACTTTCAGGTTATACATACAACGATTGTGGATGGAGTTTAAATGATCATAAAAGCACCCCACGATATGTTTTTTTATTTGGGAATCAATCTTATTTCATGGGCATCCAACAAAAAATCAATCATTTCAATATCTTCTACAAAGGAAGAATATGTAGCAGCAAATTCAACAGCTTGTCAAGCAGTGTGGTTGAGAATATTATTGAAAGATATTTCAAATTTCAAAAGGATCTAACTCCTATTTACTCAGACAACAATTCAACAATTCTTTACCAAAAAATCATGTTCTCCACAAAAAGAAAAATCACATTAAACTCATTTTCATTTCGTCTGTGAGTTTGTCAATGAGAGAGACATAGTACTTACTTTTTGTGGTTCCAAAGATTAGCTTGTAGATATTTTCCAAAAGCCATTGGGCAAAAGTGTATTTGAATTTCAAATAGAGAAATTAGGCATTGTCAGTGTCTCCACTTGTAGCAGTTGAGATTAGGAGGGGATGTTGAGATATTAATATCACTATTTGCTAGCTGTCATCACATTTGATTATGTTGTCTACGATGTGTCATAGACAATTTGGTTTTGCTTCAGTTTAGTCGAGTTTCACTCCAAACATTTATCGTTGATGTTCTCTTTGTAATCTATTTAGCTATTTTGAATATTGAGAGGAGCAATCTCTGCTCCTCGTCGTCATTTTCATTCTTTTTCACACATCTCTATTTCTTAGAAAAGAATATGTGATTGTGTTAATTTGTAATAGGGTGCTAATTTTAAAAGGAGTGAATGATTTTATAGGATTTTACATATTCTTTAAATATGTTAGATAAATAAGGTTTTAAATTAGAAAAATATTTTAGAGTTAAGTTTTGAAAGGAATAGAAGTTTTGAAAGAAAGTAATAAATGTGGTTTTCAATTCAAAATAAATTTAGAAAAGAATAAATGAAAGGTATTGCTCTTACAATTAAAGGCTTTAAAATGTTTAATCTCAATTCTTTTTCTAATTAAAAAAAAATATTCTAACTTTTATTGCATCATATCCAATTCAAATTTAAACTTGATAACTTTCGCCTACAATACTATTTACCATTCTCCCCCCAGCCATCTTTATGTTGATTATTGATTCCCCAAATATTCAAGAACCAGACGGACATGGACGTGGTCAATTATTTGGCCGCGCCCATGTCCCTCCGATTTCCAAATATTCAGGGAATCAACGATTGACATAAGCTCCGAGTTCCCCACATGCCGATCTAAAAAACGTCCAGTGTGCCAAATAAATGGCCTCTTGGAATTGTTTCCAATAACCATGACAAACCTTATATACATAGTATTTATGGTCAGTACACTTCACACTTTGTTAACAAAATCAGTTCATCCTCCTACTTAAATTCTTTGCGTAGGACAAATGACATAGCTTCATATCAATGTGATACATTACAATACGACATAATTCCTCACATTGACACTACATAATGTCTTTGAATCCAAATATCTGTGAAACGAAAGCTTTATGTACTACTTTGACTGCAACCCATTGGACAATATATGATTGTTGAACTACACTTAACAATAAAAATTTAACCCTCATAGGCTAGATCTCTGAGCTCTACTAAAATTTAAAGTACATAAAAGAACTTAAAAGACATACGCATGGAACTTGAATGACTTTATAAACCTTCATTTCCTATTAGGAAACCTCCACTAAAAAATCAAAAAAACCAACTTAAAGCTTACAAATAAAATCAAGCAATTATGTTCCCATATGTATCCGTTGGAGCTAGATCTATGGCAAGACGGGAGAGACCTTAACCGGAGTTGTCAGTCCTACTTCCGCCAATAAAAATCAAACAATTACAAATGGTGTAGTGATGGTGGTGCAATGGACATCGATTTGAAGTGTAGAGAGAATTGAGAAGAATCATAGTAGAGGAGTTGAAGTTGACATCAATTTTTAGAAGATGGACCACCTCTATTTGTCGAAGTGGAATCTTCAGAACATTCTACACTACGAGAAGTGAATCATAAAGTAATAACATGATACAGCTAATTGGAAGATTTTTCAATCTCCTAAACTACCATTTGAGACATGAATATAGATTTTGCGATCTTTGAAGCTGCCATTATGCCATTGGTTGGAAAAAAACAAATATTTATATTCAAATTTGCCATCAAGTTCAACATATCCAGTCAGATATGTAGGTATATGTTATGGAGATTTGCAGTGTTGATAACGATCCAGCCCAATTCAATCCTTATCCATGGGAATGAATTAGTGGCATGTGAAACATCCTTTCTATTTATTTTTAATGGCGATCTGCCATAGCAGTGTCCTCCGGAAGTCCCTTTAACATATGAATTTTACAATGAATTAAAATCCTAGCACCTTTTTCCATCTATATTACAAAAACTATGAGTGATGGATATGAGAATTGAACCTCATAAACTCTCGCTACGAGCGATTCTGCACAATTGGAGTTACCCTTTGAAAATACAAACTTTATGCTCAATGGAAACATCATTGGTGGATCTAATAATTAACAAATGAAAATTACCAATATTTGTAGTTCCGTAACTCAACTCTTCGGCACAACTTATCTCCTCCATGTGACTTCTTCTTTGCACCTCAAACACTCGATAGCTCATCCACACAAGTTCTCATTTAGGCACTTCTCCACACTAATAGCAACAAAATTCTGAATTATGAAAATAGGTGAAGAAGAAATGCCTCAATTTTTGCATTAAAATAGTACTTGTTATTACTAATAATAATATATGAAACCAACTCACAAAAGGATAGAAAAGATAGACCAACGCTTTAGAAATCAGCCTCTTCAAGGGGGAAACCTCCTTTACATTACACAAATGAACAATTATTGGATGATACAAATGACAATACCTCCTTTCTATATATAGCAGTCTAAGGGATCATAATATAATCAGTGTCGACATAACAATAATAATGTAAGGGCACAACAATAACAATAGTGGGCTTCTATGGGGCATAATAGTAACAATGTGGGGACTACATGGGCAAAAAAATATAATAAGGGGGTTGCACTAATAACAATAAGGGGTTACACTCGTGGTATAGGGACCTAACATGCCCCTCTCATTCAAAAAGAGTTGTCCTCAACTCTTGAGTAGCTCTAGATGCTTCTATATAAAATTCGCTTCTTCCATTTGGAATCTTCAATGGGTAAGTTCTTCCACTTCATGAGATACTCTGAAATTGATCGATTTCATAGCTGTCGATTTCTCGTTTCTATGACTGCTTCAGGTTGCAATATGCTTTTTTCTTCATCACGTTCTCACAATATTGTTTGAATTGGGATTTTTTGCAATTTTTAAATGAGTGCCCACATTTCTTTATCATTGTTCCATTCATCCTTTACTTCATTTATCCAATCTAGTTAGATAATAGAAATGGCACAAAAAAATGCTTCCACATCTTCATCCTTCCTTGAAAGTGCATTTGCAATTACATTTTTCTCCCCTTTTTGTAGATGATTTCAAAGTCATAACCCAACATCTTTGTTACCCATTTTGTTGTTCTTCTGAAGATAATATTTGTTCTAAAAAGTATTTAAGACTATCATGATCCGTTTTTATCTTTAAGTGTCTTCCTATTAGGTAAGCTTTGATGTTTGGAGGAACACTTCCTGGAATCAAATGAATGGCATAATCATGATCACGAATAGGTGGAAGGCCTTTGGGAGTCTCAAATACCTTGGAATGATTTTCCAAGAATTTTTGGAGATCTAAATAAATAGATGATTTCGATGTGGGAACCTCCAGTGAACATAATTGTGCAATTACACCTCGTTGTTCTTTCTTTAGAAGATTTGTCATTCCATTAGAGTTTATTTATCTTTCCCATTTTCCATATGATACCCCTTACTTAAACTTTCTTTCCTTCTGAAAAACATTTCATGAAAAGTTCTTGAAAATTAAAAGTTTTGTACCCAAGGATTGTAGCCATTGGACTCCAAGTATACCATCATCACCACCCATTGGAATGGAAAGCATTGGGCTACTCAATACGTATTCTCTCATGGATAGCTGGATATTATGGGAACTTCTAGAGAAATTTATGGTTCGTCCACTTGCAACCGTCACTTGACACTTTGGTACTGGATATACGAAGCAATTCAATTCCTTGGCTATCTTACAATGAATAAAATTATGGGTACTACCCGAATCAATCAACACTATTACCTTTTTCTTCTTGATATGTCCTTCTATCTTTATAGTTTGAGGAGTGGTAATTCCGTCCAATGCATTACATGATATGGTTGGATTAATTTCTTCTTTCTCTAGGGTTGGTTCCTAGTGAGTATCCTTTTCTTTTGACGTTTCTTGATCCTTTTCTTCCTAATATTTCACTACTTGAACCTTCTTATTCTTGATATGTCCTTCTATCTTGAGAGTTTGGAGAGTGGTAATTCCTGCCAATGCAGTACAAGATATGGTCAGATTCATTTGTTCTTTCTCTAGGGTTGGTTCCTGGTGTATATCCTCTTCTTTTGACATTTCTTGATCCTTTTCTTCCTCCTCTTCACAATATATGTAAAATAATTTCTTCTCAGCACAGTTATGACCATTAATGTATTTACTATCACAATTGTAAGAGAGCCCTTTTTTCTTTTTTCTTCCAACTGTTGTGGTGTCAACCTTGTAGGTTGTGGAAGGCTAGAAGAAACAACACTTCCATCTTTATATTTGTGAGGGGTAGACTTCCTTGTTTCCATAATTTTTCTTTCCACTTTTCTTGCCAACCTGTATGCCTTCTCTAATGAATCAGGGTCCGAAAGGTGAACCTCATGTTGGATGTTATCTTTTAAAGTCCCTATGAAGACAACAATCCTCTGCTTCTCTGGAATATCATTTACCCTTATATTCAATTTTTGAAAGTCCTCAATGTGCTCTGTTATTGAACCCTTTTTCTTGAGATTTATCAATTGGCTAAAGAAGGTCTTTCTCTTTGTATCCTCATAATCTGCTATCATTTCCTCCATGAAAATTGACCACATGACAAGTGGTTTATGAGAACAAAGCCCTTTATACCATAAATATGGATTTGGCTCTAAATATAAAGATTCAATACGTACCTTTTGTAATAGTTTCACCTCATGTATATCAAAATATTGCTCCATCTGTAGTATCCAATTTACCGATATTTGCCATCAAACTTCCTCATATCGCATTTTCTTTATTTTAGAGTTCGATCTTGAAATGACTGCAACTCTATAATTTTGGAACTTTAAGTTCTGAAATATAAGCTTGCGATATCACTCTAAGTCCTCTTTTTAACCCCACAAGTCTGATCGCAATTAGGTTCCTGAAGAAATAGTTATGACTAATCTCCTGTAATGACCTAACTATAGACTTTTTTAGTAGATCAAAGTTGTACGACGTGCCACATGTCACTGTTTCAACCTTAGGTTCTAAAACAAATACCCAACAAACTAAAGTCTGTCTTCATCTATCACCTTTTATGAAACTTGAATCAGATGCTCCGAGAGAGAGTTATGAAAATTTTCCCAAGGTCACCTATTTGGGATGTAATTCAGGGGCCTGCAGAAACCCTAAATGGCTTGGACTGTATCTCCAAAAATATAGCAAAGAAAACTCTAAAATTTGGGCTCGCGCTTCACAAGATTTCCACTCAAATGGGTTTTAATTGCAGAATCTAAAACATCATAGAAAGAAAATTATAGTGAAAATTCCACGATGACCTCTTTGAGATGGAATTATGGAGCTTTCAAAAACCCTAACTTCCTCAGATCATATCTCCGAAAATATAGCGAGACAAGATCTGAAATTTGGAACCGAGGTTCAGAATGATTTTGTCTCAAACATGTTTTTTTTCATCTTCTAAAACATCCTAAAAAAAATTTATAGTGAAACTTCCATGAAGGCATGTTTGGAGCAGCGAAAACCTAGAATCCAAAGCTATGATACGAAATGTTATGAAACCAACTCACAAAAAGATAGGAAAGGTAGACCAACGCCTTAGAAATCAGCCTCTTCGAGGGGGAAACCTCCTTTACATTACACAAATGAATAATTCTTGGATGATACAAATGAAAATACCTCCTTTCTATATATAGGAGTCTAAGGGGTCATAATATAATCAAATCTGACATAACAATAATAATGTAAGGGCATAACAATAATAATAGTGGGCTTCTATGGGGCATAATAGTAACAATATGGGGACTACGTTGGCACAACAATATCATAAGGGGGTTGCACTAATAACAATAAGTGGTTACACTCGTAGCATAGGGACCTAACATAATAAATAATTAAGTCGAAGTATTTTTTTATGGTGAAGTTTTGCCTCACGACACTGTTCATAGATTCGTCGGCCTCAATGTCATATTCCTAGATTCACTTTCTCCTCCCTTTGTCTCTGCAAGGCTGGTGAGAATTTTTCTCCTTCCTATGATCCTTTCTCGTCGTTGCTCACCTGCGATCCTTCCTGGCCATGATATTTTCCTGGAACTTGCTTAGCCCCTTACTTCTCACCTTTGCTACCTCCATCTGCTTCACGACAATCTCGGTGCCAGTGTGTAGCTACCCCTTGTATATCACCCTGTTCCCGACTCACCCCAATATGTTCCCCTCACTGAAATTGTCGGTCACCTTGCAGAGTACCTGGATTGGTATTTCCATGCTGCCCAATCGCTCGAAAATATGATTGTCGTTCGGGCCACTATGGTTGATGCTAGTCACAGTGTCACATATTGAAGGTCCAATCAATATTTTCAGCAGCTCTTGATCTGACGAAGCCGATGCACCATGACAATACATATTAATCATCATAGTTGTGGTGCTCTGAACGTACGTTGACCTCTAACACTTCCTCAATGAATAGCAGTAGCACAACCCCGCAACAAGTACTAGAGCCATGACGTAGATAACAACCCATGTTATCCAAGCTTTGCTCCCTGAGCTGCCTCCACCTCCACCACCACTGCCATTCCTTCCTTTCAGTGTCTTGTTGCTGCTACGCCTTACACTTAACAATGATTGATTCCTCCATTCCCAGTGGCACTCACATTGGTTTTTCTCCATAATTCTCTTCATTCGCAAAGAGAATTTCGGTGGGTGCCCTAGCAATGCTAGAGGACAGTGTGAAGAGGCTCAAGTCGTCATGAGGAATGTGTGAAGAAGCTCAAGCTGCCAAGAGGGAAGGGTTCATCACCAAGATAGACACTCAGCAAGGGTCAGATGGAAAGCATACTAAATTTACTATTAGAGTAGGTTTATGAGTCATGTGGCACAATCTCATTCTCATGTGTGGCTTCCCGTTGTTCTCTCCATGTATTCGACAATCTCTGGTTCCATTTCCAAGAATGTATTCATGGTGTATCCTCGAGTCTGGTTGTTCTTCTTCACCTTCTGGTTCATAAATAGGTGCCATGGACTAGATATTGTGGCCTTGAGCAAGCTAGGATTCAAATCCAATCAATTGATAAATGATGTTTCTTAAATGCATTTGACAATGAGTCTATCATCATTGTTTGCCACACCTAGGCAACAATTTTGCAAGAGGATTTCAGATATGTTATTTGGTTTGCATTATCTTCTTCACGTCTTGTTTTACCTTGAACAAGCTTTCAATCCTGGTTTGTAGGTCTAGTTTCCTTATATGATTCTTTGTTTCAATTTTTGTATTCTATTGCTAGGTACAATTATAGTAGTTAAGAATTTTGGTTCTTTCTTATACATTTGAATGAAAAGTATAATAAATTTATAAACAGAGGGTCTTATCTCTATCATTGCTTTAATATTCAGATGCATTGGTGTTTTCATCTAAGCACAATGAAGATATTTTTCCCTTTATGTGAATGTTTTATCTCTTTATAAAAATAGTTGCAAGATAAAAATATAACCTTTTGTTTCAAAGACTAGCAGGCTTTAGATATTCTACTTTCCAATGCAAGCCAAGAAGGTTTTGTGTGTTAAATAGAGTAGATGTTATCCACCACAAAGGTCAACTTTTCCAATTGCCATTGTGATTCTTGAAATTTTTTGTAGTACTTTCACTAAATGGGTCACCTTTCAGCATCATTGTGGGAGTTTAAAAATTATAGAAAAATTCGTTAAAGCAAGTCATGTCAAGAAGTTTTATGTGGAGTGGCAAAGGGAGAACCAACACACTAGAGGAAAACTTGGGGATTTCACCTAGTAGCTGATTGTTTATTACATCCATGTTCTTTAAAATTGACAGTTGGGTAAGGTCAGAGGGAATTGAACCCGTGAGGTTGTTTCCCCTGAGAATGATCTACGTGAGTGACATAAGGCTCGAGAACGCCCGAGATATGGTATCGATGAGATGGTGGTCTGTGATATTGAGTGTGCTTACATTGCCCCCGACACAAGTCATATGGTGCCACTAGGAACACAGATCATTTCTCTTCCATGCTTTGGCGATTACATATGGGTACCCGAGGCCCTCCACGAAGGCCAATAGGGCATTTACTTTGGCATCGTAAGGGGTCCTAGGAATGGCCATGCAGAAATTTGCCTATTGTGTTAGGTTTTGGTTTTGAAATTTGGGTTAGGCTCTTGTAGCTTGTTGTTTCTCAATCTAATGTTCAATGAGGCGAAGGAAAGAAGTGACTCAGGCACTGGTCCTGTAAGCATGTTGTCTTGGAGCTATAAGTCAAATAGACCCGCTGACTTGAATTCAAGCACTGGTCCAATGAAGTCATTCACATGCAACTAGGCATGTGCGAGATAACTCATGGGGCCAACGATTGCAATGGATCCACCAAGTTCTACTCTGGTTTTATTAGACTGTGCCATTATTACGCTTTCAAATATAGACATTTTTTTTTGAATCCGAACCACCAGATTGTTGGCGTATGTACTACGTTATATGCGACATGTCTCGGAAAACTTTGATATCGTTATACTCATAACCTCTGATGGCCCACATCATACCTTGTTATATATCGTAAGTTCTCCCATGAGAACTTTTCTGATATAGTTGGTTCACCCCCAGACCCGATATAGAATTTAAATATGCTTTATGATCCATATAACATCTGCTCATTATATCGGGATTTTTAATAATTCCACAAGTAAACATTGATAGTTTGGACCCAATTCGGAATTTACTTGTGCTTTATAATATGATTGGGTCCACTAACATTTATTGGTATTTTTATGACGAGAATTCCAAAAATCTCTAATATCCATTTAAAAATTGGATCCGATAAGAAATTTACCTGCCATGTATTAAGGCATCGAGTCCGCACCTGACCTCAAGAATTTTGCGATGGTTCTTGTTTATAAATCTCTAATAGCCCAAATCTACTATGGAACTTAATTATGGTTTATAAATGATATTGGTCTTGTATGGTTTAATGGACACACTGATGCACCTAAAATATTACAAGGAATGAATTTTCGTATTTCAGTGAGTTGATATTTGTGACTTAGGTGAGAAAGGATGATTTCCCATCTTGACATTTGTGACTCGATGTGTTTTTTATGAGATTCGCCCAAATATCAATGGTGGAAGAACCCAATCCTCTACTTGTTTCTGTGTTTGTTTTCAAGGACTAATCCCGGGGAAGCTTCTCAGCTAATCTCCAAACAATGGAAGGAGGGTTAGCAACAATGATTGGATGTTCAGATATGAGATATGACCCAATTCTAGATAAATGGGTAATCATATCTCCTGCTAGAGGCAAACACCCCACGGACTTCAAAATTTCAATATTGCCTCAGTATTCACTCAATCAAGTATGTGGTGTTTCCCATCATAAGGCTTTGTGATCTTGGCAATTGCACTCAGACCACCGAGTTCAGAGTTCTCCAAGGAACTACATGGCTGGCCACCAATGTGTGGGTTAATATTGAGTCCTTCTATTTGGTGGGCACACCATAGCATTGTTTTCTGATCCAGGTGGATATTAGTGCCACCCACCTATTCCACCTAGACCCTCCAGTCAGTTTCATATGTTTCCTTAATTGTAGCACAATTTACTATGTTTGGTATTTTTTGGGTCCTGAACTCCCAGAGCCATTTTGAGGCCCTAAAAAATGTTTTTTGGGCAAAACGATGATTGCCATAGCAATCATGTTGACAGATGCAGTCATCGAAGAGATCTTTCCAACAAGGTGTCGTACGCATCAAATGGAGATAATATGACTAAGTTACGACTCCAGGAAGTTGGTTTCCCAACTAACCCCAACGGGGCCCATAAACCCTTGGTGTTACATCTCCTCGGGTTAGGGTTTTCATTGTGTAGGGTTTTCTCTTATTTTTCAATAATAAAAAGGCCCTTGAGCCTCATTGTAACTGAGTTCAGAAGCATGTAGCCACCACATCTCTTCTTAGAGATAAGCTACCATAATCTAAGCTTTCTTATTTACATTATCTTTGTAAGCATAGTTCAGTATTTTTCTATTAATGAGATGAAGTGCTTTTCTACTGCATCTCTGTGTTTATGATTATATCTAGAAGTTATTTCATTCTTATTTAAATCTAGATCAGTGGTATCAGAGCAATCTGCTCTTTCTCTTCTTTTATTTACATATCCCTAACAAGGTTAGGATATAAGGAGTTAGGGCTCAATCTAGTTGAACCTCTACAAGGTCAGCCTCACAAATCTTGACGACCTCCCATGACAGATGTAAAGAATCTTGCTTGAAGAAGCCCTCAAACGACAAAGAAACGCGATGATGGACAACTTTGCCCAGATCGTTCAACGACTACCAAGAGGTGATGCATCTACCTTTAGCAGCTACTCTAGAAGTGCCACACCCTTTAAGGTACAAGTTAATTTTGACATTCCCATATTTGAGGGTCAGATAGATGCGGATGTCATAGATAAATGGTTAAATCTGCTAGAAGGATAGTTTTTTGTACATGATTTTTCCAGCTAGGAAAAGATCTTTTTTTCACTTCCCAAACTCGCCCCCCACATCAAGGATTGATGGGAAACCTACTGCGAGCAAAAGGATGAAAGTACAACCTCACTATTTTCAGTCACACGCACTTGGAATTCATTCCAGGATGCCATCAAGGAGCAGTACTACCCTATCAGAAGTTATGAGGATAAATACATAAAGTGGACCATGTTGCAACAAGGAAGGGACCAAGATGTCCCGGAGTTTACCAATATTTTGCATACCCTTCTCAAAAAAATCAGTATCAAGGATTCAGAGTGGCATTTGGTACTCAAATACCGTATATGCCGACACAGGTACATCCAGGATGAGATGGAGTTCCTGGACATCTCCTCACTTAACATGGCATATTGATACATTGTCAAGATCGAGCAGAGGTTTAAAGAAAACAAGTGAAACTTTGGATCTATGAATCTGAAGAATAAAGGACAAAGATAAGGCGGGGTGACTGAAGACAACCCATCGAAGCTGCAAGAAAATAAAACCACCACAAATTGAAAGAAGGACACAAGAAAGTGGTGTCAGTTCCATAACTACCCCACTCATAACGCAAGCAAGTTTCGGACCAAGCAATCACTGGTGGCCAAGTTGAAGGCTTCAAAATTAGATGCATGTTCCAACCCTGAGTCAAAACCCAACAAGAGGAATGACAAAGGGAAGAAAATTATTGATGTGGTGCCTAGCGCCACTATTGCCACTGCCAAGATCTAGAATAATGAGCCTGATGATATAGAGGATGGGGAATGCCTTTCCCACTCACAAATGTGGGTGAAGGGTTCGACCCTGCAATTCATTTTTGGTAGTGGCAGTCAAAAGAACCTCATTTTAGCAGAGGTTGTAAAGCGGCTGGGCCTACTGACCATACCACACCCAAAGCTATACAAAATTGGGTGGCTTTACCAAAGACGAGATCTTTAAGTTAGCCAAGAATGTCGACTTCCCTATAGCATAAAGCCCTTCACATATGAGGTATTGTATGATGTTGCTCCTCTCAATGTTTGTGATATATTTTTATGACAAACATACGTGTGGAAGCGACAAGTTGTATATGAGTCTAGACCTCTATTTGTGATTATTTCTTTGGATTATACGTTATACAGGATACCAAAGGTAGCCCCACCTACTGCCACCTCTTTGATCTCTGCCAAGAAATGCAGTAAGATCATCTCCCAAACTAGGAAATTTATTTTCTTTCTAGTTCGCTCTAAAAGTAAGGGGAAGATTGTAGCCACATCCATCACCCCCGAGAAGGGTTCTTCCATGCAAGAGAAGTAGGTGGATATGGTCATGAAAGAATACAGGGACATTTTCTCCTCACCCACAACGGTACCATTGCACTGTCAAGTCAAGCATTCGTTTGATATGAATCCCGAAGCACCTCTACCAAATAGGCCAATATATCATCGCTTCATTATGGAAAATGGTAAGTACAAGTAGTGACATGATCAACATCGGGTGCCACACAAGTTTCAGGAGGGCGACAAATTATGGTTTCATTTGCAAAAAGAATGCCTTACAAGAGCCCATCAAAAACTCAAACCACTTTGATATGGTGCTTACACCATTACCAAGGATGTGGGAAACAATGCTTTGGAGCACAACATTCCTCCATTCCTTGGCTTGCACCCAGTGTTCAATGTGGACCGCCCTAGACCATGTTTCCCACCATTACTGAACACATCAAAGATTGCAGAACATCTGACCATGGACCAGGTTCAAGAGAAATTTCCTCACCTCATGAAGGCTCTACATGCAATGGGGATCATTGCTTCCTAAGGGGCCAGGAATGACCCAGGTGGATATTGGTGGCCACCCACCTATTCCACATAAACCCCCTAGTCGGTTTCATTTGTTTCCTTAATTGTAGCACAATTTACTATTTTTGGCAATTTCTTGGGTCTTGAACTTTGGAGCCATTTTGAGGCCCTAAACGACGTTTTTTGGGAAAAAATGATTTCTACAATAACTGGGTCAACAACTGTAGTCCTTGGAGAGATCTTTCCAACGATGTATTGTACGCATCAAACGGAGATAATATGACCAAGTTTCCACCCCGGGAAGTTGGCTGCCCAACTAACCCCAACAAGGCCCATAAACTCTTGGTGTTACATCTCCTTGAGTTAGTGTCTTGGTTGTTCAGGGCTTTCTCTTATTTTTCAATAATAAAAAGGCCCTTGAGCCTCATTGTAACTCTGTTCAGAGGCATGTAGCCGCCACATCTCTTATCCAAGATAAGCTACCATCACCTGAGCTATCTTATTTCCATTCTGTCTGTAAGCATAGTTCAATATTTTTCTATTAATGAAATGAAGTGTTTTTTTGGTGCATCTCCGTTTTTATGATTATATATGTAAGTTTTTGCATTCCTCTTTAAATTTGGATCACTGTCAGATGTCCCTCACACATGTATGTCCCTCCCTCTCCATTTAAAGTCTTCAGTGTTTCTTTGCAAATCCATATAAATGCTAGTTTAACTTAAGTGGCCGAAAATGAATAATAAGATCATTAATCTCTTTCACTTTCGAGAGAAATAGAAAATAAATAGTCAAAAAAATAAAAACAATTAACCATATATGCTGCCCAATAAATCAATTGAGCTATAGCAGTAATAACTATAGCTATTCCACACGACCTTTAATCAATTAAATAAGGCCTTTAATCAAAGACCATAATATGCTACATTTATTAATCTTGTTTAGAAGTAATTTAGGAAAATTTTAATTAAACTTGTGAGAAACTATGTGTGGTGTTCTTTTCGGTTTTTAAATGTGTGATAAAATTATCACAGAGTTTGTATATCATAAAACATAGGATGCCCAATGAAATTTATCAAAATTGTTTACTTTCACGAATCACCAAAATTTTGTGTATACGATATTCTAAATTTTTAAATCAACTCCGAAACTAGTTTTAAATTCACTCATTCACAATAATTATCTGTCTAATGACCAACTTTTCTTAATACTATATTTTATATAGACACATGTAAATTTTTTCAGAACATAATCATGACGGAGGTCTTCTACAAGCTAACATCAAATATGCACTTGGTATATCCTTATTAGTCCCTGCCATCTGGCGATGGCATGGGACTATAGTAATCGATTGGCGATGTTAAACCATTATTTGACCTATTTATTATTAGTTACGATGACTTACAAACCAAATTTTTTAGAGGCATATCATTTCACCGTCTTATTTGGCCTCTTCCTGAAGGGAAGAGGCTATACCCATGACATTTTTCCTATTCTTCATAGGATATTCCATCTATTTCATTAACATTTTATATCACGAAACTATTACTAACATTAGTTCATAAATATTAAATGTTATTTTATAATCTTGTAACATGACTATAGAACCAGAACAAAGATAGAACCAGAATAGAGACAGATGGTGTAGAACAAGAACAGATAGTGTTATGCATGTGATGGCCTAGAACAGAGACCGATGGCATTGTGGTTGCTTTGTACTGTATTTTCAAAGCAACGTAGAATCTTCCTCTTTCGTTTTTCTTGCCATTCACTAAGCCTTGGGGATGCCTGTGAGAGCCAACCTGTCGGTAGGCAATGCTGGCTAATACATTCACGCGTATGTCGGTTTTCACGCTGATGGAGGCGGGAGATGTCTTCTGCAAAGGGAGGCGGGGAGATTCGTGAGCTTGAACCAGAGGGAGGTAAACTCTCGGAGACCACTACTTCTCCTCCCCTCTTTTCAATGTTGATTCACTGTATTACTGTGAATGTCCTTCTGTCGCCGTGAAGCAGGGGCCAAGGCAGCTGCAATTGCTTGCATAGCTTCTGCCATTCCCACAGTGAGTTAATTTTGTTAGTGAATCAATCAATCAGTACCAAGTCAAGTCAGTGCCTCGACTAATATTCATATTCATATAATTGGGCCTATTTATTAACTGTTGGGTTGGGTTAATGTTAATAATTTACAGTTTCTTGGAGAAAGGGTGATCCCTTGGGTGAGATCTAATCTCAACCATGCTACACAGGCGCTCATCATCTCTACAAGTAATTCAATAACTATGTTGAATAATGGATATTCCCACGTTGCAGTTACTTAATTCTCCTTAGTTTCTATTAATGTTTTTACATGACAATTTGCACACTACATTAATATACTATTATAGTCTTAAACTACCTTACTAAAATGCTTGAATTTATCATATTATTTTCTCTTTTCTGAACAATTTGAAAATTTCTCTGTAATTATGAACTCAAAAGGTGGCATAAAAAGGGAAAAAAAAGGAACTGATAACCGACCTAATCAATTGCAGAGGGGATTTTCCTATGGTGAAAAGTAGAAACCAGTATTGCCAAGGCATGAACATGATTCATACTAACATCAACATGATCCTACAGCATCCTAGCACACTCATTGCACATACTAACCAACACCTCATTTCTTCTTTCAACGATATCAGTATTCATGGAATGAAAGATATACATAGATACTATGAACGCAACCAAAACCCATATAGCTAGTGCCTTAATGTGCCATGTTTGTCCAATCTGTGGACAGGCTGACGAATTTTGCTTCTTTGCAGATCTCGACCACCACTTGACAACTAACTTTGTGGAACCACCACCATTATGGTTCATATTCATGGTCTTACTTGCAGAAGCAGAGAGTAAGGCAGTGCCATTAGTTAACATCTTGGCTTCCAAAGAGTAAGTCATGATGTTACACATTTGAAGATAAACTCCCCCAAGTCAAATGACAGTGAGATTTTAGTACATTAAGATAGTAGTTGTAGTTTAACCTCGGCCCACGTTTTATATTTTGACACCAACTTCCAACCTGAACCAATATAAACTAAACTTACAGTGAAATATTAACAACTTCTAATCCATGGTGTGGAAGCTATGCTGGATTATTGTATTGAGATACAAAACACATGGTAGTTCTGCAAATAAACCGCTCCCATCTTTAACAGAAATTATCAAAGGGCATGGAGAGAATGCCATGTACTATTATTCTCCATTGTAATGGGTGCCAATCCTCTCAATTTAATGGGCCATCTTACCCAGAAGCATGGTCTAATTGATATCTTGCTTGCTTATTAGACTTCACAATACTGCTCTTTCACGGCTGAAAGGACCACACCCACCTGGGATTCAATATGGGTAGTCTGATTCTGACATCAAAAGTTGTGATTTTAGGGGGGGTCAATATCATTGCAATGATAGTATCCAAAATCCCACACAAAGAAAATGCTAACCTTAAATTCAACCAGCAAAGTATGTTATCCTAGAATGTTTTTTCTTTCTTCGACGATGATCATTCTTGGGGAAATTAGAAGCGCTCAATCAACAAAAAGAAGACATCAAAACCATAATGGATGAGTTTATAAAACTAGATTTCCATTACGACATGAGATTCCAAGAGCTGATGGACGTAATAAGGCAATTTTAATAAGGCATTTGGTATGCATGTAGGTTGTTGTTCAGCATGAGCGATACGTGGTTGTGTTTATCATGTTGGGTTGTGTTATATTCTTTCCACGTAGTTAATAGGGGGTTTGAAGAGCACCCGCAACCCCACTTTATGGGGTCCGGGGCAGCGCCCCGGAAAATTTTGGTTTTAGACCATATGTTAGGTTGGGCGGACCCACGTATGGTTTTGTGCATGATTTTCGCACATGTTTTTTGGACGCGATGGTTTTTCGGTCCATGGTATTGGACGCGATGGTTTTCGGTCCATGGTATTGAATGCTTCGGCATGTATAAATATGTATTGTAACATTGAAAGGAATATAATGAAAAATCAAGCTAGTAGTCCCGGTTTTGGGATCCAGGGAAAAATCTCTATGCATATGTGTTTTATGGGTTATGCTCTCGCATTGTTTATTTTCTTTGTTTAAGAATTCGTATGCAAGTAATTACTATACAGGGTTAAAACCTATATTTTGTATCAGAGATGTTTTGGCTTCAAGGGGATGCCTTTTTTGCTGAGGGGTTTCGCTCGGGCCTTTGGTAGACCCTGTTCAGTGGGAGATCTGCGAGATCGATTCTGGTGGTGAAAGAAGATGGCGAGCAGTGGAAAGATAGAGATTGAGAAGTTCAATGGTCAGAATTTTGAGTTGTGGAAACTCAAGATGGAGGATCTGTTGGTGGATAACGATCAGTGGATCGCGGTAGATCCGGGTACTAAACCATCGGGAGTGACCGATGAAGAATGGAAGAAGTTGGATCGGAAGGCAAAGAGCACAATACGATTGTGTGTCTCGGATTCAGTATTGCTGAATGTATCAGGGGAAGCTACGACAAAGGCTTTGTGGGTCAATTTAGGGACTTTGTACCAATCTAAGTCTCTGGTGAATAAACTGTTCCTACGGAAAAAGCTGTATAACCTGAGGATGAAAGATGGAGACTCGGTGACAGAGCATCTGAATGCGTTTAACACTGTGGTAAGTCAGTTATTATCTGTTGATATTAAAATTTCAGATGAAGATAAGTGCATCAGTCTGTTGTGTTCTCTACCAGATTCGTTGGATAGTCTGGTTATTGCAATAGGTAGCAATGCAACTGCTTTGCAGTTTGATGAAATAGTCTCAACCTTGCTGACGGAGGAGATGAGACGGAAAAATATGCACAACCAGAATGGTGATGCCTTTTATGTATGAGGACGGTCCCAGAACAAAAACAAAAATAAGTCATCGAGTGGGAGATCTAAATCTAGAGGGAGATCTAAATCTCCAAGAAAACCTACAAAGGTGGTGTGCTGGAAATGCGGAAAGGAAGGGAACTTCAGAAGGGGTTGTAAATCTAAAGCTCCTGATAAAGGAAAGGGATCTGATGATGCTCCTTCTGCAGAGGCGAAAACCACCTCAGATGAAGGTGGGGATGTGTACTTGGCTTCTTCAAGTACACATGTAGATCATGAGGCATGGTTGATTGACTCAAGTGCATCCTTTCACTTCATTCCCCATAGAGAGTGGTTCTGCGAGTATGAGAAATACGATGGTGGTGATGTCTTCTTAGGAGATGATAGGAAGGCTAGAATCATTGGTCGGGGAAAAGTAAAGTTGAAGTTGCAAGGTGGAAGGGTTAGAACACTTCCGGGTGTTCTACATATTCTTGCATTGGCCAGAAATTTGATTTCTGTAAGCAAGTTGGATGATGCAGGTGTAAAGACGGTGTTCGAGAAAGATACTTGCAAGATGGTTAGAGGAGAACTGATATTAATGCGGGGAGTTCGGATTGGAACTCTATACAAGCTGCAAGGTATCACTGTTGTTGATGGGTGCAATAGTTATATGGTTCCTGAAAATGGAGTAGAGAATCTAGTGGTCTCTAGAGAGAAGACCATGTTGTGGCATCAAAGGCTTGGACATATTGGAGAGAAGGGCCTTCGAATACTTCATGGTAAAGGTATGGTAGAAGGTATGAATAATAGCTCTCTGGATTTTGATTTCTGTGAAAATTGTGTATATGGGAAGCAGAATCGGGTGAGTTTCCCCTCTGGTGGTAAGAGGACGAAACAGATATTAGAGCTTGTGCACAGTGATGTGTTTGGACCTGTGAAAGTTCCATCACTGGGTAAGTATGTGTACTATGTATCATTCGTAGATGACTTCTCAAGGAATACATGGATATATTTTCTTAAGAAAAAATCTGAAGTCTTTGACAGGTTTAAATAATTTAAGGCTCTGGTGGAAAATCGGACAGAGAAGAAGATAAAGGTGCTGAGGACAGATAATGGTGGAGAATTTTGCAGCAAGGAATTTGAAGAATTTTGTAAGAAGTGTGGTATAGCACGGCAGAAGACTACTCCATATACACCTCAGCAAAATGGAGTCGCAGAAAGAATGAACAAGACGTTGATGGAAAGGGCAAGAAGCATGCTCAGTGGTGCCGGGTTAGGACAGGAATTCTGGGCAGAGGCGGTGGATACTGCATGTTACCTGATCAACAGATCACCTTCATCAGCGTTGGAGGATAAGACTCCACAAGAAGTTTGGACTGGTAAGAAACCCTCTCTTTCACATCTAAGGGTATTTGGATGTGATGCATATGTACATGTTCCAAAGGAGAAATGAACCAAGTTGGATAGTAAATCTGAAAAGTGCATCTTTATTGGGTATAAGGATGGTTTAAAGGGTTATAATCTTTGGAACCCAGTCACACAGAAGGTTGTGTACAACCGAGATGTGTTGTTCAGAGAGGTAAAAGATGTTATTGAACATGAAGTCCAACTAAAGGAACCTGAGAAGATAGAGTTTGAGCCAAAGGAGGAAGAATCAGACTCTGCAGCAGAGGAGTAATTAGAAGATGAAGAGCCACAAACTCCGGCTGTGAGAAGATTAGTTCGAGAAAGAAGGCAGCCAAAAAGGTATAGTCCATCTGATTTTAGTTCAAATTTTGCTTTGTCTGTTACTGATAATGATCCCAGAACTGTGAAGGAAGCAGTGGATTCAGAGGATGGAAAACTCTGGAAAGAGGCCATGGTCGATGAAATGGCATCTTTGCACAAAAATGAGGCTTGGGATCTGGTGGAGTTGCCAGCTGGAAGGAAACCCATTGGCAGCAAATGGGTGTTCAAGAAGAAGACAAATGCAGAAGGAAAGGTGGAGAAATACAAAGCTCGGTTGGTAGCAAAAGGTTATTCCCAGGTGTCGGGAATTGATTTTGGTGATATTTTTTCTCTTGTTGCCAAGGTAACTTCTATTAGATTACTTTTATCTGTTGCTGCTGATTTTGATTTTGAGGTAGAACAAAAGGATGTGAAGACAACGTTTCTTCACGGGGATTTGGAAGAGGAAATCTACATGAAGCAACCTGAAGGCTTTGCGGTGAAGGGTAAGAAAGAACTGGTATGCAAGTTAAAGAAGTCTCTGTATGGGTTAAAACAGTCACCAAGGATGTAGTATCAGAAATTTGATACATTTATACGGGGACTTGGCTTCACCAGAAGCAAAGCATATCATTGTGTGTATTTTAAATTAATTGGTGGCCGTATTATTTATCTGGTCTTGTATGTGGATGATATGTTGCTGGTTGTAAATGACAAAGAAATTATCCAGGATTTGAAGAGCCAATTGTCCTCCAAATTCGACATGAAAGATCTTGGTGCTACAAACTATATTTTGGGCATGGAAATTAAAAGAGATCGGTCAAAGAGGAAGCTCTGGTTAAACCAGAGGAAGTATGTCGAGACAATACTCCAGAGGTTTAATATGCAGGATAGTAAATCGGTGAAGGTTCCTATTCCTGTAGGTGTGAGGTTATCTGCTGAACAATGTCCCAAGATATAAGAAGAGGAACAGGACATGTCCCGTGTTCCATATGCAAGTGCAGTGGGTAGCCTGATGTATGCAATGGTCTGTACTAGACCAGACATTGCACATGCAGTGGGAGTATTGAGCAGGTTTATGTCAAAACCTGGGAAGGAGCACTAGACAGCAGTGAAGCGGGTTTTCAGGTATTTGCGTGGCACTAGTGATTATGGTTTGTGCTACCAAGGAAGACCAGGATTGGACAAAGTGTTGGATATTCATGGCTTTGTTGATGCAGACTGGGCTGGAGATATGGATCAGAGAAGATCTACAAGTGGGTATGTGTTTAACCTATTTGGAGGTGCAGTCAGTTGGATGAGTAAGAAACAATCTGTATTGGCACTATCAACTACAGAGGCATAATACATGGCAGCCACTCATGCAAGCAAGGAAGCAGTTTGGTTGCAGAGATTGTGTTCAAGTATGGGGTTAGTATAGGGAGCTATAAGAATAGACTGTGACAGCCAAAGTGCAATTTTTTTGGCAAAGAACCCTGCTTATCATTCAAAGACAAATCACATTGATGTTCAATATCACTTTGTAAGGGATATGATAGAAGAAAGAAAGGTGTTGCTGGTAAAGGTGGACACTTTGAAGAATACTGCAGATGCATTGACAAAATCTGTGAGCTCTGAGAAGTTCTCTTGGTGTAGAGAAGCAATGGGAATCTCAGGGCTGAAAAATGAATAAGCTCTCCTGTGGCCCCCTGTGGAAAGAAAACAACAAGTGGGAGATTGTTGGGTTGTGTTATATTCTTTCCACATAGTTAATAGGGGGTTTGAAGGGCACCCGTAACCCCACTTTATGGGGTCCGGGGCAGCACCCCGGAAAATTTTGGTTTTCAACCATATGTTAGGTTGGGCGGACCCACCTATGGTTTTGTGCATGATTTTCACACATGTTTTTTGGACGCGATGGTTTTTCGGTCCATGATATTGGACGCGATGGTTTTCGGTCCATGGTATTGAATGCTTCGGCATGTATAAATATGTATTGTAACATTGAAAGGAATATAATGAAAAATCAAGCTGGTAGTCCTGGTTTTGGGATTCAGGGAAAAATCTCTGTGCATATGTGTTTTATGGGTTATGCTCTCGCATTGTTTATTTTCTTTGTTTAAGAATTCGTATGCAGGTAATTACTGTATAGGGTTAAAACCTACATATCATGAAAAAACAATCATGTGGGTGCTGCTACGCTTCTCGACGTACTTCTTGCTTTAACACTAGCACAAGATGGTGGGACCTTCATCTGTGACGTGGCATCTCTGGCCTTGTGTGATGTGGCTGGATTCAGGAAGTGGCGTGCAATATGGTTTGGTGGGTTGACCACTAAATTATAATATTTCATTTTTTTCACACATCAAATAACTAAGCCTCACCATTACTTTTTTAATTGGTCATTAATAATGTTAAATGTCATTATAATAGAGAAATAAAAATTTATTTATACATTTTCAATACGAGGAATCGCAATTATATTTATATATTTTCAATCGACTTTGTCATGTGAAAAGAGAGCGGCGGCATAACATTAAAAACCATTAAAAAATGAGAAATCTCAAATTTTCACTATTTCTTATCAACCCACAATATCAATCATAAGTTACATAATACCAAGCAATAACGCATACATATATAAAAATAAAACAACCTACATACATTCAACAAATCAACATAAAATCATCTTAAATAATCTTAATTAGGATATATTCTTTAACACTAAGAAATTTGCCTAAGGGATAATTTAAACGCTGAAAATTTACATATCAATCATTTTTCCATCCTCCGTAATGTTTAGTATTAAATCTGGAGTATACACTTCCAACTATGATATTTTGACACAGCTCCAACTATGATACAATTACCACAATGCTCTTTCACTATGATGAACAATGCTTTTATAGATGATGGAATTATCATAAACGCTGAAAATTTGCATATCAATCATTTTTCCATCCTCTTTAATGTTTAGTATTAAATCTGGAGTATACACTTCCAACTATGATATTTTGACACAATTCCAACTATGATACAATTACCACAATGCTCTTTCACTATGATGAACAATGCTTTTATAGATGATGGAACATTATCATGAAATGTTCCGACTGCACCCGAAACGACCAACAAAATGGCATTTGTTTGTAGTGCAATTAGCACTATGTTAATTTCTTAAAAACTGTATCTGCAAAGCAGAATCAGAACATAAATTCAAATAGACCTGAAACATCATAAATTCAAATAGACCTGAAACATTAGAGGGTAAATGAGAACCAATCCATCCCAACATAAGCCAATATTCAAATATGCATTCTTTAATATATATCTGGATTAAGTTACACAGTTAAAAAATTCAAGATAAACAAGAAAGCACGAACACCCTAGCACCTTCCTAAAAACTAATAGAATCAATTAAAATGAGGCATTGATAAAAAATATATTTAGTCACTTCACAATAAATACTTTCCCTTCACCCAATAGAGTAACCACTTGAGGTCTTCCCAAAGCACCGTATTCTTTTGAGCCAAATTCATGGATCTTTGTAATTGCAGAATACCACTTTCTTTGCTTTCAGATCTTGTGGTGATTTGTAACCTCAACACGTCAAGGCCAGGAACTCAATCACAGATTGTTGCCTCATTTAGCATACTAAATATCAATGCTAGAGATCGACCTGAAGATTTCTGGGAGCAATTGCAATATCAACCAGGCACACAACCTTTGTGCTGCAAAATAAACCCTTATATACATAATGGAAACCACCATTGTTTCCATTATAAAATCCATACCACCATCTTCTTCACACCTGTTTTTCCTTGCAATTCAGACCACACTGATGACATTGCTGCTGGAACTCAAACTACTGCTTTTATTGAGAGATGGTTTGGCCTGAAAAGCTGATTGTCTAGAGGGGGGTCTTCCATGTAATTTGAGTGACAATTCTGATGGCTTCATTGAAGAAGCCGCTGCAACACCGCTGAGGCTTAGCTGGGATAACCCTATGCATTGAAAACGATTGGAGAAACAACTCGAGCCCATTCCAGGTTTAAAGGATGGCCAGTAGGGAAAGGCATTGATCTTTCAAGGCAAAGGTGCATGCTCGAAATCTCATGGAACCCTCCCGCTGTCAGAATGGGGCAGAGGTGCAAAGTTCAAATTTCTTGGAACCCTCTACTATGGTAGAGATCAAACAAAAACCATTACTTATCCCAAAAAAACGAAGACAGAGAACTCTACAAATTTAAAATGCTAAATAATTTATGAGAACAATCCCACAAAGAACCAAACAATTCAGAACCTCCTGTAAAATCACATACCTACTTTTTCGCAAAGACAAAATCATCAAGAATATAACAGTAGAAGATAAAACATTAGACTTTGAGTCCCATAACCCACAAGATAACAACCAAAATGAAATTCAAGGAAGTTACTACAAAGATTTAATGCAAAGCCAATAAAAATTTCTAAGGCAACACAACAAATGAGAGGAATTCAAGAACCCACTGTGTATTTGAGGAAACTCATCAAGAGAAAGCCAAACAATTTTAAGTTGAGAATCAAGAACCCGTCGCCAAAATACAAAGGGGGAAATCATAAAGCTAACAAACAACGCAAGAACTTGGAATTTTTATGCGAGAACGCCTAAAAGCTTGAACGAATTTTAAGAACCCAAGTCCTGAAACAGCGAAGCATATCGACCTGAACCAAAACCGGGCAAAATCTTCAACTGGAATTAAAATTTTGTGCTTCAAAATCGTAGGAACCCAAATGATCATAATAGAGAAGAAACCTAAATTCTTCTCAAGCCCACAAAACTAAAAGTCTCGACAGTTTGGAATCCAATGTAAATCTTGTACCTTTCTTCCTCTCTCCTCGATAATTGTTATGAACGAGGCCATCAGATACATAACCATCTGCAGAAGCAGCAGCATTAGCAACTGATCCGCAAGGCTCCATAGCTGAAGTTGAGCTGGGTTCTTATTAGAGGAAGAGGCGTTGTTGGAATAATGCAACAAATTTCCCATACTCACACTCTTGCGTATCGGCCCATCAATTAGCCGAACTCCAAACAATTTCACACCACGGTTGGGGCATGTTCTGGAATTATGGCCATTGTGCCCACAGTGCGAACACTTCCTTGTCATGCTTACTGGCATTGGAATTAATTAATTGAAAGCCAAACTGACAGGCAAAAAAAACCCAAACAGAGCACAATTAGTGAAATTCGGGACCCTCATGTCTCTTTACTTCGGCTCCAAGCTCGTCTTAGTCATCTCTTCTCCTGATATGGCAAGGGATTTTATGAAGACTCATGATCTGCTTTTTTGTCAGCAGACCTCCATCAATTGTAGGTAATTACTTGTTGTATAATTCTTAGGACGTCGGCTCTGCTGCTTATGGCCCTTATAGTCATCTCTTTTCCTGATATGACAAGGGATTTTATGAAGACTCATGATCTGCTTTTTGTCAGCAGACCTCAAGGGATTTTATGAAGACTCATGATCTGCTTTTTGTCAGCAGACCTCCATCCATTGTAGGTAATTACTTGTCCTATAATTCTTAGGACGTCAGCTCTGCTGCTTATGGCCTTTACTGGAGGCAAATAAGGTCTGTGTTTTACAAGCGCTGAGCTCCAAAAGGGCAATAGATTCAGCGACATGAACATCTATACGAGCTATAAATTATAAATTGCTTCGCGTTAAGGCAGGGACTAGCTGCCTCAAAGCCCCACTGGTTTATATCATATTTTTTAAATTTATAATGGCTTTAATTTCATTTTAACTTTGAAATCTAATGTTTACTCATTTCATACTTTATATATATAAAATGAAAATAATAAAAATATTAGAAAAATATTAAATATTTAAAATTATAAATTTATATACATCAGAAATAGAATTATATTATATTTTTAAATTTTGAAATATATATTTCTATTATGACTCTATATATAATTTTTTCATCAAACGTCTTTCTTCAGTTTCAAATTGTGGTGGTAAATTTGAATAACATGTTTTACGATGAATTTCGATGAGTATTTATCAAAGAGTTTAAACGGATATATATATATATATATATATATATATATATATGATATTTTTTGGTCAACGTCTTTCTTCAGTTTTAAATTGTGGTGGTAAATTTGAATGGCATGTTTTACAATGATGAATTTCGATAAATATTTAGCAACAGTTTAAACAGAGATATTGATATTCTTTATGGATATATAAATTTAGTGGATAAATTGAATTGACATTTTTTAGTTTTATGGTTAGGAACAATGCAAGGTAAGATAGCGAGTGTATTGCTTTGAATTACTTGGCTGTTAACAAGGCTAGGTTATACTTTGAGTTTATAAATCAAGTGCCGAAGTTTATTTCTTTAATTTATTTTTTTGTTTTTCAAAGTATAACCACTTCAACACATATCCTAGGATTTTGTAATAAGTTTATTTTTTAATTTTTTTTCCTTTCTTTCCACTCTAACCAATTTAACAAATATGCTAAAATATGAACTTTGTAAGTGGAGGTCTAACTAAGTCACTCTAGATAGTATTTATGATTATATAGAATTGTTAGAAAGAGAGAGGAGAAAGAGAAGTAAAGTTTCAAATAGATTTAGAGTTGTTTTATAACAATTTAAGTTGTTAAAGATAAGATAAAGGAAAAAAATTAGGGTTCAAGATTTTGTTACAAAATATAGAGTTAGAAAATAAAAGTGCAATTCATTATATAAGATTAAAGAGTTAGAAAATAAATTAAATAGTAATTTAACACTAAGTAATAAATTATAAATCAAACTCATCAAAGAGGAAATGAATAATCTAATTGAGTTGGATCATGTGCATAACCAAATAAATTTGAATATCATAATTGTTTATATAAAAGAGCATAAATATGAGGAAACAGTGCCAATAGTAAAAGAAGAATTAATAAAAAAAGGTCATGAACTGAAACAACTTATCTCATAGAAGAAAAATGGGTGAAAAATAATATAACATAAAGATAGGTTGATTTGTGTAAGGGGAAGTTGTAATGACCATAAATATGACAGACTTAATAAATTTCCATGATTAAAAGGGACAAGAATCTTTATATGTGAGGACCTCAATTAACCAAAACATACTAAGTTAAGGAAGGAAATTCAAAGAACAAATGAAGCTAGAAATGAAGAAAAATGACCAATTACCAGAAATAGAGAAAATATTACTATGGAGAGAAACCAAAATGATAATAATAAATACAAATTTTTTATCTTGATGCTTTTTCAAATTGTTGTGGCTTTGTATGGTGTAAAGGTCCTATTTTAAGTTGGATTCTGTGTGAAATTGATATTATTTTTCTAGTTGAAGCATGTGAAAAAGATGAGTCTAAGGTCCATCACATAGAAGCATTTATCTTGTTTTTTGCATGGAACAATAAATCCTATCACATAGGGATTGGAGGTGTACCTTATTATATAAAAATTAATATTTCTCCTCACATGTAACTTCGTAATATAGACACTCTTAATTAATATGTTTGAATAGAAATATCTAACATCAATTCTAAGAGGAGTTATAAAGAAATTTTCTATTTAGCGTCTTTTAAATCTACTTTGTATACAAAAAGACATCTAGATAAAAATCCCCCCCCTATAATACCCTAGAACAAGTTATTCACAATATGATGAATGAAAGCAATATTGTCTTGCTAGGATATTTTAATGCCACAATTACAACTCATGAAGCTATTATTCTAATTAATGATTCCAACCCTAATCATTTATTTCGAGATCAGTACCTTATTTTAGGTAGTAGATATAGAAAACTTGTGAAGACATGATTCAAAATTTGTTTGGTATCAAGCTAGTAAAGTTTTGTATTTCTCAAGACATAAGAATTTGCAATGGTGCAATGCGATGTACAAAACCAACCAAATAACTTATATTCATGGGCTTAATAGTAGTGTCATGAATTATATGAAAATTGATGTCGATGTTTCAAACCAAATTGTAAAATTTGACCTCTCAAATGAACATGAAATTGATTTCAATTATATATCTATAGCCCTAACTCTAAACTTTTCTATGCACAAAATTGCCATGAACGAAGATTTTAATAATCGAGGACACCTGATTTTTGACAAAATTAGAGTTGATTTCTTCTTGAATGATTTCAATAATATTGTACACCTCCTAGCTTATAAGAACAAAATTAAATGTATATATCATAATTTTACTACAACCCTTTCTACATACATTAATAATTTCTCCATTGAGGTGTCACATAGAAATAATAATCTAAAAATTTATCATTCATATGATAACGAATGCAAAATTTCTTGAAAAGCCATTAAACATGATTTTCTTAAAATATTTAGACATTTAGGAGATATTTGTGTTTAAATTGGTCTAATGCACCTTTAAGAAAACATATATTTATTTTTTTGTTTGTTTATTATGCATTAATTACATTGTAATGAGAGTGTCATGATATGCTCTAGACATAAAATGATTCAATGGCTCATATTATTATTGATACTAATGAATATTGACATATGGCTTAACACCTTATTGGACCATGATATCTATTTGAAGAGCATCGACGCTAATTGCCAATGATTGATTGTGAGAAATTATTTTATGCACACTTTTTCTTTTTCTTTTATAAATTTTCTTGAAGTGTCCACATTGGATGGGGTTGTGGATGTTTCCCACTTAGATGGTTTAATCCATGTAAAAATACCTATACTATAATATCAAATCAAGTTATGTGAGTAGAACTAAAGGTGTTAATTCTATATGGAATATTTGGTTTTCATGAGCAAGGTACCAAACCTTGTTTGTAGAGTTCTTCCTGTTGTTGATCAAGATCTTGGGTTTGTGTCATTGCGTTAATGAAATATACTATTTTTATACATTTTTGGCCTAAATCGACTATTCTATTATGATTAAAAAATTTCTTTTAGTTAATCACTCCTTTTGTTTCATTAAAAAAGTGTATGTTTTCCAAAGTTTTATCTGTTTCAGCAAATTTAGAGGTAAACAACTCAAATACACCATTTTAATATTTTTTAGAGAGTTGACGTTTTGGTTCTTAGTCTTTTTTTCGAGTCTTTTACTCTTTTTGGTTTGTGTCCAGTAATTTTCATGTGGTTTTTATGACCTTGAAAAATCATAAATAGAGTGAAAAGTGTTCTCTTTACTACATATGCTCTTTATCATGTCCTCTATGCAATCTTGACAAATTGGAAATAGAGAGAAAACTTGCATTTTCTAGGAAGGTGTTGATGGTGTTGGAGATGCCAACATTCAAGTGGATCTCCTTGGTAAGAAGTCCCAAATAGAACTCAAACCATTTGGAATATGATTTCCAATAATGGGTGGTAATGTAGTGCCTTGACCGTGGTAGTGCCATTAGAGGAAATTTCAGCCTAAAAGTGGCATCCTAAGGAAAAATAATAAAATAAGAGTTATGAATTTTGGAGGGAAAAGGGGAAAACTACTTTTTGTATTTGTATTTTTGGCTTATCTCATTATAGGTTTACTCAAAATTCAAGTGTAGACACTCATTGGATGTGGAATTAAACTTCTTATCCAATGAGTATCCATCTTCCATACTTCTGAGAAGACCCACATTGACTAAAAATGAAGATACATTAAAAAAGCATGTTGAACACAATTTTTTAATGTATCTTCATTTTTTTTATCAGTGTGGGTCTTCTCAAAAGTATGCATCATGGGTAATCATTGGATGCAAAATCTAATTCTACTTCCAACAATGGTCTACACTTGAAATTTGAGTAAACCTATAAGGCAATAAGCCAAAAATACAATTAAAAAGATTATTTTTTCTTCTTTTACATCTAAAATATTTACATGCACCTCTTTTTAGATTTAAAGGATTTTGATTGGTTTACATATTATGACATGGAAATTATGTGAAAATTTCATCGGCACTTTTAGGCTAAAATTTCCTCTAATGGTAGAAATAAGTATGATGAATTTGGTCAGAAGAATGTGTGTGACCTTGTAGCAAGTCAATTGAGATGCATGAGGGTTCTAAAATGCATAGGTGAAAAGGAAGTGTGCCCCTTAGAAACCTGTAATAGTACATAGCTTGAAATGACCACAAGATTAGAATGACATCACAAGCTAGAATGCAGAATTGTCCACAAACCATAGTGATAGGTTAATCCAACAACACACATTCAAAAAGATTCATTTAATTGCACACAAAGTAGATCATAAGAGAATTCATAAATTCAACAACATACATTTCTAAATAAACTAGAATAGTCCACGTATAATAAAAATTTATGCATGAAAGCATGTTGGCTCAACTATTATTATTATAAGTGAAAGTTCCATCCATACATACACCATTGACAGCCACTAGCCCCAATAGTGGAACATTACAGTTAATAACACCTGCTCCTCCAAAGAAGTATACTCGTTCTATGTTGTGGAGAAGCCAAGGATCTTTACAATACTCCCAAGAATTCTCTAAGCATAACCAAAATCTTGGCTCCCAAAAGTTGTTGAGAAATGGAAACAAGGAATTCCAGTTTAATTTGTCCTTGAATTAAACAAAGAATTAAAATTGAATTCTATTCTCATAGGAACTTGTAAATAGTTAATTAAGTTTAATTAACTTGATTAGATTAGGAATTTTGAATTGGAAGTATTTATGTATTCATGTATATGTTCTCCCTAATTTTTAAGGGTACATTATGAGTTTAAATTGAGTTTGAAATTAGATCACTTAGTTTATTGAGTTAAGTTTAGTTAAATTAGTTCCAAACTGTTTGTGGAACTAATAGAGGACTAATAGTCAGTTGGTACACTAATGCATACACTAGTGCTACTCCAGTTAACTAAAGATTCCTTCATGACAAACTCATGTGTGTTAGTTCACAAAAAGACCCAGTTGAGACTAGGTCTCAGTAAAAAAAAATTTTCCTTTCTTTCAACTCTAACCAATTTAACAAATATGCTAAAATATGAACTTTGTAAGTGGAGGTCTAACTAAGTCACTCTAGATAGTATTTATGATTATATAGAATTGTTAAAAAGAGAGAGGAGAAAGAGAAGTAAAGCTTCAAATAGATTTAGAGTTGTTTTATAACAATTTAAGTTGTTAAAGATAAGATAAAGGAAAAAAATTAGGGTTCAAGATTTTGTTACAAAATATAGAGTTAGAAAATAAAAGTGCAATTCATTATATAAGATTAAAGAGTTAGAAAATAAATTAAATAGTAATTTAACACTAAGTAATAAATTATAAATCAAACTCATCAAAGAGGAAATGAATAATCTAATTGAGTTGGATCATGTGCATAACCAAACAGATTTGAATATCATAATTGTTTATATAAAAGAGCATAAATATGAGGAAACACTGCCAATAGTAAAAGAAGAATTAATAAAAAAAGGTCATGAACTGAAACAATTTATCTCATAGAAGAAAAATGGGTGAAAAATAATATAACATAAAGATAGGTTGATTTGTGTAAGGGGAAGTTGTAATGACCATAAATATGACATATTTAATATATTTCCATGATTAAAAGTGACAAGAATCTTTATATATGAGGACCTGAATTAACCAAAACGTACTAAGTTAAGGAAGGAAATTCAAAGAAAAAATGAAGCTAGAAATGAAGGAAAATGATCAATTATCAGAAATAGAAAAACTATTACTATGGATAGAAACCAAAATGATAATAATAAATAGGAATTTTCGATCTTGATCCTTTTTCAAATTGTTGTGGCTTTCTATGGTGTAAAGGTCCTATTTTAAGTTGGATTTTGTGTGAAATTGATATTACTTTTCTAGTTAAAGCATGTGAAAAAGGTGAGTCTAAGGTCCATCACATAGAAGGATTTATCTTGTCTTTTGCATGGAACAATAAATCCTATCACATACGGATTGGAGGTGTACCCTATTATATAAAAATTAATATTTATCCTCACATGTAACTTCATAAGATAGACACTCTCAATTAATATGTCTGAATAGAAATATCTAACATCAATTTTAAGAGGAGTTATAAGAAATTATCTATTTAGCATCTTTTAATTCTACTTCTTATACAAAAATAAATCTAGATAAAAATTCCCCCCCCCCCCCCTATAATACCCTAGAACAAATTATTCACAATATGATGAATGAAAGCAATATCCTCTTGCTAGGATACTTTAATGCTACAATTACAACTCATGAAGCTATTATTCTAATTAATTATTCCAACTCTAGTCATTTATTTCTAGATGAGTACCTTATTTTAGTTAGTAGATATAGAAAAAATCTGAAGACATGATTGACAATTTGTTTCGTATCAAGCTAGTAAAGTTTTGTATTTCTCAAGACATAAGAATTTGCAATGGTGTAATGCTGTGTACAAAACCCACCAAATAACTTATATTCATGGGCTTAGTAGTAGCGTCATGAATTATATGAAAATTGATGTCGATGTTTCAAACCAAATTGTAAATTTTGACCTCTCAAATGAACATGAAATTTATTTCAATCATATATCTATAGCCCTAACTCTAAACTTTTCTATGCACAAGATTCACATGAATGAAGATTTTAATAATCGAGGACACCTGATTTTTGAAAAAATTAGAGTTGATTTCTTCTTGAATGATTTCAATAATACTGTACACCTCCTAGCTTATAAGAACAAAATTAAATTTATATATCATAATTTTAGTACAACCCTTTCTACATACATTAATAATTTCTCTATTGAGGTGTCACATAGAAATAATAATCTAAAAAATTATCATTCATATGATAACGAATGCAAAATTTCTTGAAAAGCCATTAAACATGCTTTTCTTAAGATATTTAGGCACTTACGAGATATTTGTGTTTAAATTAGTCTAGTGCACCTTTAAGAAAACATATATTTATTTGTTTGTGTGTTTAGTATGCAATAGTTACATTGTAATGAGAGTGTCATGATATGCTCTAGACATAAAATGATCCAATGACTCATATTATTATTGATACTAATGAATATTGATATATGGCTTAACACCTTATTGGACCATGATATCTATTTGAAGAACATCGATGCTAATTGCCAATGATTGATTGTGAGAGATTATTTTATGCACAATTTTTCTTTTTATTTTATAAAATTTCCTAAAGTGTCCACATTGGATGGGGTTGTGGAGTGTTTCCCACTTAGATGGTTTAATCTACGTAAAAATACCTATACTATAATATCATATCAAGTTATGTGAGTAGTTACTAAAGGTGTTAATTCTATATGGAATATTTGATTTTCATGAACAAGGTACCAAACCCTATTTGAAGAGTTCTTCCCATTGTTGATTAAGATCTTGGGTCTGTGTCATTGCATTAATGAAATATACTATTTTTATACATTTTTGGACTAAATCAACTATTCTATTATAATTAAAAAATTTCTTTTAGTTAATCACTCCTTTTGTTTCATTAAAATTAGTGTATGTTTTCCAAGGTTTTATCTGTTTCAGCAGATTTAGAGGTATACAGCTCGAATACACCATTTTAATATTTTTTAGAGAGTTGATGTTTTGGTTTGTAGTCTTTTTTTCGAGTCTTTTACTCTTTTCGGTTTATGTATGGTAATTTTCATGTGGTTTTTATGACCTTGAAAAATCATAAATCGAGTGAAAAGTGTTTTCTTTACTACATATTCTCTTTACCATGTCCTCTGTGCAATCTTGACAAATTGGAAATAGAGAGAAAAATTGCATTTTCTAGGAAGGGGTTGGAGCTGCCAACGTTCAAGTGGATCTCCTTGGTAATAAGTCCCAACTAGAACTCAAACCATTTGGACTAGGATTCCCAACAGTGGGTGGAAATGTGGTGCCTTGACCGTGCTAGCACCATTAGAGGAAATCTCAGCCTAAAAGTGGCCTCCTAAGGAAAAATAATAAAATAATAGTTAAAATAATAAAATAAGAGTTATGAATTTTGGAGGGAAAAGAAGAAAACTACTTTTTGTAATTGTATTTTTGCTTATCTGATTATAGGTTTACTCAAATTTCAAGTGTAGAAACTCATTCGATGTGGAATTAAACTTTTCATCCGATGAGTATCCATCTTGCACATTTTTTAGAAGACCAACATTGACAAAAAATGAAGATACATTAAAAAATCATGTTGAACACACTTTTTTAATATATCTTCATCTTTTTTTTTATCAATGTGGGTCTTCTCAAAATTATACATCATGGGTAATCGTTGGATGCAAAATTTAATTCTGCGTCTAACGATAGTCTACACTTGAAATTTGAGTAAACCTATAAGGCGATAAGCCAAAAATACAATTAAAAAGATTTGTTTTTCTTCTTTTACCTCCAAAATATTTACATGCACCTCTTTTTAGATTTAAAGGATTTTGATTGGTTTACATATTATGGCATGTAAATTACATGAAAATTTCATGGGCACTTTTAGGCTAAAATTTCCTCTAATGGCATAAATAAGTATGATGAATATGATCCGAAGAAAGTGTGTGACCTTGCAGCGAGTCAAGTGAGATGCATGGGGGTTCTAAAACACGGAGGTGAAAAAGAAGTGTGCCCCTTGGAAACCTGTAATAGCACATAGCTTGAAATTACCACACAAGTAGAATGACATCACAAGATGGAATGCAAAATAGTCCACAAACCACACTGACAGGTTAATCCAACAACACACATTCAAAAAGATTCATATAATTGCACATAAAGTAGTTCATAAGAGAATGCATAAGTTAAACAACATACATTGCAAAAGAAACTAGAATAGTCCAACTACAATAAAAATGTATGCACGAAAGCATGTTGGCTCAACTATTATTATTATAAGTGAAAGTTCCATACATACATACACCATTGACAGCCACTAGCCCCAATAGCGGAACATTACAGTCAATAACACCTACTCCTCCAAAGAAGTATACTCGTTCTATGTAGTAGAGAAGCCAAGGATCGTTACAATACTCCCAAGCCTTCTCTAAGCCTAAGCCTAACCAAAAGCTTGGCTCCCCAAAGTTGTTGAGAAATGGCAACAAGGAATTCCAGTTTAATTTGTCCTTGAATTAAACTAAGAATTAAAATTGAAATCTATTCTCATAGAAACTTGTAAATAGTCAATTAAGTTTAATTAACTTAATTAGCTTAGGAATTTTAAGTTGGAAGTATTTATGTAGTCATGTATATGTTCTCCTAAGTTTAGGGGTACAATATGAGTTTAAATTGAGTTTGAAATTAGATCACTCAGTTTATTGAGTTAAGTTTGGTTAAATTAGTTCCAAACTGTTTGTGGAACTAATAGAGGACTAATAGTCAGTTGGTGCACTAGCGCATCCACTAGTGCTACTCCGGTTAACTAAAGATTCCTTCATGAGAAACTCATGTGTGTCAGTTCATAGAAAGACCCAGTTGAGACTAGAGTGCAGGGACAGTGTACTATCAGTGGTATTATTTACGCGAGTGTATATATCACACATGCATCATAAATTGATCCTATGTTTGGATTGCGCAGTTTTCAAAGAATGAATTCCCTTTAAATATAGGTTATTCATTCTTAGGAATTACAGAAGAGACTAGGGGCTTGGAGAGATGTAAAATTGGCTAAGTTTTGGTCAAGAGAGAGCTTGTGAGTTGAGAGAGTTGAGCATGCTTGTGTGGACTTGTTCTAGTGCGAACAAGCATTGTATCTTCACCCATATTTCTGATATATGCAATACAAATAGCGGGGTTTTGAGCAGTGGCTTTCCCTAGATATATTTTGTGTTATATGCCATTGATTTATCTTCTTCTTTTTCATATTGTTTTCATCTATCTATTGACTTCCGCTGGTTGAAAGTAGAAGTAGTTTCTTGTCCCATGCTTTAGTAAATTTCATGAGCTTGTGAATCTATAGGATTCTCTACATGGTATCAAAGTTGAGAGCAATATACTATAGGAGATTTCAAGGTTTTGAGTTTTGGGTTACAGGTGAAATTCGAATTTGCAATACATACTTTAGGATCGGCAGATGTCGTTCTACGGTTTTCAGCTCGAGTATGCATTGGAAGGAAACTCGATTTTTATAGCCTAGATGGATAGAATGGAGGTTGTGCTAGAGGATAATTATTTGAATGAATTCGTTGATCAAGAAATTCCTAAGTGAGGAGCATTAAATGCACAAAATTTGGTTGAATGGAAGAAGTATGTGGCGAAGGTGAGGCGGATAATCCTTGATGGAGTTTGAGATAACATTGTCTCGAGTCTCCATGGCAAGGAAACTCTGTATGCTATGTCGAAAGCATTGACAGACTTGTATCAGAATATCAGTGACCAAAGGAAATTGGCACTAAAGGACAAACATCGAAAAATCAAATTGGAGAAATTCAAGATGATGCTAAAATACTTGACCAAGATCACTCATTATCATGATGAACTTGTAAGTGTTGTAATCATGGTTTCCGAGGATTATATGGTGAGTATTTATATTCTAGGACTCCCAATGTGTTTGCATAATTATCAGGAATCTGTCAATAGTCGGGAAAAGCTGTAGGATTGGAAACAACTTTGGTTGGATTTGATGCATGAGGAGATCAGGAGGAACACTAGGGATGGCTCTTCATCAAAGACTAGTGATGAAGAGAACCGTGCCTTAGTGAGTAAGGTGAAGAACGGGAAAGGGAAAGCTTCCCATTCTAAAGAAAATTCTTATCATGGAGGTAAGAAGAAAGACATGATGAAAGTTAAGTGATGTCATTATCATGAGCTCGGCCATTTTTCTACAAATTTCCACTTAAGAAGTCCAAGAAAAAGTCCTAAAGAGGAGTGACGGGTGAGGCTCTGGCCTCTCAATTCGAATTGGACTTTTCCCTCATTGCATGCATGGTGTCATCAATTATGGTGATTGTATAGAACTTAGACAGTAGAGCTTCATTCCATATGACTGGGGGCAAAGATTTATTTAGTGACATGGAGGAGAAATATCTTTAGATGCATATCGTGATGGGTGATGATGGGAATTATAGTGTTACTGGATTGGGCACGATTACTTTTTAGAGGGATCATGGGGCTACACTCACGTTGAATAATGTTATATATGTGCCTAGGCTGAAGAATAACTTGGTATGCATCACCATGCTTGAGGATAGAGGCTATGATTCAATCTTTTCAAAAGGAAAGGTGTTCCTTCGACATATAGCCACGGATCAAGTAAAGAAGATAGGGTTTAGGGTGAAGAATCTCAACAAGAGGGAGGTAGATGAGTGTGGTGATTTGAGCACAAAAGAGGAAAGGGTGCATTGCCAAGACATTGGCGAGTCGTGGCACATGCAATTGGTCCACTTGCATCATGGGGCTTTGAAGATATTGCAATAGATCTCTACTAGTCTTCCCAAAGGTATGCTTGAGCAAGTTGATACATACAAGGGATGTACTTTGGGAAAATACACCAAGTCTTGTTTTCCTGATAGAGAGATTTGAGCAGACGCTATTCTAGAGTGAGTACATTCAGATGTGTGTGGATTATTCTTGACAGCATCCACAACCAAAAACAGGGATTATGTTATATTTGTTGATGACTATTCTCATAAATGTTGGATATTTTTCATGCAGAAAAAGGATAAAACTTTCACAAAGTTTTGCGAGTTTAAAGCATTGATGGAGAAAAAGTCGAGCAAGAAGGTGAGTGATAATGGTGGTGAGTATGTCTCAAGTGAGTTTAAGAACTTATGTGCAGCAGAAGGGATTAAATGGGAGTTGATGAAACCCCATAACCCTCAGTAGAATGGGGTGGCGGAGAGGAAGAACATAAGCATAGTAAGGGCAACAAGGGAAACGTTTCATGATTAGGGTCTACTACTACGCTTGTGGGTTGAGGCATGCAACCAATGCTTTATGTTCAAAACTATAGCCCACATCGGATATTGATATGAAGACACCAGACGAGGCTTATTCTAGTAAGAGGCCAGATGTTGGTCACTTCAAGATTTTTGGGTCATCGGTATATTTCCATGTGACCAAATATGCATGGAAGAAGCTTGAACTGACAACAGAGTTGGAGATATTTGTGGGGTACACTGATGCACCTCACAATTATCGAGTGTACTTGTCGACTAGCATGATGATAGTGGTTCAAATGGATGTCAGATTCAATGAGGAGAAGGCCATGCGAGTTTCCCTTGCAAGGGAGCTTGAGCTACATGTGGATGAGGAGCTTTTAACTCCTAAGGTTGAGGAATATCGGATTTATGTCGAGTAGCCACATGCAGAGGATCTAGGAGTGAAGACATCCACTTATTTAAAGTTTACCATAGAGGGAATAAAGCGCACGAAAGAGGCTAACAGATTGTTGGATGATGCACGGGAGAATGTGGGAGCACCCACTTCTCAATGCAGGCAGAGGAGGTCACCTGAGAGGTACACTGGATACATGTATCTTATGGGGAAATGTGTTATGATAGAGTCATCTTCCTTTAAGAAACCAATGCAACAACCAATCTGGGTTAATGCCATGGTGGAGGAGTATGACTCCATACTTCATAACAATGTTTGAGATGTGGTCGCGCGACCAGAGGACAAGTAAGTGGTGATCTCCCGTTGGCTTTACAAGGTAAATAAAGCTGCATATGGTAGTGTGGAGAAGCATAAGGCTATATTTGTGGCTCATGACTTTTCACAAGTAGAGGGGATTGACTATGATGAGACATTTTCTCCTGTTGCAAGGTACTAATTGATCAGATCTATATTGGCACTATCATCACATATGGGTTGGAAGATACTTCATATGGATGTAAAGACAATCTTCTCTAATGACATGATTGATGAAGAGGTGTACATAGAGTAGCTTGAAGGTTTTGAGACCTTTGACCGTGAGTCACATGTGTGCCAGCTTAAGAGAGCATTGTATGAGTTGAAGAAAGAACCATGTGCTTGGTACACCAAGATAGATAGGTACTTCACCAGGTTGGGCTTCACGAAGAGTGAAGCAGATGCGAACCTATGCCACATAGTGGTGGAAGGGAAATTGTTGATCATTGTACTTTATGTTGATGATCTCATACCAACAAGCGGTGATCAATTGATCAACTCTTGCAAGGAGGACCTTGTAAGAGAGTTTGAGATGAAGGACATGGGGCTCGTGGATTACTTTCTTAGCATGGAGGTATGACAGGGAGATGGGGAGTTGTTTGTGTCTCATGTAAAGTATTCCAACGTGATACTCAAGAGACTCCACATGGAGAGAAGAAAACCCATGGAGACTCCTCTAGTAGATAACTAGAGGAAGGAATATGCTACTTTAGGGGAAGTAGTGGAAGCTACTATTTATATGTAGCTTGTGGGTTCACTCATGTACTTGGTGAACACACAACCATATATGTGTTATGTAGTTAACCAACTTAGTCAAGTGATAGTTATGCCTACCAAGTTGTATTGGAAGGCGGAAAATCATGTGTTGAGATACCTTAGGGGCACTTCTTAGTATGAATTATGGTACAAATAGATAGAGGGAGTGAAGCTTCAAAGTTTCATTGATGCATATGGGGGAGGGAGTCCATCCAACAGGAAGAGCACATTAGGAGGGATCTTCAGTATATGGTCAGCAGTATTTTCTTCGTACAACAAGGAACAGAGATTCATTGCACTTAGTTCGGCATAGACAAAGTACATGGATGTGAGTTAGACAACATGTGATCTCATTTGGATGAGGAAGATCATGGCTGGTTTGGTTGGTCAGCAGATGGATCCAACTGTGATTTACTGTGATAATCAGAGTTGTATCAAACTCTCTGAAAATCTAGTTTTTCATGATCAGTCCAAGAATATTGATATCCGATATCAACATCTCAAAGATTGTGTATTGAGATTGATTATGTTGATAGAGTACATTCTGATGGAGGAGCATGATGTTGACATTTTAACAAAGGAATTGTCAAGATGTAAATACAAGTTTCACAGAGACAGGATCGGGGTAGATGATAATCCATTTCTTGTTGAGATGGAGTGTTCAGAAATGGCAACACGAAATTCCAGTTTAATTTGTCCTTGAATTAAACTAAGAATTAAAATTGAATTCTATTCCCATCACAGCTTGTAAATAGTTAATTAAGTTTAATTAACTTAATTAGCTTAGGAATTTCGAGTTGGAAGTATTTATGCAGTCATGTATATGTTATCCCTAAGTTTTAGGGGTTCAATATGAGTTTAAATTGTGTTAGAAATTAGATCACTCCATTTACTGAGTTAAGTTCAGTTAAAATAGTTCTAAACAATTTGTGGAACTAATAGAGGACTAATAGTTAGTTAGTGCACTAGTTCATCCACTAGTGCTACTCCAGTTAACTGAAGATTTCCTCATGAGAAACTCATGCATGTCAGTTCATAGAAAGACCGAGTTGAGACTAGAGTGCAGGGATAGTGTACTATTAGTGGTATTATTTACTGGAGTGTAAATATCATGCATGAGTTAGATATTGATCCTATGTTTGGATTGCAGAGTTTTGGAAGCGTGAATTGTCCTTAAATACGGGCTATTCATCCTAGGAATTACGCAAGAGATTAGGGGCTTCGAGAGCTGTAGAATTGGCTAAGTGTTGGTCAAGAGCTAGCTTGTGAGCTAAGAGAGTTGAGCATACTTGTGTGTAATTGTTCTAGTGAGAACCAGATTTGTATTTTCACTCATAGTCTTTTATATATGCAATACAGATAGCATGGTTTTTAGCAACGGCTTTTCCCATATATATCTTGTGTTATGTGCCATTGATTTATCTTCTTCTTGTTCGTATTTTTTCATCGATATATTGGCTTCCGCTATATGAAAGTAGTAGTTTATTTTCCTGTGCTTTAGTAAATTGCATGAGCTTATGAATCTACATAATTTTCTACAAAAGCTTGTTCTATGAGTTATGAGGTTCTATTTACAACAAAGGGTGGGGTGACCCTTCAAATTCCCCTTTGTGACTCTTTGACTACCCTCATGACTCTTCAAATGCTTTACAAATAACTCATTACATTACATAGTGATTATTCAGATTCCACTAGTGACACTTGGAATTTCACTTACAACATATTTGCCATTAATATACATTTTCCACATGTACCCATGTGAGATCAAATAGGCTAGAGACAACCTAACAAGACAAAACACTATGACTCAAAAGTGTGGGGAAAGACCAACTCGGAAACCTCTACTTGATGCTTCTTGGTGACGTACTTATACCAAGCTTGGTATTGTGTTATGGTGTCCCCAAACTCCTTGATGGTGTCTTTCTTATACCAGACTCTTGCCTCCATAGCTTTTGGGTATATGGTCTTGGAACCTTTGTCAAACTCATCCTGAAGCATGTGTAGCATGGTCTTGACCATGACAGGACCACCGATGTACTTCTGCGGGTTTTCTGCTCTCAACTCCAAGTCATCGTTGGTGGCCTCTCACCTTAACTTCTCCATGTACCTTTCAACATCTAGTCAGACTTGGTTCTTACGCTTAGCTTCGGTGAGGAAATCGATTGACGGGATCCAGTGCGTTCTCATCATGACTTCCAAAATATTATACAACCGTGCATATGAATCCTGTATGTTGCTAACAAATGGGGTGAGATGCTCATAATTCTCTATCAACATATAGATCCTTTCTTTGTCTAGCTCTGCCTGCAGATTCATCAAATTATGCAAGTAAAGTGGGGATCCCTTATACCTCATTGTCAATTATTTCACATGGGTGATAACAACATGTATGTCTTCGAGAGTTTGGACAACCTTTCTGCTCCACTTCTCAAAACCGTATAGATGGATAACCACCTTATGCACGGTGACAAATATGTCATAGAGTTTCCACATGGTGGCCTTAAGAGTTGATACTTCAGCAAGTATCGCTTTCCTGAGCTCGACCATTGTGGAACTTGGAGATTGTTATACCTTATACCTGACCACTTGCAAGTTCTTTTCCATCTTTTCATTCTTTGCTAACAGGAACTTGACATTTGAGCTCGTGGCTCCTGCATAAGCCATAGTGACTTCAACCATGGTAATTGGATGCTTTCTGACATATGAAACTAGTTACCTTTCCTTCATAAATGTAGGTGTTGTGTGATCATCTGAGAAATGCTTTCTCTGTGCCTTTACAATATTTTGTTGCAATTCATCAAATGATAGATTGTACACATCCATCACTAGATCATCATCAAGGAGAAAATCCTCTCCTTGCTTTCTCAGGACTGGTTCTGATACTAGAGGTGGTGGAGACTGAGTGACAACCTTGGTTTCTCTCGGCATGAGTTCAGTATCTTGATCTTGTGGCTCCTGTCCTAACTCCATGTTCATTACTTTAGTCATTTTCTCAATCCGCTGAGAAAGTTCGTGATCCTATATCTTCTCACCCTCTTCTTCAAATACTAGCTTTTCTGACTCCTCAACTTGTATGGACACAATTTTCTTTGTCATCACGCCTTGCCCTTCTTCTTCTTCTTCCTATTTATGCTTCTATTCTCTCTCTCTCCTTCTTTGCTCATTTTCTTCCTTCAACTTCTTCTCTGTTTCCTACAACTTTCTTTCTGCCACCTCCAACCTTTTCTTTTCTCCCTTCCTTCACTCTGCTCTCTTTAGTCGTTGCTTCCTCTTTTCCTCCACTACCAAAGATGAATCTCAATGAGAGGATCTTCTTTGAACTTGTATCTTTTCTCAACCTCTGCGTTCTTGGAAATTTCCCTCTTACCTTTCCCTTGCATCGGTTTGTTGCTATTGTTGTTGCTTCCTGTGATGTTGTTTCCCGTAGAGAAGATTTCCAGGTTTTCGCTATATTAACTAGTTCATTGAACTTGGAGTAGTTGTAACAATACCTCCATGGGTCCTCCTCTTCCCAATCACATGTCTCATCAATCCATGGATAGTACACCTTCACATAGTGGTTCTTACAAATACCGTGGGGATCATACGATTGAATTTTTTAGTGCCGAACTTGAACTTCGTTATCTCCTTAACTTCAACGTCCACATATTTTAAGCTCTTAATCTCGTACAATCTAATCCACAAAGGAAGGGTGGGACATGGTGCATTCTTATTCTTGTGCAGTCCTACTGATAACCCTATGGAGAGGTGATATGCGACCTCTTGCATGACCAAATTTTCTATGGCATACCTTAGTAGAACATGTAGAGGCTTCTCTCCGCTAAACATCCTTATGAAGGTGCCACCAGGAGAGGCATACCAATATTCAATGTTAAGTATTGCCTCCATCACTTCTTGGGACATGCAAGGTGGATCATTCTCAAATATCAACTTGTACACCGAGATGATCAAATGGTCAGCTAGCCTCGTCATAACTACTTGGTAGCTGCATTCAGAAAGTAACTTGCAATAAATGTTGACGATATTCTCTTGTTGTATCCATGTCCAACACATGCCAGGAAACTGATGTTGGGCACATATTGCATCAAGTAAATACGTGGACATGTAGAATATCACTTGCTCATCCTTGGGCAGATTTTTGGTGTTATTCACATGGATATTCATTTGAAGAGCTAGTAGATCTGACTAGTTGAATGGATTTCACTCATTCACCAACTGGTCCAACACAAGCACCTATTTTTCAGGAAGGGTCTCCGTGCTCTCTTGACCATATAATCTACATGCAAAGATGATCCACAACTGGTAAGATTTCTTGAGTGACTTTGTATTATAAACATGATTGGGTTTCGTTGTGAATTTTGACAGCTCTTTCACCCAACACTTTATAATATCTCTGGTGTTCAATAAGTTGTGGGTGGCATAGAAAAGTAAATCCATGCAGTTCACCAGCTGAATTAAATGATACATCTGCTGATAGTTTTCCACCCTGAGGTTGGCAAGTTGTATCCCACTTGCACTTCTCAATGTCATAGTCTCAAGATTTGTGTGTGAGACAATCTAGTGGATGATGTCTGCACATGGGAAGGTGGGTTACCTTCATGTAACCATATGTAAGCCTGACCGGTGGACACTAATATAAACATCTCGATACTCTAGATATTCGTTGAAGTCCCCTACAAAGATATCCTTGATTCCTTGCCATGTTCACTTCATGCCCTTGTCAATGAATAGTTAGTGTCTTCATAAACTGGAAAATTCACTGATACATTCTCAACTACTTCCCTAGTGTTACTCTTAACAATATCCTTTGATGCATCTCCCTTGGAAACCATGTTACTTGTAATTTCTAGAGAGTTTCTCAACAACTATTGTACCTAGAGACAAATAAGACACTCATGACATGAAAATGTTAGCTTGAAACAAATGCACTTCAAAAACAAACCAAACAAAAAATTGGGAAACTACTGGGAAGGATTGCGCAATCCTGCCTCTTAGATGTGACTGATGACCAATTGTTTATGCACATTATGTAGTCCCATATTCCACTGGGAGGGTTTCCTAACTGGAACTGCACAATGCACAGTTCAGTTAGGCTTAGGCTAGGTTAGACTACCATTGCATAATCCCAATGGCGAAGGCTCAGTACTCGCTCCTGGAACTGCGCAATGCGTAGTTGGAGCCAGGCCTTGGTATCCTCTACTCAATTCCTAGAGCCAAGGTAGAGCCTTGAGATCCAGAAATGTGCAGTGCATGTCGGGAGGAGCACGATTTGGGCTAAGGAAGCCTAGATCTGCCTAATCGGAGCATGAAAATGAGAAGATTTGAAGGAGGTAATGATGGTGGACGTAGATATGAGTGAGTTATGATTCATGTAAATAAAATGAGTACAAGAATAAATCAAAATTAATAACAATGAAGCAATGTGGAGAGAGTCGCCGCAACTATGACCGTTAGTGCAAAAACTGGGTAATGCATGCGACACTTGGGAAAGGCAACAAAAATATTAAAAAAACACTTCTACAAGTGGAAAAAATCAAAATTCCAGTGGTCATTCAATAAAATAGGTAAAATAGCACTCTCACAAGCCAAAAAAACAAAAGCAACAGGAAAAGTAGCAAAATACAAGAAAATCAAGACTTACCCAGAAACATCGTGATGACTGTCCTTGGCCTCCTTGGGAATTTAAGAGCTCCAATATCGAATGTGAAAATGAGCTTTGGTAGTGCCCATTTAATATATTTGGTCGATTTAGGGTTTATGATGTGAAGGTGAAAAAGATAGAAAAAAATGACACTTAGCAACAGAATCCGAAATAACTCAATTGCCACCTCCGTACTGATAAAAAAGATCCCTATTTTCTAGAGATACAATTTTTATTTTTCACTTTTTTTTGGGAAACTTTGCCATGCATTGCCTATAGAGATTGCGTAATTTTGGGGAGAACTAGGCAACTCACTAGCTCATGCATCAGGCAACTGATGAGGGAAAAGCTTCTACTCAATTTTTGGGCTGGGTGGGGCTGGCTTCCTCTCATGCTATGCACAGTTTCCTAGATAAAGGCTGGCTATCAACTGGTTCTACACAATTCTGGAGTTGGAGGCTCACTGCTAGCTTTGACTGTGCAATTCCCGAGAGCAATGTTGATTTCCCTCAAGGATTTCATAGTTCACTAAGGCAAGCCTGGAACTGGGTTGAGACCAAGTCAAGGTATTGGCTTGTGGGTTAGACAGTAAAGCATGTAAGAAACACAAGCCATAAAGAAAAACATAAAGCTCAATCAAAGCACAGGTGCCTAGGTCAATGCGAGATAAGCTTCTATGATTTAGGAAGGAGGCTCCAAAATGAAGCATATGAAAAATTTTGGAGGGTGGTTGTAGCCGCTACAACATTGGCGACACACTGGTAGAACTCTAGCTCTATGTATGGACCTTTTCTTGTGTAAAGTGAGTCTTACTCCTCTAGAAGTATTGTTCAACTCTTTGATCATCATAGCTTCTTTACTAGGTTGAGTTAAAGATGTCGTCCCTATCATTCTCTTTATCAGCAACAAACATCTCAAGCCAATTCAACTAAGTTTTTTCGATTTGGGACGAGGGGTATATTGATGCCCAAGTAATATAAATTGTCATAGTTTTAGTTTCATCTCTAGTGTTGCTCCATTTCCAGTAGGCCTGGATAGTTCCCCGACGGAGTCACTTCAGGAACACGAGAATTTCTCTACTACTAGTGAGCCTGGAGAGTACCCCAGTGCATTTACTTGCTTCACCTCTCTACGTATGAAGCATTTCTCTTCTTTTTCCTTTATTTTTTTTTATTTTTTTTCATTTCATTTTCATTTTCAAAGAAATGTGCATAGGAACTTATTTATTTCATGACGTGGAAGAGGGATCCTAACTTATTGAGAGTAGAAGAGGTTGCCCCTTTAGAGAAGGATGTTTATGTATACCTCTGACATATTTTTTAAGGTTTCCCCCTCTCCTTACTCTACTTGACTGAGTTGACAAGGGTTAGCCAAATATAGAAAACCAATTAGAGTAGGCGATACTAGTTAAGATTGCCAGTGTCGAGATTTCACCAAGACTCACTCTAAAAGGAACGTATTTTCCATCAAAGCATCATCGACTAGAAGAAACACAAGATCATCATAAAGGGAAGGAATAGACATATAACCAACTATTGATAGTTGTACAAGTTCTCTTATATTTCACCCTACTTTTCTCAAGAAGCCAAACATAGTTTCATGCAGAAACTAATCCTAATAGTGCATAAGACAACAAATAAGCAAAGGAAATAAGTAAGATGAAAAACGAAACATAAAAGAAAACACTACTCCTACTCCTAAGCTATGTAGAGCATGGGATAACTCACGTGAAGTGATATCTATAATGCAGTCACCAGCGCATTCGTTGACCCATGTAGGTAATGGCATGGTTGATGAAAAACATATTTAAGCAAACCAATAGACAAGAAAGATAAAGAAATGCGAACCAGAACATTTGAAGTTTCAATAAGTCCACGAAAAGAAAAAATAAAAATCACATGAAAGGCAGTCTACAAATGTATCATGGTGTTGTGTCACATTGCACACGGAAGACAAGAATGTACACACCTTCGAACATGACAAACAAGAAAACATGAAGAAAGAATATTTTTTTTGCTTTCCAAGAATGCTCGCTACATATGACTCCTCCAATGCATGAGCGATAGGATCGTGTGATTCTGGTGGAGGATGCGAAAATTATAAACTAGATTGATCTTCAATGTGAACAAGAGAGTGATGAGGAGCCTGGGGAGATTCAAAAAATTTATGATTGGAAGTGGAACTAACCTCAATACTACTAGAACCTGACATAGCCATTAGCTCGGGTTGAAGTGCCTCGACAAATTGAGGGGTTTCCACTTCGTTAAAAGATGGATCATTGAAGATGTGTGGCTTAGAAAGGTCAATAGTAGGTGAATCAGAATCGTGATCACGTGAATGAGTGAAAAGATCACCACAACCATGATCAAAAAATTCAATATGGACAACGACATCCTCATGATATGATGAATCGTAAAGAGGGGTTGATGAAAAACAAAAAAATTCACCCTCTGAATTTTTGAAAATGAAAGATGAGAGATTGAGTGGATTCAGGAAGAAAGATTTGTCCTATCTACAATCAAATGAAAAACGGACATCTTGCTTGTTTTCCAATTGATCGGAAGTGGAAACATCTGGAGATGAATTTTCACAAATGGAAATAGAAATGGCAGAATTGCGGAAGATGTCAAGGTAAAGTGGAAAAGGAGTGGTCAGAAGGAGGCCATAGTTCACCACAAATTATTGTTCAAATTCCCACACATACTCATCAAAAATGATAGCCCAGGTTGATTTTTCAACACCAACTCCGTCTATAACTTGATCCTCGCAAAAATCACATGTGAAGTCTAGAACAGATGAACAAAACACACTAAAATCCGGAGGATCAAAAGAACCAATGGATGGAATTTGAGGGGATGAGACGATGTGAAAACCATCAGCCTTGCAGTCCAACTCTGTGTAGAAATCCGGAGCAATTCGAGTGGGAGCAGAAGTTGATATTTCAACGGGCAGGTATGCAGCTTCTCTTGCCTCATACTGCAAAGCTAGAGAAGTTTGATGAGAAGGGGACGAAGGGTCACATGGGACAATGACCTTGTCCATCTTGGATTTAGAAGCTTTAACACCGAGGTATGATGGTAGGGGTTTGAAAGATTCTAACTCATGTGGATTCTCAGAGATGTCAACAAGATACTGAAATCTTTCATTAAGAAATTTCTAGTCAACTTCATCTTCCAGAAATTCAAAATATTAATGGCGGAAACAATCATAAAAGCGCGTAATAGATTCATCAGGTGTTTTTTTCGTAATTTTAAAATTTTGTGATTAAGCGATTTATAGTTAAAAAATACGAAAGCATGACCTAACTCTTGGAAAATGTGGTTGAAAGAGTGTATAGAAACTATGGGCAAGGTGTGACACCATTGCTTGACACAGCCTTCGAACGTGTAAGTGAACAACCCACAGGCAATGTAGTCCGAGGGGACTTCATTCCTGTAACAGAAACCCAAAAAGGAAACTTTATGAATTAACGAGGATGTTCCACTTTCACCATCATATTTAAGTTTTCACAAGTCATCTATAACGTCCACCGATGCATTGAAATCATGAGCGTGAGAAAATCATGTCGAGGTTGAGATTATGATGTAAGTCATGAATGTTGTGCAAAGATTCAAAATAGATTTTGAGTGTTCATATTGCCATCTTGGCCTCCTTCTAGCGCCACAAATTTTGATAGTGTTGGACCCACCAACATTCAAGGTGATATCCCTGGTAAGAAGTCCCAACTAGACCTCAAACTATTTGTAGCAGGAGTCCCAGCAGTGGGTGGTAATGTAGTGCCTTGACCACGGTAGCGCACAGAGATAAGTATGATGACATTGGTCGAAAGCAAGTGTGTGACCTTGCAACAAGTCAAGTGAGATCCATGGGGGTTTTAACATGTGGAGGGGAAAATGAATTTTGCCCCTTAGAATCCTATAATAGTATGCAGCTTGAAAGGAACACACGAGCGGAATGAAATCACAAGCTAGAATGCAGAATAGTCCACAAACCAAAGTGATGGGTTAATCCAAAAACACACATTCAAAAATATTCATACAAAGTAGTTAACAATAAAATGTGTAATTTAAACAACATACATTGCTAAAGCAACTAGAATAGTCAAACTACAATAACAAAACATGCATGAAAGCATGTTGGCTCAGTTATTATTATTATAAGTGAAAGTTCCATCCATAGATACACCATTGGAAGCCACTAGCCCCAATAGTGGAACATTACAGTCAAGAACACCCTCTCCTCCAAAGAGGTATACTCGCTCTATGATGTGGAGAAGCCAAGGCTTGTCACAATACTCCCAAGCCTTCTCTAAGCCTAAGCCTAGCCAAAAGCTTGGCTCCCAAAAGCTTGTTCTATGAGTTATGAGGTTCTATTTATAACAAAGGGTGGGGTGACCCTTAGCATTCCCCTTTGTGACTCTTTGACTACCCTCATGATTCTTGAACTTCTTTACACATAACTCATTACATTACACAGTAATTTTTCACATTCCACTAGTGACACTTGGAATTTCACTTACAACAAATTTACCATTAATATACATTTTCCACATGTATCCATGTGAAACAAAATAGGCTAGAGATAACCAAACAAGGAAAAACACTATGACTCAAAAGTTTGGGGAAAGACCAACTCAGCAAACCTCCACTTGATGCTTCTTAATGACGTATGGATACCAAGCTTGGTATTGTCCTATGGTGTCCCCAAGATACTTGATGGTGTATTTATGATAGTATACTCTTGCCTACATAGATTCTAGTTATATGTTCTTGGAACCTTTATCTAATGCATCCTGAAGCACCTGCATCATGGCCTTGAACATGACAGGACCACCAATGTACTTCTACATGTTTTTTGTGCTCATCTTCAAGTCATTGTTGATGGCCTCTCATGTTAGCTAATTAATGTATCTATCAACCTCTAGTTGGACTTGGTTCTTATGCTTAGCTTCAGTAAGGGAACCGATTGACGGGATCTTGTGCATTCTCACCATGACTTCCAAACTCTTATGCAACTGTGCATATGAAGCCTTTATGTTGCTGATGAATGGGGTGAGTTTCTCATAGTTCTGGATCAATGTATAGATCTTTTCTTTGTCTTTCTCTATCCACAGCTTCATTATCTGATGCAAGTAAATTGGGTCTCCCTTGCACCAAATTTTCCATTCTTTCACATGGGCGATAGAAGCATGTATGTCTTGGAGAGTTTAGAAAACCTTTCTTCTTCCCTGTCGAAAACCATAAATTTGGACAACCACCTTATGCATGGTGAAAAATCCATCATAGAGTTTCCAAATGGTGGCCTCAAGAGTTGATACTTCAGCAAGTATCACTTTCCTCATCTCTACCATTGTGGAACCTGCAGATTGATCTACCTTCTGCTTGGCCACTTGCAAGTTATTTTCCATCTATTCATTCTCTGCTAACAAGAACTTGACATTTTAGCTTTGGCTCTTACATAATCCATATTGGCATCGACCATGGCAACTGGATGCTTTCCGACATCTGAGACTATCACCCTTTCGTTCATAAATGTAGGTGACACGTGATCATATGGGAAATTCATTCTCCATGCCTATACAATCTTCTACTGCAATTCATCAAATGATAGATTGTACACATCCATCACCAGATCATCATCAAGGAGAACAAACTCTCCTTACTCTCTTGGGACCGATTCTGATAATGGAGGTGGTGGAGACTGAGGGGTGACCTTAGGTGCTCTCATTATGAGGTCAGTATCTTGGTCCTAGGGCTCCTGTCCCAAATAAATGTTCATTACTTCATTAATTTGCTCAATCTACTAAGAAAACTCCTGATCCTGCATCTTCTCACCCTCTTCCTCAACTGTTGGTTATTCTGACTCCTTAACCTTTATGGTCGCAGATTTCTTTGTCATCGCACCTTACCCTTCTTCTTCTTCCTATTTTTTCTTCTCTTATGTTAGGTCCCTATAATACTAGTGATGCCCCATCAATATTGTAGTTGTATCCCTTATTAATATTGTTGTGCCCCTATTGTCTCCATATTGTTATCACTGTGCCCCATAGAATCCCTCTATTGTTATTTTTGCCTTTATATTATTATTGTTAGGTCAGCTTGGTTATATTGTGACCCCTTAGACTCCTATATATAGAAAGGAGGTTTTGTCATTTGAATCATTCAAGAATCGTTCATTTGTCTAATGTAGAGGAGGTTTCCCCCTCGAAGAGGTTGAATTCTAAGTTGTTCAACTATCTTTTCTATCTTTTTGTGTGTTGGTTTCATAACATTTAGTATTAGAGCTTTGGATTCTAGGGTTTCGCTGCTCCAAATAGGTCATCGTGGGATTTTCGCTATAACTTTTTTTTGCAACGTTTCAGAAGTGAAAAAAAAACCCATTTGAGAAGCAATCGCAATGAACTTCGGGTCTGAATTTCAGAGCTTTTCGTGCGATATTTGCAGAGATATGATATGAGGAAGTTGGTCTTTTGGAAGACTCCCGAATTACATTCCAAACAGGTGACCTGGGGAAAATCGTCATAACTTTATCTCTGAGCATCAGATTGAAATTTTGTAAGAAGGTAAAGAAAGAGGATGGACTTTAGTTTCTTGTATATATTTTTCAGATCCAAAGGTCGAAACAGTGACACGTGGCACTTCATACAAGTTCGCTCTTCTGGAAAGGCCTATAATCAGGTCATCTTGGGATATTGTGTATAACTCTTCCTTGGAGAATCCAATTGGATCAGATTAGTGGCATTGGAAAGAAGACGCAGAGGGCTACTAGAGAGTTGCAATTTCAGAACTGGATGATCTGAAATTACAGAGATACATCAGATTCAATATCAAGCTACTACAAAGTGAAAAAAGGTGTGTAGCTTTTTTTTAATTTTTGCATAAGCTTGGTTTGAAAAATTAGTTTGAAGGAATTCAAAGGGCATAGTAAAGCATTATTATCAGTAATTGATTCCCCCAAGAAAGAAAATGCAAACACCTAGTAAGCAACCTGAAAGCTCTAACATGACTCATGAAGAAGAGGAAGAAATGCAACATGAGACCAAGTGCAACAAGTGTCACTTGCACAAAATGTAACAGAATCTAAGATGGATGGTTTAAAGAAAGATGTAGAAGCTAAGATGGATGGTTTAAAGAAAGGTGTAGAAGCTAAGATGGATTGTTTAAAGAAATGCGTAGAAGCTAAGATGGATGGCATGGAAGCTAAGATGAATGGCATAGACACTAAGATGAATGGCATGGACGCTAAAATGGATGGCATGGATGATAAGATGGAATAATTGAAGATAAATTTGAATAAGTTGCTACAAGAAATGGTCACTAATGGTGAAAGGTTAGTAAAGGAAACTCATGATGAGAAAAAAAGAAATGTTAATCATGATTACATAGACTCTAATGTTGGATCGAAGACCCACCATATTCCAAATATTGATATGAGGAAGTTCGATGGAAAGGATCCCACAACATGGATATTATAGATGGAGCAATTCTTTGATCTCAATAATGTGAAAAACATACAAAAGGTATGTATTGCAACTTTATATTTGGAACCAAATCAGTTTGTATGGTATCAATGGCTTTGCTCTCGTAAACAAATTATCACTTGGGAAATTTTTTACGGAAGAATTGACAACACATTATGAGGATACAAAAGGAAACACTTTTTTTAGCCAATTGATAAGTCTCAAACAAAAGGGTTTAATAATTAAGCACATTGAGGAGTTCCAAAATTTGAACATAAGGGTTAAAAATATTCTAGAGGAGAATAGGATTGATGTGTTCATAGGGACTTTAAAGGATAACATCCAACATGATGTTCGCCTTTGGGAACTTGATTCATTAGAGGAAGCATTCAAGTTAGAAAGAAAAATGGAAAGAAAAATTATGGCAACCAGGAAGCATACCACTCACAACTATAAATATGGAAGTGTTGTTTCCCCTAGCCTTCCACAACCTATAAGGTTGACACCACAACAATTGGAAGAAAAAATAGCAAAAGGGCTTTGTTATAGTTGTGATAGCAAATACACTAAAGGTCATAAGTGTGCTGAGAAGAAATTATTCTACATAGATTGTGAAGAGGAAGAAGAAAAGGAGCAAGAAAGGTCAAAAGAAGAGGATATACTCCAGGAACAAAGCTTAGATAAAGAAGAAATGAATCTGACCATATCTTGTAATGCATTGGTTGGAATTACCACTCCTCAAACCATCAAGATAGAAGGACAAATCAAGAAGAAATTGGTAATAGTGTTGATTGATTCAGGAAGTACCCACAATTTTATTCATTGTAAGATAGAAAAAGAATTGAATTGCTTCCTATATCCAGCACCAGAGTGTCAAGTGATTGTTGCAAATGGAGGAATGATAAATTGCTATGGAAAGTGCCATAATATCAAGCTATCCATGGGAGAATATGTATTCAAAATCCCAATGCTTTCCATTCCAATGGGAGGTGCTAATGTTGTACTGGGAGTCCAATGGCTACAATCCTTGGGTACAATAGCTTTTAACTTTCAAGAACTTTTCATGAAATTTTATGTAGAAGGAAAGGAAGTTGAATTCAGGGGTATTGCAAGGAAATCGGGAAAGATAATAAGCTCTAATGGTATGATAAAGCTTATAAAAAAGGAACAACGAGGTGTAATTGCACAATTATGTTCGCTAGATGTTTCCACATCGAAATCATCTATTTCTCCAGATCTCCAAAAAGTCTTGGACAATCATTCCAAGGTATTTGAGACTCCCAAAGGTCTCCCACCTATTCATGATCATGATCATGCTATTCATTTGATTCCAGGAAGTGTTCCTCCAAACATCAGGCCGTACAGATATCCTTATGCCCAAAAGAGTGAAATTGAATGTATGGTTGCAGAAATGCTTGAGGCTGGTATAATTCAACCTAGCCAAAGTTCTTTCTCTACTCCAGTAATATTGGTGCATAAGAAGGATGGATCATGGCGCATGTGTCCAAATTATAGGGAGCTCAACAAGCTCACTATTAAAGATAAGTTTCCCATTCCTGTCATTGATGAATTATTGGATGAATTGCATGGATCAATTTACTTCACCAAGTTAGTTCTTCGTTCAAGATATCATCAAATCAGAATGAAGACTCAAGACATTCCGAAAATATCATTTAGAACTCATGAGGGTCACTATGAGTTTTTGGTCATGCCTTTTGGCCTTACCAATGCACCTTCTACATTTCAAGGGTTGATGAATTCCATTTTCAAACCCTTCCTTAGAAAAATTGTGTTAGTATTTTTTGATGATATACTAATCTACAGCAAGTCTTAGAAGGATCATGTTGAACATGTTGACTGGGTGCTACAACTATTGGAGGAGAAACTATTATATGCAAAAAGATCTAAATGTTTCTTTGGAGTACAAGAGGTGGAATATCTGGGTCATATTGTATCCCATGAAGGAGTTAAGGTAGACCCTAGAAAACTTAAAGCCATTAAGGAATGGGAAATCCCCACATCCATAAAACATTTGTGAGGATTTCTCAGGTTGACAGGGTATTATCGCAAGTTTGTTAAGAATTATGGGAAAATAGCAGCACCTCTAACAACATTGTTGAAGAAAAATGCATTTTCATGGACTCCAGAAGCAAAAGGCCTTTGAATATCTTAAAGAGGAAATGTGCCAAGCACCGGTCTTAGCTACACCAGACTTCACAAAAACCTTTACTGTGGAGTTTGATGCTTCCAGAAATGGAATTTGTGCTGTTTTAATGCAAGATGAAAGACCCATTGCTTTCGAAAGTCATCCAATCAAGGGAAAGTATTTACACAAAGCTATTTATGAGAATGAAATGTTGGCAATACTACATGCACTTAAGAAATGGCGACCCTACCTAATGGGAAGACACTTCAAGGTAAAAATGGATCATGATAGCCTTAAATACTTTTTAGAAAAAAGATTATCCTCTGAAGAACAACAAAAATGGGTCACAAAGATGTTGGGTTATGACTTTGAAATCATATACAAAAACGGGAAGCAATATGTTGTGGCAGATGCACTCTCAAGAAAGGATGAGGATGTGGAAGCATTGTTGTGCACCATTTCTAGTATCCAACCAGATTGGATAAACGAAGCAAGGGAGGAATGGAAGAATGACGAAGAAGTGTGGGAACTTATTCAAAAGCTACAACAAGATTCCAGTACATCCGATACATTTAGCTGGAAAAATGATTTGTTATGGTACAAAGTTCGCTTATACCTCTATAAGAATTCCCAACTCAAACAAAAGATTCTTCTGGAATTGCACGCTTCTCCCTTAGGAGGGCACTCGGGATTTTTAAAAACTTACCACAGGGTTAAGAAGGAATTTTTTTGGGATGGCCTTAAATCAAATATTCAAAATTTTGTGGCAGAATGTTTGGTATGCCAACAAAATAAAGCTGAAACAATTAAGACACCAAGTCTGTTACAACCTTTATCCATTCCAAGCCAACATTGGGAGGAGGTTTCAATGGATTTTATCACAGGTTTACCCAAGTCTGAGGGAAAGAGTGTCACCATGGTGGTAGTTGACAGACTTACCAAGGATGCACACTTTTGTGCATTATCACATCCATTTAAAGCAAGTACAATTTCTACGGCATTTATGGAAACAATTCAAAAGCTACATGGAAACCCAAAGATTATTGTAAGTGATAGAGATCCCATTTTTACAGGAAATTTTTGGACAGAATTATTTTCTTGTCTTAGTACTCAGTTAGCTCATAGCTCATCTTATCATCCTCAATCTGATGGGAAAACATAGATAGTAAACAAATGTTTGGAAGGATATCTTTATTGCTTTGTATCTGATAAACAGACATAATGGGTCAAATGGTTGCCTCTGGCTGAATGGTGGTATAACACTTCCTTCCATACTGCAACAAAAATGACCCAATTTATAGCACTTTATGGATATCAGCCACCATCCATCACATCATATTTAAGAAAAAATTCTAAGGTTCAAGCAGTGGAACATCACATTGAGCATCAACAACAAGTTCTCCAACTCTTAAAGGATAACTTTGTGTTGGCACAAATCGAATGAAAGAACAGGCAGATCAACATCGCAGTGAAAGAGGTTTTGATGTAGGTGATTGGGTATTCCTACGGCTACAACCATATAAATAAATGTCCCTCAAACAAGCTAAAAAGGATAATAAATTGTCGCCAAGGTATTATGGTCCATACAAGGTGTTGCAAAAGATTTGTAGTATGGCATACAAATTGGAGCTTCTTGCAGCTTCTCGAGTGCACCCAATTTTCCATGTTTCATGTTTAAATAAGGTTATAGGCGACAAGCTCCCAGTTCAAACAATATTGCCAGAACTTGATGAGGAAGGAAAAATTATATTGGAACCAGAAGCAGCCATAGAAACAAGAACTCAACAACTACGAAATCAATCCATTTCAGAGTATATCATAAAGTGGAAGAACTTATCCGCTGAAGATTCCACATGGGAGGATGAGAACCTTATATAGAAGCATCCAGAACTACTCAAGCGTTGAGGACAACACTTTTTTGAAGGAGAGGGGCATGTTAGGTCCCTATAATACTAGTGATGCCCCATTAATATTGTAGTTGTATCCCTTATTAATATTGTTGTGCCCCTATTGTCCCCATATTGTTATTACTATGCCCCATAGAATCCCTCTATTGTTATTTTTGTGCCTTTATATTATTATTGTTAGGTCAGCTTGGTTATATTGTGACCCTTTAGACTCTTATATATAGAAAGGAGGTTTTGTCATTTGAATCATCCAAGAATTGTTCATTTGTGTAATGTAAAGGAGGTTGCCCCCTCGAAGAGGCTAAATTATAAGGAGTTCAACTATCTTTTCTATCCTTTTGTGAGTTGGTTTCATAACATCTTATCTATCTATCTCCTTTTGTGAGTTGGTTTCCCCTGGAGCCTTCCTATCTCCTTGGGTTTGTCCTTCTTGCTCTGGACTCTTTCCAGTCCTTCTCCTGTTTATTTTTGTCGCTCCTTTTTTCCCTGATCAATATTGGTATTTATTATCATAACTAATATTTATTTACTTAGTTTTTTTTTTATTACTATTTATTTATTTATTTTTATATATATTTTAATATATATTTTAATTAATTAATTAATTTATCTATTATATATTAATATTATTATTATTTATTTATTTGCTTGTTTTTATTGTTGAGTCGCTCCCTTTTCCGTGATTCATATTGGTATTTTAGTCATAACAAATATTTATTTATTTATTTATTGATTATTATTATTTATTTATTTATTTTATTGGTTTTTCTAACTAATTTATATATATTATTATTATTTTTACATATATTTTATTATATATTTTTATTTATTTATTTTTATTTATTAACAAATATATATTAGTATTATTATCATTTTTACTTTCTTATTATTATTTTTTTTATTATTTTTTTTCCATAACTAATTTATATATTATTATTATTATTTTTAATTTTATATATATTTTAATTTTTTTGGTTTTTTTTATCTATTTATTATTCCTTTTTCAACTATCTTTTACGTAACTTTTATCTTAATAACCTAATAACTTTATATATATATATATATATATATATATATATATATATATATATATATATATATATATATATAAAAATTTAAATTATTGAATTGAGACTTCTATGATCCATATCAATTTTTTGAAGAATTCTTTGGCGAAAATCACATGGAGAAATTGTTGTCACGCGTTTCGAACCAACCAGTGTGGTTCATCGTCACGACAAGTTGAATGAGCAGATTTGGCTATGCACATTAAATAGATAGGGCAAAATATCCACCGACTCAGATTTCAGTTAAAAAGACAACTAGATTTGACCTGATAACGGCTAGTTTGACCATGATAAGGGGTATTATATTAATTTATATTATTTATTTATTTTTTTAAATAGTTATTAATATAGAATAAATTAATATAATAAGTAAATCATAAAATAAATTAATTACAAAACAATTAATTTTAAATATATTAATAAACCTAAATTAATTTAAAAATTGTAAGAAATGTATACTAGAATAGGTAAAGTTAGTAAATCATTAAGTAATAATAATAAATAAATAAATAATTTCAAATATATTAATTAACAAGAATAAGAATAAAAATAAAAATATTAGTTAGTTATAACAGCTAGTTTGACCATGATAAGGGGTATATATATATATATATATATATATATATATATATATAGAATAAATTAATATAATATAATAAGTAAAACATAAAATAAATTAATTTGAAATGTAACAACAACAACAACAACATAAATAAATACATAAATAATTTTGAATAAAATTAATTTTAAATTGTTAGATAAAAATATTAGTTAGTAATATAAATATTCGTCAAAAAAAAAAAAATCGAGAACTCAAGGGTTGGAAATTAATTCAAGGTAAAAAAATAAAATAAATAAATAAATAAATAAATTAATTAATTAATTAAAAAAAATAAAATAGTATATTAAAATAGATTAATTTTAAAATTCACTTTATGTATTATTAATTTTACCATATTAAAATTAATTAATAGTTTAAATTAATTATTTAAAATATATTTACATTAATTTTTTTAGATAAATTAAGTTTAAATTAACAGTCAAAAAGATTTTACATATAAATTAAAAATAAAAATAAATAAATAATAATAAATAAATAAATTACCATATAAAAATTAATATATCGATGAAAAAAGGGGGTAAAAAAAAAAATGACTAGGAGGAGAGGGCTGGGATCCAGCAACTACTGATCTTCCAGCCATCCTCTCTATTGAGATTGTTCGATCTCTTTTCAATCTCCAGGGCTTCCCTAAATTTCCGATGATGGAATTGCGACACTCTAGCAATCACACTAGCCTCCTCGATGCAGACATGATGATTGGTTTTCTCCACATGCTCTGCTAAAGCGGAAGACTTAGTTCTCATATGCTTGAGGTCAGCTGCGTGCTCACTAATCCTTTGATTAATGGAGCGACCAGTCTCACCAATATAGGGGGTCCCACAAGAACAAGGAATAATATAAACCCCTTTCATGTCCTTAGGGTCGATGGGATCCTTTACAGATATGAGGGATTTACGAATGGTGTTGAGAGGTCTAAAAGTTGCGGGGACATTATGCTTCTTAAGAACCCTCGCAATCTTATCCGTGGTCCCTTGAACATACAGAAGATGGACACTAGGAATCCGCTCTTTAGGCCCTCTTTTGGTTAATGAATTCTTAGCTGCTTTGAGGAAAGCCTTTTGCCCAAGTTTCTACTATAATCGTTTTCAACAAAGACATTAAGGAGGTGGGATTTCTCCTCCTCGAAGCTCTTATCGTCAGAGATCCTTAAGGCACAAGTTGCAAGGGTGTTGAGAACCCGCAACTTCTGGGCCAGGAAATGGTGGGAACTAGCATGAAGATACTGCTCTGTATGAGTTTTCTTGCGAAACACTCGGTGGGAGAGGGAACCATATTCATTCTTAGAGATAAGAATATCAAGGAATGGGAGGCAACCATTAACCTCCTATTCCATAGTGAACTTAATAGCCCAGGATTGATTATTAAGATGATCGAAGAAAAGATCTAACTCCTCTTGGCCGTGAGACCAGATGGCATTAGTGTCATCTACATACCTTTTCCAAAGTTTGGGAAGGAGACGGGCTAAGTTCAAAGCCTTAGATTCAAAATCCTCCATAAACAGATTAGCAACCACAGGGGATAGGGGTGAGCCCGTGGCAACTCCACAAGTTTGTTCAAAGAACTCTCCTTCAAAACTGAAAAAGGTTGAGGTGAGGAAGATCTCAACTAACCGAGCGGTATCATGATCAGTAAGACGGTTGATCACATCCATTGCCTCATTTATAAGGATGTAAGTGTAGAGGGAAACAACATCAAAACTGACTAGAATGTCTCTAGGGTCCAGTTTGATGTCCTTGAGCTCTTCAATAAAGGAGGCTGAGTCTTTCACGAAGGATGTTGTACGACCAACTAAGGTCTTAAGCTTCAAGGCAAGAAACTTAGCAAGAAGATAGGTGGGACCTCCAATGGTGTTGACTATAGGCCTAAGGGGAGCTCCTTCCTTATGGATTTTTGGGAGCCCATAGATTCTAGGTGTGATAGGATTGCTCTCAATGAGTTTTTGGTGTAGAGGACTCACTGAGTCACATGATTTAATAGCAAGGGCCATAATCTTGGAGATCTTCTTTAATGGGTTTTTGGGAAGCTTCTTATAACTACCGCTATTATGAAGATGATCTAACATTTTATTGCGGTAGTCTTCTTTGTTAAGAATGACAGAAGCCCCCCCTTGTGAGCTTTCAGAACAACAATATCTTTGTTCTGATTTAAGGATTTTAGGGCTTCAAATTCATCTCTGTTAAGGTTGCTCCTGGGAGGCTTAGCCTTCCTAAGGATAACAGCACAATCCTGCCTAATAGTATTCTTAATACTATCAGGTAAGCCCCGAATCCCAAATTCTATGTCACAAATAATGTCATCTATAGGGATCTTTTTAGGGGCCAAGGCAAAGTTTAGACCTTTTCTTAAAACGCTAAAAACAGAAGCGGGAAAAGAAAAACTAGATAAATTAATAACTTTATTATTAATATGAGAGGAAGGAAGAGCGGATTCCTAGTGTCCATCTTCCGTATGTTCAGGGGACCACGGATAAGATTGCGAGGGTTCTTAAGAAGCATAATGTCCCCGCAACTTTTAGACCTCTCAACACCATTCGTAAATCCCTCAGATTTGTAAAGGATCCCATCGACCCTAAGGACATGAAAGGGGTTTATATTATTCCTTGTTCTTGTGGGACCCCCTATATTGGTGAGATTGGTCGCTCCATTAATCAAAGGATTAGTGAGCACACAGCTGACCTCAAGCATATGAGAACTAAGTCTTCCGCTTTAGCAGAGCATGTGGAGAAAACCAATCATCATGTCTGCATCGAGGAGGCTGGTGTGATTGCTAGAGTGTCATAATTCCATCACCGGAAATTTAGGGAAGCCCTGGAGATTGAAAAGAGACCGAACAATATCAATAGAGAGGATGGCTAGAAGATCAGTAGTTGTTGGATCCCAGCCCTCTCCTCCTAGTCGTTTTATTTTTTTTCCCCTTTTTTCATCGATATATTAATTTTTATATGGTAATTTATTTATTTATTATTATCATTATTTATTTATTTATTTTATTTATTTTATTTATTTATTTTTATTTTTAATTTATATGTAAAAGCTTTTTGACTGTTAATTTAAACTTAATTTATCTACAAAACTTAATTTAAATATATTTTAATTAATTAATTTAAACTATTAATTAATTAAAATATGGTAAAATTAATAATGCATAAAGTGAATTTTAAAATTAGTCTATTTTAATATACTATTTTATTTTTTAATTAATTAATTATTTTCTTTTATTATTTTATTTATTTATTTATTTATTTATTTATTTATTTTTTTTTACCTTGAATTAATTTCCAACCCTTGAGTTCTCGAATTTTTTTTTTTGACGAATATTTATATTACTAACTAATATTTTTATCTAACAATTTAAAATTAATTTTATTCAAAATTATTTATGTATTTGTTGTTGTTGTTGTTGTTGTTGTTGTTGTTGTTGTTGTTGTTGTTGTTGTTGTTGATGATGATGATGATGATGATGGTTAACGTCCGCTGAGACCAAATAATGGCCTATCGGACCTAAAGAAACAAATTATCTATTTTGATTTAAGATTTTATTCCTATGCTCAAAAAGCTTGGAGAGAGGCCTCCCGAGCTCACTATAATTTTGACATTGTAAAAGGCTAGGAAGGTCAGTATTGTAACAAAGATTGTGAAACTGAGATCTAATGTGGTTATACGCGGGGCACTCTAAGAGGAAGTGGTTTTCATCCTCGATGTTCCTATTCTTACATATATGGCAGATCCTTTCCGTCCATGGCGTTTTAGGAACTGCCCAACGACCTGTTTCACTATGGAGCTCATGAGAATCCGTTCTAATCTTTGCTATAGTAATTTTCTTCTTTGAGCTAGTTAAAATAGAGAGATACTTTTGATCTTCTAGGGTGGGGTTGATGACCTTCTTATAATAACTTAATTTTCTTTTAGCCGCTAAGTCTTTCTCACACCACATTTTTTCTTTGAACTTAGAAGTAACAATATCTTTAATGTTATTTATGTTTTGCAATGCATCATTTTCGTTGATCTCCCAATAGTTTAACCAGGCCCTTGTGTCTTTATGCCACCCTCGATTGAGCCTTAGGTGGTTTTGGCTAGAATTTAAAGCTAGCTTAGGAAGTCTATGATCATTTATGTTACTGATTTTGTGCTTGTACAACAAAAACCTAAGCATAGCTAGGCTCTCAATAGGGGAAAGACCTGCTTCTATAAGGAGAATAGGATAAGGTGTATTACTTTTAATTTTCAGGTTATAAGTTATAAAACGCTTCTGGATTTGCTCAATCTTTCTCCATGATTCTCTAGAGATGCTGCAACCCCAAACCTCACAGCCATATAAGATAACAGGAGTTATTATTACATTTGAAATTAATTTATTTTATGTTTTACTTATGATATTATATTAATTTATTCTATATTGATAACCGAATATATATATATATACACCTTATCATGGTCAAACTAGCCGTTATCAGGTCAAATCTAGCTGTTGTCTTTTTAACTGAAATCTGAGTTAGTGGATATTCTGCCCTATCTGTTTAATGTGCATAGCCAGATCTGCTCATTCAACTTGTCCTGACGATGAACCACACTGGTTGGTTCGAAACGCGTCGACAAAAATTTCTCCATGTGATTTTCGCCGAAGAATTCTTCAAAAATAAAAATAAATTTTTTTAAAACTAGCCATTAAAAGTATTTTATTTATCTATATATTTTACCTAATTTAACTTATTTCCATCAAAATAATAATAATAATAAAAAATAATAATAATATTAAATTAATAAATAATAATTTGACTACTAATATTAATAATATATTAATATCAAGACTATATTACTAATATAATTATATTTAATAAATAACTTAATTAAACAAAAAAATTACTTATATTATTAATATATAATAATAAATAATTAAATTAAATTAAATAGATTACCTTTTCTAACTAACTATTTAAATTATTTTATTTATTTATATTTTTAACCTTAACTTTATGATATATATATATATATATATATATATATATATATATATATATATATATATATATATATACTTTTTAAGCTAAATTTTTCTCGTCCATAACAACATATTATTATTATATATATATATATATATATATATATATGTTTTATATTAACAATAATTAACAATAATTTAAATAAATAAGTAAATTATCTTCTTAAACTAACCACTACAAGTATTTTATTTATTTTTTAATCCTAACTTTTATCTTAATAACCTAATATTATAACTTTAAGATATATATATATATATATATATATATATATATATATATATATATATATATATATATATATATATATATATATATATAAATTAATTTTTAAATCTAACCATTAATAATATTTTATGTATTAATATTAATAATAATAATAATAATATTAAATTAATGAATAATAATTTGACCTGGGTCCGAAGGTCAAAATTAGCCGTTGGTCGATTTAGCCGTTGGAGTCTCTGCTCAGACTATTTAACTTGCTAAGCTGGATCTGTTTCTTCAACTTATCCTGACGATGAACCACACTAGTTGGTTCGAAATGCGTCGACAAAGGTCTTTCTATATGTGATTTACGCCGAAGCTCTTCTTATAACTATCTCCTTCTTATCTACTGTTATTCCTTTAAGTTCTTCTCTGTTTCCTACAACTTCTTCTCTACCTCCTCCAACCTTTTCTTTTCTCTCTTCCTTCGATCTAGTATCTTTAGTCGTTGTTTCCTCTTTTCCTCTGTTTCCAAAGTTGCTTTCTCAATGAGAGGATCTTCTTTGAACTTGTAGCTTTGCTAAGCCTCTGGTTTCTCAGTAATATTCCTCTTACCCTTTCTCCTACACCAGTTTTTTGCTTATCGCTGATGTTTTTGTTGCTTCCTGTTGTGTTGCTACCTGCAGAAAAGTCTTCCATGTTGTGGCTATACTGACTGGTTCATTGAGCTTGGAGTAATTGTAACAATACCTCCAAGGGTCCTCCTCTACCCAATGACATCTCCCGTGGATCCATGGATATTACACCTTCGTATAGTGGTTCTTACAAATACCATGGGGATCATACAAATTGAAGTATTTGGTGCTGAACTCAAACTTTGATATCTCCTTAGTTTTTGTATCCACATCTTTTAGGATCTTAATCTCGTACAATTCAATCCGCAAGGGAATGGCAGGCCATGATGCCTTATTCTTCCTGTGCATTCCTACTGATAACCCTGTGGAGAGGTGATATGTGACCTCTTTCATGACCAACTTGTTTTTGCATATGTTGGTAGAACATGCAATGTCTTCTCTCCGTGAAACATCCTAATCAAGGTGCCACCTAGTGAGGCATACCAATCTGCAAAAGTATTGCCTCCATTGCTTCTTGGGACATGCAAGGTGGATCCTTCTCAAAGATCAACTTGTACACTGAGATGATGAAAATGGTCAGCTAGCCTCACCATAACTCCTTGGTAGCTGCATTCAGAAAGAAACTTGCAATAATTTTGACGACATTCTATTTTGTTGTCCATGTCCAACCCATGCCAGGAAAATGATGTTGGGCATAGATTGCATCAAGTAGATATATTGAAATGTAGTATATCGCTTGCTCATCCTTGGGTCAATTCCAGGCGTTAGTCACATGGATTTTCAATTAAAGAGCAAGAAGATCCAACCAGTTGAATGGCTTTCCATCATTCACCAATTGGTCCAAAACAACCACCCAATTTTCCAAAAAGGTCTCTGTGCTCTCTTGACTGTATAAATGACATGAAAGAAGTATGATCAAGAACTAGTAGGCCTTCCTAAGTCACTTTGTCTTGTAAACATGAGTGGGTGTCACTCTAAATTTTGACGGCTCTTTCACCCAGCACTTTATAATATCTCTGGTGTTCACAAAGTTGTGGGTGGCATACAACAGCGAATCCATGTCATTCACCAACTGAGGTAAATGATACCTCTGTTGATAGTTCTCCACCCTGAAGTTGGCAAGCTATATCCCACTAGCACTGCTCAATGTCATACTCTTGGGATCTATGTGTGAGACAATCCACTGGATGATGTCCACACATGGGAAGGAGAGGTACCTTCATGCAAACTTATGTAAGCCTGACTAGTGGAGACTCATATAAAGTTGTCAATCCTCTAGATCTTCCTTGAATTCCCCTGCAAAGATATCATTGATTTCCTACCATGTTAACTTCATGCCCTTCTAAATGAACAGTTGAGTGTCTACATAAACTAGAAAATTCACTGACACCTTCTCAACTACTTCCCTGGTGCTACTCTTGACAATATCCTTTGGTGCAGATCTCCTGGAAGCCATATTACCTATAACTATTGGAAAGTTTCTCAACAACTTTTGTATCTTGAGATAGAGAGGACACTGATGGCATGAAAAGGTTATCTTGAAATAAAAGCACTTCAGGAACAGACCAAACAACAAGCTAGGAAATTTTTGGGAAGGATTGTGCAATTGTGGCTCTTAGAGGTGACTAACTACCAGCTGGTTCTGCGCATTGTGCAGTTCAAGCTATGAGTGGGAGGGCTTATTGACTGGAACTAAATTTAGTCAAGCTTAGGATAAGTTCAGTCAAGCTTATTTATGTGTTTTATGAATAATGTGTTTTGTTCCTATTTGGATAAGTTTTTTATTGTGTTCATTGATGACATATTGGTATATTCTTCAAATGAGGAAGAGGATGTCGAGAATTTGGCAGTAGTGTTGAGGTTGTTGAGAGAGCATCAGTTGTATGCTAAGATCAAAAAGTGAAATTTATTTTAGATTGAGGTACATTATTTAGGACATGTTCTCTCCAAGGAGGGAATAATAGTGGATCCAGAGAATATAAGATCGATCATGGAGTGGGAAGCTCCCAAGAATGTGGATGAGGTGAGATACTTCATGGGGTTGGAAGGCTATTAGAGGAGGTTCATTAGGAACTTCTCACAAATTTATTATCCTATTACATCATTGCACAGGAAAGGTAAGAAGTTTGAATGGACAGTGGAGTGTGAGGCTAGTTTTGAGTAGCTTAACTAGTTGCTGACACATGCACCAGCGTTAAAGATTATAGATCCAGATAAAGAGTTTATAGTATGTACATATGCTTGGAAGAGAGGACTTGGTGGAGTCCTTACGTAGGAAGGACAAGTAGTGTGCTATTAGTCACAGAAACTGAATGAGAATGAGCAGAACTATCCACTGCATGATCTTGAACTATCAGCGATCATATATGCATTAAAGATGTCGAGGAACTATCTTGTTGGCAGGAAGTTTGTATTGATGAGTGATCACATTGGGTTGAGATACTTGTTTGACTAGCCAAATATGAATTCCAAGTAAGCTAGATGGTTGGCCACGATCAGTGAGTTTGATTTTGAGATCCAATACATCAAACAAAAAGAGAACAGGGTCGCAGATACACTTAGCAGGTGGGTACATGTAAATTATATAGCAGCTATGAGTTCCTATGGGATAGATATACAGGGTAGGGTCTTGCAGGTAGGTTAGTAGGATGTCAGGTATATGGAGATTGTGCATAGGTTGTAGCAGAGTACAAGTACATGTAAAATTTCATAGGATGTGGACTATTGTCTTACAACAGATGGATTGGTCATGTTTAGAAACAGGATATATGTGCCAGACAATAGTGAGATCAAGAAGGTGATCTTGAGGGAGTTTCATGCGAAGCCATATTCAGGTCACCCAAGTTATCAGAAGACATTGACCATAGTGAAGAAGTTTAATTATTGGTTGAATCTAAAGAAGGATGTAGCAAAGTTTGTGGCCATATGTTTGGATTTTCAATGGGTGAAGGAAGAGTGTAAACATCCAGGTCGACTGTTATAGCCAATTGCAATTCTAAAGTGGAAATGGGAGGTCATTTCCATGGATTTTATAACAGGTTTTTTGAGGAGATTTAGACAACATGATTCCATCATGATCATTGTGGACAGGTTGACAAAGGTTGCGCACTTCATTCCAGTGAAGTCTACATTCTTAGCTATTGATGTAGCATAGGTCTTCATCAATGACGTGGTCAAATTCCATGGATTCCTAAAGAAGACTATGTCATACAGGGATGCAAAGTTCACTTCCAAGTTTTGGAAGGAGTTGTTTGTAGGTTTGGGCACAGACTTGGCCTTTAGTACAAGATATCATCCACAGACAGATGGATAGACTGAAAGTGTCAACAAGATACTGGAGGACATGTTAAGGATGTATGTGATGCATTAGCAATGAATGTGGGAAGAGTATCTTCCACTGGTAGAGTTCTCTTACAACAATGGGTATCGTAAATATTTGAAGATGAGTCTATTTGAGACATTGTAGGGGTGGAGTTGCAATACTCCCATCACTTCGGGTGATCCAGTTAACAGGGTTTTGATTGAACCAGACATGTTGGTACACATGGAGTGAGAAATACAGGTAATCAAGAAGAATCTAAAGGCATCACAAGATAGGCAGAAGAGTTATGCAGATCAGAACAAGTTGATCAAGGAGTTCTAGGTTGGGAAATAGGTGTACTTGCGCATTTTAGTTTTTAACCTTGTACAAAAATTACCTGCATACTACTTCTAAAAATAGAAAATAAACAATGGAGAGAGCATAAAACATAAAACAAATATACACACACCTTTTCCACCCGATCCCAAAACCAAGACTACTAGATTTATTTTTTATTATATTCCTTTCAATGTTACAACACCTATATATATATATATATATATATATATATATATATATATGCCTAAGCATTCATAAACCCAAATCCATTAACCCCAAATTAGAACATAACCATAGTTCACTTGACCGGATCTACAAAATACCATGGGCAAAAAACCATCCCGCCCAAAACCACGTGTGAAAACCGTGCACAGAACCATAGGTAGGTTAGCCCACCTAATATAGGGTCCAAAAAAAAATTCCTCAGGGCGTTATCTCAAACCCCATAGAGGAGGGCTACTGCCCCCCTCAAACCCCCCAACAGGGGGCTTGCTTCCCCCCCCCCCCCCCCCGTGACCTGTTGCACCCGACGCAACGAACAAGGTTGTCTATCACCACCCCGCATGTGGGGTTAGTCATAGAATGAATGTAACACACACCCAACATTCTCCCACTTGTTGTTTTGTTTCCATGGGAGGCCATAGGAGAGCTTAGTCATTGGTCCAACCCTACAATGCACATTATTTCTCTACACCAAGAGAACTTTTTAGTGTTTACATACTTTGTCAATGCATTTTAGTATTCCTCAAAGTGTCCACCTTTACCGAAAACACATTTTTGTCCTCAACCATATCCCTTACAAAGTGATACTGAACATCAATGTTCTTTGTCTTTGATTGATAAGCATGGTTCATTGCCAAGAAAATTGCACTTTGGCTATCGCATTCTATCCTTATATCTCGTTTTACCAACCCCATACTTGAAGACAATCTCTGCAACCAAACTGCTTCCTTGCTTGCATGAGTGGTTGCCATGCATTCTGCCTCTATAGTTGAAAGTGCCACTATAGACTATCTCTTGCTGATCCAATTGACTGCACCAACAAATCCACAGATGTCCAAACTCTGTCCAATCCTATTCTTCCTTGGTAGCATGGACCATAATCACTAGTGCCACGCAAATACCAGGAAACTTTCTTCACCGTTGTCCAATGATCCTTCCCTGGTTTTGACATAAACCTGCTCAATATTCCCACTGCATGTGCAATGTTTGGTCTATTACAAACCATTGCATACATCAGGATATCGACTTCACTTGCATATGGAACATGGGACATGTCCTGTTCCTCTTCTTGTATGTTGGGACAATGTTCAATAGATAAATTTACACCTACAGGAATAGGAACCTTCACTAGTTTACTATCTTGCATATCAAGAATTTGCAATATTATCTCGACATAATTCGTATGGCTTAATGAGAGCTTCCTTTTTACTCGATCTCATTTAATTTCCATGCCCAAAATATAGTTTGCATCACCAAGATCTTTCATGTCAAATTTGGAGGACAATTAGGTCTTCGATTCCTAGATAATCTCATTGTTATTTCCAAGCAATAACATATCATCCACATACAATACCAAATAAATAACACGGTCACTATTTAATTTAAAATACACATAGTGATCTTCTTTGCTTCTGGTGAAGCCAAGTCCCCATATATATGTGTCAAAATTCTGATACAACATCCTTGGTGACTGTTTTAACCCATAGAAAGACATTTTTAACCTACATACCAGTTCTTTCTTACCCTTGTCCACAAAGCCTTCAGGTTGCTTCATGTAGATCTCGCCTTCTATAACCCCATGAAGAAATGTTGTCTTCACTTCCATCTGTTCTACCTCAAAATCAAATGCGACAACAACAAATAAACATAATAAAATAGAAGCTACCTTGGTAGCAAGAGAAAAAATATCACCAAAATCAATTCCCGGCACCTAGGAATAACCTTTTTGCTACCAATTGAGCTTTGTATTTCTCCACCTTGCATTTTGTATTCATCTTCTTCTTAAACACCCATTTCCTTCCAATGGGTTTCCTTCCAACCGACAACTCCACCAGATCCCATGTTATGAAACTAGCTCACAAAAAGATAGAAAAGATAGATCAATGACTTAGAAATCAGCCTCTTCGAGGGGGAAACCTCCTTTACGTTACACAAATGAACAATTATTGGATGTTACAAATGAAAAAACCTCATTTCTATATATAGGAGTCTAAGGGGTCACAATATAACCAAAGCCGACCTAACAATAATAATATAAGGGCACAAAAATAACAATAGTGGGCTTCTATGGGTCACAAAAATAAAAATATGGGGACAATAGGGGCACAACAATAACAATAAGGGATACAATGACAATAGTAATGGGGGAATCACTAGTATTATAGGGACCTAACATGACCCTCTCCTTCAAAAACATGTTGTCCTCAACGCTTGAGTAGTTATGGATGCTTTTGTATAAAATTCTTATCCTCCTAGTGGAATCTTCAGCGGGTAAGTTCTTCCACTTGATGAGATACTCTGAAATTGATCAATTTCATAGCTGTCGAGTTCTTATTTCTTTGACTTCTTTAGGTTCCAATATGATTTTTACTTACTCATCAAGTTCTGGCAATATTGTTTGAACTAGGAGCTTGTCACCTATAACCTTCTTTAACCATGAAACATGGAAAACTGAGTGCACTAGGGAAGCTGCAGGAAGCTCCAATTTGTATGCCATCTTTTGCAACACCTTGTACAGACCATAATACTTTGGTGATAATTTATTATCCTTCTTATCTTGCTTGAGGGACATTTATTTATATGGTTGTAGTCATAGGAATACCCAATCACCTACATCAAAACTTCTTTTGCAGTGATGTTGATCTACCTATTGTTTCAATCTATTCTGTGCCAAGGTGAAGTTATCCTTTACGAGTTGTAGAGCTTGTTGATGCTCGATGTGATATTCCATTGCTTGAACCTTAGAATTTTCTTTTAAATATGATGTGATGGGTGGTGGATGATATCTAAAAAGTGCCATAAATGAGGTCATTTTTGTTGCAGTATGGAAGGAAGTGTTGTACCACCATTCAGGCAGAGGCAACCAATTGACCCATTGTGCCTATTTATCAAATAAAAGGTAATGAATATATCCTTCCAAACATTTGTTTACTATCTCAGTTTGCCCATCAAATTGAGGATGATAAGATGAGATATGAGCTAACTGAGTACCAAGGCAAAAAAATAATTATTTCCAAAAATTTCGAGTGAAAATCGGATCTCTGTCGATTATAATAATCTTTGGGTTTCCATGTAGCTTTTGAATTGTTTCAATAAATGCAGTAGAAATTGTACTCACTTTAAATGGATGCAATAATGCACAAAAGTGTGCATACTTGGTAAGTCTATAAACTACCACCATGATAACTCTCTTTCATTCAAACTTGGGTAAACTTGTGATAAAATCCATTGAAACCTCTTCCCAATGTTGGCTTGGAATGGATAAAGGTTGTAATAGACTTGGGGTCTTAATTTTTTCACTTTATTTTGTTGGAAAACCAAACATTCCAACACAAACGTTTGAATATCCGATTTAAGGCCATCCAAAAAAAATTCATTCTTAACCCTGTGGTATGTTTTTAGAAATCTTGAGTGCCCTCCTAAGTGAGAGGTGTGCAATTCAATAAGAATCTTTTGTTTGAGTTGGGAATTATTACATAGGTATAACTGATCTTTGTACCATAACGAATCATTTTTCCAGCTAAATGTGTCAAATGTACTGGGATCTTGTTGTAACTTTTGAATGAGTTCCCACACTTCTTCATCATTCTTCCATTCATCCCTTGCTTCTTTCATCCAATCTAGTTGGATAATAGAAATGACGCAAAGAAATTCCTCCACATCCTCATCCTTTCTTGAGAGTGCATCTGCCACAACATTTTGCTTCCATTTTTTGTAGATGATTTCAAAGTCATAACCCAACATTTTTGTGACCCATTTTTTATCCTCTTCTGAAGATAATCTTTGTTCTAAAAAGTATTTAAGACTATCATGATCTATTTTTACCTTGAAGTGTCTTCCCATTAGGTAGGGTCACCATTTCTTAAGTGCATGTATTATTGCCAACATTTCCTTCTCATAAATAGCTTTTTCTAAATACTTTCATGTGATTGGATGACTTTCAAAAGCAATGGGTCTTTCTTCTTGCATTAAAACAACACCAATTCCATTTCTTGAGGCATCAAATTCCATAATAAAGGTTTTTGTGAAGTCCAGTGTAGCTAAGACCAGTGCTTGGCACACTAGCCCCTTAAGATGTTAAAAGGCCTTTGTTTCTTCTAGAGTCCATGAAAATGCATATTTCTTCAATAATGTTGTTAGCGGTGTTGCTACTCTCCCATAATTCTTAAAAAAATTGCGATAATCCCCTGTCAACCCGAGAAATCCTCGCAGATGCTTTATGGATGTGGGGACTTTCCATTCCTTAATGGTTTTAATATTTCTAGGGTGTACCTTAACACCTTCATGAGGTACAATATGACCTAGATATTCCACCTCTTGTACTCTAAAGAAACATTTGGAGCTTTTTGCATATAATTGTTTCTCCTCCAATAGTTTGAGAACAATGTCAACATGTTGAACATGATCCTTCCAAGACTTGCTATAGATTAGTATATCATCAAAAAATACTAACACAAATTTTCTAATGGTTTCAAAATGGAATTCATAAAACCTTGAAATGTAGAAGGTGCATTGGTAAGGCCAAAATGTATGACCAAAAATTCATAATGACCTTCATGAGGTCTAAAAGCTGTTTTCGGAATGTCTTCAGTCTTCATTCTGATTTGATGATATCCAGAATGAATATCCAAATTGGTGAAGTAAATTGATCCATGTAATTCATCCAATAATTCATCATTGACAGGAATGGGAAATTTATCTTTAATAGTGAGCTTGTTGAGCTTCCTATAATCTTGTCCCACGCACCATGATCTATCCTTCTTATGAACCAATACTACTAGAGCAGAGAAAGAACATTGGCTAGGTTGAATTATACTGGCCTCTAGAATTTATTTAACCATCCATTCAATTTCACTTTTTTGGGCATAGGGATATCTATAAGGCTTGATGTTCGGAGGAACACTTCCTGGAATCAAATGAATAGCATGATCATGATCACGAATAGGTGGGAGGCCTTTGGGAGTCTCAAATACATTGGAATGATTATCCAAGACTTTTTGGATATCTGGAGAAATAAATGATTTCGATGTGGGAAACTCTAGTGAACATAATTATTCAATTATGCCTCTTTGTTCTTTATTTAGAAGCTTTATCATTCCATTAGAGCTGATTATCTTTCTTGGTTTCCTTGTGATACCCCTTAACTCAACTTCCTTTCCTTCTGAATAAAATTTCATGAAAAGTTCTTGAAAATTAAAAGCTATTATACACAAGGATTGTAGCCATTGGACTCCTAGTACAACATCAGCACCACCCATTAGAATGGAAAGAATTAGTCTATTGAATACATATTATCCCATGGATAGCTTGATCTTATGGAACTTTCCTGAGCAATTTATGGTTCCTCTACTTGCAACCATCACTTGACACTCTGGTTCTGGATATAGGAAGCAATTCAATTCCTTGGCTATATTACAATAAATAAAACTATGGGTACTGCCTGAATCAATCAACACTATTACCTTTTTCTTCTTGATATACCCTTCTATCTTGATAGTTTTAGGAGTGGTAATTCTAGCCAATGCATTACAAGATATGGTTGGATTAATTTCTTCTTTCTATAGGGTTTTCTCCTGGTGTATATCCTCTTATTTTGACATTTGTTGTTCCTTTTCTTCCTCCTCTTCACAATCTATGTAAAATAATTTCTTCTCAGCAAACTTATGACCTTTAGTGTATTTGTTGTCACAACTATAACAAAGCCCTTTTCCTCCTTTTTCTTACAATTGTTGTGGTGTCAACTTTATAGGTTGTGGATGGCTAGGGGCAACAACACTTACATATTTATGATTTTGAGTGGTAGGCTTCCTTGTTGCCATAATTTTTCTTTCCATTTTTCTTTCCAACCTGAATGCCTTCTCTAATGAATCAAGTTCCCAAAGGTGAACCTCATGTCGGATGTTATCCATTAAAGTCCCTATGAACATATCAATACTATGCTCCTCTAGAATATATTTTACTCTTATATTCAAATTTTGGAAGTCCTCAATGTGCTCCATCATTGAACCCTTTTGTTTGAGATTTATCAATTGGTTAAAAAAGTGTTGCTTTTTGTATCATCATAATGTGCTATCATTTCATCCGTAAAAGTAACCGAAGTGACGATTTGTTTATGAGAGCAAATCCATCGATACCATACAAACTGATTTGGTTCCAAATATAAAGTTGTAATGTGTACCTTTTGTGTGTTTTTCACATTATGGAGATCAAAAAATTGCTCCATCAGTAGTATCCATGTTACAGGATCATTTCCATCAAACTTCCTCATATCGATCTTCGGAACATGGTGGGTCTTCGATCCAATGTTATATTTTATGAAATCATGATTAACATTTATTTTGTTCTCATCATGAGTTTCCTTTACTACCCTTTTTCCATTAGTAAGCATTTTGTTGTAGAAACATTTTCAAATCTATCTGCAAATCTTCCATCTTAGCTTCCACGCCTTTCTTTAAGTCATCCATATTAGCTTCCACGCCATACATCTTAGCTTCGATTCCATTCATCTTAGCTTCTATGTCTTTCTTTAAGCCATCCATCTTAGCTTCCACGCCATACATCTTAGCTTCGATTCCATTCATCTTAGCTTCTATGTCTTTCTTTAAGCCATCCATCTTAGCTTCCACGCCATACATCTTAGCTTCTACATCTTTATTTAAATCATCCATCTTATTTTCTATTAATTTTTGCGCGAGTGAATTTTGTTACACTTGGTCTCGTAATTTTGATATATCATGTTGTATTTATTCCTCTTATTCATGAGCCATACTAGAGCTTTCAAGTTGCTTACTAGGTGTTTCCATTTTCTTTCTTCAGGGCATCAATTAATGATAATAATGCTTCACTATGCCCTTTGAATTCCTTCAAACTAATTTTTCAAACCAAACTTATGCAATTTCAGATCTCCAAGGTCTGAAATTTCTTCCTATGGTAACCCTCTCAGTCTTATTTCCAATTCCACCAGTCTGATCAAAATTGGGTTCTCCAAGAAAGATTTATGACCAACATCCCACGATGACCTGATTATATAATTTTTGAGTAGAGCGAACTTGTATGACATGCCACGTGTCACTATTTCGACCTTTGGATCTAAAAAAGATACACAAAAAAATAAATACTATCCTATTTCTGTAACTTCTTACAAAATTTCAATCTAATGCTCAGAGAGAAAGTTATGACGAGTTTCCCCAGGTCACCTGTTTTGGATGTAATTTGGGAACAAGCATAAACCCTAAATGTCTTGGACTGTATCTCCGAAAATGTAGTGAAACAAGATATGAAATTCATGCCCGATCTTCCCCATGACTTTGACTCAAATGAATTTTAATTACAGAGTCAGAACCTTTGTAGAAAAAAAATTATAGTGAAAATTCCACAATGACCTGTTTGAGATTGAATTTTGGAGCTTGCAAAAACCCTAACTTCCTCAGATCATATCTCTGAGAATATAACAAGAGAAGATCTGAAATTCAGACCCAAGGTTCAGAAAGATTTTGTCGCAAATGGGTTTTATTTTTTTTATGTTCTGAAATGTCGCAGAAAAAAAAGTTATAGAAAAAATTCCACAAAGGCCTGTTTGGAATAGCAAAACCCTAGAATCCAAAGCTCTCATACCAAATGTTATGAAACTAACTCACAAAAAGATAGAAAAGAAAGATCAACAACTTGGAAATTAGCCTCTTCGATGGGTAAACCTCCTTTACATAATGAACAATTCTTGGATGTTACAAATGACAAAACTTCCTTTCTATATATAGGACTCTAAGGGGTCACAATATAACCAAAGCCAACCTAACAATAATAGTATAAGGGCACAAAAATAACAATAATGGGCTTCTATGGGGCACAGTAATAACAATATGGGGACAACAATAACAACAAGGGATACAATGACAATAGTAATGGGGGAATCACTAGTATTATAGGGACCTAACATCCCAAGCCTCATTTTTGTGCAGAGATGCCATTTTATCAACCATGGCCTCTTTCCAAAGTTTTCCATCCTCTAAATCTAGTACTTTCCTAGAAGTTCTGGGACCATCATCAGTAATAGATAAATCAAAATTTGAATAGAAAGTAGCTGGACTATACCTTTCTAGCTTCCTTCTTTCTCGAACTAACCTTCTCACAACTGGAGTTTATGGCTCTTCAACGTCTGATTCCTCTTCTGTTATAGAGTCTGATTCCTCCTTGTTTAGCTCAAACTCTATCTTCTCAAGTTCCTTTGGTAGGACTTCATGTTTAATAACATATTTCACCTCTCTAAGAACCACATCGCAGTTGTACACAACCTTCCTTGTTTCTGTGTTTGAAAGCCTATAACCTTTTAAACCATCCTTATACCCAATAAAGATGCACTTTTCAGATTTCCTATGCAACTTGGTTCTTTTCTCCTTTGGAACATGTACATATGCATCACATCCAAATACCCTCAGATGTGAAAGAGATGGTTTCTTACTAGTCCATACCTCTCGTGGATTCTTATCCTCTAACTCTCATGAAGGTGATAGGTTGACCAGGTAACATGCAGTCTCCACCGCCTCTACCCAGAATTCATGTCCTAACTCGACACCACTAAGGAAACTTCTTTCTTTTTCTATCAATGTCATGTTCATTCTTTTTGCAACTCCATTTTGTTGAGGTGTGTATGGAGTAGTATTCTGACGTGCTATACCACACTTCTTACATAACTCTTGAAATTCCTTCTTGCAAAACTCTCCACCGTTATCTGTCCTCAACACCTTTATCTTCTTCTCTATCTGGTTTTCCACCAGAACCTTAAATTCTTTAAACTTGTCAAAGACTTCAAATTTCTTCTTGAGGAAATATATCCATATATTCCTTGAGAAGTCATATATAAATGATACATAGTACATAGACTTACCCATTGATGGAACTGACACAGGTCTGAACACATCACTATGCACAAGCTCTAATATATACTTCACCCTCTTAGCACCAAAGGGGAAACTCACCTGATTCTGCTTCCCATATACACAATTTTCACAAAAATCAAAACCCAAAGAGAAATTAGACATACCTTCTACCATACCATTACCATGAAGTATTTTAAGGGCCTTCTCTCCAATATGTCAAAGTCTTTGATGCCATAACATGGTATTTTCTCCAGAGATCACTAGATTTTCTCCACTTTCAAGAATCATAGGATTGTTGCACCCATCTGTTATGTTCCTATACCAATAGGTGTCATATATCATGATTGACTTGGTTTAGCTCTGTATGTGTACATACCTTTGCTTTCTGCAAATGCTTTCCATATTCAAAAATTCAAAAAAATTCAAAAATGTAAAAAGGGTATATCCTAAAACAAAATCAAAGGATAAAAAGAATAGAAAGAAAAGGTCAAAAAAGATTAAAAAAAAAGAACCGCAAGAAAAATAAAAAGACCATGAAAGTGTGCAAGTCAAAATGCCACTACTATTTCACTTTTTGTATAAATGGTTGTGTGCAACTTGTTTCTTATGCCACAATCCATGGTAACCAAATAGTTTAATCTTGGTTATTCCATGTTTTGAACTTAATGCTTAGAGATAAAGAATAAAATCTGACCAAATTGTTTAATCTTGGCAGATGAGTAGATAGGTAGAGTGAATAAAAGGAGCTCAATAGTTTAATCTGAGCCCTTGGATGTAATAAGGCTAGACTTAGTTAGAATACTATTGTAAATTAAAAGAAAAGGTTTTGATAAAGGTTTGCCAGTTTAAGTGCACCCTAATAAAAGAAGAAAAAATGGTAGGATAAGTAGGTAGGGTAAGTAGATGATTGGTTGTAGAATTATGCATGATGAATGATTATCCAGATATCAAGTCATATACTTTCATCATCAAAAGCACTTAAAGATATGGATGACAATGAAGACATTTAGAGCATAGACAAAAGTCAAACTAATTAACCTCCTCACTCATTTTTTCCCTAAATTTTACTAATTTCTCATAAGTACTAAAGGCACAAACAACCTGAAAGTTAAAGGGGCTAAGAGCATTTCTCTGACTTCTGGATGGACCGGACCCTCGGTCCAATAACTTGTAAGGCCTAAGTGATAAAGCCCCTTCATCAAAATTCACCCCCTCCATAATTCATTCATTCCTTCAAATCCTTTTCCGAAGGTAAAATCACTCTTTTACTTCGGAAAAATAATGGTTCTCTATAAACCCCCCCCCCCCCCCAAACACATTTTAGCCTAAGTCATAATGTTGGATGAATGAAAACATTTACTTGATGCATTTTCAGAAACATTTACTTGGTGCATTTTCTTTTCCCATGGTCATATTAACTTTTAATTCTTATCATTTATTTAACTCCCAAAACAAATTACCTTTTCCTGTATTATTAATAAAAATCCCAAAATAAATAAATATCCCGTCCCTATGGTTTGAAAAATAAACCATAAATAAAGTTAATTAAATTGATTAGTTAATCGAATCGCGATTAATTAAGAGCCAAACCCCGCTATGAATTAAAAAAGGGATTAATTAGTCATCTGGATTAATTAATAATCTCTCCGCCAATACCATCATCCCGAATATAATTAAGTTATTTTAATTATTTTAATTATGCAGCGGGCCCCCTCCATTAACTCCCTAACACTTTCCACCACCGACTGTCGTTCAATCTACCCTCCCTCATCTGACGACTTTCCCTCATATTACGCGGGCCTTTTGGTCAAATGTTAACCACACGATGAAAGCTTTTTTGACTTTTCGTTGATGGTACGTGTCATCTCATTTGTGGCATCACGCGACCCTCCGCCAAAACCACCAACCTCCCAAAAGTTGTGAGATGAAAACCATTACCACTCCCACTTACAGCTTTCGCTAAATGACAAAGTGTCCCATCAGTCAGTTAACTCCAATTGTCATTTTCCCATTCACCCGCCAAAAGTCATTGACTTTATGCATAAAACAAAAATACTCATTGTTTTCCCTTTTTACCGAGAAAAGAAACTTCTACCTCCATGCACATACAAAGTATGTCTAGACCAAAAACTTACTCCCAACCACCAACCACCATTATTTGTTGAACTCCAGGCCACTGCAGACTACTGTGCGCACCAAGCAAAAAATTCATTAAAGCCATTAATGACCCTCCCTGTCAACCCAACGTTTTCCTAACAATTTGTTTTGTTTTATAAGCGATAAAAAGACCACGGCCTTGGATAAAGTCTTAATACTAGTCATAATACCTATTTACTCTAATATTGTTACAAGTCTATTCAAATAGAGATGGAGAATAAAACATACAATAAAAATACAAGCAAGGGAAACATGGAATTAAAAGGATTTACTGTTGAAACAAACAGTAAAAACCTAAAATATACAGTGAAGTTAAAAGGACACAGTAAAGAACAGTCAAAAGTGTATCAGGGTTACAGAGTATCAAATTGAAGACCAAGTCAAGTAAATTAGCAAACATGAAGATAAACAGCGGGGCAAATAGTTACAAAGCATAGCATGGAGAATAAACAGATTCGGACGATTCGCCCAAACAGAATAATTTTACAAATAGTTTGCATATTAGGGATTCAACATGAAGCATAGCATACAGATTCATGTCAAAGTGAAGACAGATGAAAAAATAGAACGGTAAAAGTCAAACAATAAATGTAAACTTGGTTGCAGTAAGGGTTAAACAGAGATAAAAACACTTTCACCAGCAACAATGAAGTTTACCCAAAGTAAAAGAGAAAAACAATTAAAAGAAATTCAAGGTTAAAAGATGAAACCCGAGAAAAATGGTACATTCTTTAGAAATGTCCTATTTAAGCCATAGTTTTGCATAAACTATTGTGACCAATCCAAGATGTATTTTGAAAAAATGGAGGAGGTTTTTGTTCATCACAGGCCAATCTACAAAAACCTATCTCATGTTTGACACAGGTATTACCATAAGGGAGATAAGTGCATGTCTTCACAATCTATTTTTGAGTTTGTGCGAAGTCCTTTTTTTGACATCTTTTTTCAGAGCATATTTTGAACCGATGGAGCTGAATTTTGGGAAATGGAGAGAGGTTTATCGCAAAATAATTCTTATCTACAATAACCTCTTTCACTTTTTACATATATATCTCAGATTGAAATATACAAGCATATCATTGGACCATAAGTTTGCAGAATTTTTGGGGCAGAATGCACAAAGAAAGGATGCAGTTAGTGACTATGATGCCTCATCATCACTTAAGAGTTGTTATCAAATTCGAATTTCTCTTATTTTTCACTGTAAATCCATAAAAATAGTGCCAAATATATTCCTTAGTTTTGAATGTCCTTTATTTAGGTTCTATTAGTGTAAAACAATTTGAGATATTTGTAAAACCAATCTTGATATTTTTTCAAGATATTTCAGTTTAGAATTTGTATAAATACTTCTTCATTTGAAGTATTTTGGGTGGATTTTATAACATCTCTGTAAGTCTATGCTATCAAGCTGAGGAAGATTTTGTAATCAAACTTGGATTTTTGCCGGAAAATGAATGAAAGTTGAGGACATTTCATCAGATTCTTGTGCAGTATAATTACAAATAAGTATTCTATCCTTGTGATTTTATGTGTTTTCTATATTTTTTATTGTTTCATGCATCTTAAATCTGAATGGTAAAATAGTCAAAGTATATCAAAATTAGCTTTATTTCTCTTTGCTATCAACAATCTACCATTTATATGTTTTCTTCTAAACTATTTTGATAAAGGAATTCTTAACTGGTCCTGTATCCCTATAGTTTTCTCTAATAAGTCCCTGGTATAGGATTCTTAATTGCCCTCTGCCAGTTGACCTATATTCCTTTCCTCTTTCTAATCCTAATTTGATGATTCTTAATTTCCCTCTAGTTTTGAGAAGAAATATCATCCATTCAAGCCGCAAAGTTTGCTTTTATTCTACTATCCTTCCTGTTGAATTCATACCTCAGCAATTTGACTTGATCTAGTGAATTATCCCTGATTGACTCCATAGCCCAATGGCTTAAAAGCCTAGTTTTCCCATTTGTTTCAAAACTCCACCACTCTCAAACAAACAACCTCATTGAACATTAATACTAGCCTAAAATCCTTTCAAACATAGCTAAGTCGTAAAGAGAGAGCCCTCTCTGGACTTAGGTGGGCTAGCACCTGAGTCTAAAAGTTGGTTTGTAGTTACCTTAGATCCTTTCCTTCTTTTAATAACTTCTAAGGAAAATCTAAGTGATAACATAGTGGCGACTCCACTGGGGAAGAACAAATCCTCAGTTGAAATAAACCTTTAAGAAACCCAAAAAGCTTGATTTGAAATATCTTAAGGGATTATTAGAAGTTATTTCAAAAAATTCATAAAAAAGAAAAATAATCATAAAAAACTTGAAATCTCACTTTTGGGAGAACTAAAATTTTCTTCAGAATTATTTTACGGGTTTAGATCTGATCTATGATGGTGGATAGTGATCAGACATGCAAAGGTTAAAATCATCCACCTGGCGACTTCAAAATCAATTCTACAATGAAGACTCCACTAGAGGAATGAACCTGAAAGAACTATGTGAAAAGATCAAGCTTTTAACGGATTTTTATCCGAGACATTATGTTCATTCTCATCAAGAAAGTCTTTCAATGTATATATTATTTAAGAGAAGATCTTAGATTAGTTTTTAATTATTTTCCCTTGGAATTGTAAATATGAAATCTCCTTACACATTTGAGCATCATTCTTTTGACTCTTTTGATGATCATTTTGCAATCAAGACTCCATTGTTCAATCCAGAGCTTCAAATTTCAGAGCAATTCCACAACCAAATAATCCATATTTCAAAGCATTAATAGTGATACAGGATGACAGGGTTTGTGGAAAATCTTTCATTTCATGAAATTTTAAATTAATTCAGAGACGAGTTATTAAAATTTCAACTTAATGAAGTTTTTTAAGAGTTGTGTTTATAAGGGTCAAATCAAGAAAATACTATCATAAAACTAAAATGTCTCTTCTTGAGTTAGTTGTTGAAAAATATGAAAATGAAATTAAACTTTTTCATTCTCAAATTCCATCATATAACTTTCGAGATCCTAAAGAATTCTTACAAAATCTTCCTTCTCCAAACCAAGAGGAAATTGTACTGCCTTTTGGTTTGCAGATTGAGGATGATTATGCTTTCGAGAGCAAGACTAAAGAAGTAGTTTCAGGGTTTATTATGGAGGATACAGCTGATCGATTAGACATTTAAGGCCTAGAATAAACTGTCATACTTTATGCTTTTGTTGATCCTATAGTAGATTATATGGAGGTTCTTCTCAACTTAAATTATTTAACATGTTTTTTCTATGAGGACCAAATGCATCAGCAGTGGCCTTTATATATCACAATTTTGATTATGTGGGTACATGATCAAATTTTTCTTCTGACTTTACTAACAATTAGTCAAGCAGTTTATTTGTTTCTGTAGTTGCTTGACTAGCTTCATTGGCATTTTTGTATTATTTAAGTCTGCCTGATTTTCAACAATATAGAGTAGGTATCATTTCAGTTTGATTTAATTCAGTTTTCAGTAGATTATGAAATAAATCCTAAAATATTTGAATCCAAGCAAAAGGCCCTAAGGTCTCGATGATTTACTAATTTGGTTTGAAGGTTACAACACCTTTTAGTTTCAGGTCAGATCTCAAGTTGTACAGGAGAAGATTAAGAAAGATTTTTTTTAAAAGAACCAAGGCTGAAGATTCCTACCTAAGTGACAAGGTGCTCAAGTGAGATTCAAGAAGGGAGGATAAAGGTTTGGTGTTGATTGGATGGTAGTTTTGGAGTTGAAGCCCAAAGAGAAGGCCCTAAGCTTCAAAATTTTCACTGTCATAAATATCAACAAAGAAGAAAAGTAAAAGGGAAATTGCAAAATAAAATCATAGTCTTTCAGAAGGCCATTGATCTATAGTTCTTGACTTTCCACCAGTTAAAGCCATCCCCAAGTGGAGCCACTGTTATGTTCCTATACCAATAGGTGTCATATATCATGATTGACTTGGTTTAGCTCTGTAATATGTATATACCTTTGCTTTCTGCAAATGTTTTCCATATTCAAAAATTCAAAAACAAAAAATGTAAAGAGGGTATATCCTAAAACAAAATCAAAGGATAAAAAGAATAAAAATAAAAGGTAAAAAAAGATAAAAAATGAACCCCAAGAAAAATAAAAAGACCATGAAAGTGTGCAAGTCAAAATGCCACTACTATTTCACTTTTTGTATAAATGATTGTGTGCAACTTGTTTCTTATGCCACAATCCATGGTAACCAAATAGTTTAATCTTGGTTATTCCATGTTTTGAATTTCTTGCTTAGAGATAGAGAATAAAATCTGACCAAACTGTTTAATCTTGGCAGATGAGTAGATAGGTACAGTGAATAAAAGGAGCTCAATATTTTAATCTGAGCCCTTTGATGTAATAAGGCTAGACATAGTTAGAATACTATTGTAAAAGAAAAGAAAAGGTTTTGATAAGGGGTTGCAAGTTTAAGTGCACCCTAATAAAAGAAGAAAAAATGGTAGGATAAGTAGGTAGGGTAAGTAGATGACGGGTTGTAGAATTATGCATGATGAATGATTATCCAAATATCAAGTCATATACTTTCATCATCAAAAGCACTTAAAGATATGGATGACAATGAAGATATTTACAACATAGACAAAAGTCAAACTAATTAAACTCCTCACTCATTTTTTCCCTAAATTTTATTAATTTCCCATAAGTACTAAAGGCACAAACAACCTGAAAGTTAAAGGGGCTCAGAGCATTTCTCTGACTTTTGGAGGGACTTGACCCTCGGCCCAATAACTTGTAAGGCCTAAGTGCTAAAGCCCCTTCATCAAAATTCACCCCCTCCATAATCCATTCATTCCCTTCAAATCCCTTTCCCAGGGTAAAATCACTCTTTTACTTAGGAAAAATAAAGGGTTCTTTATAAAAACCCCTCCAAACACATTTTAGCATGTCATAATGTTGGATGATGAATGCATTTTCGGAAACATTTACTTGGTGCATTTTCTTTTCCCATGGTCATATTGACTTTTATTTCTTATTATTTATTTAACTCCCGAAACAAATTACCTTTTCCCGTATTATTAATAAAAATCCGAAAATCAATAAATATCCCATCCCTGTCGTTTGAAAAATAAACCATAAATAAAGTTAATTAAATTGGATTAGTTAATCGAATTGAAATTAATTAAGAGCCAAACCCCCCGACGCATTAAAAATGGGATTAATTAGTCATCTGGATTAATTAATAACCTCTCCACCAATACCATCATCCTCGATATAATTAAGTAATTTTAATTATTTTAATTATGTAGTGGGCCCCCTCCATTAAATCCCTAACACTTTCCACCGTCGACTGTCGCTCGATCTGCCCTCCCTCATCTGACGAATTTCACTCATATCGCGCGGGCCTTTTGGTCGAACATTAACCATGCAATGAAAGTTGTTTTGACTTTTCGCTGATGCTACGTGTCATCTCATTTGTGGCATCGCACGACCCTCCGCCAAAATCACCAACCTCCCAAAAGTTGTGTGATCAAAACCATTACCCCTCCTACTTACAGCTTTCGCTAAACGACAAAGTGTCCCATCAGTCAGTTAACTCCAATTGTCATTTTCCCATTCACCCGCCAAAAGTCATTAACTTTGTGCATAAAACAAAAATACTCATTGTTTTCCCTTTTTACTGAGAAAAGAAACTTTTGCCTTCCATGCACGCACAGAGTATGTCCAGACCAGCAACTTACTCCCAACCACCAACCACCATTAGTCGTTGAACTCCAGGCCACTACAGACTACTATGCACACCCAGCAAAGCATTCACTAAAGCCATTAATGACCCTCCCTGTCAACCCAACGTTTTCCTAATAGTTTGTTTTGTTTTACAGGCGATAAAAATACCACAACCTTAGATAAATAGTCTTAATACTAGTCATGAGACCTGTTTACTCCGAGATTGTTATCACGTCTATTCAAATAGAGATGGAGAATAAAACATACAGTAAAAAGAGAAGTAAGGGAAACATGGAATTAAAAGGATTTACTGTTGAAACAGACAGTAACAACCTAAAATATACAGTGAAGCTAAAAGGGCATAGTAAAGAACAGTCAAAAGTGTATCAGGGTTAAAGAGTATCAGATTGAAGACCAACTCAAGTAAATCAGCTAGCATGAAGATAAACAGCAAGGCAGACAGTTACAAAGCATAACATACAAATTCATGTCAAAGTGAAGACAGATGAAAAAACAGAACAGTATAAGTAAAACAGTAAAAGTAAACTTGGATGCAGTAAGGGTTAAACAGAGATAAAAACACTTTCACCAGAAACAATGAAGTTTACCCAAAGTAAAAGAGAAAAACAATTAAAAGAAATTCAAGGTTAAAAGATGAAATCAGAGCAAAAATGGTACATTCTTCATAAATTTCTTGTTTAAGGCATAGTTTTACAGAAACTATTGTGACCAATCCAAGATGTATTTTGAAAAAATGGAGGATGTTTTTGTTCCTAAAAGGCCAATCTACAAAATTGTATCTCACTGTGTACACAGGTATTACCAAAATGGAGATAAGTGCGTGTCTTCACAACCTATTTTTCAGTTTGTGTGAAGTCCTGTTTTTGACATCTTTTTGTAGAGAATATTGTGAACCGCTGGAGCTGAATTTCGGGAAACTAAGAGAGTTTTATCTCAAAAACATTCTTATCTATGATAACCTCTTTCATTGTTTACATATTTATCTCAAATTTAGATGTAAAATCATATAATTGGACCCTAAGTTTGGATAATTTCTGGGGCAAAATGCATAAAGAGAGGATGCAGTTAGTGACTGGGATGCCTCATCATCACTTAAGAGTTGCTATCAAATTCGAATTTCTCTTATTTTTCACCATAAATCCATAAAAATAGTGTCAAATAGATTCATTAGTTTTGAATGTCCTTTATTTAGTTCTATTAGTGTAAAATGGTTTGAGATATTTGTATAAATACTTCTTCATTTGAAATATTTTGGGTGGATTCTATAACATCTCTGTAACTCTATGCTATCAAGCTGAGAAAGCTTTTGTAATCAAACTTGAATTTTTACTGGAAAATGAATGAAAGTTGAGGACATTTCATCAGATTCTTGTGCAGTATAATTACAAATAAGTATTCTATCCTTGTGATTTTATGTGTTTTCTATATGTTTCATTGTTTCATGCATCTTAATTCTAAATGGTAAAATAGTCAAAGTATATCAGAATTAGCTTTATTGCTCTCTTCTATCAACAGTCTACCATTTATATGTTTTCTTCTAAACTATTTCGATAAAGGAATTCTTAACTGGTCCTCTATCACTGTAGTTTTCTCTAATAAGTCCCTGGTATAGGATTCTTAATTGCCCTATGCCAGTTGACCTATCTTCCTTTCCTCTTTCTAATCCTAGCTTGAGGATTCTTAATTGCCTTCTAGTTTTGAGAGGAAATATCATCCATTCAAGCCCAAAGTTTTTTTTTATTCTGCTATCCTACCTATTGAATTCATACCTCAGCAATTTGACTTGATCCAGTGAATTATCCCTAATTGACTCCATATCCCAATGGCCTAAAATCCTAGTTTTCCCATTTGTTTCAGAACTCCACCACTCTCAAACAAACAACCTCATTGAACATTAATACTAGCCTAAAATCCTTTCAAACATAGCTAAATCATAAAGAGAGAGCCCTCTCTGGATTTAGGTGGGCTAGCACCAGAGTCTAAAAGTTGGTTTGTAGTTAGCTTGGATCCTTTCCTTCTTTCAATAACTTCTAAGGAAACTCTAAGTGATAACATCAATAATAGTGCTACTGTGAAGCTTGTATAGAGTTCCAATTTGAACTCCTTACATCAATACTAGTGCTCTCCAAACCATCTTGCGGGTATCTTTCTGGAACACTGTTTTTACACCTGCATCATCCAACTTTCCTACAGAAATCAACTTTTTGGCCAATGCAGGAATATGAAAAACACCTGGAAGTGTTGTAATCCTTCCACCTTGCAACTTCAACTTGAATTTTTTGCAACCGAAGATTCTAGCCTTCCTGTCATCCCCTAAGAAGACATCACCACCATCATATTTATCATACTCGCATAACCAGTCCCTATGGGGAGTGAAGTTAAAGGATGCACCTGAGTCAATCAACGATACCTCATGATCTACATGTGTACTTAAAGGAGAAGCCAAGTACACATCCCAGCCTTCATCTGAGGTGGTTTTCAACTCTGCAGAAGGAGCATCATCAGATCCCTTTCATTTCTCAAGAGATTTAGATCTATAGTTTCTTTTGAAGTTCCCTTCCTTTCCATATTTCCAGCACACCTTTACAGGCTTCCTTGAGATTTAGATCACCCTATAGATTTAGATGTCCCACTCGAGGATTTATTTTTGTTTCTATTCTGGGACTGTTCTTATATAGACAAGGCATCACCATTCTGGCCCTCTGTATTTTTCCATCTCATCTCCTCTGACAACAATGATGAGACTATTTTATCAAACTGCAAAGAAGCCACATTGCTACCGATTGCAACATCTAGACTATCCTAAAAATCTGATAGAGAACACAACAAACTGATCCAGCGAAAGAGAAAGAAACAATTGAGCATGAGTTTGAACTAGTTGATTCAAAGGCTGAGGATCAGACTTCAAACATGCGACATACAAATAGGGATAAGGACTATCAAATCAAGGACTAGCAATCAATTTGGAAAGAGCAAAATATGTCATATCATTCCTTGAACAAGAATACGGTCAACTCAAAGCAAAGGAGTTGATCCTAGAAAAGAAAAAAGCCATGTTATTGCAGCAAGTCAGAAAAGGTAAGGAGATCATGACATCAAGCAAGCTTAAAGCATCAGAGGTGAGAGGAAAAAGGAAAAGACCAAGAACAAGAGGCCTCAAGAAATCTTTGCAAGAGGAACAAGAACAAATTCTGCTTAATGAGGATATTGACCTAGAAGATAAGATCGCCCTAGAGGTTCATCAAGATAAGGAATATTGGCTTAATAGGGTGAATTAACACTTGGAGAAGCTCCTTGAGAAGGCAAATAGAGACAATCAATTGCTTAGACACATCGTGCATCACTATCAAGCTAAAAACATGATCGCCAATGTCAAGGTAAAACAACTTCAAAATAAGCTCAAGGATGCAAAGAAAGAGCAAAAGGATAAGGGAAACTTGGATATGCTTGCTGAAGCATCCATGAAGCTATAAAAAACCTATTTTTACACCTTCCCTCAAATTTTGAGCAAATTCTAATCATTTTGAGTTTTTTGAGAATTTTTGGTCTAAGTTCAGAAATTCAGCTGCTCCAAAAGCGTAGCGCCTTGGCACTGCACTTTTTACTTAGGCCTCCATTTGAGGAAAGGTATAAATTTTTGGAAAGGTCTTGACATCCTCTAAAAACCCATTTGCCCATATTTTGCAGAGGTGGCTTAGTTTTGGAGAAAAATGCAAAAAAGTGGCAAAAAAATAGCATTCTGGATCATTTTTTGACAAGTGCTGTGCTTCTGGAGCGACCTTGGGAAAATGGATTTTTGAAGGCCTTTCTGTACTCCAAATTCCGAAATGAAAGTTGTTATAGAAACTAGACTTGAAGGGATAGTTGACCGGTTTCTCAAATTTTCATTTTGACCCCTAAAAGGCACCTAAAAATTAGCTCAAAGTCGGTGCTGCACTTCTACACTTTCTGTGTTTTTATTTGGAAAATTTCAATATGTAAAATTTCTAGTTTTCAGTCTAACTTGGTCAAAGTCAAGATTCTCATGTAATGGAACTAATGAGTAAATGTAGGCATGAATAAATGTACATCATAGGTTGTTTTTAATGTTTATTATGCCTCATAAATGAAGCAGACTCCTAAACAAACTCTTCATGAAGTGTTTGAGTTGCACCTTCTCACGCTCACCTGTTGGTTGAGAGGATCTTGGATTTAGTTCCTCCACCAAGGAAATCGACTCCTGAAGTTGGGAAAGTGGTCTAGGAGAGACTATATGAATCATTTCTCCTCAGGAGAAGAGAGTTGAACATTTTGTGAAGGACGCTTGCATTGTAATCATCTTTCAGCTAATACAGATACAGGTTACATCTATTTTCAAGGAACTCTAGCCCAATGACTTCATGGTGCTTTTGCTTCATTCTTTTTATTTTCTTGCGATCATAAGCATATTTATCTACATTATATCTCTTCTTTCTATGAATGCCTTGTGATAAAATTTTCATAATTCTTGTTTTTCAAACTCTATTATCTGGTTTTCATAGTTATGTGTTTTTTCTTCCTAAGCCAATGAAATCGTGTTTATTTATGCTCATTAGTATCTTCGACATTATATCCTCTATACTACACTGAAAAATACCCAAATTACACCATGTCTTCTGATATCTATCTCCTTCTTATGTTTTCTCCTACATTCCCATGGCCTAGACCTACTTGAGGTTCCAAACCCTAAGTTCATCAAATCCTTAAAAAAACCAAATTTTCACAAACAAACAAACAAATACTCATATCTAATCTAAAATCCATTTTCTTTAAATTCATATCACTGATAAGAGACTTAGAGAGATCCATCTCACGCTCAGTAGGGCTAGCTACTGAGCTGAAGTGGTTTGAGGTTACCCTTGTCGATTTCCTTTTCAGCCTAGGAGAATGTAAGGACTTAAATTTTTGGTGACGTTGCCGGGGAACGAAAGATCATTTCTTCCCTAGGAATGAATGACAAGGATGAGATCGGATTGCTGATGGTGAACAGTGATTAGACATAAGAAAGGTTGTGCATCTTTCACCTGGTGACTCCAGTGTTGAGGAATCCAAAGGTTCAGAAATTTCATGGCGACTCCACTGTTCAAAAACCGGTAGTTTGAAGAACTTCTTGGTGTCTTAATTTTTTTCAAGATGGATTCAGCTGCTTGAAGGTATGCTCCAATGAATCGAGCTCATATTCCTGGTTTTCCTAATCGAATTCCCTGCATAGATTGGCAAACTAATTTTCCCAAATTCATAGATGGAAACAAGGATAAGGCTATTCTGCATCTAATCAAGTAACATTGGCATAAACATAAGCTCAGGATTAAGTTTCATGAGGATTGTTTGATGAAAATGTTTATGGATACCCTTGAAGGAAAAGAAAGATCATGGTATGAAGTATTGAAGCCATGTAGCTTATTCTCTCTTAAAGAATTCCACACAACATTCTTTAAGTTTTATGGAAAGTATCATCATTCATTCTTGTTGTTCGAAGATTGTTGTGAATCCTGTGAAAATTTCATTCAATACAATGAAGAAACTTTTGGTGATGAATAATGTCTAGATTATGAGATCATAGAGGCCCTTTATGAATATTCTTACCAACGAAAACTAACAGAGATTAGCTTCTTTGATACAAAGGATCATTCACAACACACATCAATTCCTTCTTTGCTTGAAGATGAAATAGATATGGATCCTAACAGTCAAGAATAAATTGGTCCAACTGAGAATTCTGAAATTGCATGTACAGAAAACTTAAGCAGTGAACCATCTAATGACAGTGATCATCTACTTTTGCAAGAAAATGGGGAACAAGAAGTTTTTTCCCTTGATTCTTGTGGCAGTCACATTGATATTCTTCCTATTGAAGCACATGAGGAATCAAATATACATGAAGTGGTTGCTGCATTTAAAGTTTTCCATGAGCATCCAAAACCCTATCTTTCGGATGAGATGTATGAAGATAGTCATTCACTTGTTCTTTCAGATTGTTCTTTCTCTGAGGTTTTATTTCAAGATCAGGTCCATGAAGACCAAGATGAGGTTTCTAATGAAACGTATGAACAAGGATCTCTAGATGCTCACCACTCATATGTGTCTCCAGCTCATCCATTTTCTGAAGCACTATTTCAAGGGAAAATTCATGCAAATAAAAATTTTAAATTGGCATGTGTGAAGGTTTTGGAAAATGTAATTATGGCAGAGAATAATCATCAAACATTACAAGAAGATTATGAAGAGGAGAGAAGCGATAAAGAAGAGGTTGTTTTAGAGCCACTTGCACATGATGGTCTTCCTCCAGATTCAGAAAACGAAGAGTGTGCTTGTATTTCTTTTGACTTTCAAGATATGCTAATGTTCCAGATTAATATAGACCCTGCCAATTTGTTGCAGCCATCTGGAAAGATGAATTTTCTTGTATTAATGGATCATGAGCACATATTCAGTGGACACTCGGAGTTCCCTAACTTTTTTTTGTTCTACCTGCTCAAGGAAAGTACAAGCAGAATTCAAGTAAGTAGCCACTTGCTGGATTGGTTACACTAGAGGGATCATTACACATGATTGTATATACATTTTGCAGGTGGGTGGTTGTCATCGGGATTTGAAGCCAGAGGTGAAGGACCTAAGATCTCGATGGTCTGCTACCCTAAGTAAGTTTAGTCAATGTGCTTTTTAGTCAATCGGTTAGTCAGTTAATTTTCAGTTTGAGTTTAGTCTTTGCATTATGACTCCATTTCCCAATGGATAAGGCTACTTGGTCTACCATGTTATTGACACCTCCAAGGAGCTGCCATCCCCAGAGGGAGCCAATGTTAGTTTCAGGCATTTCAGCCTTTCACCAGTGATCAAATATGCTCTTACAAGGTGTTGTTAGGGTGTCGAGTCAAATTTTTGTCATTTCAATGAGTCTTCAAATAAAAATTTGCTCACTGGTTATCGTGTCTAGGTCACTGCTACTCCCTTCACTTACTCATGGTCATCATCACTCATCATGTTCATTGTCTTCTTCGAGGTATCATATCTTCATTTAAATGTCTTGGGTCATGAAATGGTTAAATTCCTCATTTTAGGTCATGGTCTAGGGTTTCACTTCATGTGTCATCACAGTACCATATGTTTCCAAAAGTATGTCCATCATGTGATTAAGTGGGTAAAGGGAGTTAGCAGCTTAGGGAAAGAAAAATAAAGATAAAGGTAATATTTAATTTCAAATAAGACAATGTTTCAGTACGCTACCTCGCCTCATCATTTCTCATAGGGACGTATTTGCTTCAAAATATGTTTCTGACAAAATGGAAAATAATTTTACAAAAGTGAAAGAGGATTTTATCCATTATAGTCTAAGGAACAAAAACATCCTTCATTTTATGCATAGATGTTATTATTTGAAATAAATTCCCAAAATACACTTGTTATGGGAGAGTTAATGCACTTATGCACATCTTGACTTCAAGACAGTTTTTCAGGGGTTTGGAGCAGGTGTTGGCAATATTTAAGGACTCTATTATGTAGAAGGCATCCTACGCTTTCCAATGGTACCTTCAATCATGATTTGGATTAGTGAAAGGAATCCAAAAATGCTATGCAAGTTGGAGCTTCTCTTTTGTCATAGAAACCCTGAGTTTTTGTAGTGACCTTGGGAGAATCAATTTGTCTCCCTCATGGAGTGTCCAGATTACATGCTTGAGGTGTCCATCGTATATCTGAATTCAAGATATTTCCAATGAGCTATCAAGCTCTCACGTTGGAGCAGTTTAAGGCCTCCAAAAGTGCTTTGGAATATGGTGTTGCACTTCTGTGAACTGTGTTGCGCTTTGGCGCTGCACGTAGGAACATTGCGCTGCGCGTAGGACAGAGTGCCAAAAAATCCTTCAAAACTCTCCCAAATCTCAATTTTTCACTTGCAAACTTGATTTTATTGACTTATAAGCCAAGAAACAAGTAATTACACCATCATTACCCCCCTTTTGCTTTTCCAAATTCATCTTCAAGTTAGGGTTTGTAGTGAAATTTGCATGGGAAATGATAGGGTGAAAATGTCCATATTTAATTTTTGGTTTCTAAAACATGTAAAATAGTTTTCTACACCTGCATACATGTTTAATAAACCACTTTAACCATTCAATTCACTAAAAAACAAAGCTTTACCTCTAAAAAAGTAAAACCCTAGCTCATTCCTAGAGGTTTTTAGGAATTTTTCATTACAAGCCTTGTTTTTCCTCCTTGCAAGTAGATCACTCTTCCACTGTTTCTTCACTCATTTTCATCAGCTTCCAAAGTTCATATCCACCTTTTTCAAACCTCCTCTATCATTTTGTCGAAATCCACCTTCACATCACTTCATTTCCATTCATACCTCACAGTTTATTTTTCATTCAAATGGAGGTGGGGTCCTCTAGCAAATCAGTGGAGAAGACTCAGCTATCCAAACATGAGGTGACTAAAGTGTATAAGAAGGACCATAGGCTTTTGTTTTCTTCTCACAGAGAGAAAGGGGCCAAGCCTTCTTCATCGACAAATCAGGAACCGACAACAAAAGAGAAAGACACAGTTGAGCATGAGTTTGAATTGGTTGATTCAAAGGCTGAGGATCAAACTTCAAACATGAAACAGACAAATAGGGATAAGGACTATTAAATCAAGGAGCCAGCAATCAATTTGGAAAGATAAAAATATGTCATATCATTCCTTGAACAAGAAGGCATTCAACTCAAAGCAAAGGAGTTGATCCTAGAAAAGGAAAAATCCAAGTTATTGCAGCAAGTCGGCAAAGGTAAGGAGACCATGACATCAAACGAGCTTGAAGCATTAGAGGTGAGAGGAAAAATGAAAATACCTAGAACAAGAGGCCTCAAGAAATATTTGCAAGAGGAACAAGAACAAATTCTACTTAATGAGGATCTTGACCTAGAAGATAGGATCACCCTAGAGGTTCATCAAGATAAGGAATATTGACTTAATAGGGTGAATGAACACTTGGAGAAGCTCCTTGAGAAGGAAAATAGAGACAATCAATTGCTCAGACACATGGCGCATCACTATCAAGCTCAAAACATGATCGCCAATGTCAAGGTAAAACAACTTGAAAATAAGCTCAAGGAGGCCAAGAAAGACCAAAAGGATGAGGGAAACTTGGATATGCTTGTTGAAGCATCCATGAAGCTATAAAAAACCTATTTTTACACCTTCCCTCCAATTTTGAGCAAATTCTGAGCATTTTGAGTTTTTTGAGAATTTTTTGTCTAAGTTCAGAAATTCAGCTTCTCCAGAAGCGCAACGCCTTAGGGATGCGCTTTTTCCTCAGCCCTCCATTTGAGGAAAGGTCTACATTTTTGGAAAGGTCTTGACATCCTATAAAAGCCCATTTTCCCATATTTTGTAGAGGTGGCTTAGTTTTGGACAAAAAATGCAAAAAAGTGGCAAAAAAATAGCATTCTGGACCATTTTTTGACAGGCGCTACACTTCTGTAGTGACCTTGGGAGAATGGATTTTTGAAGGTCTTCCCATGCTCCAAATTCAGAAATTCAAACTGTTCTGTAACCTAGACATGAAGGTATAGTTGACCGGTCTCTCATATTTTCATTTTGACCCATGGAAGGCACCTACAAATCAGCTCAAAATCGGCTCTACACTTCTGCACTTTTTATGCTTTTATTTGGAAAATTTCACCATGTAAAATTTCTAGTTTTCAATCTGACTCGATCAAAGTCAAGATTCTCTATGTAATGGCACTATTTACGAGGCTAGGTGATGTAGGCATGAATAAATGTACATCATAGGTTGTTTTTTATGTTTATTAGGCCTCATAAAAGAAGCAAACTCCTAAACAAACTCTTCATGAAGTGTTTGAGTTGCACCTTCTCACTCTCACATGTTGGTTGAGGGAATCTTGGATTCAGTTCCTCCACCAAGGAATTTGACTTTTCAAGGTGGGAAAGTGGTATAGGAGAGTCTATATGTATCATTTATCCTCAAGAGAAGAGAGTTGAACTTTTTGTGAAGGAGGCTTACATTGTAATTATCTTTCAGCTAATACAGATACAGGTTGCAGCTATTTTCAAAGAACTGTTAGGATATTCCGACATATAGGAAATAGTTAAGTATAACTTGGTCTAGTGTAGAGTTAGGTAAAGTGTGTTTCTTTACTATGTACATTTTGTAACTTACAATTCGACGATCACGATATGTAGTGATCCGACGGTTCATTCTCTCCTCGGTATTACCAACACTTGATCCGTGGCTTAACACCTGATTGGTCCATGATCTCTATTTAAAGAGCATAGAGGGTCATTTGTAGGGTAACCGTCCATGAGAGAAGCTTATGTAAATTTTCATTCTTTTATTAATAAATTTCCTAAAGTGGCCGCGTTGGCTCAGGCCGTGGACTGTTTCCCTCTTTGAGGGTTTTAACCACGTCAAAAATACTGGTGTAATGATCTGTGATCTGTTTGTGAGTAGTGTCCTTTGGTGTTCTGTCTAAGGAAATTACCTTGTAAATTCCTACAAGAGCTCTAGTCCAGTGAGTTCATGGTGCTTTTGCTTCATTCTTTTTTGTTTCTCATGGTCTAAAAATCTTTATCTACATTATATCTCTTCTTTCTATGAATGCCTTGTGATAAAATATTCAAAATTCTTGTTTTTCAAGCTCTGTTATTTTGTTTTCATAGTTATGTGTTTTGTCTTCCTAAGCTAATGAAATCATGTTTATTTATGCTCATTAGTTTCTTCCACACTATATCCTCTATACTACACAAAAAAATACCCAAATTACACCATGGCTTCTGATATTTAGCTCCTTCTTATGTTTGCTCCTACATTCCCACAACCTAGACCTACTTGTGGCTCCAAACCCTAAGTTCAACAAATCCTTAAAAAACCAAATTTTCACAAAAAAAACAAAAAAATACTCATATCTAATCTAAAATACATTTGATTTAAAGTCATATCACTGATAAGTGGAGTAGAAATATCCCTCTCGTGCTCAGTAGGGCAAGCTACTGAGCTGAAGTGGTTTGAGGCTACCCTTGTCAATTTCCTTTTCAGCCTAGGAGATTGTAAGGACTAACATTTTTGGTGTCGTTGCCGGGGAATGAAAGATCATATATTCCTGGGAATGAACGATAAGAATTAGCTCTGATTGCTGATGGTGAACAGTGATCAGACACAAGAAAGGTTGTGCATCCTTCACCTGGCGACTCCAGTGTCGAGGAATCCAAAGGTTCATAAATTTCATGGCGACTCCACTATTCAAAAACCAGTAGTTTGAAGAACTTCTTGGTGTCTTAATTATTTTCAAGATGGATTCAACTACTTGAAGGTATGCTCCTATGAATCGAGCTCATATTCCTGTTTTTCTTAATCGAATTCCTTGCATATATTGGCAAACTAATTTTCCCAAATTCATAGATGGAAACAATGATGAGGCTATTCTGCATCTAATCAAATATCATTGGCATATACATAAGCTCAGGATTAAATTTCATGAGGATTGTTTGATGAAAATGTTTATGGCTACCCTAGAAGGAAAAGCAAGATCATGGTATGAAGGATTGAAGCCATGTAGCTTATTATCTCTTAAAGAATTCCACACAACATTATTTGAGTTTTATGGAGAGTATCATCATTCATTCTTGTTGTTCAAAGATTGTTGTGAATCTTGTGAAAGCTTCATTCAATACCTTGAAGAAACTTTTGCTGATGAAGAATGTCTAGATTATGAGATCATAGAGACCCTTTATGAATATTCTTCCCAACAAAAAATAACAGAGATTAGCTTCTTTGATACAAAGGATCATTCACAAAACACATCAATTCCTTCTTTGCTAGAAGATGAAATAGATCTGCATCCTAACAGTCAAGAAGACATTGGTCCAACTGAGAATTCTGAAATTGCATGTACAGGAAACTTAAGCAGTGAACCATATAATGACAATGATCATCAACTTTTCCAAGAAAATAGGGAACAAGAAGTTGTTTCCCTTGATTCTTGTGGCAATCACATTGATATTGTTCCTATTGAAGCACATGAGGAATCAAATATATATGAAGTGGTTGCTACATTTAAAGTTTTGCATGAGCATCCAAAACCCTATCTTTCAGATGAGAGGTATGAAGATAGTCATTCACTTGTTCTTTCAAATTGTTCTTTCTCTAAGGTTTTATTTCAAGATCAGGTCCATGAAGACCAAGATGAAGTTTTTGATGAAATGTATGAACAAGGATCTCTAGAAACTCAACACTCATATGTCTCTCCAACTCATCCATTTTCTGAAGCACTATTTCAAGGGCAGATTCATGCAAATAAAAATTTTAAATTGGCACATGTGAAGGTTTCAGACAATGTAATTATGGTAGAGAATAATCATCAAATATTACAAGTAGATTATGAAGAGGAGAGAAGCGATAAAGAAGAGGTTGTTTTAGAGTCACCTGCACATGATGGTCTTCCTCCAGATTCAAAAAACGAAGAGTGTGCTTGTATTTCTTCTAACTTTCAAGATATGCTAATGTTCCATATTATTATAGACCCTATTGCCAATTTGTTGCAGCCATCTAGAAAGATGAATTTTATTATATTAATGGATCATGAGCACATATTCAGTGGACACTCGGAGTTCCCTAGCTTTTGTTTTTTCTACCTGCTCAAGGAAAGTACAAGAAAAATTCAAGTAAGTAGCCACTTGCTAGATTGGTTACACTGGAGGGATCATTACACATGATTGTATATAAATCTTCAGCAGGTGGGTGGTTATCATCAGGATTTGAAGCCCGAGGTGAAGGCCCTAAGATCTCAATGGTCTGCTACCATAAGTAAGTTTAGTCAGTATGTTTTTTATAGTCAAGTCAGTCAGTTAGTCAATCAGTTTTCAGTTTGAGTTTAGTCTTTGCATTATGACTCCATTGCCCAATGGATAAGGCTACTTGGTCTACGGTTTTCTTAACACCTCCAGGGAGCTTCCATCCCCAGTTGGAGCCAATGTTAGTGTCAGTCAGTTCAGCCTGTCACCAATGATCAAATATGCTCTTACAAGGTGTTGTTAGGGTGTCAAGTCAATTTTTTGTCATTTCAGTGAGTCTTCAAATAAAAATTTGGTCATTGGTTATTGTGTTTAGGTCACTGTTTCTCCCTTCACTTACTCATGGTCTTCATCACTCATCATGTTCATTGTCTTCTTCGACGTATCATATCTTAATTTAAATGTCTTGGGTCATGAAATGGTTAAATTCCTCATTTTAGGGCATGGTCTAGGGTTTCACTTCATGTGTCATCACGATACCATATGTTGCCAAAAGTATGTCCATCATGTGATTAACTGGGTAAGTGGAGTTATCAACTTAGGGAATGAAAAATAAAGGTAAAGGTAATATTTAATTTCAAATAAGACAATGTTGCAGTACACTACCTCGCCTCATCATTTCTCATAGGGACGTGTTTGATTCATAATGTGTTTCTGACAAAATGGTGAATAATTTTACAAAAGTGAAAGAGGTTTTTATCCACTATAGTTCAAGGAAAAAAACCTCCTTCAGTTTATGCACAGGTGTTATTATTTGAAACAAATTCCCAAAATACACTTGCCACGGGAGAGTTAATTCACTTCTGGACATCTTGACTTCAAGAGAGTTTTTCAGTGGTTTGGAACATGTGTTGGAAGTTCTTAAGGACTCTATTGTGTAGTGGACGTCCTAAGATTTCCCATGGTACCTTCAGATCATGATTTGGATTAGTGAAAGGCATCCAAAAGTGCTTTGTAAGTTGGAGCTTATCTTTTGTCAGACAAACCCTGAGTTTTTGGAGCGACCTTGGGAAAATCAATTTTTCTCCCTCATGGAGTGTCCAAATTACATTCATGACGTGTCCATATTATAGCCGACTTCAAGATATTTCCAAAGATCTATCAAGTGCTCAATTTGGAGTAGTTTAAGGCCTCCAAAAGTGCTTTGGAATATGGCATTGTGCTTCTATGAACTGCATTGCGCTTTGGTGCTACGCGTAGGAACACTACGCTGCGCGCAGGATAGAGTGCCCAGAAATCCTTCAAAACTCTCCCAAATCTCAATTTTTCACTTGCAAGCTTGATTTCACTGAATTCTAAGCAAAGGGACAAGTAACACCATCATTATCCTCCTTTTCCTTTTCCGAATTCATCTCATCTCAATGATTCTTCAAGTTAGGGTTTGTAGTGAAATTTTCATGGGAAATGATAGGGTGAAAATGGCCATCTTTAGTTTTTGGTTTCTAAAACATGTAAAATGGTTTCCTACACCTGCATACATGTTTAATAAACCATTTTAACAATTCAATTCAACTTAAAAAAAAGTTTTACCTGTAAAAAATCAAAACCCTAGCTCATTCCTAGATGTTTTTAGGCATTTTTCATTACAAGCCCTGTTTTTCCTCCTTGCAAGCAGATCACTCTTCCACTGTTTCTTCACTCATTTTCATCATCTTCTGAAGTTCATATCCACCTTTTTCAAACCTCCTCTATCATTTTTTCGAAATCCACCTTCACATCACTTCATTTTCATTCATACCTCACAGTTTATTTTTCATTCGAATGGAGGTGGGGTCCTCTAGAAAGTGAGTGGAGAAGACTCAGCTATCCAAACCTGAGGTCACTAAAGTGTATAAGAAGGGCTAGAGGCTTGTGTTTTCTTCTCATAGAGAGAAATGGGCCAAGCCTTCTTCATCGACAAAGTAGGAACCGTCAGCAAAAGAGAAAGACACAGTTGAGCATGAATTTGAACTGGTAGGTTCAGACGCTGAGGATCAGACTTCAAACATGTGACAAACAAATAGGGATAAGGACTATCAAATCAAGGAGCTAGAAATCAATTTGGAAAGAGAAAAATGTGTCATATTATTCCTTGAAGAAGAAGATAGTCAACTCAAAGCAAAGGAGTTGATCCTAGAAAAGGAAAAAGCCAAGTTATTATAGCAAGTCGACAAAGGTAAGGAGATCATGACATCAAGCGAGCGTGAAGCATCAGAGGTGAGAAGAAAAGGGAAAAGACCAAGAACAAGAGGCCTCGAGAAATCTTTGCAAGAGGAACAAGAACAAATTCTGCTTAATGAGGATCTTGACCTAGAAGATAGGACCGCCCTAGAGGTTAATCAAGATAAGGAATATTGGCTTAATAGGGTGAATGAACACTTGGAGAAGTTCCTTGAGAAGGCAAACAGAGACAATCAGTTGCTCAGACACATGGCGCATCACTATCAAGCTCAAAACATGATCGCCAATGTCAATGTAAAACAACTTGAAAATAAGCTCAAGGAGGCCAAGAAAGACCAAAAGGATGAGGGTTGGAGTTGCTTACTGAAGCATACATGAAGCTATAACAAACCTATTTTTACACCTTCCCTCCAATTTTGAGAAAATTCTGAGCAATTTCAGTTTTTTGAGAATTTTTGGTCTAAGTTCAGAAATTTAGCTTCTTAGAGATTCTCAGATAAGTATGAGACCCCTATGCTCAGATCTATTATTCACTCCTATCGATTACATATTTGTGACATGTTTGATGAAATTCTTGTCATGACTAGTAGTAGTCTAGTCTAGGCCTTGTCCTTTTTTGTGAAAATGCATCATTTATATGTTTTGAAAATTCATTTCCGAAAGTGTCATTGAGTTCTAGGCAGCGACATTGAGATTTAAGTCACTTTTCTAGCCCAGAATCCTAGCCTCTGCCCAGAACTTGTTGTAACTTTTGGAATTCATTAAAAATAAGATAACAATGTTGATCAATCAAAAATAACCCTCAGGACTAGGCCTAAGCATCCCCAACCGAGACTGACATTCTGTCAAACACTTAGTAAATATGCAACCTATAGGTCTAGGATACAAGACAGAGCATAAATGACTAAAACCACTTATGAAACATAACCAGAAGGATCACCTCCTTCTCCATTGAGCTACAACATCATCAATTAGGTCTTTCATCTATCCATTTAACAGTTACAAGTAAATACATGAAATAACCATGACATAAACTAGTCATCTAACCATGCTTATAACCAACATTAAACCATGTACATATCAGAGATATGAAAGCCATTAAATCCACATATAAATCATTGCAAAAGTAAGATAAATTAGCTTTTATTAATCATAGACAAATCCAACTAGTTTCGGGACTTTCACATACCACCCGACCATAGACATGGCTCAACCAAATCTCTCTTTCAGTCAGTGACCCCCATTCCATATTCCAATCATTAATGTAGGATCTCATAGAACAACCAATCCAAGAACAACCAAGTGAATCCAGAGGTTAAACCACCTCCACTCTCATCAAATCATGATCACATCAAAACCGGTGCTCCGATCACAACCGAACAGAACTTGGAAAGCCATCTGAAATCCATCACTATCCTTGAGGAATTTTCTGTCTCCTTGGCTCTCAGGCTTTACTGTAATCCAAACATGGATCACTAGGCCCTAAACTGAGACTACTCCCTCAGGCTTTACCGTGTATCCCACCAAAACCGGTCAAGGGATTCCTAGGCTTTGGGAATGAATCTTGAGACCACCCTCCACCATGGATCTCGAAAGCCATCCTACAATTCCAAAGCTCAAAACTGAGATGAACATCCCAACACACCATGGCATCTGGAAAAGGCAAGGCTAGGATGAAAACCATTGTCAGAACTCGACAAAACCATGTTGACGTTAGAAAGAGAACCATAAACCAACATGAAAATCCATGCATGTCCAAACCAGCTAGGAAATGACACATGAAAAAGGTTACCTGCAAGTATTTATGCTGAAGATGCTTGATCCTACTCTTCCTTCCTTGATCCTTGCAATCCTTCCTTTCCCTTTTCTTGCTTTTCCTTCCTTGATCCAAAGATAGAGTGCTCCAAGAAAACTCTAAGTGACCAAGATTGAGTGAGAGAGAGAATAATGAGAGAGTTCCAAACTTTCATGCACCAAGAGCCTGGCAATTGATCCTCATAAGCCTTTTGTTGGGAACAGGATCCCCAAAGGGCAGTTTTGGGGCTAAAAGCCCATGTTTGAGTCAAATTTTGTAATAAACTTGTAAAGACTCTGCATTTTGTCATCGCAGAGTGCATAGGTGTTATAAGTCATAAACGGTTGTCTGCCCTTAGTTTTGTAAAGTAAAGTCTGTTGTAAGAGATCTACCCATGGTCCGTAGACCATGGGATTATATAAAAAGGGCTAAGCTCTAAGTAGTTATAAGTAATCAATGGAGACACAGAAGAGAAGAGAGTCGTAGCTTTAAGCTGGAAGTCTAAGTTTTGGGTCGTAGCGTAGGTAGAGGCTTTGCAACTAAGTGCACAAAGGCCTAGGGTAGAAGTCCACAGCTAAGTGCACGGACCCCTGCAACTATCTGTGCAGGGTGGTTAGAGTCTGTAATCACTTGAACAATATCAATAAAGAGAAGTATTATGAAATTTCTGTGTCTTTGTTCAGATTAATGCATCTTACCATTTTATGTATGAATTTCCTTTATAATGCTTATGTGATGTGTGAATGTCTATGATTATGTTGGGTAACTGAACGCATATAAGAATATCTATTTACGCGGTGCTAACTATAGGTATCTAAGAAGATAAGTAAGACACTTAGACTAGTTTAGGAATCTGCATGGTATGCTATCTTAGCAACGCAAAAGCTTCTAGATCAAGGGTTAGGGCTGCACAAAGGTCAGTCGTACCCTTTCGTGGAGGTATTCAAGGATGGAATAGAGGGCCCGTTTGGCAAGCCCTAGAGCGAAGTGACCTGTGTGAAGGCAGGAATAAAGGGAATGAAACGACATCACAACCATCTCAAGGTGTGTAAACATGGTTCCAACATCCCCCCATACTGCTTCAGGTGAGACTTTGGTCCGTACTCCGCAGGCTCATGCCGAAAGGGCCAGTAGTGTAAGGATTTGTTTGGCTAATTAACGCAGAACCTGGGTCAGGCCCCCTCAAGCCAACAAATGGTTCCGTTCTCGAGACCGAAATCTACATAAGATATGTGTGATGTCATATCACTAGAATTCGACTAAGAAAGAGATCGGAGACTGGTTCGATAGGGAGATCCACAAATTCGCAGCACAGGTGAACACAAACCCATGACTAAAAAAGGAATAGTGGTTGGATAGGTACCTGTATACAGAGATCCACGAGATATTTTTATACTCCTTTCCGATTGAGCTATATGAGTGGATCGTGAAGCTAGCAGATAGCCAAGGAAGGTGGAAACTTGAGAGTCCTATTGTGTGGAACCTGGAGCTAGTGCGAAGGTTGGAAGCATCAGAGGATAAGAACACGCGCGCTGTCGATCATTGGCTCAATCGCGTCATCAGAGGATTTGTAACTTTTGCAGTCGATGCCTCAGTCAGCTATAGTGAGGCGGAGCGATGCTTTTTCAAAGGACCGCGAGGTAAGTACGTGAAATCTTTGAATACCTGGATTAAAGTTCTATTTTGCGAAAAATGGATTATGCAACGACCTTGATGTTTGGGGCTACGCAAAGTGGGAAAAATTATAGAAATGAAGGAAAAAAGGTTCCTGAATATAGTCCATTGATCTCACCTCCATGAGGTGATGAAGAGGGAATATCACAGGTTTCTCCACAAAGTGTTATTCAGTTAATAAGATAAGGATTCCCGCGAATACCACCTTCGTCCACACCACCTCCAACTTCACCACCATCACCTGTGACTTTACTCATAGCACCTCCACCTCCATCGTAGTTCAGTATGGCAAATTAAGTGAATCTGCCTTTGTTTAAAGGCTTGGGAAATGAGGACCCAAACCAATTTTGGTTCATTGTAAAAGTTGTATGGGAAGCCCAAGGCATTACAGATGATAACATGAAGAAGACAACATTGGTTAGTGCTTTGTAGGATCGCGCGCTAACCAGGTATATCAAGTACTCTAATGATAACCTGAATGATGAAGTAGTAGACACCCAGACAACACTAAATAGAGAATTCAGTAGGCCTAAATCTGAAGCATAATTTATTGTGGGATTCAAAGAAATTGCAATGCAACTAGGGGAGACACAGTGGGAACTAGATTAGAGGTTGAAGTGTACAATCTTCAAAGCTAACATGAACCTAATAGACGGACAACATTGCGAGTGGTTTGTGGCTTCGATCCTACCACACTTAAGGGTTGCGTTGTCACAGCAGAAGATAACAACTTAGGCATAGGCCTTTGAGATCGCAATGAGGCTGCATGAAACATTGATGTAGGATCCAAATCTAGGGGTTCAACAGATCCATGCGCATTTGAAAAATCTTTGCCTTGATATGCAAAGCTTGAAGTAGGATAGGACAGTTCAACTAGAGGTGCGCGAAGAGGTATGGTGTCTGAAATGCAAAAGTCAAGGGCATGACAAAGATCATTGTCAGATCTTTGTGAACTACCTTACAGGGGGGGAACCAATGCCTTTGATGCCAAAATCTCAAGCAATACTAAGAGCGAGGCCTGCATTATGGTGCGCTATATGTCAGGTAGCAGGAAAACATGCCATGGATAATTTTCATTTGCTGCAAAACTTTGTACAAACACCGCAACAACTGTTCTGAAATTTTTGTAGGTCAGAAAAGCATGATGAGCGTAATTGCAGGAGTTATGAATTAATGATGGATAGAACTCCCACCTATAGGGTTCAGACCAAAACGCGGCGCCTTGAGCAGAGCGCAGGGATGGCACGGACAGGGATTCAGGGGCATAGACGAGGCCGAGGCAGAGGAAGACGTGGTAGAGGTCGGGGACCAAGACACTATGCCCGTGATTGCACTAAGCCTAGGTGTTCGCCGTGCAAGTATTACACTCTATTTGATCATGAAATGAAAGATTGTCCTACGCTGATAGCAAGGATATGCGACAAAGGAGCGCTACCACTGTAGCCTACTTAGAACCTATGGATTATGAGGTCTGAGCCATGCAAAGAGGATCCAAACGTGAATATAGTGCTCTGAAGTGGAATCGCAATAGGAGATGACAAGGGGAAACAGCCCGAAGACAGTACATGGGTTCGCAAAGCTCCAACAAAGGAAATTGAGTTTGATTTGGAGTGTGCACATGAAACCTTCATGGAAGTGAAGAAGAGCTTCGCTGAGGCCTCCACATTGGGAAGCAAGGATAAGCCTGATCAGGAGATGGGCCCTTCTATTCTCACAACTTTCTTGGAGACCCATATGAAGTTATTGCACGATAGTAAGGTTGTGAAGAGGTTACAAGAGCTCATCAATAGATGTGTTGGATCCTCTCTGAGTGAGCCACGCATAGTGCGAGGGATAGGTAAGCATAAAACAAGGACGAGACGAGAGATGAGACTAACCATGCATATAGGGGAGTATGAGATGGATAAGGTTATCTTGGACCTGGGGTTAGACGTGAGCGTCCTACCTAAACAAACTTGGGAACGGATGGGGAGACCCATGTTACTATGGTCTTCGATTCAGATAAGGATGGCGAATAAACAGAAGATCATCCCCATGGGGTGGCTGCATAGGGTGACTGTCGATATTGAAGGTGTGACCATGCTAGCTGATTTTCAAGTAATACAGATAGTGGATGACATCAATCCCTATCCTGCGCTCCTGGGAATTGATTGGGCTACTGATATGAATGGGGTAATCAATCTAAAGAAGTGAAAGATGATATTTGAGAAGAAATCATTGCGCGTAATAGTACCCCTATATCCTGCTGAAGGATCACACTATACTTAACCGGTCCACGACTATGAGAGTGATGAAAATCTAGACTATATCTGTGCGAGACCAAGATTGGGTGAATCCCACCGCGGATGGACAGATTACGTGGGATCGCGAGAGTGCCTGCACCTCAAACTCTGATGAATAACTAGAGCACTAGTAGAATCAGTTACACGAGGTAACTACGCTAAGCTGTAACATGATGACCCAGTTGTTGCACTGTGTGTCATCAGATGTAAGAAATATGCCTACTTATGATGGCCTGAATGATGTAGATATTTTTCTGGAAGCATTTGAGAGGGAGGTACCAGAAAAGCAGCACTTTCAGGCGATGGACCGGGCACTGCGTGATATGCCCTCAAGGTGGTGGAGTACGCATAAGGTAAGCTTTGATGATTGGCGCAAGTGTAGGAGAATGATGAGAACTCACTTTGGGAAGTCGAAGATGCGAATGACAAAAAAGTATGATGGGCAGGATGATCTGCGCGTGCATTTGGCCAAATGGGCCCAGGCTTATGGAGAAAATCCCCAACTTGAATGGGTGCACTTGTTCTGTCATACCTTGGATGTTGTCTTGATGAACTGGTATGTATAAACAAAGCTTCGCCATGGTACAGATGAATGGGATATTCTACACGAAGGACTCATAATAACATTTAGTTTCGAAGATGGGTTTGACTGTATTAATGAAATGTTACAAGAGGTGAAAGCAACAATCTTTAGGATACCGCAGGATCCTTTAGACCTGATTAAGCCTGAATGGGCTACTCAGTTGAGCCATGCACTAGAATGTTATAACGTATCTGCTGAAGAAGAGGACGAGGATCTGCAAAAGATTAACATCCCTAAAACAGAAAGTCACCGCGAGGTTGAAGGACCACAGGTTGAGAATCTGGATATAACAGCACCGTTGAAAACGAAACAAGTAAACATTGGTAGAGAGGTAGAGCCAAAATTTGTGAAGATTGGAGAATATTGGGATGATGCGACAGTGGATAAGGTCATTGAATTTCTCCGCGAATACCAATATTTATTCCTTACCAAGTTCACAGATCTTAAGGGGATAATCGGGGGTCTAGGTATGATGAAGATTACATTGAAGCGCGACGTGAATTTTGTTAAGCAAAGACCTTACCATATCAATCCGAAGTATAAGGAGAAGGTCCACTTAGAGCTAGAAAAGATCCTCGTGACAGGAATTATTGAGCCTGTGGAAGAATCTGACTAGGTAAGCCCAATGGTGGTACAGAAGAAAAAGCAGAAGGATGAAATAAGGATATGCGTGGATCTTAGAAAGCTGAATGATGCTTGTGTACATGATCCTTTCTTGACTCCATTCATTGATGAAGTGTTGGACAATGTAGGTGGCCAGGAGGCATATTCCTTCACTGATGTGTTCTCGGGGTACCACCAAATCAAAATCGCGCCGGAGGATAGGAGCAAGATAACCTTCATGACTTTGTGGGGTTGTTTTCAGCACACTATAATGCCATTTGGATTGAAGAATGCGCCTACGATCTTCTCACGCGTATTCACTGTTGCGTTCAAGGAATTTATTCATAAGTTCCTGGAGGTGTACTTTGATGACTGGACTATGTTTGCGCTGGTAAAACACCATGTAGAGAGCTTGCGCCTAATGCTAGATACCTATCAAAGATACCAAATCGTGCTCAACCTAAAGAAGTGTATGTGCTTTGTTCCTTTTGGGACTCTGTTGGGTCATATGGTTTTCAGACTGGGACTGATGGTAGACTCCGCGAAGATTGCGTTGATACTAAACTTGGAGGCACCAGGGAGTGTAAACCAGATACATGCTACCTTAGGAAATACATGGTATCACAGAAAGTTTATCAAAGGTTATGCCCATATCACCGCGCCCATGGAAACCTTTTTGAAGAAGGATGTCACATTTTGCAGGAATGAGGACTGTAAGAAGAGCTTGGTGTGGAGTATTAAAGAAGGTATGTTTTTGGTAAATATTTCAGCATCCTTTCATTAGAACTTACGAACCTTTTGCATCATGAACTAGGAAAATGATAAGGAATTGTAATGAAACCAGTGAGATTAATGTGCAAAGCGAAACCACTGACAATTGTCATTTTATTATGCAGAAAGAAGGGAAAACAAAATACAGTCCTGCTGAAGGAAAGAACAAGGCCGGGTTAACCGTTGTCCCTTTGACAGGGAACCGTATCCAAACAAGGCAAAACAGATCAAATCGAATCAGCCCTAGAAAGGAAGTGGAGACGTCGGCTCGGTGCAAGAAGGAAAAGAGATAACTGAGAACTAACGGTTCATCGAATCCTTCAGGATCCTTTGATCCTGAGGGATCGCTGCTTTAACTATTTTTGCACCTAGACATCTCTGCCTTCATCATTATAAAAGGGCCAACAATCTTAGCTCGAGGGGAAATCCTTATGTTTTATATAATTTCTCTGAAGATTGAAACTTTGATCATCGAGTCTCGTTGAGAACTAATCTATTGTAATTCCATTTTATGCATTAATACAAGCTCGGTTGCTATTTCATCCTTGAGTTTGGAATAATTTCAAACGGTGTACCCCTGGAGGCTAAGGGCCTGGCCCTGAGAACAATTGCTCCTGTACTATTACGTTTGGTTTATGCGTGGTTTGCTTATCAGCGTTATTTGGTAATATGATGTGTTTTGTTAGTTTACATCACATGCTCTGTTATGTTTACTTTATTGAGACAAAAATATTGCATTGACTCTGCAACGTATCACTGTTCTTCTAAGTGTTGATATAATACTGTCAGTCGTTATGGAATATTGTTGCTGTTCAATTACAGAGCCTCTGTGCCATGCACTTATTACGGAATTCATATTAGCGATTGTTGGATTTATAGACATTGTTGTTCCATTCTGAAATGCAGTCGTAATCTTTTATAGCTAAGAGTGATGCTTGGTCTACCAAGATCGGGTTACTATTAAGGTGTGCCGTGTGCATATATGGTTTTGAAGTGCTGTTCTATACTTCATCATTAATCAGAGTTGTTCCATTTTGGTGTGTTGTTCAATTCGTCCTTAAGAGTGAAGGATTGCCATTTGATTGATGTAGGTCACGATTCGTGCATCTGATCTTGTAGACTAAGGTGTTACTGTTTGCTAGACTTAGTTGTTGTTACAATTTCCTATTTGTTGTTCTATTTCAAATTTGTTGTTCTATTTCAGATTTGCTATTTCATTTCAGATTTTCTGTTCTATTTCTTATTTCGCTGTTCCATTTCTTATCTGTCATTCCATTTCCTGTCCCTTGTTATTTTGGTGTGAAGAACGATCCAGGGCTGTAGTGAGCATTGACATTTACTGCTTGGCTCCCAGATCCACGATCTATTCTCTGATTTACCTTAGTTCCATTAGTTTACAAAGGGATGAGTTACTGCTACTGAACCCTTGACTGATAAATTGCTTAGTTTTTTGAATGAGTAGTTTAATATTTTGAAGTATTTTGCTGTAAACAAGCATCTTTTATTCTTGTATTTCTGAACACTGTACTACTAGCATTACTCTAGAAAATGATAACCTCAGACTGAGACACTCTTTGAAATAACAAAACATTCCTGGATTGGCAACTAATGTGAGGTAATTAGAGGTGAAAGAGACCCTTTTTATAGCTCCACATTTTGGCGTCGTTGCCAGGGAAAGAGTGTAGCCATTTGTTTCTTTTTATAATAGTGTAAGAACATGTTAGGGAAGAATTGGGTTTTAAAAACGGAAGGTAAGAACCTACGTGTGGAGCATGTAAGAGCCCTGCTCCCTTGCCCGCTTTCCTATAGATTTGCTGTTGTTTTGTTTGGGTAGAATCTAGCAGTTGATTTGTGTGCATGACTAAGCAGAAAAAGCCAGAAAAGTATTCCAAACCTCTACCCAAGCCAGAAAAAGATAAGGGGCCGGTGACCCTTGGCTGATCACCCTTCAGAGACGAAATCTTCAAGAAAGTAGAATCTCAGCCTTCAGTAGGACCCAGAAAAGTTATTTCTAGACAACCTACCTTCAGGCCACAAGATCACCATCTGTAGCCTTTTCTAAGGTTCATAGTCAAACTGAAGAGCAGGAATTTCAAGAAATTGAAAATTCTACTCCATAACTATTGCAAGAAGGGAATTTTAGCAATATTTGTGAAGGAGGAGGAGAAACAGGAGAAACTAATGAACCAAGGTCTCCTCTTGGGACAACTCAGCCATTAAACAACCTAGACAAGGGAAATGCTGCAAAAATCATTGTTGAAGAAACTCAATCTCCTCAGACATTAGGCACTCTCATTATCCCAGACAGAGGAAGTGTTATTAAAACCATTCCTGTTAAATCCATTCCTTCTCAACCCAGGAATACCCTCCTAGATATCCCAGAAGGTTATTGGCATATATTCGACCAAATGGCTCAAAACCAGCCAAACACCCAAACCTCTACATTGCAATACCCCATAGTGGATACTGTAGCAAATGCGCCCATGAAAGCAATCCCTCTTCAACATATCCCTACATTCCACGGTCTTAAATAAGAAGATCTAGATGCATTTCTATTTGAATTAAATGTGTTGTGTAGGGGATATGATTACACCACCGACCCCTAGAAACTAAAATTATTTCCCTCTACATTAAAAGGGGTTGCCTTAAGATGGTTTATGGGATTAGGTGGCAGGGTTATAAATAACTGTGATCAAATGAAAGAATCTTTTCTAAAGAAATATCAGGACTATTGCAGGTCTAGAGAACTGAAGGATGAAATATTCCAGATGGTAACTAGACCAACTGAAACATTAGAGGAGTATGTGGAATGTTTTCAGTATAATCTTCAAAGATCTCCTTATGCATCACTACCTTTACCTGATAATGTGTTAAAAACAGCATTAATTAGGGGCATGAAGGAATAATGGATTGAAACATTAAATATTATGGGAAAAGGAGATATTTATTAGGAAAATTTTGCTGACATTATTGACTTATGTATCAGGAGTTCAAGAGGCAGCACAAGATTGAAACCGGCAGAACATGATCGGTTTGTAAGAGATAATAAAATTGCGACAGAAGGAGTAACGTGTGCAGAAATTGGAAATCTATTGGAAAATTTTAAAACTGATATACTAGGGACGCTAACTACACAACTTGATGCTATGCAGGCCAAGCAGAAGCAAATCGAGGCAGAACGGAATTTGGCAATCTTCTGTCCCCGATGCAAGAAGAAACATAGCCATAAGGAGCATCCACTAGATGTAGTTCGAACTTGTGCCATCTGCACAAAATATCACCTTACGGAAAGTTGTCCCTCACTTCCCAGATTAAAAGCAGTATATAAGGAAGCAGAAGAAGAGCTAGAATCGGTATATTTTCTCAACCAGCGCCGTCTGTGGCAGCCGTGACAATCTGGTATGTTTTCGGACCCGACCTCTTCTTTTCAGTCTCTGCAGTATAATGCTCAACAATATAATATGTGGCAAAGTCAATCACAACCCCCACCCCAAAACTGGTCACCTCAATCGTTTCCTTCATCAACCTCGAAGCTGAATTAGGCAAGTCCATCTGGTTGGCTGAATTTTCCCTATACTCCACCATATTGGCAAAGTAACGCATACCCACCACAATGGACTCCGGCTACTTCACAAAGTTCATCCTAGCAGACAAACTGGCAAAGACCGATGCATCAACCAGTAGGAACCATGCCGCTCCCTCAACCTACACTGCCAGCCTTACAACAAAATCCCCAGTGTAATCTGAGACCGCAACTCCCAGCCCAACCCAACCCCAATCCAAATAACAGACCGGTCCAATCTGTCCAAATAATAGAAACATCAGAAATAGGAGCCGATCTGAGGGAGTGTAATGATCTTCAGTCAAGATCTGGGCATATTATTGAAACTGAGGGAGAAAAGACAACCCATGTTGAAAATCAGTTACCCAGAGAACATCTGTCACAAGAAGAGGATGTGAACAAACAACAAACTCATAATCAAACAACCACATCCTCTCCCCCGTTCCCAGAATGATTAATCATACCTCGACCTACACAATATCCTGATTTTGACATTCTGGGAGAATTACAAAATTTGTACATAAAAATTCCATTCCTCCAAGCCATTCAAGACATTCTGATATATGCAAAGACTATCAAAGAACTGTGTGTAAAGAAACCAAGGAGGAATACAACAAACAATCCAAGAGTCCAAGTAGTTGGCACTCTATCTGATTTATTATCATAAAAAGAAACGCCCATTAAATACGAAGACCCAAGAAATCCAATAGTCACCATACAAATTTATGGTCAAACCTTCCCTAATGCCTTAGTTGATCTAGGAGCTGCAATCAACATATTAACAACTACTACTTGCTAAAAGCTAGGCATTATATCTGTAGAACAGATCTCTACCTTGTTAGAGCTAGCTGACTGATCTGTGGCTAGGCCAGAGGGCACGCTACATGATGTCATGGTATCTGTTGACTCCTTGGAATATCCGACTGATTTTCTCGTAATAAATCCCAAAAGTCGACTTGATGGACACCCATTGATTTTATGTAGACCTTGGCTTGCAACTGTCGATGCCTATATTAGCTGCTGACAAGGCAATATGACCATAACAAGGGGAGCGAATATCAAGAACTTAGCCTTATATCCTCCAGCACAGCCAAGTGTCACAATGATCAAAGCCAATAAGCACCCTGTATCATACCTTACTGACAACATTAGATCTCCATTAACTATACAAGAGGCACCTAATTTTAAAGATCAGACAGAGGACGATGCCATTAATAAATTTATTAGTCAAACTGAATCCAGATCCGGCACACGGTGTCACATGATAGAAGCAACATTCGATAACGAATTAGAAGAAGATACTCTTAAAGATACACATGATCAAACGATACATGTTACCTCTATTGCAAATAGAAAAATTGTGGAAATTGAACTGGGAAAAACCTTAAACATTAATGCCAACCTCACCTCCAAACAAGAAACGAAGCTCATCCATCTGTTGAGGAAATATAAAGAAGAATTTGCATGGGACTATCCTGATATGAAAGGAATTGACCCTCAATTATGTACCCACCACATTTACATAGAAAAAGATGCGAGACCTATTCGCCAGCCTCAGAGGAGACTTAATCCTCATCTAAAAGATGTGGTAAAAGCTGAACTTCAAAAACTTTTAGATGTCAACTTCATCTATCCTATCTCCGATAGTAAATGGGTCTCTCCGCTTGTGGTGGTACCAAAAAGGAATGGGAAATGGAGAATTTGTGTGGACTACAGAGAACTAAATAAAGCAACACAAAAAGACCACTTCCCTCTCCCATTCATCAACCAAGTATTAGACACTTTGGTAGGAAAGAAATTATTTTCCTTCCTGGATGGCTTTAGTGGATACAATCAGATCCAGATTGCCCTTGAAGACCAAGACAAAACCACTTTTACTTGTCCTTGGGGAACATTTGCCTACAAAGTTCTACCTTTTGGCTTATGCAATGCTCCTACCACATTCCAAAGGGCTATCCTCAGCATTTTTACAAACTTAATAAATGAAGGACTTGAAGTATACATGGATGACTTTGCACCGTATGGAGACAATTTCGATCCAGCGTTGGATACGCTGGAAAAAGTCCTAGAACGCTGCATTGCTACCAGGCTTTGTTTAAGCCATGAAAAATGCTATATGATGATGACTAAAGGGCTTATTCTCGGATACTATATTTCAACAACTGGCATTCAAGTAAACCCAGCCAAAATCCAAATAATTTTACTCATTCCCACTCCTACCACTCAAACGGAGGTACGTAGTTTTCTTGGATTTTCTGGTTATTATAGGAGGTTTATAGAACATTTTTCACATATTGTTGCACCTCTATATGCACTAACTGGTAGCATTGATTTTCTTTGGACAGAAAAATGTGAACGTGCTTTCCAGGATCTAAAGAAGCTTGTGTCCATAGCCCCATTCCTTCGAGGACTAAATTGGGATTTGCCATTTCAGATATCATCTGATGCCTCAGATACAGCGATTGGAGCAGTCCTTGGGCAGGAAGAGGATAAAAAACCATATGCAATTTATTATATTAGCAAAAATTTATCCCCTGCTGAATTAAACTACACTGTTACTGAGAAAGAATTTTTAACTGTAATACATTCCGTCAATAAATTTAGACATTACATTACTGGATACCCTGTTATCTTGTATACAGATCATTCTGCCATCAAATATTTAGCAAACAAGCCTATCACAAATGGCAGAATAACTAGATGGCTGATTTTATTGCAGGAATTTGATATTACAATCAAGGATCGACCTGGAAAAGAAAACCCAGTAGCCAATTTTCTCTCAAGAATGCCCAAGCCAATTGATGTAGCAGCAGTTGAAGATCAATTTCCTGACGATCATCTGTTTGTTGTTGTTTTTCAAACACCCTGGTATGTTGATGTTGCCAATTACCTAGCAGTAGGTAAACTACCGAAACATCTAACCCCTAATGAGCGGAAATAGATTGTTCAGAAGAGTGCTCAATTCTCATGGGTTGGAGGCTACCTGTTCCACACAGGGGCAGACATGCATATCAGAAGATGCGTTCGAGAGGATGAAATCTTCGACATTTTAAAAGCCTGCCATGATGGACCATGTGGCAGACATTTCGCCGATCGTAGAACTGGACATAAGGTCCTGCAAACAGGGTATTATTGGCCTACAATTTTCAAAGATGCAAAGAAATTCGTCCAAGCTTGTGATAGTTGCGGGAGAGAAGGACGCACTGGTTAGTCCGATGAGATTCCCTTGAATCCACAGTTATTTATTGAACCATTCGAACGATGGGCCCTTGATTTCGTCGGACCAATTAACCCAACCTCAAACCAAAGAACATATATTTTGGTAGCAACATAATATGTCACCAAATGGGTTGAGGCAGAGGCGTTGCCGAGAGCTACAGAATATTCTGTCATACAGTTCTTGTTCCATATATTTGTGTGTTATGGCCTTCCAAGAGATATAATTACAGATGGTGGACCACAGTTTGTTGGGAACAAAATAGCTGCAACACTCAAAAACTATCATGTCCAGCACAAAATCACTACTCCATAGCACCCACGGGCAAATGGCCAGGTAGAAAGCAGCAATAAAATAATAGAAGCAATCCTAACAAAAACAATCACGTCACATAGACGTGATTGGGCTGCCAGACTACCAGAGGCATTGTGGGCTTATAGAACAACATGGAGAAGTACCACTGGTTATTCACCTTATCAATTAGTGTTTGGAAAGCAATCCATTTTTCCCATAGAATTCGAAATCCAAACACTGCGAATAGCACAGGAAGTTGGCTTAGATTTAACGGAAGCACAGATTAATCGATTGCAGCAGATCAATGAGCTCGATGAAATCAGGCTCTCTGCACTCCAAAATATTGCACTTATCCAACAGCAGTGAGCTAAATGGCACGATGCTTTCATTAAAAATAAAGTCTTCCACAAAGGAGACTGGGCACTTTTGTACGATTCCAGGTTTCAGGACTTTCCTGGGAAACTCCAAACTCGTTGGTTGGGACCGTACGGAATCCAGAAGGTACATGAAAATGGTACTCTTACTCTAATCACTATTGATGGTTCTGGATATGCCTTCAAGGCAAATGGCCACTGAGTTCGCCTTTATCGCAAACCACTCACTCGGGAGTCCTTCTACCAGCAGCTATGCCAAGACTCTGATATGGAAATTTTGGGGGAGGGAGAGAAGTCTTCCTCACCTGTGATTCATTAAGTAATTTATCTCTTTTCACAGTTTGTACATAATTTCTTTTGTTTTTGTACATATTTTTTAATCAAATTCTTTTCCGTTACTTTTCGAACCAGCAACAATGTTATTATTTTTTGTTGTTCCTTTTCTCAAAGGGACAACATTTTTCGTTCTACTGTTCCTTTTTCAAAAGAACAACACCTGTTGGGTCAGCCGTCACTCTGCTTTAATTTTGTTATTTTTCTGTATTTTTGCTTTCTCCTGTTCCTTTTCCAAAGGAATAGCACTTTTTCTTTTTCCTGTTCCTTTTCCGAAGGAACGGCATTTGTGTGCCTTGTTGTTCCTTTTCAAAAGGAACAACATTTTCAATTTTTATTGTTCCTTTTCCAAAGGAACGACACTTGTATGTCTTGCTATTCCTTTTCCAAAGGAACAACATTTTCGATTTTTGTTGTTCCTTTTCCAAAGGAACGACACTTGGGTGTCTTGCTGTTCCTCTTCCAAAGGAACAACATTTTCGATTCTTGTTGTTCATTTTCCAAAGGAACGACATTTGTGTGTTTTGCTATTCCTTTTCCAAAGGAACAACAGTATCGATTTTTGCTGTTCCTTTCCAAAGGAACGACATTTGTGTGTTTTTTTGTTCCTTTTCCAAAGGAACAGCGGTTTCGATTTTTGTTTTTCCTTTGGCATTTGTGTGTTTTGTTGTTCCTTCTCCAAAGGAACAACGTTTCTGATCTTTGTTGTTCCTTTTTCTAAAAGGAACACCACTTGTATTCTTTTGCTCTTCCTCTTTGAAGCAGCAACATCCTCGTATTCCTTTTACTTATGCTTGTTCCCCTTGCTGTTTTAAATTAAGGATGCTTACTGTTCCTGTTCTTTCAAGTCTTTTGGAATACAGCTATGCACTTATGCAATGGATGCAAAATCACAACATACTGAAATCAGGTGAATTATAAAATCGTTATTTTTATAAGAAATTGCTCTGAATTGGTAAAAGGACAGAGGGAAGGACACACTTACCCATTATCTTTTGTTGTCATTGCTTCACTAACTCTGCTCCGATTGCTTATATTTATCATGTTGGTTCCTTTTAAATCCTCTTTGATTATTATTCAGGAATAAGAGCAAAGGATTTATATCTTCCTATTGAGATGTTAAGACTTCTTCCACCATTCCCACTCTTAAGGAGTGTTGAAACACCCTTTGTGTATAAATGGGACAGTACTTTATGAAAAATAAAAAAGAAGAGAAAAAAGAGCAAACTGACTTGTTTATATAAAGTTGTCAAATGGAGGATAGGGGGTCTCACCAAGAGCCAGCCTACTATGATCATGAGGAAGAAAGTGAAGTGGCATTCCCACTATGGCCACCACACTAGGGATATGGTCCAAAAGGTATATCAAATAAAGAACCGTTGGAACAGGAGGTCTCATCACGAGCCGGCCTGCCCACCTTTCGCTCCTTCCTCGTGAATGGCATTATGACTAACTGATCACCAAGCCAGCATAATGGCCTACATTTTGACATCACAGAACACTTCCTAAGCATACACAAAGGATCATGGTTCCATGGGTGAAATAAACAACTCTGCCAAGGTTATGGACACCTGTCGGCAGCAGAGCACTGTTAATGGTATTGAAGTCACATTATTTACACCAATAGGTAGTTATTAGCACCCTTCTATTTCTTATACCTTAGCAATCAATCACATAAGACGAATGCATATTATTTCCTGAACCATACAATGCATGTAAATCTATTATCACCAATCATGATAGAGCAGTTGACAATGACCGCATGAGACTCGGTATGTATGGTAGACGTCCTATCCTCCTAGCCTCACATCATATCACAGCAGTCTCTTACATATTAAGCGATCCAACTTAACAACTATATTTCGGTAATCTGCTACCTTTGTAAAAATGGCATATTGCCATACGCTGTTCCTTTATGACTTTGCTTCAGAATAGACTGGCACGCCGCTCCTTTATTTGATGGCCAGGACGGCCTATCACATTGCGAGGGGGGGAGGTTAACCTCATCATTCCTTCGATGACGTGTCAGAGCGCTATTCGGGAAACTACGTACTTGGGAATAGCACAGCTCAACGGTATACTATTTTTTATTTTTTTCATGACTTGTTGTTCCTAAGCCGTTTCTATTGTATATTCTGTAGCATTAGACTTTGAGCGATTCTCGCATCTGTCAGCTTCTCTGTGTTTCTAACAGCGTGAACATCTGTCGTTCCATTGTCAAAATTCTGAGATTTCATAGAAAAACCATAAACATGGGAGGGAGATCGATTCGAAGAGAACCACTGGTGTTAATAGTGTCTGATGCTGCACGGGCAATCCTCGCAAGAGCCGGGTGGCTAATTTATTTCAATCGCTTACAGGAATCCAATGAGATTGTAGCAATCGAATTCTTGCAGAACTTGCAAGAGAATCACTCCATAGTGAGGGGGAGACACATAGCAGTCACCGATGATATAATCGCAGAGGTCTCGGGACTACCAGCCACTAGGCCTGTATGGACACTAAAGAAGGAGAGATTGCAGAAGATTATAGAAAACTTCCAGGACGAAGGCCAGAGCCTGACAATTAGAGGAAAGGGGGTTCTGCCAGCAGCATTAGGAGAACCATGGGCAGAATTGGCAAGGACCATTCAAAGCTACATCACCTGTGAAGGAAGAAAAGACGTGGTAAGACCACGACAGCTTAAACTTTTAGCCGCGTTAAAACAAAAATGCTCTGTAAATTTACCTGCATTCTTGAATTCATTATTGCATGATGTTGCGCGGAGCATGAAAAAGGCACAACATGTAGAATCAATTGTTAGTCATCATGGGTTGATACGGTTAATAGTCAGCCATAGCCTTACCCAGCAGCAGAGCAGCTGGGAAGAGCTAATTGCCATAATAGATGGAAGATTGACTACACCATCCCCGAAACATAAACATGCCACCAGTACACCTGAGCGTCTAGAAAAATGAAGGAAATCAACCCGACTAGCACGGCTATGAGGGAGGCTGGAAAATCCCCAAGGAAATACCAACCAACCGATAGAGATAGAAGATACAGGGGATGAGAAACCCCCACGATTAGAAGGAGAAAACAATGAGAAAGAAATGAAGGAAAATGAGGAAGGAGAAAATGAGGGAGAAACCGAGAAATCTGAGCAGGAAGAGGAAACGGGACAGCAGCAACGCAGCCCAGTGCAGGATCCATTGAGAGAAGATGAATTAGCCAAAGTTTCGGCCAATATGGGCGAATATGGCCAATCTTCCAGCCCATCAGACCTCCATGCTGACGAAGAACCAAAAGAACACTCTACTCAGGAGGGAAATGCACCTGAAGAATCACATGCAGAGGAAGCAAAAGAGGAGAATCAGCCCGTTCATGATGAAAACATGACAGGAGATGCAGAATAGGAATAATCCGTTCTTAGCCAGATGATACTAGAAGAAACTCCGGAGGCAGAGGGGGCAAAAAAGGAAGTCACCCAAGAAATAATAGAACCAACTAGGGTTCTTGCCCCGGAGCGGCCAGAGTAGAGAAATAAAGAAGCACGCCAGAAACAAAATCAGGGAATTGATCATATTCCAGGCCACAGTAAACAGTCTATTGTTCCTTCTAAGGAAATTGAGGAAATTAAGAGATTACGAAAAGAACAGCAACGACTACTGAATGTAATAGTTCAGCTTCGACAGCAAATCAAGATTTTGAAAGCAAGGAAAAGAGTAAAAAGGACTTCGGGGAGGAAACATGCAATCGATCCAGAAAAACCCCTCAAGGCAAAGGATCGGAGGACTAGAGTCCACCCTACTGTTCAAAACCCTATTGAAAAACGGGATGGTGTTCCAAATGTTGTTGAGAAGCATCTTGTTGTTCAAATTAAAAAGGAATAGCATTCACCTGATATCCACGTTAAGATAGAAATGGATGATAGATTGACCTGCGATAAGGAAATTCAGACAGTGGCACCACCCTTGGGAGTGATAAGTGTCATGAACGCAAAACAGCGTAATAGAAAAATTCAAGTAAAACTCCCGGTCTCCACCGCCACATGGGAAAGAGATCCGAGAAGGAAAACCCTACAGGAGGGTTTGACACAAGCTCAACAAGCAATATAAAATCTCAAAGAGCAAACAGTCCCTCGGAAAAGGTATGAAGAGCTACAGCAATAACTTAGGAACGTCAATCTATTCGAAAGCCAGGCCTTTGAAGGGTGGCAAAGGGAAGAAGAAAAAGTCACGAAGGTAACTCGTAGGTTAGATATAGTTATCAAGCAGATGGATACCTTATGTTCTTTGTACAATGACGTCCTAGCATGAAGAGCCCCTACTAAGAATTATGCCTTGTTTTTAATGGAACGATATTTGCAATTGAAAATAAAGGTTGTTAAAGCAGGTGCTCCCATACAAATTAACACCCTCGATGATTTCATAAACTGCTGTAAGCACTATGGGGTAAAAGTTCAAAGACTACTGTGTGAGTTTTACTTACATAACCTTGTATTAGACTAGGAGACCGAGCTAAACCCTGGGCCTTTTGTTGGGGATATCAAATTGCAGGCATTTATTTCGTTTAGGGTTAATCAAATTAAATGGCTTAAAGCCTATAACGCTTTCCAAAGGCAAGAAAATAGATTAGATTTGTGGGTAAGAGCTGAGCCTAGGAATCTAGTACAGTTGTGGAGAGAACATAGGAACCTCATGAAGACTCCAGGTGTAATTGAAGCATTAGGACCCATTCACACAGCAATCAATCAGCAAGGAATAGAATACTTTTTCACTATTAAAGACCTTGCCATTGATGCGGCTAAATTTCGATATCAGATCTCTAATCTGAATATCCAACTCATGGAGCCATTTAAGTATGAAAATTTTAAGTTAGCCACCAACCGCTTGCACCTCTATGGTGAAGTAATTTTGAGGACAGGGCCATCCTGGTTAGGATATAGGTTCCGGAGTCCAATTATTTGGCACCCTGCACCTGGGTACCAAGCCCTGTATGAGATTCCTGAGGGTCAGACAGGCCATTTCTTTGAACACCTAGTTATGCATCATGGTTGTAGACCTCCACATGAGATTCCATCTCAGCCTACTCTCTCACTACCTTACATGTCAACTACAATGTTTTCATGAGGGCATGAAAAAGGGTAAGCAGGGGGGTATGTGGAGTACTAAAGAAGGTATGTTTTTGGTAATTATTTCAGCATCTTTTCATTAGAACTTACGAACCTTTTGCATCATGAACTAGGAAAATGATAAGGAATTGTAATAAAACCTGTGAGATTAATGTGCAAAGCAGAACCACTGACAATTGTCATTTTCTTATGCAGAAAGAAGGAAAAACAAAAGACTATCGTGCTGAAGGAAAGAACAACGCTGGGTTAACCGTTGTCCCTTTGACGCGTATGCAAACAAGGAAAAACAGATCAAATCGAATCAGCCCTGGAAAGGAAGTGGAGATGTTGGCTCGGCGCAAGAAGGAAAAGAGATAACTGAGAACTAACGATTCGGCGAATCCCTCAAGATCCTTTGATCCTGAGGGATCATTGCTTTAACTATTTTTGCACCTAGATATCTCTGCCTTCATCATTATAAAAGGGAAAGCACTCTTAGCTCGAGGGGAAATACTTATGTTTTATGTAATTTCTCTGAAGATTGAAACATTGATCATCGAGTCTCGTTGAGAACTAATCTACTATAATTCCATTTTATGCATTTCATCCCTGAGTCTGGAATAATTTCAAGCGGTGTACCCCTGGAGGCTAAGGGCCCGGCCCTGGAGAACACTTGCTCCTGTACTATTACGTTTGGTTTATGCGTGGTTTTCTTATCAGCGTTATTTGGTATTCTGATGTGTTTTGTTAGTTTACATCACATGCTCTGTTATGTTTACTTTACTGAGACAGAACTATTGCATTGACTCTGCAACGTATCACTATTCTTCTAAGTGTTGATATAATATTGTCATTCGTTACAAAATATTGTTGCTGTTCAATTACAGAGCCTCTGTGCCGTGCACTTATTACGGAATTCATCTTAGCGATTATGTTCTTTGCGATTGTTGGATTTATAGACATTGATGTTCCATTCTGAAACGCAGTCGTAATCTTTTATAGCTGAGAGTGATGATCGGTTTACCAAGATCGGGTTACTATTAAGGTGTGTCATGTGCATATATGGTTTTGGAGTGTTGTTCTATAATTCATCATTAATCAGAGTTGTTCCATTTTGGTGTGTTGTTCAATTTGTTCTTAAGAGTGAAGGATTGCCATTTGATTCCTGTAGGTCACGATTCGTGCATCTGATCTTGTAGACTAAGGTGTTACTGCTTGCTAGACTTAGTTGTTGTTATAATTTCCTGTTTGTTGTTCTATTTTAGATTTGCTGTTCTATTTCAGATTTGCTATTCTATTTCAGATTTGCTGTTCCATTTCAGATATGTTGTTCTATTTCTTATTTCGCTGTTCCATTTCTTATCTTCCATTCCATTTCCTATCCTTTGTTATTTTGGTGTGAAGAATGATCCAGGGCTGTAGTGAGCACTAACATTTACTGCCTGGCTCCCAGATCCATGATCTGTTCTCTGATTTACCTTAGTTCCATCAGTTTACAAAGGGATGAGTTACTGCTACTGAACTCTTGACTGATAAATTGCTTAGTTTTTTGAATGAGTAGTTTAATCTTTTGAAGTAGTTTGCTGTAAACAAGCATCCGTTTATTCTTGTATTTCTGAACACTGTACTACTAGCATTACTCTGGCAAATGATAGCCTCAGACTGAAACACTCTTTGAAATAACAAAACGTTCCTAGATTGACAACTAATGTGAGGTAATTAGAGGTGAAAGACACCCTTTTTATAGCTCCAGACCTGGATGTATTGAAAGAAAATATGGTCACCACGCCGATCCTAGTCTTCCCGGATTGGAGGAAGAAGTTTCATGTCCATGTCAATGTGTCATGTATAGTGCTGGGAGTAGTACTGACATGGGTTTGGGGAGAAGACTTGGACCGTCCTATCATGTTTGCAAGCAGAATATTATCCAAGAGAGAGAAGAACTATTCCACCACCAAGCGTGAAGGGTTAGCCATGGCGTATGCGCTCCAAAAGTTTAGACACTACTTGCTAGGAGGCCATTTTAAGATGTACACATATCATTTCACGCTAAAGTGCCTATTCAATAAGCCTATGTTGGGGGCGAGAATCTGAAGATGGCTCTTACTGTTCTAGGAATATGATTTTGAGTTTATTGTGAAGCTTAGATGACTAAACGCGGGACCAGACCATCTATCATACATCGAAAAAGGGGAAGAGCCCACTAATTTGGAGGAAGGATTGGCTAACACATAGCTATTTGCAGT